>JBBMOI010000001.1:17757500-17837500 GCA_038088405.1 Porites divaricata
TTGAATGTGGTACAATATTTTTAGGAAATTTCTTAGTCCCCCGGGAATATCAAAACTGATAGGATATCTATTCAATTTTCAGATAAATGCCTACCTTATAGGAGCTGTGTCACGAAATTCAGCCAAATTGGGAAATTACAAAATGCCCGTTAAATTAAGAGAAATATGAAAATAACCGCTTAAAACTTTAACGGAAGGTTAAAATAACATAACAGAAACAACAGATGCCACGGATGGGCAAAACTAAAGAAGATTAAAACGGATTGAAATTAGGGTTTTTGAAAACTGTTCAGCCCAACAGTTTTTCAAAGTTGATCCCTGCTTCTTGCAACTTAAAAAAATAATGCTCAGGAGACAAATTTGTTTGTCTTGGATCTCTCATTTTGTCATTTACCTGTATTTTCTTTGCTTACTTTAAGTTCCATAGCGATTGAGGGCGAGTAATTGGCAAACTCAAACAAAATGAACTGGACTGCCGTGACACAGCCCCTTTAAGTTATTGATTGGCTTGTTTTGACTCTCAAATGGTTTTAGTAGCAGTGGTGAGATTTCATCAACACTGTTTTCTTTTCATTGCTAGGTTGTCATGTCACCTCATGATCCTGCCGTGGGTTTCGTAGACAATTACATCAAGTTACTCGCAGATACGGACACTTCAAACTTCCAGAAGCTACTAGACATGAAGGTAAGATCAGTCTGAAACATTACTAGATACTGTCCTCCTGACTAGTGTTGCGAAAGCAGCGACCTTTCATCGCTCACCGTCACCAGGGACGACGGCGCAAAACCTTTCTGCTCTCATCGACAGATTCTTTTACAAGCAAATTACATCACAGGAAAAATTGAAATATGAGCGTCTGCCTTGTTGCATAACCTTCGAAATAAAGTGATTTGTTTGTGGGAAAAAAATGATAGTTTCTGTGACCTAACGTATTATATGACGAAGTTTAAATTTTTTTAAAAAAACCTTTTTTCGTGTAGTCTCGAGCCTTTTCTTTTGGTTTTGCTCTCTCTTAAGCCATTCTTCAAAAGAAGGTGACCGTCATTTATTGTTGTATTCTGCTTTGCCAGGGCTTAAAACGTAACGAGCAACACAACATGCTGGAGCTCTTTCGCTCCCGTCACCCCTCCTCTCCGTCAGGCAACGTTCCTGGAGAGTCCGGCACCGTTCAGACCCATGCCACGACCGAGCAGGAATCGAGCAGAATAAAGAAGCTTGAGAGGCTTATTAAAAAACCGTTTTAATGTTATTTTTATCGATCTGAATGGTTGATAGTGCTTATCAACGAGATACAATAGTCTCCAGTGGACAGATTGTTGAAGGTCAAAGGGTTGTTTTCTCGTATTTTATTTGATGAAGGTGTGAAATGATGCCAATGTTCCAACTTAAATGTAAACCTGTGAACAGACTCCTAGAGGAGCGTGGTGACAGAGACAGGAGCTTTCCCCCCTCCCCTCCCCTTCTGATCGCGCTTTCTAGCTTTCTCTTCGTGCCATGAGGCCACAGAAGAGATCCTGTACACAGGCTGTTTAATAGAAAGAGCTTTAGATTCGCCGAGGACGAAAACGATTACAACTGCAAGATTTGACTGAAAGTTTTATCGCGTATTCTCAAAAATATGCGCTCCAGAAAGCTTCACTGTACTTTTGATTCACCAGAAAAGTTAGCACTAATATCTCTATTAAAGATATCGCAAAATGATAAGACTTCTAACATTAGATAACTCGTTTCCGCCACTACGACATTCACGCTAGAAGTCGTAGTAGAATGACGACGGGTATCACGTTTTCTCGCGAAAATAACGCTGGTTCTCGCTCGAGCAATACTCATAGTCGTTCTAGTCTCCGAATCTAAAGCTCTCTGATGGAATAAGACGTTTGCAAAATGTCCGAGGGTTTCAAAACAAAGACAAAAACACATAAAAGTTGAAACTCACTTAACTTTTAAGTTTACGCCTGTACACCACGTAAAAATTACGCAACGGTCGAAATCCACCTTAACTAAGGCTTTTTGCCTTGATAGCCTGTAAATATGAAGTAAAAGTCATTAATTTTGTAAATTTTACAACAATACTTAAATGAATTGAGATAATTTGTATTCCCAAAATAAAAGATCAAAGAGAAATGGTTTCTGTCGTTTTCTCCGAATCATAGCAATATATATCTCCTTATCTCCCAGACTGATTACGCGATTTCAAATTCTTTCCTCTACGAAAGGAACATTCTTATAATGTACAATAGTGGTTGGTGTCTCTACTTTGTAGACCGTCTGTTGTCTTACGTGACGTGCCTTTTGCTCAACCTTGGTCTGAGAGTAAGCTCTCAATGTGGGAATTTAATTTTTTTTTGTTTTGAGACGAGGAATCTTGCGCGTGTTAAACCTTTGATATGTTGAGCGGAAGATGTAAAGGTGTCTGGCGCTTGAGAACTAAAATGATATTGCGTATGGTCTGTTACAGGGATCGTACAGGTCATGGAAAACCCGGAAAATCGTAGAATTTATTTTTTGATCCTCGGAAGTCATGGAAAATTAAAGATCATTTAAGTTACGTTTATTAAATAAGTTACTCCAGTTGTCAAAACAAGGATAGTGTTAGAGAGAAATTAAACAGCATGCATTTTTGTGGACTTCAGAGTTTGTTTGTTGAACCGAGTTAGGTAAAAAAAAAAAATACCCTAAAACAAGTCGCGGAACCTTTCCTTGGTGTTCCGCCCAAGTACCAAGGAAAGTTTTCCGAAGTGACAGCTAAACCCGAAGGCCATGGTAAACTTGAAAAGGTCATTTAAAAATTCATGGAAGGTCGTGGAATTTGAGGAGCTCGGAAAAGTAAGAACCCTGCGTTAGCTGCTGTATAACAAGGGTGCATTTGGGCCCTGAAGCGAGAGGACTATAGGACAGGGGTACGCGTGTTAGGCCCCTCGCCTTTCGCGCGAAAGGGCCTAAATAAACGCCCAAATAGCGTGCTTGCTCGAAGGCCTACTTGAACTGTGTCGAGACAGTCAACCTACGTAGTTACGCAAGCAGAGAAGCATTTTAGACTGCCAACCCTACGCTTTGGAATATGCTTCCTAGCAAGTAGGATTCTACTATTGTTTATCTGTAAAATCTAAGACCAGAGGTCAAAAATGTCTTTTACAGGGAACCTGTCGAAACAATTAAAGGTTCCAGTCCTTTATGAAAAAATAGGATAGATGTAATGTACAATACCAACCACTTTTTCGAATTTTACTTCCTTTCCTGCTAGCTAAAATGAAAGCCTTATTGCGGGTTCTGCACACACTAAACAAAAACATGCATCACACGAAAGGATAAAGTTTTGGACGTTCGGATTTCTTGGTGGTATGTTACAAACGTATTGGGTTCTCAGTTGGACCTTGACTGACTTGGTTGTCTCCCTCGCAGCCGTAGTTTTGGAACGTTACGTGACATCCAAAAAGCGGCTGTGAGGGAGACTCCTGCTTAGGAACCAACTGCAAGATGCGCGGGGCCACGCTGAACTTTTGAAATATTAGCTACACAACAATGTTGTCACTGCCTTGGTGTTCTGTATTCTGCAGTTAATTCCTGTTTGGCAAAGTGAATTTCTTAACTTTGATTGGAGAGTGCACTTTTAAGAAGCGAGCCACTCCCTTGCCAAGTGGTAGTGAAACGATGCACTGACGAGTCCTTTCTTAAAAGACGATGGAGATAATTAAGGCCCCGCCCACAAGAATCCAGGTATTTTTGAAACCGCACAGTTTCAATATACGAATCGGCCCAGAACCTATTAATCCGCTCTTTCATCCCCGGCCTGTTCGTGTAAAAAAAAAAATGCGGTTTCGAGCATATCCGGATTCGTGTGGGAGAGGCCCAAGACATTGAATGAAGACAACGTCCAACACTTCACTAATCACACTTTTACTGTTCAAAATGTAGCAAGTGATTATTTCCACAATTCTAATACTAACCTTAAAAACAGCCTGTTTGACAAATATTTTTAAGTTAAGAGTACGCTATGTGGACTTATAGCTGCTCCTGAAAATGATTCACTCTTTACAAAGACTACAGTATCATGGAAAATACATTCATGACCTTCGATACCATTTTGTCTCCTTTAAAACTTTTTTGATGGAGTGAAGCTCGCTGTTTCTCTTATTCAAGCTTTTATTGAGGCTTAGCTCACAGTCAGATTGTAAGCCTAAGCCGGACTAGCCTGCAAACGGGACACGCGAGAGGAGAGGGAGCGCCCTCTCCCCTCGCGCGACCATATTACTGATTGACAGAAACCACTGAGTTCCACCACCATCTAATGCTACTTGTAATTTCACTTACAGCGGCCAAGCTTGCTAATAGTTTACGCTAGTAAGTATTAACTGTAAAAAGCGCATTTGGCAGTTGGACCAAATTATAGTAATGGCAAGGTTGACCATGGTTTGGGAGTATACGGTGTCTTTTACCAGAACACAAATGATTTCGGGTGTAATAGTATACTAGGCTTCCTTTAGGTTTGGATGGAGAATGACTTTGGGAGAATTTCGGGCATATTTCGGGTATAATGATTTATTACTACCACTGGCCGACCCTGACTTTTTTCATCGATTTATGGCCCGCGCTTAGCACATAAATCGATGGAAAAAAAACGAGGATCCGTAATTTACTGTACGGACCTAAAAAAGGGACTAATAAGATGTTTATTATATGGCTTCCGGGTTAAGGAAACCGGAAACAAGTGCAGGACAAACGATTTGACAGTCATTTGACAGGCGTCAGAAAATAAACCTTAACTGGCTCACAAACAATAGCACAAGGCTTTCCACTGAAAATGTAAAAACAAAAATGCAAATGCACCATGTTGAAAAAGCCGAGTTTATTCGGTCAAACCTAAGAGCACTATAAGTACTGGCTCGCCAGTGTGACGCTTGAGTCTTTTGAAAACTGGACATTGTTTGGAACGAACTCGCTTCCATCTTTCTTTCGTTGGTCTTCAAAAAGAAAAACTGCAAATGGCAAAGAATCTTATCATGTGTCGAAGGAATTGCTGATTTTTCTTTGGCAAAACGTCTCGAATCTCTGCCAGTCGATTTTCGTTGTCTTAACTGCGTACTGCGATAAATTTTCAAGTAATTCACTGGAATATTCTTCTTCGATAAGATTACGATTCAGTTTCTTCATTGGCTTCGTTTACAAATAAACATAGGTTAAAATATTGAGGGAGGAAGTCAAAATCCAGTCCTAAAGATTGACAGACGCCTTATAACTTTTTTTAAACCCTTTTTTTCGAGATAAAGAGATTTACAGTTACGAAATAAACATTTGCTTTTGAGACGTTGGTCCGTATGGAGCGTTTTCACATGACGTCACGGCGGCCATATTGGTGTTCCAAAACAATGAAACGGCGGCCATGTTGGTGTACCAAGAAAATCCTCTGGGAGTTGAACTCTTCTCTCATGTAAATGCTTCCTTTTGTTCCAATAAATTAGCATTGAGTGGACCGCAAATTGACCAATCGCATGGCGAAAACAGACTTAGCCACATAATAAGAACACTTATTTTTGCTTAAGTAATAAGCACCTTCCGCAAACCACGAATTTCAATGGTCAAACAGATGACTCTTGGAGGGCCCTACAAACGCGTTAACCGGTACGTTTATATAGCAAAGTCACAAAAACCTTCACTGACACCTACTGCTGGTTTGCACGTGATGTCACGGCGGCCATGTTGGTGGTCAAGAACAAAAACCTTTCTCTCCTCTGGGAACTAAACTCTATTTTCATGTAAATTCTTCGAGCAAAATGTCTATTGAATTGACCCCCAACATCGCCGCCTTGTCACGTGGTTGCACACCAAGAATTTTGAAAATCCTATCAAATTTCACCTCATAAATTATCACTGGGCTACTTACACAGTCAATAAATTACACTTACTTAAAATTTAAGAATACAATGTAGTATTAAGACATTGTCTAAATAGGAATGCACAATACGTTTAGGTCCCCTGAAAACAATAAAACCTTGAACCCCGAAAATATCAAGCTTACACAAGGACGTATTTTACTCTAATGATAACTTAATGGCACAAAAAAATAGTTTTATCAACAAATTGTAAAAGAAATAAAGAACTGGCAGATTTTTTCTCTCTTGGAAAGTCAACAAAAAATGTCGAAAGCTGAGCAAATTCAAAACAAAACTTAGGTTTATTTTACCAGTCACATGCTTGTTCAAAGAAAGGTAAAAGGAAGATTTTTGTGTGGGACCGTAAAATCGTTTTTTATAAGGAGTGCTTGGAATAAAGCTCTTAGTGATTTCTGATTAATTACTCTATTCTCCTTTCAATTTGCTCCTACGTGTTTGTGATCAAAAGAGAATTTGGCAATGGATCAATAATCACTTAAAGCCTAATTTCACGCAAATATTAAAAGATTAAGTATATTTCCTTGTGGACAGCGACGTCACATTTTTGTTAATAGGGAGCTTAAGCAACGACGACAACGACGACGACGTCAGTGAAAAGGTCGCTAAAAAAATGAAGTTGCTTTCAAACGTCATAGAGTCTATTCCCATCACATTCAATTTGTCAAATGTTGGCGATTTTTCATAGAGCTGAATTCTTACGGACTTAATCCACGTTAAAAAAGACAAAGGAAATTCGTCGCTGTATGTTCACGTCCATCATAAAACGTTGCATTAGGTGGTTTTACGTCGTAGTTATGTGAAGCAAATGTACTAAAGACGTCATTCACGTACAGAGCTGTTGTTTTGCTCATAAAACCAATTGTTTTCGACGTTATCGTTGTCGTTTGATTACTTAAGCTCCCTATTAACCACTCTAGCGTCTCAATTTCTTTCCGTCCAATTTGCCTGCGGCAAAATCTGTCACAAATTTCCGCACGGCCTCTCTACTTAATACCTCATCTTCAGCAACATACAATTTCTGCGATGGAATATCAAGTATTACCAGGATATTGTCGTCTTCTTCAGAAATATCTATGAAGTCACGCAAGCTATCAGAAGTGTCATCACCCAAGGAGTAGAAGAACACGACTGGTGAGTCGCAGTCCTGTTGTAGTTGTTCAGCCACTGGTGTTATTATTTCCTTGGCACTTTTGATGGAGGCTTCTTCACCATCTGAAGTAAGAAATACGCAAAGCATACAAAGTTACATAATATAAAACCGTGTTCTCATACACCACTGGTAGCTATGCCAAGCACACTGCCACAGCCTGACCTTTATTCCAAATTCATAAAAAATGTGCATAAAACATAACCATAGAAAGGTGGAACACTAACAAAATAACAAAGCACATTTAAACAGCCTACAAAACTGAAATCTTTTGGTGGGTGGGTGGGAAAGTCAGTAACGGCGGACGCAACAAAAGCAACTGGCCGTCTTTCGGTCACATGACATATACCCAGGCCCCCAGGGGTGTGTGAGAAAGACATTTTCCACTTATTTCGTTACACTCGGCCCTTAATTACACCACATTGCTTTACAAACTTGTTTTTTTTTGTGACGGCGAGCGGAGAAAGCGGTCAATGGTGGATCTTATAGGTTTCATAGAAATTTCGGTCCTTCTTTCTCACAGAGGTGTAAAAGGTCTTCAAACACGCATTTAGGTCTTCTTTACACATTTCTTCTCATGGTTTTGACAACTCCCTCCCGCAAGGACTTGACTTAATAGAGGACTTACGGTATTCGAGGTTGAAAATTTAACTATAAGTATTTTTGCGGAATGCTAGCTGTTGCTCTTTGCAGAGTTTCGTAGCCGTTCCGTTAAAACGTACCATAAAAGTTATGACGAAAAGTTTGCCAAAGCTCAGAGCGCTTGTATTAATAGCGAAGCCACCTTAACTCCCAGATTGAATGGCATACAAACCCTCCTTATAGCGGAGCTCCACGCACGGGCGCGCGCAAGCGGAGCCCGATAGCTAAGAAAATTTGGTTATCTATCCATCCTGTGAATTTTGGTAAATCCGTCACCGTACGTCCGTCCGACCGTCCGCACCACAAGGAAACCAATGTGAAATCTCGTACTTTCAAGGTAATGTGGGAGCCTGTAACCTGATATTGCACAGCTGTTAAAAAGGGGAATCCGCTGAGCTGTATCAAATGAACGTATCGCGGGCTCATGTCTCAACCCAAGGAGGTTACGTGTTCGTTTGAAGTTATCCGCTGACAAGTTACCAGTTTTTCAACTCATCGCAGGCTCAGCTCCAAGTGGACTTCTCTGTAAGGGTTACAAGTTTATTGTTTGAAGTAAATTATAAATTTATCAAGGGGAACTTTGCCTTTAGCCTTGGGTAAATCTATTTACTAATATCAACACATTTTCCCGTCAAGCAGACAGGTTATGAGAACAGGCAAAAGTATTAGCCAGAGGAAGTAATCTTGATGTGACTCCAAATTCTTTTAACTGATGTTCAATTGAGGAAATGTATAGCAGCCAGAGAGGAGAAGTACTAGACGACAAAAGGTAAATTCAGCCCCCCTTGAGGACATTAACTAGTCTGAATTGGAAAAACAAAACATACAAACCGAAAATAGGTCTATAGTGTTTTACTGACCTGTAAAGTATATCAGGCAGGGCTCTTCATTGATGGTACTCACTGTCATTTCATTGAGAACATTCAGAGGTTTAAGTTTCCAAGGAAACGCCTGAAAAAAAGAGAAATAATTCAGGGGCTGTGTGGAGGACAAATATTAAAAGGATCTGTACAGCTATAGACTGTACACAGTAAATTATTGCGTGGTGTTGTGTTGTATTTTAATGTATTTTCTCCATTTTAGCACACATTACATTTCTTATTCATTCAAAATATTTCTCCTCCTCTCATTGGCTTTAATGCCCCCAGCTAGTTCTTCATAATTAGCTGACACTAACCAAACTTGGAAGATGCTTAGATTATACCATTTTCAAGTAGTCACTCAGACATCAACAATTGTACATCACTTATTACTCAAGAATGATGTCACACAAGAGAGTGGTCTGGTAGCTTAGCTGTTCTAGCATGAATGCAGAACTCAAGAGAATAGGTTCACTGCTACACAAAGGCAAGTAGGCTAATTACTGACTAAAAATGATAGAAAGAATAAGCAAAAAATAATTTGGAGGGGTAAGGGTAAAATCATTGCAAAGACCCCCCTCTTTTAATCAATAATTTAATTTTGACTACCTTCCCAAGAATCCTTACTTGTCTCCAATGCAGTTTTTTTTATTAGGGTGCATGATGCACACAATGCATTGTGCAAGACCATGTTTCAAGGGATGGTTTTCACTACCCTGCTAGCAGAGGCTTTTCCCTTGTGTTTCTCAGCGTTGTACTGCCATTCTCTTGGCAGTTTTGGCTGCTCGCGTTTTGTTTTGGTTGTTTCTGTGCCGAGGAAAAGACCTCTGCAGACAGCCGTTTGGGCTGTCCTCCATATTCGACCTTACTTCAGATTGTGCACCCTTTGGCATCAAAGTCTTGTGAACTTGACCCTGTCCCCTCTAGAATACTCCTTGGTTGTCTTGACCTCCTTTGCCCTGTGATCTGGAAAATTGTTAAGCTGTCTTTGGAGACCTCTGTCATGCCCACTGAACTTAAACAAGCTGTAATTCGTCCTTTGTTGAAAAAGCCGAGTCTTGATTATCAGGAATTTAAGAACTTTCGGCCGATCTCTAACCTCACCTTCTTGTCCAAAGTCATTGAGAAGGTAGTGGCTTTGCAGCTTGTTGACTACATTGACAACAATGGTCTGTGTGAAGTCTTTCAATCTGCCTACCGTGCTCACCACAGTACCGAAACGGCTCTTCTCAGAGTCTACAATGACATTGCTATGTCCATTGACAATCAAAAATCTGTTGTTTTAGTTCTACTGGACCTGTCTGCTGCTTTTGATACAGTTGATCATTCTCTTCTCCTTGCTAGACTATCTACCCGTTTTGGCATTTGTGACCAGGCACTGGACTGGTTTCGTTCATATCTATCTGATCGCACTCAGTATGTCAGAATCCAAGATGTCTCTTCTGATGTGCATGCCTTATCTTATGGTGTACCTCAGGGTTCCGTGTTGGGCCCCTTACTGTATTCTTTGTACACTTCCCCCTTAGGTGATATTGCAAGATCTCATGGTCTATCTTATCACTTTTATGCTGATGATACACAGCTATATTTATCTTTTGAAACGTCATCGCCTGAAGATTTGTCAACATGTACATCTGCTCTTGAAGATTGTGTTAATGATATTAACCTTTGGATGTTAAATAACAAGCTGAAGCTGAACAGGGGGAAGACTGAAATTATAGTTTTTTCATCTTCCTATCGCACACATCCTGCGTTAAAAAACCTGGTGATTGCCTCTGACACTGTTGACTGTTCAACTACTGCTAAAAATATTGGGGTTATTTTTAATGACTCTCTATCAATGTTGCCGCACGTTACTGCTGTTTGCAAGTCTTCGTTTTTTCATTAACGCTAAGATTCGCAAGTTTCTCTCTCACGATACATGTAAAACTCTAATTCATGCCTTTGTTACTGCAAGGATCGACTACTGTAACTCATTGCTCTACGGTCAGCCTAAATGTATCTTGAAACGTTTACAGAGTGTCCTAAATAGTGCTGCTAGGCTTATTCACCTTACTAGTAGATATGAGCATGTTACGCCGTTGCTTATTCAACTTCATTGGCTACCAATTGAACAAAGGATAACTTTCAAAATTGCAATAATTACATTTAAGGCGCTTCATGGTGCTGCACCTAGCTATATCACTGATCTCATCAAGCCTTATACACCTGGTAGACTTCTTAGATCCTCCAATCAACTTTTACTTTCTATGTCTAAATTTAATCTTAAAACTTAAAACTTATGGTGGCCGGTCTTTTACTATTGCTGCACCTTCTGTTTGGAATGCACTTCCATTCGAACTTAGATCTTGTAATTCCCTTTCTTCTTTTAGATCTAAGCTCAAGACTTGGCTTTTTAAAATTGGTTATGATGTTGTAGTATAGAATGATGATGTTTTTATAGGATGACAATCATGTAGTTTTGTAGGTTTAGGATTTGTTGTTATTTTTATTATGTAAAGCACCTTTGACCATTGGGAATTTTTATAGGATGACAATGTACTTTTGTAGTTTTGTAGGTTTAGGTTTTTGTTGTTATTTTTATTATGTAAAGCGCTTTTGGACCATTGGGAATTAGCGCTCTATAAATATTGTATATTATTATTATTATTATTATTTTATTATTATTATTATTATTCCTGTTGAGCATGCGCATTAGATACTTCCAAGATCTAGGAAGTAATCACATGACTAAACCGGTTGTGGAACCGGTTTTATCAACTCGCGCATCTTTATGTACTAGTTTGCTGTGCAAAAGTGAGCCTGCTATATCAACATGGCGAGTGCGAGTCATTCCCATGGGAAAATTGACTCATGAATACATGAGCAAACTCCGGCGGCGGCATCGTATTACCGACACGTGACACAGAAATTCCATGGTAACCGCATTTTCATCTCGCGCATCCTCAACAGGAATCCCAAACGGCTGTCTGCAGAGGTCTTTTCCTCGGCACAGAAACAACCAAAACAAAACGTGAGCAGCCAAAACAGCGAAGAGAATGGCAGTACAACGCTGAGAAACACAAGGGAAAAGCCTCTGCTAGCAGGGTAGGTTTTCACAAGATTACCTAGACTCCCAATGCTTGTCAATTCAGTCTTTTAGCCTAAAGCCTGGTTCACACTTGCGACATAATGACATATGTAATAACTTATGTTGCTAATGTGAACATCTGTCTGTTAAGCAGGGTTTGACTGTACTTTCAACCACCCTTGCCCCCGAAACTCCCTAAAAAACTGGTCCCTCTACAAATGGTGTATCTTATGTAGTTGTGCTGACTCACCTCCCCCTCTGGGTCATTTGCAATACAACCACGGCCATTTGTAGAGATCACTTCTTCTTTTTCATCCAACAAGATCAAAGTAGGGATACCTATGAAAGCGTCAAGAAAGAGTGAAACCAAATAATCATTCAAACCATCTGGGAGTAAGTTGTTTGGATGTAAGAGATAGTTTATTATCATATGATGCAAATTGTTCTTCCTTTTCATTGGAGGAGATCCCACCAAATGACCTGCAAATAACTGCCTCAAAATAATGGTCCGCTCATGTGCAACGTTGTCCAACTGTGTTTTGCTGAAATAATATTCTGGTCATGCGTAAATAAAACCACGCTCTCCTTCTTGCGATTGCTCGTGTGAAATTGTCAGATTGCTTCGCTTCCCAAAGATATTCATTAAAAAAAAAAAGAAATTTGGTGATTGGACAATAAAACAATTATTGAACTTGGTTATTGCAAAATTTTGTGATTTGTCAGATCGATTATTAAAATTCATCATTATTATCAAATTTTTGTCTGATTTGTCACATCACTGACAAATCATGATATTGTGCTCAACCAGGGTGCAAAGAAAATTAATTTTACAGCTTGGGCAAGCTGTAACCAACATCTACCAGCCCGAAAAAAATTTTTCACGGTCCGCAGGAATTTATTAGGAATTTACATGTAAAACATTTGTCTTACAGTACTTTTGTAATTTTAATTCTCAGAAAAATCTTCGCTTGCCTGTCGGGCAAGTTAAGCACAAAATTCACTAGCCCGATCGCAAAATCCACCAGCCCCGGGCTGTCGGACACGACTTTCTTTGCACGCTCTCAACCGAGGTCATCCAATAATAATTGTTAGTAACTCTTAATTAAATTTAACCAACATTAATTACAGATCAGGGAGATTGATCTGCTAAGTTAAAGTTTGCTAGCTACAGAGGTATATGCATGGACTGTCATAACACTACTGTCCCATAAAAGAATAACCCTGTGTCCTTTAATTTATCACCACTTGATTCTTACCTTGGACTGAAAATCTTGTTGATATTTCTTTTTTAATTTTGTCTTCACCAAATGGAATTGCTAACCATGGCATATCTTTAAAGTAGTCATCAAAGCCTCCTTGTCCTCGGTCTGAGCTCACAAAGATTATTTCAAAAGGCTTTCCTTTTGAAACTAGTTTTTTATAGGACTCAATCAACTTTGGTGTGAATGCTCTGCATGGAGGGCACTGCAAACAGAAGTTCCACAAGCATCACATTAGAGAGACCCGCGCCAGCCCATCAAACATCAAAATTTTCATGTAACAAACTTAATACCTATTAGGGTTGAGCCAAATGATGGACGTTTGATGGTTGATTCAGATGTCGAACTTACACGTATTTAATTCATCAAACTCAATTCATTTTTAATACGTACAATGGTCTACAGTGTTTACTTGTGAAAATAGATTACTCTACTTTTTGCATTAGGTTCGATACATAAAAGGTTGGACATTTGAAACCAAGTTGCTCTTCAGTCAAAATTCCCATGTAGGCTGAAAAGTAGGCCACTTCAATCTAATTCATGGGTCAACCCAAATTAGACATGTCGGACTCAATTGATTCAAACATTGATCTGAAGGGATTAGGTTCGGTGCATGAAAAGATCGACATTTGAACTAGGCCTAAGAGTTACATTTACGACAAACAGCAAACATGAATTTGTACCCCATGACCAAGTTTTCCCTTAACTTGTGCATTACTGTTAATTACCTCTACACCAAAAGTAGAAGCTTGACCTTAGAAGCTTCACAGTTGTTTTGGACTGTTTTAGCTGCACATTTTCTATTTTGAGAAAATCTCCACTTGAATTTGATGTTTGCTTTTTGTCGTAAGTGCCACTCTTAATCTCTCTATTACCATATTTACCGGTACTTGTCCATAAACATTGCCTCAGAAATATCTTCTGGCATTGATGGTTTTTGTGCTTGCACTGTGATAGACATTTCTATTTATAATAATTATAAATAGAAATGTCTATCACAGTGCAAGCACAAAAACCATCAATGCCAGAAGATAATTAATTATTAGTTGAACCCATACTTGGTTTTAAAGCAACAAGTTTGATGCATTTATGTGGGGATAAAACTAAACATAATAAAAAAGAAATGCTATCAACTGGGCTTTCATTCTTAGCTTAATTCCACATATTTGGCAGAAATATTGAGCACTTTAAGGTTAAGAGAAATGTTAGAAACTGACAAATAACTAATTTGTGGGAGGTAGCATAGCTACATGGTTATGAGATCTCTCTTTTTAAATCCTGATTGAAAACATTTCTTCTTAGCTGATTTACCACTTGTAAAAAAACTTGTTTTTTGCTGCTTTTTGTTTGTTTTGTTTTGCTTGCTTTTTATCCTAACATATCTCAGTATGATTGTGCTGCTTATTTATCTATTATAATTATGTATAGTCTCAGGTTAGAGAGGAAGCTATTGTAATAAGCCCCAAGGTTTCAATTTGAGCTTCCTCGCCAGAAAAATAGCTTGACTACAACCTGGACAGCCCAGGTTCAAATTCTGCTCAGTCTACTAGCTGAGGTTGTTCTAAGCAACCCAAGTTAAACTCCTCAGTTAGACTTGAAAAAAAAATTAATAGCCAAAGTTGGGATTCTTACTTTGTCTGTCTATTTAAATATTTATTTAGACTGTCCTTATTTTGTGGGCCACAACGTAATAAAAAATTATTTGTTGGGTCGCCAACTATTTTGTCACTCCTGGTACAAAATCAATGTAGAAAAACAACATCATGGAACAGGGCTGTGCTGTAGCAGGGTCTTAAGGTTCCCTGGAAACTTCACAGCTTTTGCACAAAACACTTCTTGGAACCTTAGATTTCCAAGGTTCAGAACTTTCAGGCACCCTACTATTACTCGTAAAGGGACACCTAGCTGAGAACAGAAGATGAGTGGGCCTGTAGCCATGACACATGAGGTAAAAAATTAGACCTTCATCAGAAACTGCAGTCAGTTTCAGTGACTAAACAAGGTAGACAGTAAAAATTGGGTGCCTTAAATGTGGAAGGACCTGTAGTACAAAAGACAGCATTGCCTTGAAAGTAACTGACAACGAAGCAAGTGCCAACCACCCTGCACCATCACACTGAAAAAGCTCAGAAAAATACTTACCACAACCCATAATTTACCTATCCAAGGGTGGGAGGAATGGGAGCAGAAACCAGCAAATCATGAATTCATAATAATTCACAAGCAAAGCAAAGCAGGCAAATTAAAGCTGAGATATGCAATCACATGTAAGCCCCTGTGGACACAGCAGCCACCCTACACCTGCCTGCCTGAGGCTCAACCGCTGACCCGCTGGTATTGTTTCAAGGTAAACCTTGCCTAAATCATAGCCACATTACTTGAAGATATGATTTTCTTTAGCAATCAATGGTGACAAGACAGTTCCCCTTTAATAACTATGTCCCCTGCACAATACAGTCAACTCTTTCCAAGACAGACACTGGGACCAGCACTGAGTGTCCGTCTTAGAGAGATGTACATCTTAATGAGAGTAATATACAGGGAGAAAAGGAAGACATGGACCAACTCTAGGTGTCCATTTACAGAGACATCTGTTAAGAGAGTCAGCTGTACATATGTACCTATAAATTGTACAGTGTACATACCCAGTGAGCAGAGAAATAATAGCCGATAACCTTTCCACTCAGATCAGCAAAAGATTTCTTCTCCCCTTTGTTGTTGATCAGGTTGATGTCTTTGAATAATTCACTGACTGTTTTGGGTTTCCAAGGGAATTGTTCACCTTCAGGGTCATCTAACAAACGTCCACGGCCTTCCTTTGTGATTTCCTTTCCACATTTTCCATCCAAGAGCACTAATGTTGGGATCCCAGACACCTTAAACTTCTGTGAAAGGAGTTCCTGTTCATAAAATAATTACATATTATCATACACTGAAAATGTAACATGAAGAGAACATGGACTCCATTCATACTGTAAAATACCAGAATTTTACAATACTTGAGATAATATTATTAATTTCTACACCGTTTTTCACGTTTGATTGTTATTGTGCTAGCATTTCTTCTGATCAGCATTAATTTTCATAAGAAATGCACAGAGGTTTGTGCCAAGGTCAACCCCATAGCCCGGAACTCACCTAAAGGTGATAGAACCTAGCACACAGCTACAAAATTTGAAAGAAACAGTTCCCTTGAGTATTATCACATGACCAAGACAAGCTAAAGAAGTCTAAATGGCTTTAGTCCAGGCATTTTATTGCAAAAAGTCGGTCAACCTGCCACTAATTGCAAAAGAAGGTTTTTTAACGGTGTTTGGTCCAGGAACCCTATAACATATCAAAACATGTCCCCTATAACATATCAAAAGTCCCCAAAATCCAAGTAGGGGAAGTTGGCGAAAAACAAGTTACTAATACTGCGCAGCATGGAAACGAGGTTGTATGTACTGCCTGTTTTGTTGCTCGAGATTGAAGCCCCATACAGCATGGGCTAGTAAAGACTGAGAGAATTTATTGTGTTTTCGTAGGGAAGTGCATTTATGTAACGATTGAATAAAAACAACTGTTCTGTATAAGATTCTTAAATCAGATAAAGACACGTAAAAACCTAGCCTGTAGAAAATATCCACGATTGGTAGCTATCTAGGTGAAGTATTTAGCGAGGAATTATGTCTTCTGCAAGCGAATTTAGAACTTTAGAAGGACAATTAATTTTAAACTGAAAGTAAAAGTAATATCGTGTTCTAAGGTAATATAATGCAAAAAAAAATATTTGACTTGAGAGTCTTGAGTAGAGACTTCCAAAATGAACTGATCATTCACCTCGGTGAAAAAACCTGTACTTCACTTATCGCTTCGTGATTACTTTTTTCGGGAGTCACAAAACTTAGTTTCATCTATTTTTTTCTTCAAATTTTTAAAAAAAAAGTCTAGGAATCGTATCAAGTTTTATGAAACTGGCGACCATTTTCGCTAAAGCCTAAGGAAATGTTTTCACTGACTTATGAAGTAATAAATAAAGCGTGCTCCCTGCAATGCCAAAGTTCCGGTTCAAGTTGAACATTACGAAGTCAATGGGAATTCCAATACACACATTCACGTTTCGATTTTAAAAAGGAAATTACGGGATTGAAGGTATCCTAACTATACCGAAAAGAAAATTTTTCTATTGACTCAACCAGTCTCAAATTATGCAGGTAGATACAACACAATACCACAGTACTAACTTTAATTGACACTCCCTAAGAGAGGGCTTTTCAGTGACAATGATAATCACTAACGTTAAAACGAGGGTACGGTAAATCTAAAAATTACAAAATTACTATAATAAAATGTTTTATAGAAAAAATTTAAGAATGCTAAAAAGTAAATAAATATTCACTAGAATTACAACTGCAACAGAAACTTTAGAAAATACAGTGAAATAGATATGATACAAACTAAGACCGATAAGATAGGAAAGCAGCAAATAATTTGGCTTTAAGTTTACGCTTTAAATTATGAGCAGAGTTACAGAGTTTGAGGAAATTATCTAAATTGTTCCACAGACTTACTATATGGTAAAAGAATGTCCTTTATCCAGACTTACGGTTTTAAATAAGGCCGTACATGTATATGCAAAATTTGGGAGCTTCTGGTCGTGCGACCACTTACTTCACCACATGTTAGAAATGTTGATGAGAGGTAAGTTAAGGAATGGAGAGTGGAGCCAGTCATACACTTAAAAGCAAGCACAGTGTCACGGAGATATAGCTGAGATATAATAGGTAGCCAATGCAGTTCTTTCAGAAGCGGTGTAACGTGGTCAAATTTTCTGGAAACACAGATAATCCGTGCAGTGCCTGGTAATCGAGCCTAAGTTCTGGACCACTTGGAGCTTGAGAAGATTAGTGTCTGCTGCATTGGACCAGACAAAAGAGCAATAAAACAACTTACTTAACACTACCGTGTTAATTATTGTGGTTAAAGTCGATCTGTCAAACACGTGTGCTCAACATGATTAATTTGAGCTAAACTTGAGAAGCAGGAAGAAGGCTCAAGATCAAGTATTTTCTGTTGCAAAGAACTTGCCACCTGCCCTAGGCTAGCAGTATGAGGTGCAAGAATGCTGAATGGTATACAATGTTCCCAGCCGGCCCGCAAAGAGTCTTCATGCACAAATTTTTTGAACACTGTAGACTACGAAAGTTAAGATTCGGAAGACAAGTGTATTTAAAAATTAATTTTGTATAAGGTACATGTAGAATTGAATTAAAGAGGGATTTTCTGGTGATTATATAGAACTTTTTTGTCGTGAGTCTTAAGCAATTTTGTCTCGTAATGTTTCAGCAAAATCAGATCTGACTGCTGGGGAGTACCGTAGATTCTAAAAGTCCTCAATATTATACTTATTCAAATGATATACTTTTGGGAACTTCTTTCATGATTAAGGCCTTAAAATAATTTTTCTTAAGAATATAATTATTCTTAGTTTTGGCGAAATGGCTCGATTTATATCAATAACAAAAGCTAAACAGCAACTTCCAGTTGACAGCCTTGTTTTCATGCTATGGGAAAAAGGGAGTAATGTTAAGAGTCCTGTTTGAAGGTGTTCCCACGCTTGGATCTTTAGGGACTTTTAGTATGTTCATGTATGGGATATTTCTAACTGGTAAATGATGAGAAAGCTTCTTTTGCAATTAGTCATGCGTCCGACGACAAAATGCCTGGACTACTTATTCTGCCTGCTGGCAGTACTCGAAAAAAAATTGCTTATTCTGCTCAAAATTCTGCTTGGACAAACTTATTCTCCTTGAATTTTGCTCGGTATTGGCCCTGCAGGCCATATTTATTTTATGCAAATATAGAAGGAAGCCTTGGCCTAACCCCTAAAAACTATTATAACATAGCGCACGCTTGCCCTATATAAGTCCCATTGAGCTGCTATGAACAAAATCTTTATTTAAGCACAGGCATGTGTAAATAAAGATTTTGTTCACGATGACGTTTTCAGCTGAATAAGCAAATTTTCTTTTCGTTTTTTTTTTAAACTAGGCCATTGTGGCGTGTTTGTAATCAGCCAATAGAAGCGTTTGTTATCATGTCACGCGTTACTGGAACTTTTTTTAGTTAATCGAAAAGCAAGCATTTTTGTCAGCTATGTTATAAAAGAATTTGCTCATGCTTTTAGCTGTACGTATATCGAGTTATGGATGCACTTGGTAAGTTTGGAGAGCACTCAAGAAGCTAGAGTTGCACGAGGCGGTCTCCAACTCTTAAGCATCTTTCGTGCTCTCCAAACCTCCCGCGTGCATCCATAACTTGATATACACACGCTAAGAATGAACAAATTTTTAAATTATAGACATTCATTATGTGTAGCAAAACTATAATTCATCTTAGTTTTAATGTGAGTGCTTTGTAGCTGGTAAATAATCAAATTAAACACAATATATTTTCCATGTGTTTTTTATTTCGTTTTAAATTTTTCTTACAACTGTTATGCATATCATTAGTGGCGCTGATTTCCCCTTATTCTCCTCAAATTCTGCTCGAAAATACCTTATTCTGCCGGCAGAATGCTCGCCTCAAAAATTGCTCATTCTGCTCTAAATTCTGCCAGCAGAATTTATCCAAGCCTACTTCCCACGCAGACTTTCTTAGGGGTTCATAATGAGTTCCTGCCCCACTAATGTCTACTGAAACGGGTGGTTTAAATTCCTTCCCCATTGTTCGCACATTTCAGCTGGTGCTCACATGCAGATTATTGGAGAATCAATTGGCACTGTTGAAGTCAAAGTGTTGAAAAGCCAAAAACATATGTACAAGTGAGGTTAGGTAGAGTTTGATAGGTGACCAAAGAGATTAGCTCCAGACAAGAATATTATTATATTATTAAATCATTATAAGCATTGGAGTTTTGTATATTTTTTTTTGTTAAGGCTGGGTTAGATGTCATTTGCTCATAAAGTTGTTCTGTGGGTGAGGCGATGGCAGGGTTGTATGTTGCAACTGAAAGTATAGGGTCTTCGCTTTCGAGCCCTTTCTGTTCTTTTCTGGAGCCGAGTCTTGCATAAAATTTCTCAAGGTCCAAGGTGCACTTCCCAGATCTGGAAGTGTGCTATGATTAGTCTATGTTTTTCACTGCTCGAGTCAGCAGACGTTAGTGGGGCAGGAAAGCATGACAAACCTACTAAGAATGTCCGCATGGGAGGCTAATATATTCTGAACTCTTGGTTAATATTGAGACACCCAAACAGGCCTCACCAAATAATAATATAATGCACTTTGGTTAGTGGCACTTAAGTAGAACCAGACATAGCCATCAAGGTGACAGACCAATATAAACTGCATGAAATTCACCATCTTACAGATAATATGTATTTATAAAGACTTGGCACTACAACTGTGAGTCAAGTACTAAAGGTGCAAAATTTGCTCCCATCAGAAACTAAAATTTGCCTTTCAAAACATTTTTGCTAAATATTTGTGCGCTCTATTTCTATAAATTAAAGAATGGATAACACGCTCTTGCATTTGAATAAAGACAGCTGAAATCATCTTTTTACAATGCGGAACTTAAGCTTTAAGCTTATATTGAATTCATAAATGAGAATATTTCTCTCTTCGCCAAGCACAAAACGGGAAAAAAGCAACATCGAAACTCGAATTAGAAGGATTAGGACTTATCGAAAACCAAAACAAATAGATCGGCTCCCAAAGCGAGACTTATCCGAGGATATGGAATACAAAATATCCCTAGGGCAATAATAATTGTATTAACCAAGTCAGACGACCGTGAACCAAACTTACAGCATCGGTTGTTTGCTATCATTTGTTTTGATTTCTTCGTATTCAGTTAATATTTTCTCTTTTTAAGGTAATTGGCCTTTTCCACCTCAATGAAGTCTAGAATACCCAAGACGTAAACAGCTGACGACCTCGAAAATGACCTTTGCTACAAGCTAAAATATAAACTTTAATGGCTTAAGGCTATAAGCTTGAGCTTACCTTTTTATTTCGATCGGCGTACGGCAAAGCTAGCCAGGGCATTTGGCCATAATATTCCTCAAATTCGTGCTTATTCTTGTCCGAGCTCACAAAAACTATTTCAAACTTCTTCTCTCCGTGATGCTTCTTGTAAAAATCAGCCAATTTTGGCGTAAAGCCGCGGCAAGGTGGACACCAGTGGGCTGAGAAATACAAGCCAACCGTCTTTCCCTCGCCTTCGATATCCGCGGTCTTAACGTCTCCATTTTTCCCGCATAACTTATCACCTAAAAGTTTTTCAAGGACGGACTCTCCCATGATCAAGCGTGGTGTTTGCCAACTGTTCTAACCAAACGTGACTGCCAAATTCTGCAAGTTGACGATGACTTTGCAGCGTTTTGAACTAAGCAGAATTTGCAAGGTCTCATGGGTAATCAGGGGCCGGGAACCCACCCCCTCAATCAGCGGCAGTGATCTTTTGCTACCACCTCCCCGCCCCGCCAAAATGACTACCATTTCAACTGTCGCGGTACTTAAAAGGAACCTTTAAAATTAAAAAATGTTTCTTACAGCGATAAATTAATTTAATTCCCGCTCGGCCAAGCGAGTAGATTCTGGTACTTTTTTTGTTGGGGGTAGGGTGGTGGACAAACATATTCTTTTCCAAGAGTGCACGCAGCCAGTTTTTCAGTTTTTAGGGGGAGTATCGACCACAGTACGTATTGTACCGGCAGTATCCCATACCAACTTTAGTTTAAATTCACCCAGACAAAGCACCATAGTAATCGACCGTCAAGACACGTGAAACATAAGTTGTTTTTTGCGATGTGTTCAAAAAAATTCTCGCCGAGGAAAAGAGAAAACTTGAAAAATTCCGTTTTTTGCTAGAATTTAAATATTTTGTAAATGCATCGAAAGCTATATCAGTCGAAAAAATATTGGCTCCTGTCGAAACCGAAAATTTAAAAAATCATGAAACTAAAAAATGTTATTTAAAGGAGTCCTTTTTTTGGAATATTGACTTTGACTGAAAAATTAAGGGTCACACTTCAAAAGTCAAAGCATCATTTGAATAAATGATAATAGCGGTTCTAATTACGCATTTCGCGTACGCCTCAAGGAATCTCAAAACAGGAATCTCAATGAATCACAAAACACGATGAAAATGTTTAAAATTTTTAGGTCGCAATTAACTGATTAAATGAAGTTGGGAGCACACCAAATATATTATTCAAAACGAAAAATGTTTCAAATTAAATTTCTTCTCGAAAGGTCATGACTGGCTCACAAAAAAAAACATAACTCACATCACTCGGTTAAGGGAAAAGCCCTGGGGACGAGGTTGCAGTAAAATCTATGAAGGCTTTGTCTACAGACGCCATGTTGGTGTCCCTTTGAGGGGCACAAATATGGCAGCCGGAAACCAACAGAAACATCTGTTTTTGAGTTTTCCTACTTATGCGCGAATTCATCACTTGAGGAACTCATAAAGATTAAAGTAGTATTTACTCCAAGACAAGGAATGTTTAGATAGCAAAATCTCAAAAAAAACAGTGACGTTTTTAACCCACATAAGAGCTTTTCCGGCCGCCAGCTAAATGCCGCGTCACGCAAAGGCCTGGAAATTCAAGAGTCTTCTATCGCAAAACGAAGAACCCTTTGGAACCGAAAATTTGTGTAAATAAAGGTTTTTAGGTGCTGTAACACCTCATAAAAGTAGAAACTCAGAAAAATCGATTGCTTCATAGTTTGAATTTTGGTGACGTCATGTGAAAACCCCTCAAGAAATTTGGGAAAAACGTTTTTCCCAATATCTCGCATATCAATTATCGCACAGATCTGATTCTTGGCGAGGCTTTTTGTATATTTATCTTCTTTCATAGTTCCAGATTCTGGACTTTTTGTTTTGACTGGTTTGGCATTACAGTTAAAACACAGAATACTCAATTGGTGAGCTTAAAAATTTTCAAGACTAATTTCAAAATATACTATAAAAATACTACTAACTTACCTAGATATTTACAAATAATAATAATAATAATAGTATTACTTATAATAAAAGTTGACTTAAAATATCTAAATGTAAAAAATAAATCTGCCCTCTTGGTCCTACAAGTAGCTGAGCCATTAAATAGAGTGGAGTTTCTCAAAGTTCTTTGTGAGCTTGTAATTACAAGTACCTGGAACGGGCCTAGGTAGCAATTTAATTAGAGAATGGTCCCTAGATTTCATCTTTTCCATAGATTTACAGCATTAGTCTTCTCTTCTCTCTTGCAGTGTTGGCAAGTTTGCTTGACCCAGGGCCTCCGAATAGGAATCCTCCGCAGGGAAAACTATCTCAAGTGCCCTTTTGCAGGAAACGCACTGAGACAAGACAATTAACAAAGGAAATTATCATTCTAAATGAGTCGAACCTGTTAGCCTATGTAGCAGGTGATTTGTTTGGTGTGTTTCTCGTTTGTGGTTCGTATGCCGCGCACCGAAGTCAAAAGGCAAAACAAGGGAGAGGGAAAGAGGGCAGAGAAAAACCTCTCTCTTTCTCTGCCTTCTTCCTCGTGCCCCGAGAAAAAGTCGGAGGTCGAATTAATAATTGATATCGGGCTATTGTATTTAATGTCCGTACCCCCCGGTTGAGTACCTACCTTTTCTTTTTACCCCTGAAGATTAAATATTAGATTGCAATCAACGCTGAAGACTTCCATAAAATATGGGTCTTCCCCTTGGGCATGAAGAATGTGGGTCTACCCCGGAGGAACCTAGTTCTCCCCCTGAAGAATTTCGTGAAAATTAAAGCTTCGCCCCAAATGAATTCCATATATAATTCTATTGTTCCTTTTTTGCCTGTGATTTTCAGTTTTATTCGAGACCTTAGGAAGACAGTTTCCCGCGCTGCCGTTTTTTGGATGTCACTCAACGACTATCACGGGAAGATGCCACTTTGCTGTTTTTTCAGACAGTGCTTTTTCCACTTTTACTTTGCATAAGAACAAGGTAAAATAGGAACTTTGCATGCTGATTATCGAGTTAAAATTTTGGCAACCGTGATTCTTTATTAGTTATTCTTTCGGTACATAAACCGTGCCAGAGCCCCCGCCCCTCCCCCCTCTCCCCCAGCAGTCCGACCCTCTTACCTTAAATATTTTCCCTGTAATCTTTAAATTTTGTCACACTCGAGTCACACCAAGGCAAACCCACAATGAACTTGGCGCTTTCCTAGCTTCCCACACGGACTTTCCTAGGGCGTCGCCACGAGTTCTTTTCCCACGAACTTAACGAGCCCCTAAGAACGTCTGTGTGGGAGACTAGCGCTTTCCCTGCCAAAAGATCAAAGACGGCGTTTTTCCAAGGCCTTCTTGGTCCATTCAATGCGGTGAAGTATTCGAGGCGGACGGGCGTTTTGCTCGGACCACGTGACTCAAAAGGCATTGGCCGCGCGGAATAATGAGGCTTATGGACTAGGCAATGCAATGCGCATTTGAGAATCAAATGTGACAATGACGTAAAATAGAAGGGAAGAGAGAAAGAAGTAGAAGTCCTCAAGACAGACTATTCGTACCGGCCCCACCCGGCAGGACTGGACTTAACCTGAGCGCTACACCGAGTTTCGAGAGACAAATACTCTAGTATCGTTATATTATCTCATTTCCTAATTTGAAGAATCGTGACCGTGAATCCCAAAATTCAAAATCCCTAGAAAGAAGGGAAAGCAGACTTCATGTTTATTATATTGCTTACAATCTCTGCCTACACTGCATATCCAGTCGATAATTTCAAATCAACGTTCTTGCCTGTCCGAGGTGTTTCAATCTTTTCCCGAAGGCGAGAATATTGCCCCGCCCTGTATCGCGTTGTTTTTAAACCTGAATTAAATAAGGAAGAAGCAAGTGGATTTCCCGGAGAAAAAGACCAGGACAAGAGGTTTGCTATGGCCGCCATGCACAAACTTGACAAAAGGAAAACAATGGTGACGAATTCGACTTCCTTGTGATCTCATAACAGCTTTAAGTCCTCAGTCAAAACAAAGGTTAAAGATAGTTTTTGTACACTCTTTGCTTGCTTGCTCTTAGATTTTCTACACATTGAAGTACTCCGTTTATTAAACACTTCATGCTTTTAACTTTAAAATAGTGCTTTTTGTGTAAAGATGAAGTTGACAACGACGGAAGTGGTGGTGGTGGTGGTGGTGATGTTAAGGGAGATGATGATTTACCACAAAAACCATGATGATGGTGATCATGACGACGACAATGATGATTATCACGGTGATGATGATGCTAAGATCATATAAGAAATATGACTATGATGCTCGCCTCCCCTAAGTTTCCCAACAACAGATAATAAATTCTTGGACCCTTGTTTTTTTTATTGTCCATTATTCTCCCTTGGCCGGTTTCTGTGACTGTCGTTTCTTCTCGTCCAAACGTTTCGCATAGTGCTGGGCCATGGAGTTGATTATCGACAAAAGAAAGTAGATAATCATGGCGATTACAAACTTCTCGAAAATCCAAGCAAGAATGTTCGGCTCCTGCGGAAAAAAATAATAATTAATATCTCTTTTTAAATGCCTTGAGTGTTTTCTGTGGGTGTGGGGGGAGTTAATATCCATCCTCAGAGACCCATTGGGGGGTAAATCGGGCCGGTATAAACGGCGGCGAGAGTTTTCAAGAACGAGCGAGAGAGCCCCTGGAATGCAACTCTTAAAGAACCAGTTCCACGACTCATTAGAATACTTGTCTCCGATTGGACACAAAACAATCGGAGGCCAGCATCTTCGTGCTGTTTTCGTGATCTTCTAAGACGAAGGAGTTTACCTGCAAAGTCAAATGTTTTCCGTACCCGGCTGGCTCCCGCAGGAGAGCTTTCTTCGAGAAGAGGTAAGATTTCCATTTAACCGGCCCATACAATTACTATGCATGCAGCAATTTCATACTTTTTCTGGCCTCCGATTGAGCACGAAAATATTTTTGTGCTCAATCAGAGACAAGCATTCCAATGAATAGTGGAACTGGTTCTTCAAGAGTAGCATCCCACAGACTCTCTCACCCGTTCTTGAAAACTTTTCCGCCGTTTATCCCGACCCGACTGACCGCCCTGGGTCTCCGAAAATGGTTAATAACCACCAAAATAGGAAAATGTTGTCGTTAAAAATGTTTGTATGTTAGTAATTTTCCAAGGAACATAACAAACAACTACGTCCTTGGTACAACACAAGAAACAGGACAGGGAGTACCAGACAAGAAATCCGTTTTAGTTTTCCCGTTTGAGTGAAATATCCAGCTTTCTAAACTTTGGATAACAAGGGGCATAAGAACATAAATTACGATAAAGAATAGATTATTTGCTTCTGGTGACAATACCAGACATAAGCTCTATCGAAACAAAGTATGTAGCCTGATCAGGGCAAGTAAAAGGAACTACTATTTTGACTATTTTAATGATAACATCGCAAATATCAAGACAACCAAGGGATGTAATAAATACCTTACTGCATCGAAAACCTAAGTTTGCAAAATGCTTGAGTGCAGTTAAAGACCCCACAAAAACAACAGAGTAACCAGAGACCCATCGTGTATACCTAACATATCCAATGAGCATTTTGCATCAGCAGGTATTCTAACAATTTAGCTCGCAGGGTTCCCTCATCGTAGCGTAGTTATGATGATTTTCTTGCTACATCAAAATCACCCCAGGCATCGTTATATTTTGGACCATTAACAGCTTCAGTGACGATGAGCTTGACGCCAATAACCATAGCCCTATATCACTTTTGTCTAATTTTAACAGAATTTTTGAAACGTTCATGTATTCTAAGATTATCTCTTATCGAAGAATGTGGATTACTGATTTTATCAGGCACAGTATGGCTGTCGTAAATCACATCCTTCGCAACATGCAATATTGGATATTGTTAATGCAATGCAAACCAAATGGATAAACGCCTCTTCTCGTGTGGTATTTTTATTGATTTGAAAAAAAGCATTCGACACTGTTGATCATGACAAATTATCAAACAAATTTGACCATTACGGCTTCCGTGGAGTAATCAATGATTGGTTTTCATCTTATTTAAAAAACCGAATGCAAACGACAGACATTAAATGTCATATATCTAACAAGGCTGCAATTATAATTACCTGTGGCGTGCCTCAGGGTTCTGTCCCAGGACCGCTGCTATTTTTATTATAAGTAAACGACATACTGCACTCCTCGGACAAATCAATTCTACCTCTTTGCTGATGATACAAATATCCTCTATGCTGATAAAGACATCAAATCTTTTGAAATTGTTGTAAACTGTGAACTTTGTAAGGTATACAACTGGCTTACTGTGAACAGATTTTAAACTTTAACATGAAAAATCTAATTATCTTATTTTCCGACCTTATCAGAAGAGATTAGCGGTTAAACCAAAAATTGTAATATATTAAAATGAACTGAGCAAACTAGTTAACCTTGAATGCAAAGAGTATGTGAAATACCTTGGGATTTTAATAGACTGCAGTCTAAGCTGGAAATATCACATCGAACACATTGCAGTGAAAATAAGTACATCAGTTGTGCCACCAAACACTCTACTGCGCATCTATCAATCCTTACTATTGCCCTATATACCTCATGAACTAACAGCACGGGGACTTGCGAGCAGGCTTTTAGCCAGAAATTGAAAAATGGCCGTCCAGAAGGCATGTTTTCCCACAAAATTATAAGGGATTAAGTCAATTTTTCTTGTATTTCTTCCAAAAAATGGGCGTCCGTAGGACGGCTGGACACCCTTCTGGCTAAAACCTTGCTTGCGAGTAAATCCTACCTGACGAAAATCACAAATGAGCACTTAGATTTATATTTTCCGTAGAGAGAGATGAACATGTTGTACCTCTGTTTACTGATGCTGATATTCTACCACTACATTTTTTTTATTACCAATTCGTCTGGCCCCCGGTTGTTCAACAGTTGGATAGCGCTATCCACTGGATAAATCGCTATCCAGAGGATAAGTTTTACGAAAACCAATTGCACTATCCATTGGATAGTAATTTATCCAGTGGATAGCGCTATCCACCTTTCGAACAACCGGTGCCTGTCGTTTTACGCATGATATAAGAAATCGAAAGGTACCCAGTAACATTTCAAACCTACTCAGCGATACTACTAGTACTATTCAATCCAATAACACTCGTTCCTCCTCATCAAATAACTTCTATATTACGAAATCTAGGCTAGATATCCAAAAGAGAGCTTTTACAAGAATAGGAGCTAAAACTTGGAATGAGATACCAGCATCATTACCGTAAGAGAGCTCCAAAAAAAAAAAAAAACTTCAAAACGAAACTCCACTCTTTCCTTGTTTGATAGCCTAAAAAAACCGTCATGATGCCTACATTGATACTTTCCAAATTGCCGCTCTAAGAACCTTCAATAGCATTTCAGGGTTTTTAACGCCAGAACAGTGAACGGGTGGCAAGGAAGAAGCAATTACAGTCTAAGAACAGGGTTTTTATGGATTTGTCGGAATAATTTAAAAGTTTTCAATTCCTTGTTCAGCAAACAGTTCCATAACTGTTTGCAACGAAAACAAAGAAAAAACTTCTAAAATACTCTAAACATTTCTACTGCACTCTTGAGAACTTTGGGGTATGGTGAAGTACATTGTATGGCCACATGAGTTTTATTACACAAAATGGGATATGATTTGAAAAAACGATTAGAAACCACGACATATACAAGAAGTTGTTAGTGCTTGGCACAAAAATCTTACTTACCGACGTGGTACGACCCCCTTGGCCTGGCTTCCTATGCAGTTTTTCTTTTTGCTTTTCTAGTGCTATCTTGAAAGGCTTCTGAATATACGGTCCAATTGTTGGTATTTTACTGCAAAACAGAGGCAAACATCGTCTGTCTCAATTCATGAAGAGGCTTTTTTTTTAACTCTTTGCCGAGAAATAAAAGCCAAATTTCCGTCCTCCTCATTATCTCATGAAACCAAAGCAATGATGGCAGTAAGGTTTGATTGTTTTTGATCTTACCAAACTCTTCCAAAAACTGTTCTTAGCAGTGAATCAAAATATGACTGAAAAAAGAATTAACATACTTAATTGAAAGGGACAATACGCACCCTACATATGATAAAACTGCCTCTACATAGAGCCTGCTAAAAGCTAAGATAACAAATGTTTTCTGCAAAACAAAAAGACAGATGGAATGAGCAGAACAGAATGTATCGTACAAGAGAACGCGCGCTGTTTGAAAAGAGTAGGAGTGTCTGGGGAAGGGAGATATTACGTAAATAATACGCGGAGAATTGAATAGTTAGGAAATTGTTTGGGTTCTATCATTTTGTTTTCTTGTTCTCTCAAAGCAGCCGGGAGGGGGCACTGCTAATAGTAGCCTGGGGAACTGGGGTATATTAACAGCTAAACTAGTGTGGCCGAGCAGTTAGAGCACTGGACTTGTAATCTGGAGGCCCCGAGTTCAAGTCCTGTTCTGACTACTAGCTGGATTTGTTCTTGGTAGTCTCGACTTCAAATCCTCGGTCCCACTTGTAAATAACCAACTGGTTCACCTCCAATTACTTCCAGGTGATCTGTAACGTCATTGCGGGGGCCTGGGGAAAGAAATTTTAATGCCGTATCCCATAAACCAACGCGCGCACCAATTCAATTCAATTCAATCTGTTCCCGTCAGCTTTGGTTTATGGGATACGGCATTAAAATTTCTTTCCCCAGGCCCCCGCAGTGACGTAACAGATAACCTGGTTGAGATTCTTAACCGTATTATGTTCCATTTGAATTATTGGTTCATTATCCCTGAAAAGCCCCATAAGGGAAGAGGATATTAAATTAAGTATTTACTTATTTCTTCTTTCATTTCAGAAAAATAAGACACTATAAAGTGTAATAATATTGTCACGAAGCGGCATTCTTGGATATTCAAAGGATGTTTTCAAATTGATTGTCCTAAAGGGAGTTTTATTGTTGTTTTCTCTTCAGTTAAATAGTTATCTAAAACTACAGTCGATAAAGTGAAACTTCTCGTTCACAGAATGAAAAAAAAAAAAAAAAAAGCATGGCTACCTACCTGAAGATGCATCTTTATTACAGCTTTGCCAATAAGTGTTGCTCCAAAAAACGTCCAAAAAGGTACCAAGCAATGGCCACAAGTGATTCCAGCTAAATCAAACAGAGGGTTGGGAACCTATATATGATCAAAAAATGGTACACAGTTACACGCAAATGTCTCTCCATAGAGGCTGGACGGTTATGCAAGCATGTCTGAAGGGTGACAAATCACTCTTAGGACCCGTCCGGACGCACGTATCCGGGTATTCTTAAAATCGGAGATTGTTTCGTCGTTTTAGTCTCCGTCCACGGCGTTTTCGGGTAACAACGGGAGATTTTTAAAATCGCTGACCTTTTGTTTACGTGAGGATGGTCGAAACGAAGGTTTTCGAATACATTTATATCTTATATCATTGGTAAAAATAGATGGAAAATTTAGACTCTCCATCTCCTCCCGAATCAAAGATGATGAAATGGCGCGTTTTGGCTTTTGCGCGGCTTCACCGTTGATTTCGGGGGGATTGGGGTTTGCTGTTTTATTTTTTCTGTCCTAGATTGTTGCATAATCCACACCCTGTACTTTTTCAAATGGATCGGCAAAAACAATTCAAATACGCTACGTGTGGACGTGTATTTGAAAAGGGGGTGAGAATCAGAGCCTGGAACAGGCTGATTTTCAGAAAAATATGACACTATAAAGTGTAATAATATTGTCACGAAGCGGCATTCTTGGATATTCAAAGGATGTTTTCATATTGATTGTCCTAAAGGGAGTTTTATTGTTGTTTTCTCTTCAGCTGCACAGAAAGGCCATTGATCAGTCCGGTCAAGTATATCTATACTGCAATGAGCCTCATCCCATATTTCAAATATAGCCTTAAGAAAAAGATAAATTCCAAAACTGACATAACAATGTTAAACATTGAGATTTACATATTCACTGTACTCACTGAGGCACACACAAGAATACCAAAGAAGCCAACTCGCTCCACTAAATCAAGGATAACTTTCTTAATTTTTGTCCACAAACTCTGATTTTTAAGTGACGTTAAACGTTCCAGCTCTTCAACTTCTTCCAATTCTTCATCGTCTGGGTCTGTTCCCGACAAACGAGCTGTGGGATATAGAGAAATCAATGTGTATATACTTTAAAATACTTTGCTCGGTAAGTTGCGTTTTAAAGACCATTTAACAGGTGAGTATGGAGATTATATTTTTATTGAGCCTTCTTAAAAGCGGTTGAAAATGTCTGGGATACATGTACTACTTGTGCCTACAAAAACAGAATTTTGTTTTTCAAAACATAAGATGAAAATGCCAGTTCCATTTTTAAACGTTCTGACATGGAAAAATAACAATCAAGCAATACCCACAAAAATAGGACACATTGAGATTATACCTGCTCTGGCCATGAAATAAGGTGGAAGTTCACCAATGGCTGTCCCTGCTCCCTGCAAAACAATTTGTGAACAATGACTTGATCAAAACAGAATAACAAATTCAGGATGAAAAGTACTACAACTTTACAAAAATCCTACCAAAAATGGCAGTTACTGTAACTACTATTCAGTGCATGAACAGATTATTTACACTCTGTTTCCTTATTAGTCTCTCTAGAAGCCATTTTGATTATTTCCAAATAACCTTTCATGCAATAATACACAAAGTGTTTGTTTTCACGCGCCAATGTCTCATGTATATCTGGAAATCATTATACGTAGGTCATAACTACAGGTAACCCTGAAAATGTTGAGCTTGGAGCACAGGTACCCTGGTTTGGTGATAGTACCTCAGTATAAAATATGCTGGAAATTTAAAGTGTTTGTATGGGGTAAAGTGTATGTTGTATTATTACCAAGGCTCACAGTGAACAAACTGGTTGCACATGCGACTGGATTTTTGGTTGTGCACCTAAAAATTCATGTGTGATCGCACCTGTGCGCCATAAAACCCAGAGCACAGTGCGACTGACTTGCTTCCGACCATACTCATGTACTCGAATGAATAAGACGTTTAACATTAGCTTCAAGCAATGAAAATAAAAGCAATGTAGAAATAGCACAACCAAGCATTGTTTTCCTTTCATCTTTTTTATGTTTAATTCATCTTTTCTCCCAATCGTTCGACGATTTGCTCCATCCCAGACTCTTCTGCTGACACATGCAAATATGCTACGAGCAAAACACGCGCTTTTTGCTCAATGGACAATCATGTGGAACGTTCAGTTTTAAGGTCAATCAAAACAAGAACAGTGCGGATTAAGAGCCTTTTTTCCAGGTAAGAAAGTTTTTAAGTCATATCCCAGTTACATGTAAGTCATTACGCATTTAACAAATTCATTCAAGATTAATTTTCATTCTCGTTGGATAAATTCATAGTTGTCAGTTTTGAGTGTAAGTTTTCTTTTGTCACAACTGTACTGTCAAAAAGAGAAATTTGTATTAAAAATCACAACGGTATTACTGCATAGCAAATCAGCTATGTTTTGTCAATCACGGGACTGAATTAAAAGTAACAAGCTGAAGATGACATATATACATGGTGCTGTTAAGCTTTTTACTTTTTCTTTTAAAATAGATGCTCCCAACATTGTAAGTTGTGCTCCTAAAATTTTCAGCTGTGCGCCTAAAATTTCGGCAGTGTGCCTAAAAATTTACATCTGGTAGCACAGGTGCTACCAAACTCAAATTTAAACTTTGAGCCCTGTATTAATTTTTTTATTTTGGTTAATTTTTTTTCCATTGTTTTGGGGTAGGCTAATGTATGTTGATGAATTTAAAACAAAGGAAAAACAAAAATTAAAGGAAATAAAAAATTACTTCACAGGATTCCTACTTTGGTACTATCACCGAGCCTGGGTCACCTTTGCTTGCAGCAATGATTTATCACAAGCACAACACTATTTTGTGTGACACCTCATATTAACAAAGATGCCGTATGTCATGAATGAATTTTATTGATTATTTTAATACAGCAATTGACTCACCCACATGAAAGCTTCCACCCTGACTTTAGACATGATGGTCCACATGTTTACTGTTGATGTGTGATTATTGTCAGGACACTGGATACTAGAAATAACAAAGCCCTTATGAATTTAACATAAATTTAACATTAATTTAGCATTAATAGCATGGTAAATGCGCAAATGAAACAACTGATGATTAAATGATTGAATGATGATTAAATGTAAAAATGTTCTTACTAAGATGTTATTGAATTCTTGCAAAAAAAAAAAAGAATTTCTATTTTCTGTTAATGAAGGACAAACTTAAGAAAAGAAAAATTAAGTTAATTCATTTCCACGCCATTAAACCTGATATGTGTGCGGTGGATACAGAGAGATTTTAAGGCTGACACCTTTACCACATGTACTATGAAAAAGCTGCAACGAGAAAGTTAAATTTATACTCTATTATCTACATATATAGCGTAAATTGCGACTAATAAGTGCCCTTACTTATAATCCTTTCCAGTTAAAGGCTTATTTACCAGTAAACCAAAAAACTACATCCATGCATAACCCCCCCCCCCCCCCCCAAGGAAATAAGCCCCCCACTGAATGTATTGAAACGAACTGGATTTATTTTGATGTTTTGAAGCACAAAAACCAGTAAATTCAAAATGCATTTTGATCAGCGCTGTTAGAGCTTGTTTTGAAGTTTGGATTAAAAACAATGTGGATTTAAAATAATGCATATAAAACAGAAAACAACTCACTCATCAGGGTAGGGGGGCTCAGGAAAACCTAAAGTTTCACACTCCCAGGCAGCTAATGTCACGGATGCAATGTGAGGTCCCTGACAGACAAAAAGGTATATTAAATCATTATGATAGTGTGCAATGTAACAGTGGTGATTACAGTTAAATTGCATTACTGCAAACAACTTTTACATAAAGTTAAATTTTTTTTTAGCCTGGGAGCAAGCTCTTCATTTGGAAGAGTCACAAGAAGTCACACAAGAACCGCATGCTAAAGGAGACATGAGTGCGAGGGGTGGGGAAAGAACGGAGAGCTTGCAACAATATCTAACAAATTTTCATTTCCACCTGGGAAACTGCAGGAAACTGCAAGGCATTAAAACTGTCACTGTTTCATTCTTTTTTGGAGGAGACAGACCTTCTACATATCTACCTGGATATAAACATCAACACTTTGATTCTGCTTTTATTGTGTGGAAACTCACAAACACTACAGACATGGCCAGATTAATTATCATAATGTATCAGCATACACTAGTGTAGATGAAGAACAACTGCATAATAACTAATTGGCTGACAATAATTTTTTTTAGTATAATTACATCGATGACTATCGAAAATAGAGCGCTGTGATTGGCTAGGAGCTTCGCTTTACCCCGCTATAATCACCGTGCGGTGATTATAGCATTGAAGGCTAGCAGTTTTCAAAATGGCAGCCAGATTTTTTGATGTTTCGGGGTCGGAAATTGATCAATAATTTTATTTTCTCGAATAATCATCAATGTAATTATACTAAAACAATTAGTCGCCTCAGGCGATGTGAATATTGGCGAATAGTCACGTCGCCAAAGGCGACTAATTGTTAAGTATCTGACTAGCCTAGCAGCTGGAAGAGTTCCAGTCTGTACATCTCACAGTGCTGTGAAGCCTGCATCAAGCAGATGTACACCATCAGCACTTTGGATATAAGCTTAAAATTTATCTTAATATAGAGAAATTTCTTATGTTAACATTTTGATGATGCATTAATTAGCAATCAATGAATGAGGCTGAGTAGGATATGAAGAATTAAGCAGTTTGAGGAGGGTGTTATCCACCAAGACCAAAGGCCGAGGTGGAAGACACCCTCTGAGATCTGCTTAATTCTTCATATCCTAGGAAAGCCGAATTCATTAATTGCTTTATTATTCATTCAAAATAATTCCTAGATCAAAAACATAGCTAAAACATGCTTATCTGCAACGATGTTAATTTCATCTTCGATAGTGTACATAGGTTTGTCCAGCTATGCAAATATTCTCCAAATACCAGATGTCGCCCTCCAAGTTGTCTTGCTGTTTTTGTTATGTTTTTAGCTATAATTATTTCACCTAGTTCCAGCCGTAGTTCTTACTCTTGAAACAAGTGAAGTGTTCACCATTTTTGCAACTCAACTCAACCTCATTCCCAGGTCTTCTTGGTTAATGGTGCATTAACCCGTAGTGGGCTGCATTTTTGATGTCATTTCCTTGTTAAACACAAAATTCTTCCAAATTTGGTCATCAGTAACTGGTTATGGTGAATTATGCGTGTACTTTTAGCCAATCAGAATTGGGGAAACATTTTGAATGAATAATAATAATAATTATTATTTCCCTTACCAGATAGAGAAGAAAGGTGTGAAGTCCTGTGCCAAGTCCAACAGATGAGAGAATGCCGAGGCCAACCCAATAACCCCACCAAAATATTACGGACTTGATTTGACTTAAGGACTGAAATATAGAATTTCAAAGTAGACTTATAATAAGTCACTTAAATGTTGCATGTACTAAAAGCTGTCTATATATTTTGTGAACACCACACCGATTTGATGAGTTTGCCCTACTTCCCACTGTCAGTCATGACAGCTGACAGTTCTTGTCTAGAAAGACTAGTATCTTATATCTCTGGTCGGTCTACATGATTGCACATGTACAAATATTGTTGCCGCCCCTTTGACCATCGGCTTGTGTATGAAAGTTGTTGTTGGGTATACCCACTTTGAGTGTATATTTGATCCCGTGTTTTGGATCATAAAGAAGTGGCTGAGAAATAATCTTATTCCTGCTTCTGTAACAGTGGCTGCTGAACTACTGTCAGCATATCTGGAGACTATAAAGACTTAGGCAGGTTCTCACAGAGGTCTTTCCTGGATATAATGATCCTCATTTATGTGATATATCACACATGAGACACAGTGTTTCATCACCAGATGAAACACCAATCAGAGAAGAGAGTTGAAATTAATACGACGCTCAGTGGGGTATTTTTTGACAAACTTTGAGGTGATTCATATGGTGTTGAAACACTGTGTCGAATGCTTGATATTACTTCTCAAACAAAATGATTTTAGGAGGAGAAATTAAGGATGCAAAATGACCAGTTTTTCATCTGATTTTCAAGCACTCATTAAACATTAATTTCTTTTGTATTTTCTTTATGAATTATTAATGAGTTCGAGAAGTAACGTTTAAGAGACCTCTCCAATCCATGGCCATACAACAGAACAGATTCAACTGAAGCTCTAAAAATCTTATCATCAGGTCTCTGCTAAGATTAGATTTTCACCCAACCATTTGTTTGTTGGAAGTGGCCACCATGCTTTTGCTATACTAATCTCAAGGTCTTTCTTTCCTTGATCTATCTGGCCTGCAAAGCAGGCGTATTTTGGAGCATGATCCATGAATTGTTTTCAGGAATAACATTGTCCCGCCATCTTGGACGTTAATATTACCAGAGAGTTGGGATGAGTCAAAAACTGATTTTAAGGGAGAGGCTGATGGGTTTAAAATAGGAGAGGGGGAGGGGGAGGGGAGGAAAAAATACCTCTCACCTCCCCACCCTTCCCCCTTAGTCTTTTCCGTTGATTTTCAAGATGACCGCCACAATCAATGTACCTCCGAGTTTTCGTTAAAAAATGCCTGCTCTGCAGGCTATGATCTATCCAGAATTGGAAATCATCCTCATCAGGGCTCAAAATAACGGCTGGTCAACGGACAATGCCTGCACTGATTGGGGAGTTGACCGGTCAACCCTTCGTCGTGCCGGTCATGTTGACCGGTCACATTTGATTGTATCAATTTGAAACTGAAATAAATTAAGATTTCCCTGCTGTTCAGTTGTTTCAGTTGTTATCAGTATGTAGAGAGCAGCTGTGTACCTGCAGAACTTTTTTCAGGGCTTCTGTTAGGTCATGGGAAAAAAGTCAAGTTTCGTGGGATTTTTAGCCTACGTAGCATGGCGGTTTTGTTGGAAATGCACTCTTGCTCCTGCCCTAATCTCCTTGTGGTTTCTCTGTTCTCACCGGCCTTAATTACTTTGTGCCCCCATGCCACCACGCTTTGCAGGCTATGGGATTTTGAGGGACAGATTCACAGAAAAATCAGATGATTTTGCGGGAATTTCGAGGACATTTTTGGAGCTAACTTCAGTAAAATATGGCCAATTTTGTGGGATTTTTCAGGCCAAATTTCACTAGAAATCAATCAATTTTGCCCTGATTTAATGTGTTTTAACACAGATAATCATTTGCTATTTTAACAACAAGGTGCTCGAGCAATGAACCAATGGCAAAGCTTTTAACATCACGACTAGTGCCCAGTTTTTTGCAAGATAATTTATGCCTAGTAGTTTTGGAACGTTAATTTGTTTGCTCATTGTGGTGATGAAGTTCAACAGGGCAGAAATAAACATACACTTACACACGTTCATCACAAGATATTCTTATTTTAATTTTGCGGCAATGTAAAGTTAATGTAGGTTGCACCTGTTGAACAGCGGTAAGAAGAAAATTTCTCTATTTTCTTAAAAAAATTTTATTCCAGAATTTCTGGAGTCATAATGACTCCAGCTGTAACCAGCTGTACTGAGGTACAGAAGTAGAGTCATTTGAAATATTTTGGCACAAAATAAGCTAAATAGGGCATATCTATGACCCTGCCAGAAATTCCTAAGGGTTTGTTGAAAAAATGGAAAATCTGAATGGGAGGAAGGGATTTTACATGATTATGGAATTTCTGAAGGCAAGGGGGGGTTAAAATAAAAAACCATCCATGGTACAGTATGTATATGTTGAAGTTCAATTTTATCCTTGATTTAAATTTTATTTCCCTTTGTCTTAAAATCATTATCATACATTACCAATATACCCCAAACAAAGGAAAATAAAATTTAAACCAAGGACAAAATTGCACCAAAACATTATTTTCTGGAATTGCCCATTACTAAAAGTGCTCCAATTGGGGATGGCTGCTAATAGGAATAAATTTGTAAGCTTGCAGAGACTGTTCAAATAGTTTAGATGCAGGCCATAAGCAGAGCTTTATGTATACTGGAGTGTCTGTTGAGAGAGCTTCAAATGTGTTGATAATTCATAAAACATAAGTCCTGCAATTCAAGGACTACAGTATTTGTAATTAAAATTAATAGTTTGTACCTCTTGATGCACCCCATCCAAATTATAGGCAAGAATCATTAAAATGGAGAAAACAACTATTGACGAAACAGTCTTCCTGTGTTTCAGTGTTCTGAAAAGTTTTAAAAAAGTGAGAAAACTTAATTATGTTCAAACTAAAATAAAAGTACTCATACATTTACAAGTGCTTAAACGCTAGCAAAAATTAATGTCGTCTTTAGGTTTCACAAAGTTTCTTATTGTTTCTCACAGTGTTAATGGCATTAATTTAATCAGGAGTAACATCTAGTTTACTACTATTCTATTATAATTTTCTAAGCTTTCCATGAGCAGGAAAGAACACCACAACAGCTAGCGGTGGATGATATTATGAGCCACCTTTCAAACAAAGCTTGCCTAGTATCATGTATTGTGTGAGTTGTGAAAAAATGATTAATAATACCTTTATTTGTCACTGCAGGTATTCTGACCAGCAGGTTTCACCTTTGTTTATTAGAAGCATGCGCATGGGGGCCTCATCATTGGCCTGCACGAGGCCACCATGAAATAACCTTAACTTTCCCTATGTTTCTCACGTGTTTTATGAACTGTTTTGTTAAGGTTTTTCTCACGTTAATCGATTTCTTTTGCCCCAATTCTAATGGATTTGTATGATACATGTGAGTGACATTCAGAGATGCCTCATGTACGATTAAACATGGATGTCATTGTGTGCCACCATTCACTGTTACATAAGATTAAAAGAGGCTGTCTCATGGCTGTCTGGTGCATTTTGTTAATAATGATACTTGCGCATCCTTAGTTGCTATGGAACTTTAAGAAATTACTAGTAAATGGCAAAATCACAGCTTCATGTCAAACGAATGTCTCTCATTGAAGTAGTATTTCAAACATTACAAACAAAAATGAACTTTGCAAAACTGTTAGGCTAACAAGTTTGCAATTATTGCACTCCATTTCAATCTTCTTGAAGTTTATCGATCCATTCGTCCTTTTGTATTTGCCGCTGTATTATTCACTCTACTTTCTTTGCATGCTACAAATTTAAAGTAAAAGCATCAGGGGCCGTGCCATTGGGCACTGCTAGGGCTGTAGTAAGATACCATGTTTTTAAGACAATGCTACAGACTAATTTCATTAAAAATATGTTGTGGTTCAAAAATTTTATTAAAATTTTATTTTCCTTTGTCTTATTTAACTAAACCCAAAACAAAGGAAGTAACATTTCAAGTCAAGATAAAGTTGAACCAGAACATAATACAATCCTGACAGGAAATTAACTTACAGTTTAAGCAAGAATTTTGGTGGAGTGCACTAACTGAAGAGGGGGCAAATGACAAGAAATGTATTTAACATACAACAGTGTATTTACCTTTCCTTATAGTCATGTAACAGAATTCCCAGCTCAAAGAAAAAATATGTCAGGGTTGTAATTGGACGCCGCCATAGTACTATACCGTGCCTCTTTTTCTGATCAAGTTTTTTCTGCTTTTGCCATTCACCCTCTGACAATACCATGACTTCGCTGATGTCATCACCTGCTGTAGTGTGATTAGTTGTTATATGATCATTCCCATCTGTTGGAGAAGATGCAAATTGTACGAAAAAGCAGATGAGTTACAAGTTTTACCTTAATCTTTACGACATACTGTTTACTACTGTGCCAAATGTCAACGTGGGTGGCTTTGCTGTCATAAACCTATTTTATATGGCCATGCCTGCTTGACAGCAATCTTGCCACCACATATCAAACACCTCTACAAATAACTTGAGCAGAACATTCATTTTTTGTTCTGCTCAAGTTATTTAGGAACATTTGTTCCTAAGAGTAATAAAGATTCTGTGAAGTACCACTTGTACAAGGAAGGTTTGGAAGTGTACACAGCACCAAGCATTTAGGAAAGTTAATAAGAATTTGGCTGAGATACAGTTCAATGGAAATTGGTAAAAATGATCCTGAATTTCAGGTACGGTAACCTGAAAATAGTTTACCTTTCACCTTTGACTTATGTGGGTGTAAGGGACTGGGTGAAAGAGACTTTTTAAAACAAAAAAGAGATGCTTAAAAATAATATCACTAGTATGATGTCAAAGACTGGAACTGCATATGTGAAAATTTCAAAATAAAATCCTCATCATTGTTAAACATTACCTTGTTTCATTTTATTCCTGTATCTTGTTTCCTCACACTTAGCAGTGGAATTCAGATGCTCGCTGCAAATTAATAATGAGTACTAATTAAAAGTTTAATATAGTAGTCCATGGCTTACATTATCACAATGCCTACAGGGTACAAGTGGTGTGCTTCCTGATTGTACAGGGCTTCTATCAACAGTCAGGCTACAATCCTTGCCAAAAATCCTTGAAACACCTACATGTATGCACATCTCTTGTGATTGCAAAGTTACGTGATTACAACAACATCACAAAAAGGAGGTGGGGGGGGGGGGGGGGGAAAGAAAGGAAGCAAAAATTATTTTCTAAAGTGTTTCAAGGCCTTTAGTCCAAGAGCACAGCTTGTTTGTGTTGCAAAGTGCTTCATAGGCTACCAAAGGTTTTTACTTTTCAGCAGAGAAACAAACTGAACTCTTAATTTTCGGCTAGCTTCTCAGTGTTTTCAGCTTTAGGTTTACAGAATAATTTTCTTGGTCACCCTGAAAAAGCAGCTCCTTTCTTGTCTTATAATGGCCAGTTTAAAATGTCTGGATGTCAGATTCAACTAAAATCACAAAGGCCAGGTGGCAAACCAAGACCGTTTTCAAAAATAATATTAATAATAATTAATTAATCAATTGATTCTAATATAAAATATCAGTACAATTTATGTGTGCATTACTGTAAATTACATGTAAACTAAGTTTGTTAGCTAAAATAGATAAATCTATCACCATCATCATCATTATTATTATTATTATTATTTAGCTTTACGCTGCATAGCGAACCACCTCGGTGTAAGAACCTGTGAACTTTTTCTTACACAAATACAGTGTATTCTTGTATGGCTTTTAATAATATTAATAAGCAATTAAAATAATATCATTTTGTTCCCATGACAAACGATTTAACCCAGTATTTTGACAGCTGGTGTAGTAGCCCTGTGCTTCACTGGCTGCCTCACTAAATAAAAGGCAGGTGCCTGGGGTATCAAGAGGGTCGATCTCCACTAAGGCCAGCCAGCCCCCTGACAGAATCCGCCCCCTTGACTGGCAAATGTATCTACAACCCAGCCATAAACCACGATATTAGGCACCTGCCACAATGATGATTCAGTGGAAGGAGAGGGTGGGTGGGGGAATGTTTAAACAACTGCTTCAAACCCCTGCACACTAACACAGTCTTAAAAAAGATGATGTCCATTGAACTATATTTTATGTGTATTTTTACATTTTATTTTGTTATGTTAAAGTCAGAAATTTGGCTATTTCAGCTTCGGCTGGCCACAAACACCATTTTTTTTCAGTTTACTCAGGCATAAACAGCTAGGTGGCCACACCTGAAAAGAAGGTTGATCAGTGGGTAACTATTAAAGTACAAAGCCATCAAATTGATGGATTACTGGCCAGCGCCAGCTGGTTATGAAGAATTTGCCAGGTGCTTGGAGCCAGTCAGATACGGTGAAATATTTTGAATGAATTAATAATATCCCTTAATTTATTTCCATTGTCCGATTTGTTTAATCACGAGTATGATTACAGACCGAATTGGATGACACGAAGTTCTGTTACCAATTAATCATAACTTTAACACAATTTGTAATATAATTAGGCTATTTTTTATGTAATCGGTATACCGCGTGACTTATTTTTAAACACCGCTGTAAAAGTAAAACTGTTCAGCTTTTTTCATCGACTACAGTGAAAATAGGATAGTTATTAAAGTCCGTTAGAGCTAGAGAGCAGAAAACGTTGTGTGTTATGTTAGTTTCTATTTTCTGACGATCTACCATCAATCACAGTCTACCATTCTGCAACAGTAGGAAATATGATATATCATTATATTTATCTGAGATGATGGTAGACCGTGTAGACCATTGACGCACATAAGTTCCTGATGTTGATATGCCAGAAAATTACTATTCTTGAGGACAGTGACTTCTTTTTTTGCAAAGAAATACATTTTGTTACCAAGTGTACAATACAAAGCCACGTTATATGCGAGCTCTCGTGGCTGTGTTACTGAAATAGCCACGTGAATTTTCACGTTATCTGATCACTAGCCACACTCGGGCTTCAAAATCGAAAAAAAGTTGTAAGACAACCAAAAAGTAAACATAAATCCAAACTTGTGTTAAGTAAAGTAAAGTCCACAACAGCTACTTTTTAACGTAACTTTTCTTTCCTGTAAATGGCAGGCGATAAAAGAGGGACTATTTCCACGCACTTATCAGATAGAACAACAAAAAGCTATCTCCTCGATCTAGCAGGGCATATTAGGTCACTTTCCTTTCATAAATAAACGTCTTTTACCCGAGTTCGAAGAAAATATATTATTTTTCGCATCTCTGTAGCCTGTTAGGACAAAAGACCCTTTTCGTTGCAGCTTACGCAAAAAGGTGTGGCATCTTTTGCCACGCGCTTCCCAAAAAAGCCCAATTTCGTGCAAATCACCACATAAACAAAAGTGGCAAAAACTGCCGTTTTTGTCTCGCCATTTTAAAAAACGCAAACCTAGGGAAATGAAATACTATATGTTATAACCACCTCCATAGGTGCAAAAAGTGCACACGTTTCACCCTGTTTAATAATCGGGCACCACGGCAATAGAGGTATGAAGGACTCAGACAACCAGTTGCAAAAATGTTGAGACACTCTCACAAAAAAACAACCATTCTTGCTTCAAATTGCTGCTAGTCACAGGTCTGTGAGATAAAATACTGACCTCCCTTCTCCCTCCCATTCAAAGTTGTTCCTCCAAGTTTTGAGCATGGTCTTGAATTGCTAGCAACTTTGAAAAGGGGTGGAAGGGGGGTCACACATACAAGATCATGGACAGGCCATTTAAGCCAAAATATGGTACAGTGTCTCAAGTACTTTTGCAACTGGTTGTAGCAGTGGGGAAAAAAAGCCATTTAAGTGCGCGTGTGATGGCGCGTACTGTCCAATTACTTAGGCATGACGCATACTGTCCTATTAAACTGTCCAATTAAGGCTTAAATCAGGGCAGTTGATAGCCAATCAGATTTGACAATTTTGTTATAGTTATGATTAATATTGTTATTTAAGCCTTTATTACTGACAATGCATAATGTTGATTGTTAGTCTGCTAGCTGAGCTGAACACTTCATGTATGGCAGGATGACGAGATGCTCAGTAAAATTTATTACGTCATGTTTGCACGTGGGTCTCATGTTAACAGGGATAGGACTCATACAAAAAGCAGTAAAAATAAAACTTCCAAATCCGCATCTCCTGAGCAATGAATCGAAAGCAAAACTAATAGGTTGATGAATTGCATGCAGCTCTTTAAAGATTTATTAGAGGTCTTTTTTAATCCAATAAGTCGATTTACTTAATGTATTTACGTAAAAAAAACTGGTTGTTTTCTTAAATCAGTGCAGTGCATTTTGGACACGTAATCGACCGCCTGATAAATCGATTAGAGTTTGGGAATTCACATGTGTCATGTTGTTTGCATGCCTTGAAAAACCTTGACGCAGAGGCTTAGTTAAGTTAAAACATACTGGTTAAAAGGAATTAAAAATTGATTTTTACCAACCTTGTACCAACTTCGGGCATCCTTTCCTCTACGGCGCGCTCCAAACGAGCAACCTGGAAATGAGATAGAATTACAAACAATTCTAAACAATTGGCACCGCAAACTTCAAGCAAACTAACATTGGTAAACCTTCAAAACCCCAAAGAAAACCAATTGAAACTTACAAGTTCTGCTTTGAGGCCTGTTGAAGGATATCCCAATCTTTTCAACTCTTGACGTAATTTTACAACAGTCCACGAGTTGAAACTACTTGACGAACTAAACGGGGGTTCGGAATCATTCGCCAGGCTTCGTTCGAGCCGACGTGAGGTTCGCCGAGAGCGATCGGACATGGGGGAAATAAAAAGTATGGCCTTTTGGATAACGTATGTTGATGACAGATCTTGTAGTTTGAGTAAAATAACGGATACTTCGATTTCGATTTCGCATTGGAACAAAGGCAATTTTTATCCAAATGGCTGCCTTTCTCCAATGGGAATTACCGCTGAGACTTTTAGCAAATTACGTGGCACAGGAATACCACTCAAAATGCGACCAGGCGGGCCTTCTCCCCTTTAAGATTTGGAGGCGAAAAGAAACGCCTGATAAACCGCCTGATCGAAGGTTCAATATGTCGTTCTGACACGCTCTGTGAGAGCGAAGGGTTTAATCCCTATGCTTCTTTAGCACAGGGGTACCTGAGGGGCCTATTGTTTGGTATTGAAAAAATCCTCTGCGAAAGATCAGAATATCTTGTAGCTTTAGGGCTAGACTATGTTTAAGCCTTCTTTTACTCTGCTTTATGGTTATTTTCTTGGTTCTGTTTCAGCTGAGTCTCTGTTTTTCCGATCATCACATTGTGGTAAGCAAGGTGACTGGCCTGGGGGGTAGTCCTGGGAATTCAGGGTGGGGGTGTGCCGCCCAGTTCTCCGAATCCTCAACCCTATTTCAGACCAAAAAATGCCATCATTGACACCCGTTTACAGACTAGCCTCTAAGAAATAATGTCATCATTACTTAAATTCAGGAGCCTGTTAGATTGGAACAGTAACAAAAAAGATTTCTTAAAATCCATTTTGAATTTGGATATTTTTCTCTCTTTCTTAGTCATTTAGAATTGAAATGATAAATATCAATGTCAGTACAAAAAAACGTAGCTATTCGACTTTCGACTCATCGCCTCCTATCTCGCCTGAAGCCCAAAACTGGTAGGTAAGGTCCGTTTCGGGAATGTACCCTGAGAAAACAGCCGACATTTTGCAACGTCACCACTGGTTTTCCCGCGAAACGACGTCTGAAGAACGAGCGCAGAAATTCCATACTGATGACGCGCACTACCCAGATCTGGGTTGTGCTTTTGATTGGTTTGTAAATTTGCCTCGACCAATCAGAAGCACTACTCAGAAGGGGTGACGAATGGTCTTTGCGAGCATTTGCGAGCATGCCGAGCACTGAGATTTTTTTGCGACCACGAGCAGAAATAAAAAATTTGCTTTACGAGCTTGCGAGCAACGCAAAAATTTGGGAGCACGAGCAAGCGAGCACCCGTATAAATTTTGCGAGCAAATCGAGCAAAGGTAAAATTTTGCGAGCAGTTAAAAATTTTCATGGACCATTCACACCCCTCTCAGATATGGGTAGTGACACTTCATCAGTATAGAATTTTTGCGCTCGTTCCTCAGACTTCATTTCAGTGCCGATGGGATCGCGAAATGTCGGCTGTTTTCTCAGGCTAGTCGAAATGTCGATATCTATGTTTCAAGTAGCGAAGTTGCTGGACAAACGTTAATTTCTTTATTTAGATGTAGTTGCCAAGCTGAATAACCAAACATTACGCTTAATCTAAACTTGTGAAAGGTTTGAACCCAGGAGTCATTTCAAAAGTAGGTTGAGTTTGATCGTCCGGGTTAACGTAGTCCTGAATAGGACTGTTGTCGTTGACAGTGACTGACGTTTCGACAACCTGTGCGGTAGTCATCTTCAGAGTCAAAGTGAGTTGTATCACGTCAGTAGATGGTATTATATACTCTGGTTATTGATCTGATTGGTCAATAAAGTCAAGATGTTATTGGTCGTCTGTCAGTGAAGCCGCGATGTCATTGGCTATGAAGACTCGTAATCAGTAATTGGCGCGTTTCGATCCGTCTATTGTCACAGTTAAGCAGTCGTCTATTGTTAGTCAAATTGTCAGTTCTCCAGTCGATCTCTCGTAGTTAGTTTCGCTTCATCCCGTCAATAAGTCGTTTGTACGGCGCTGGTAACTGTTGGCTACGATTCAGTGGCGTCTGTTCTAAGTTAGTGAACCAGCTTTCCAAAGTAAGACGTTGATGGTAGTCTGTAGAATACGTTATACATGTCGCAGAGTCCCAGTCAATTTGATGTTTCGTCTGTAAATGATGCTCAGCAATGTGATTGTTGACGTCACCATTCCTCGTTGCTCGTTTGTGTTCGGTCAGTCGCGTGCTAAGGTTTCTGCCGGTTTCACCAATGTAAGAAGCCTGGCAGTCGCAGCATTTGATCTTGTATACTGCTCCCTGTCTGTCCTCCGGTTTGTCTTTGTCCTTGACATTAGTAAGCAGGCGTCGTAAAGTGGTTATGGGTTTGTGTGCAACACGTATATTGTAAGGTTGTAATATACGTGCAATAGTTTCAGAGGTACCTCTGATGTACGGTACCGGAGGACAGACAGGGAGCAGTATACAAGATCAAATGCTCCGACTGCCAGGCTTCTTACATTGGTGAGACCGGCAGAAACCTTAGCACGCGACTGACCGAACACAAACGAGCAACGAGGAATGGTGACGTCAACAATCACATTGCTGAGCATCATTTACAGACGAAACATCAAATTGACTGGGACTCTGCGACATGTATAACGTATTCTACAGACTACCATCAACGTCTTACTTTGGAAAGCTGGTTCACTAACTTAGAACAGACGCCACTGAATCGTAGCCAACAGTTACCAGCGCCGTACAAACGACTTATTGACGGGATGAAGCGAAACTAACTACGAGAGATCGACTGGAGAACTGACAATTTGACTAACAATAGACGACTGCTTAACTGTGACAATAGACGGATCGAAACGCGCCAATTACTGATTACGAGTCTTCATAGCCAATGACATCGCGGCTTCACTGACAGACGACCAATAACATCTTGACTTTATTGACCAATCAGATCAATAACCAGAGTATATAATACCATCTACTGACGTGATACAACTCACTTTGACTCTGAAGATGACTACCGCACAGGTTGTCGAAACGTCAGTCACTGTCAACGACAACAGTCCTATTCAGGACTACGTTAACCCGGACGATCAAACTCAACCTACTTTTGTAATCTAAACTTATAACACGGTTTTTCTCGGGGCCCAACGTTTGGCCTTGCTTTCTTTTTAGTCAACGATCTCACAAACAGAGTAGGGTTCAATAATAATAAAGAAGGTTCTCCATCTGAGTAGATTTAGATGCAATTTCAGTTTTCAAAATTGTCACCATGGTTACAGGCTAGCGCTGTTACCGTGCTCTGTATATATGATATCTTTGCCAAGTATTTCTTTTTTAAGCCAATTTCCGATCCCATTTTGCCGAACTTTGGCCTTAGCTGGCCTTGAAACCCTGACTTAATAACTGTCACTCCGATGCCACTACCCCAAAGATCAATACTGCGAAGTGCTGAAATTCAATTTTAGTTAGCGGTTGGTTTAAGGCTGACGATGATCAGTGGTCAGGTGCCATTCAGTTCCGAAGAAAATGCCTGTTTGTGTGATCGAGCACAATGACTCGCCCACACTCCAACTCTCTCCAACTAAATTTCGTAATTTTTAACAGACTTTTGGCGTGGTTACCCTCATCTGCTAGCCAAGATATACTTTCTAAGCAATTCTTTAGTCCAACCTTGGGGATTGCCTATAACAAAAACCGGTGTCTATATTGCTGGCATTAACAATTCAGTGTCAGCACGAAAGTCAGAATTTGTCGAAATAATAGGCTGAGCGCGACATTTCGTCCTTCAGAGCACCCAAACACTCAAGGTTGAAGTTGACAAGCCTACACAAATTATACTTTTAGGTACCCGCTATTGACAGGGTCGTGAGATAAGGCACGAGTTCAGCCAGCAGCGAAGCCCCGAGAGCACCTCTGAATCTCCTGTAACATATTTCAACGAAACGTTAGGTTGTTAGGTAGTCCAATATTAATAGAAGAGGAGGTATAAAGTTTTGACACAACTCATTGAATTTGATGCTTAAGAGGTAATGTGCCTGCAACCGATCTTAAAATGTGTTAGCAAATGCACTTAAAACACAAGTCTGTTTCTCTCCAGAATTGGTGATCGATCAATTCAGGATAAGAACACTGAATTAAAATTTTGGAACAGTTGCAGTATTGAGGCAGGTAAGATTCATATTGGCATGGTTATGATGGCTATTCTTGTAATAATAGCTTTTTATACTGTCATATACATAATAACAAATTTTTCCAAAATATTTTGTGTAAAATTCCAAGTTCCTTTTGAAAGCGTAACTGTGAATTACTTGCGCCTTCCTTTATTTTAGCTAGCACGATGCGTGCATTAGTGCAGGCTAGACTGTATGTGGTACATTCTCCAGGTTTGATCATGAGTAGATGATATGCATAATGGCTCAGTACCTATACGATTCGTAGTTCGTTTAGTCAAAAGGGTGGAACAATTTGGAGCGATCCCTACCTAAACTAAGCGACCACGAGCACCGTCCTCTACGGTCGGACTTCACCTCCCAAAATTCGTTCATGGCGGAAACCACTTTGTAACTCTTGCAAAAATTTAACGAGTTAAGCTAGCCTTTCCTGGCTTATTCATAACCCACATTTTCGTTTCTTCTGCCTTAGGATGTACGGTTGCAAAAAATCGTATTCTCCGACATCGGTATAGTTTTTTTATAATCAAGTGATCATCGCCATACAGTCAGTATAAACACTGTGTACATATAGAACTGTGTACGCTTTTCTGTTTGTTTCAATTAACGTGCTGCAGATCCATTTTGCACTCTCATGTTGCTTGATTTTATTCTTGCATGTTATTTGTGATAACAAAAATGGGTCATTATATCCATGTTATTATCTGCACTCGAGAAATTCAAAGACCCTTTTGATTAGTGGCGAATTAAAATTATGACCAAGTTCCTTTTTGATGCTTTCAGATTCTTCTTTGTGGTTGAAATTGAAATTTAATTTTTTGCCTCTAGAGTCATATGTAGCCTTAAAATACAAAAACATGTTCCACTCTTCAGAAACAAGTCATACCTTAGTTTCTTAGCGTGTGGGATTAGTCTTTGACCGGCACGTGATCGTAGCCACAAACTCACGCGACGTAGTACTGTCTGTAAGCGCTTTACTAACTGCATGAAATAAATTGGTAGACCGGCTTGTAACGTTTCGCACATGTTTTTCTGACAAATCGGCGACACTTCGATGGCCTGCATTGAATGGCTTAAGAAGCAAGCCACTATAAAAGAGAGCGGGCGAGCAAGCATCAGAAGGAAAGCCTCGCTAGCTCTCGCGCGCGTGTCACAGTTTCGCGTTCCGCTCTTGCGTGACTTCCCCAAATGCAGAGCTCTACTCGCGGGCTCTGGTAGTCATATACAAGCATTTCTACAAGCAAAAGGTGCGCTGTCAGGACCGATAAAAGGAGTTCGTTATTTGTATATATAAGATCTTTTCGAGATTTGCAAGGAGCAGCAGCTTATTACTCAGGTAAATTAAGGCATGGGCCTCAATTTGCCTCAATTTGCTCATGTCGAAAGTGAGGGGGTGGTCTATATCTAAAAGCTTTAGATGAAGACACATAAAACTTTGCCAGCTGCACACATTTTTAGTTTGCGCCAATTTCGTGCTTTAAAATTATGCAAATTAGGTCACGTGACCTCCATCGGCTGAAAAAACCTGTTCTTGAAACGGCAACACTTTCTCGTGTGTCTTCAATTATTTTACGGGTTGCATAATGTTGAGGCCGTTTAATATATCACTTCTGTGCCTGGCCTTTTTTAGATTTTTAAAAGCAAAGGCGTTAATGATGGGATAAAATTGCATTGGGGGACTGGGTCTAGTTGAAAAAACCATTTATTTTCTAAAACAATAACAAATTCAAAAAAGGCCAAGCACAGTTTTGTAGATGCTTACATTACACATTGTCCTAAACCAGTCCGGTTTAATAACTAACAACAAAAAGTGTTGCCATTTTTGTTTAAATACATTTTATTATTTTTTGGCCGCGTGGAGTCACGTGACATCATTTGCATAATTGAAAGACACCATATTGACAGAAACCACCCTTGTATGTATTAGGCAAAGTCTCATTTTCCTAATGCTTAAGTACTCAGAGATAGACCACCCCCATCAGTTTTTTGACTGAATAATTGGGGACCCATGCCTTAATTTACCTGAGTAGTTTAGTCAGTTTAGATAGAGAGAACAAAATGTAAGAAAAAGGCAATAATTATACTCAAGCACTCACGGCGGTTTCACCGACCAGTTTATCTTTAAAACGATTTTGGCGCGAATTTAGAGTATCTTTTAAGATTCACAAACCAGTGAGGAAAACCCAAAGTGCTAAAATGGTATTTGAGACCTTTTAATGACGTTTAGCTTTCTTTTTTAAAATCTGTAATTCGAAATATGCACTCATAGACGGAGCGGAGCTTCCATTTTCGCATGAAAAAGTGCTCCGAAATGTATCTGAAAATAAATCAGTCCGTAAAAACGTCATGACGCAGGCCTTGTCTAGTATGAAGATCACTCGCTCCGGCCGGGTTATGGCATGGGCTCCTGACTGAAGTGCACTTTGCGTTCATAGTGGTGTCAGTTAGCAACTGAATTAATCTGGCTTGTTGTCGGGATTGTGCATCGACCAAGTAAAACTGGCTTCACAAGCAAAACTTTTTTTCTAATTGCACTATGTAGTGTTTGTTAAGAATGTAATTACTAGCAATTCCTTGTAAGGAAAATTAGAATCAGGAAAAGTTCTAATAGTAGGCGAAAGATGAAATCAAAACTTCCTAGGCAGAGATAACAGAACGCTAGGTCATGCCGCTGGCTTAGCCTTCAGAAGGGAACACCAGACTATACAGAATCTGCTGCAGTTACAGAAGTTGCAGTGATTAAAACACTTTTTAGATGAGAGTGTTGATGAATAAGCGCAGCGATTTTAAAGAAGTACCTCTCTGATCAGTGCTTTACTTTTGCTTGCCACTAAAGCGTTGTAGATCTTATACTCTACTCACTCTGGATATATACCCACAGTTTCTTGTAAAAGTGAAGGGACTCTCGTCTTAAACCTTTCTGGGTGTGGGCTCTAGATAAACTACGTGTGGAGACCCATAATCTCCACTTGATTAGCATGATACCTGGGAGACTAGTCGACTGAAGCATGCGCCAATAGGTTTTTTGACTAATACTATTCCCAATAAAGCTCCAAAACTGAGTTTTGGCCGGGAGAGTTATTCTATAAAACCTTAGAAACACCTGGAAACCTGACGAACTCGCAAAGCAGAATTTAAATTCAGTCAAAATTACATAAATAGCTAGTAATAACTATGCAGTAGAGAAAAGACTAAAAAAACTTTCATCCTTTTCAAAAGGGTGAAGAAAGAAGTTATTTTTTCTTCTTTCCCTTTTTTGGCATGCATGTAATTGTTTTATTATTCATTCAAAATATTTCCATGAACCTCAAAAAATGCGGCTTGCCTCTATTTTAAGTTCCCTTCTTCAACATATTTGCCTTTCGGAAATTTTAGGATATGAAGGGACTTTTCTTCTGACGGATTTCTTTATTCAGTCTCGAGATTAACGGGCGATAGATGTACGGGCTCGTCTTCTTCTTCGTTGCTCTCGCTGAAGTTCACTGATGTCGCCTCTCTTTCCATGGCAATAAAATCCAGCAACTTGTCGAATTGGAGCTAATTGGGCACTGTTGTGTTTGCAGTTCGCTGTTATTTGCCTCAGAATTACATTGCGATTCGCCAAGGTACAGTAAACAGAGGATGAATAAAATTAGCCCTAGTCGATCGCAAACCAGTTCTAACCAGTTGTGTTGCGTGGAAACGCAAAATGTACGATGGCGTCTTTTAGAGTTTATTTATGATTTGTTGCTAGCAACTGCAGCTACCAAGAAGATATATACATACAAAACTCGTGATTCTGTCTCACTAAACGATCCCGCGCGTTCCACGCGTGATGGAAATTTCCACAACATTATAAACTCGTTTGTCTCTTTGTCTCAGCCTGTTCGGCAAGTGTCTCTTCAAACTGGAAAGGCCTTACTGCATTGCCTGCCTCCAAGCTGACCATTCATTTCATTGAAGTCAAATTCAAAGAGCAAATCAAAGCAAAAGAGGCAATCACGCAGATATTTCATTTAGGCTTTGGACTTTGCTCTTAGTCTAGAGAGTATGAAGAGCTTCCGTCTGACCTGACTCGGAGGTAGACGCCCTCTTTTGCATCTCCAGAGGCTTGTTTCAGAAACAGCGAAGAAAAATCCCTACTAAGGTTTGCGCGAGGACGCAACACTGCTTCACTCCGCTACGGATGTCGAAAGGGCCTGATGTTGAGCCGTCAAAGACTGCAGTGCCCTTCATGTCCTATTGAAATGATCTAATGATTCTGAGGAGGCTGGGTGGACATCCGATCTTAGGCAGAATCGTAAATAGGCCGTCTGTGCTTACCAAATCGAAGACTTCTTGAGGTGTATGAAGGCTACAAAGAGTGTTTGCCGTTGTTCTCTGCATTTCTTCTGCAGCTTTCAAGGGGGAAAACCATACAAGGCTTGACCTTTTGGCTCAGAAACTACTTTACGATTCAGGGTAGACTCTCTCCGCCAAAATCTGGAGCCTCTTCAGCGCTACTAGGGCGAACAACTTCCCCACGACGCTAAGGAGGGAGATGCCACGGTAGTTATTTCAGTCGCTCCTATCGCCTTTGGTCTTGTACAGTGTGACGATGTTTGCATCCCTCATGTCATGCGGTACCTTACCTTCTCTCTAGCAGAGACAAAGGATTTCGAGCAGCTTAGAGATGATGTTTTCTTTGCAGCACTTCAGAACTTCGGCAGGAATGCTTTCCTTACCTGGTGCTTTGCCAGAGGCAAGGGAGTCGAGAGCCTGGTTTAACTCTTCAAGGATTGAATCAGTATAGCTCAGAGAAATGCTGCATCCAGCATTCCATCTGCTTCGCCTTGTCTTGGATGAGTTTACCTGTGGTGGACTTCACAGGGGCAGTTTTCTTCTTTGTTGGGCCTAAGGCCTGTTTGATACCATCATACATCCCCTTAATGTTGCCTGAGTGTATCAGCTGGTGAAAGTATCTGAGAGCAGAGCTGAAGCCAGTAGTCGTTTGAATATCTCCTTGCGGTCTGTTGGACTTTGCTGCATGCGGCTCGGAGGACCTGCAGGTTGTGTTTGCTGGGACAGGATTTTCAAGCTGCCAGGGCTCTCCTCTTCTTATTAATTACTGGTGTCATCTAGGAGCGGGACTTAAATCAGTCAGCAGTCTTGTTGGTCTTTCTCCCGAAAATGGACAAGGCGGCGCTGTGAACAGCATTCTTATCTATCGCATGCCTTAGCATCGGGCAGGCCTGGAAATATTCCTCAAGTGCACGTGCAAATTCCTCCACTTTACCATATTCATAATACGATGCCTTTTGTCCTTTTTTGTGAGATACATTTTCGCGGCTTTCGTTTGCTGCACATCAAGGAATGGTCTGTATCGCAATCAGCACCCTGATAACTGCGTGTGATCTTGATGCATGAAAGGGAGGAGCGTCTGGTGAGGATCAGGTCAAGCTGATGCCAGTGCTTAGATCTTGACGGACACAGAGGCTGTAATGAAAGCATACCTCCAGCAGGCGTTGGCCGTTTTCGTTCATCTTCCCGATGCCGAACTGACCCAAGCAAACAGGCCATGAGCTTTGATCAGCACCAATTCTGGCATTGAAGTCGCCGAGCATGAACAATAGCTCTTTCTCAGGGATTCCCTTGATGGTGGTTGCCAGTTCGTCATAGAATCTGTCCTTCGCTTCTCCTGGGGATGACAGGTCGAAGCACAGGAACTGACCGGACCCACTGATGAATGGAGTTTTAGCGACAAAATTATTTCGCTTCCATCTGCAGGTGATGGATCCCAGCAGGGTATTCCTGACCGCAAAGCCAACACCATGTTACCTGATCTCTGCTGGTGATTTTTCGTGCCAGAAAAAGGTGAAATTTCTTTCCCTAACAGACCCTGGATCTGGCAGCCTCGTTTCTTGAAGAGCGACTATGTCCATTTGTGTTTTTTGATTGCCGTTAAATTTTGCACCAAAAAACAGTTTAAAATCAGTGGACAGTTTGCACTGAACACCCAATGGCTGCGTTCGATGTCAGGGGAACGCAACCTAAACTCAACCCCAGAGAATTAAGTCTAGGCACGAACATTTAGCAGAAAGAACCAAACTCGTTTGGTTCTGTATGGTCCGAGTATCGAAAAATAAGTCATAGACTTTAGGCCTCTTGTTTCCAGAGCCCTTAGCTTCTTTTGTTTCGAAATGCTACAGGGGATAATGAGAGCCCTTAATTAGTATAATGTACAGTTGAAACAACTATTTGTTTGCAGAACTAAGGCAAGTAAACTAGCAACTTGCGGGAGTAATATACTCGATTACCAAAAGCCGTTCTCTGTGACCGCAAGAGCTATATATGCTAAATGTTTAAAAAAGTTGTGTTGTGTTCAGTTCTTTGGAGGAATAAAAATCTCTCTATGCGTTGTTTGTTTAATACAAACAACGTTTTTATATTTTACTTGAGTTATATTTATTAAAGTAGCTGCAAAAGAATTGAAACATACTGTGCTGATACTTCAGTTTTGATTAAAAAAAACTTCATATCTAAATAAAATTTAACACTAACTGTTAGGCTATCATTACCCGGGTTTAAACAATTCGGCCTTGGTGTGACTTCTCTAAACTCCCAGAGAGTTTTTAGGCCCGTAAAATTTGTCTAATCCATTTTTGAATAACCCTATAAAGCCAGTTTTAAGCCAACTTTCTTCTCAATCTTGTAAAAATTTTCCAATTGCGATTTACCAAAAATCACATTTCTGCTAAAGAACTTAAGGGTGTATCTAAAATATTCTTTCTGGACAGAAGTGTTTTCGGAAGTATATTGAGAAACGCTAACCCGCGAGCAGAGGTTTCTTTCTGGCATGGCCCTTAGCATTTGCAAACAAACTACGCGACTGCATGGCAGGCGACGCGAACAACTTTCTAAATGCTAAAAGCCATGCCGGAAAGAAACCTCCACTCGCAGGGTAGAGAAACGCGCGCCTAAACCAAAAATCGAGACTTCCAGGTATCTGGAAATCTTCAAATATCTTGTTTAGATAACAGACGGCCGGTAGTGCAAAGAAAACCAAAACCACTGGTGTGATAAAGAATCACATTTTGTAACAGAAACTTAATTGGGGTAAAAAGCTACCAAGGTTGGACAAACAGTGCATCAGAGCCAACCGGGATCTTTACATCAAGTGGATCTGCGCTTCGTTTGCGAACGTATCGTCTTATTTTTGGTATTGTCTCAACCAGTTGAAAGCAACTCTAAGGTGTGACTGAAAGGCTTATTATCTTATTCGAGTTAGTATTTGGACAACTCAATTTCCATCGAGTAAGATTAGTCCTCCCTCTCACCTTGCTTAAGAATCTCCTCTAATATATAGATTTAGACAAGCTTAAAAGCGGAGCTCTTTTTACATTCTAAGCCATTCACTTAACGATCAACGCACTTTAGTATGGCTTAGTCAATCACTAAGGAAGCCCAGCTCCCTGACCACATTGGCATTTGTATTATTCATGATTAATAAAAGTAGAGGAAATTCTAAATATACTGATCTTGGCACCTTTCGCCTTGTCCCAAGGCTTTGCTCCAACAAAATGATTTACTTTAAGACCGCAAAGCTTCGCAATATTTTCTAACTACGAGCAACATATGGACCATATGCTTGACAGTTCTTGTTAGCCTTTCATGATGACTGTGCATTTGAACTTAGATATTCCATATCTCATTTAAAAGTATGATTTTGGCAGGATAGCTATGTCATTTAGCATCCGGGCAGAATAAGAATATGGAGAAAGTAAAAACTGCGTTCCGTTCTAGCTACAATCTTGGACAAAATAAAATGGAACAGCAAACCCCCATCCCCCCCCAAATCAAGGATGAAGCCGCGCGAAGGGCAAAAACGTGCCATTTTCCTATCTTTGATTTTGGGGGGAGGGGGGTCAAGGTTTTCCATTTATTTTGTCCAAGATTGTAGCTCTTTTATGCGCAATTATAAGTGCAAGACAATTCACTGTAAGAAAAAAAAAAAAAAAGAAATGCAAACAATTGTTTTAAGCGGGATAGTTTTCCAGAGAAACCCTGTCATCGAATTTTCAGAAGAGATTATATTTTCATTTATCTTATTTCGCGGTGTTGCAAGCGTTTGATCTTCGTTGTTAACCCGGATAGCAGGCCGGGTCTCATAGCGAACCCTAAGTGAAGCATACAAGTCAGTACAAAATTGGAAAAAACTGACCTTGGTGATGCAACGAGGATTACTAAGGTCTATGACTGCAGTCCGAGTCGAACCCAGATACAAAGAGGTGCCGCGGGATCCACGATAGATTTAAACCTAAGGTAACTCATTCGTTATACACGGATTAGTTTGTTGCATAGACTATATAGGTCATAAGGGTTCTTTAACATCAAGGTTTGATTGACATGCAACTGCAATCATAGCTCCGCAGTTTTTCAAAGATGTGAAAACTTCTTCTTCTTCTTCTTCTTCCACCCATCCATATATGAATCGCAGTCTATTGGATCGTCTTGGAGTATAATGATAAATAGCCAGTGCAACGTAGCCTGTGTGCAGCCGCCCCTTTCCGATTTTTTTGAGGACAGGGGCGGCTGTACACAGGCTAGTGCAACTGAGATAGCCTGAATTTCATGTACGGCGTCTCTTCGAGTCGCAGCGACTCCTGCCAGAAAGTCAACCCTCGGATTTGGAGTCCCGGCTGTGTGCAAAACATGAAGTATTTATAATGACTAGAGGAGATGGTTGAAATTCAATCTAAGAGCAAGAAGGAACGATAAGGCCTGAATTTAGTTAAGAACTATAAGTTATTTTTCAAATTTGTCTTGACTGTATTATACTTATAGAATCTTGACGCTATTACCATTTTACTACACGCAGAATCAAGTGTGAACTACGTCATAATTGATGTCAAGATAGTAGGAATATTTCTATTGTGGCGAAATTACTAACTTGTAAAGGGTGAAAATAATTGTATTTTATGTGGAAAGCTTTCATTACGTGGAACGAGGGGAACAGATTGGCGATGTCAAACAAAACGGTTTCCTGAAAAGACAGTGACAGGATATATGAGTGAGGACCTAGCTACACCAACTTAAACAAGTAAGTTTTATTTGCTATTTTTTCTGGGCAATTGCTAGAAATTGGCTGTTCGTGGGCCTAGCTTTTTCAATTTCTTGTAGGTGGGAAGAGGGTATGCATATTTTCCGGCGGTCTGAATTTCGCTATGTTGAAGACGAAACAGATCAAAGAAAAAAACCTCTTCCGTTTTCCCGGTTAAGTCAATATGCTGAGTGGGTATGACTCTGACAAAACATATATCACCTCACTGCAACCTTGAAAACTCAACATGCTAAGGTTTTAAAGAAAATACATACCGAATGAATAAAAGTTGAATTGGACATGTATATAACCATTACAAGACTTACGCTATTTCCTTGTAATTTTGGTCGTATTAGTTCACAACTGACGAGAGGTGGATTATATATGCCGGTAGGGTAGGGAATACGCGGCGAAGTCCGGTTATTTCCAGACCCTACGATTGGAAGGATCTCAAATCAGATGATGACAGGCGATCCTTCCGACTGTCCGGCTGGGTTTCAGGTTTTGACTGTAGACGAGCATTGCATCGCGGGGCCCAATCCAAACTGTTCCCTTTCTTCTAAGTCTTTCTTGTCAAAATTGCAAATCCGCCATGCAGTGATGCTCTCACCTGTACATGTTTGACATTCTGTCTAATTATATTAGCATAAAGAAAAGTCGAATAACAATAAAATCATGCAGTGTTCGTTTATCACGGGTTTTCAAAAAAAAAAAAAAAAAACTTTACGACGACGGTCTGCAAGGGCTGTGTTAGAATATTAGAACCTTAGAATAAGTTATTTCAGGCCATGTTAAAATTTTGCCCCATTTCTCAGCAATTAATTTCAGCCACTTACTGAAATCCCAAACTTTTGGCGGAGTTATCAATTGAATTTCTGGCCCAAGCTACAATGCTAGGCCTGAAAAAACAGAAAAACAAAAACAAAAACAAAAAACAAACAAACCGCAACCCAGTTTTTGACCGGTCTCTTGATGCTTACAATTGTGGTTTCTTTTAAAACAGGTATATTTTTTTACAGTCATTAGAAAAGCATTTCGCGGGACGCATGGTAACAAACGTCAGCCGGTGCTAATAAGCCGGCAGAGCTGTATTAGCGTGTCATCGTAAATAGGCAATAACGCTACTTTTTAGCATTGTGAGAAGACATTTCAGTTTTTTATTTTCCGGACAGGCAAAGTTCCTTTCATTTAGCGTCTATTTTGGAACTGATCAACGAATTTTAAGAGAAAGATTGCTGATCGCGAAAGTCGTAACCTTGAATTGAACACATTTTTCACTGTTTAAATTGTTGCGATTCGACCCGTTCTCGCTAAATATTTATTTCATTTTGCTGTTTAGCTTATTTTCCAGTATTATTTTAAGAAGAAACTTGTGAAAATTAGTGACGTGCTAGAACCATTACCTTCAAGTATTATGAAACATTATATGTATAACTAGACATTGAAACGTTTCAAACAAAGAAACCTGTGCAACAATTCTTTTAAACCCAAGTTTCCATAAGATCGCTTAGATCGCTGAATAAAGTCTGATGTATTGGAAGATTGTAGCTAGGCTTGTCCACAAGTTTTTCCCTACTAACCTATAACTCAACTCATATGGACTTTAAGAAAGCCTGGACTATAGTGTTTACAGCGCCATTTGGAAACCAGGTTTAACATAAAATCAGCCTTTACCCGTGGGCTATTCGCCCAAGTCAATATTGCTCTGAATATATAAATATTAAACTATGAATGTCTGTGCTAAAACAATAAAAGCTTCGGGTTTAAAACTCGTGCCGTTACTAGAGAAGATAAGAGATGTCCCAGAGGTTCTTTTTGCAGGTGTGTTTGTACGTTTTTTTTTTATTGTCAGTCTTGTTCTTTAAACAAACCCCCATTTCAGTACAATTTCGTAACAAACCGTACCACGGGAATATAATTAGCTGGTACGATTATGCAATTGTAAGAATAAAAATAAACTCAGTGACATCACAACCAATTGTTCTGACGGCTGGCCATCTAAATTTAGCAAGTTGAGTAAATATTAGGTTTTAACGCGTAGTACTCTTAGCGACTGACTTTAAATTAATTTATTGCGCAATGCTCATGTGAGCGATCACGCGATTTTAGTAGCAAGGGCGACAAAACAGAAAAAACAGACAATTGGTTGTTTTCATAAATTTGCTTACAAGCGCCGGCCTGTAACTAATGTAGACATTTTCTCAGTATACTGAAAGACTAAAACGTTTGATTTTAGACCCAATCGGCAACAGGGAAAATAGTACTTAGTCAAAAGTCTGGAGTGAATCTTCATCATTTCTGCACCAAAAACGGGAAACTGGAAAACTAACGATTACAAAAGACGAAGACAAGTAAGCTGTTCATTTTTTCGTTACAAAGGTGAGTTGGAAGAAGTTCTTTAGCGGTGATTTGAGGACCTACTATTGAAAACAGTTGCGTTTAGTGCTCTTTTTTTTTAACATTATAGACCCTCATTATGAGACGTAACGGCTAAAAGAAAAAAAAAAGAAAGAAAAAAAAAAAAAACACCACAGATGGATGATCATCTAGGGTTTAAAGAACGGCGTTATTTTAAATGTAAAAATATTTAAATTTTGCTTTTAAAATGTACAAAGAAGGTCTCGTAAACACTTGGGAAGGTCTTTATAACCTTACAACTGAGTGTGAAACTGAAGAAGACCTATTCAATAGTAACTTTTGTCAAATACGAAAAGACTCGTGAAAGCTAGCGTGCATCTCGCGAAGAGTGTTTAAAAAAAATCATCCGGAGCATATGCTGAAATATAATGATATTCAGCAAATAAAATAGTAAAGATTGATGCTTGACTTTGCATAACTAAAAGGATGTATTTACAGTGGGCGGTGGTGCTTCTGAACGGGAAATTAGCCATCAACTGTGACCTAAACTGCATCCAAGAAATTTGAAAACTTCAGGTTACACAAGATGTAATTATTCTTCTTAACTATATATGAAAAATAATATCATTACTACAAGTTATCAAACGCTTATGCTAGTTATTTTTTAAATGTCATGGCTAAGAGGTGACATTTTTCAAGTTCCCCCTAGTTTGAATGATTAAAATTGCTCTAGACAGTCTATAAACCTGAATAGTTATTTTTGGAAGACCCTGTTTTTCTTTATACCAGCCCCAATAACATCCAGCCGTTTTTTCCGAAAGCCGAAGAGAACAGCAACAAGAATTTGCACTATCCGCGTATCTTTCATTACTCGTTTACTATCCTTTTTTTAAATTTTGAATAAAGTCGAAATTAGTGTTTGTATCATAACCCATGACCCATACACCTCGAACCTTATGAAGGCCCTCTCCAGACACCGACTTTTTGCCAAAGCCTCTAACACACATGCATCAATGGCAATTAACAAAAAAAAGTTTATTACGCTTGTATTAATTTTTTAATCATTAAATTTCACTAATGTTAAGGAGAAAATTGGCCGATTAACTGACAACCCAGCTTTCTTTTAGAGCTAATTTGAATTGCAATGGAGAGTTACTGAAAAGTTATCATCTCCGCAAATGAAATTATTGCAACACCGTCAGATGGACTTTCTCATGTCCTTAAATTTATTAGTGTATGTACATTAAAATTGAAAACTGTGTAAACAGCAAGAAGAAGAATCTGTAGACGAATTTGAGCTTGCACATTGAAAAGTGACAGAATGAAGTGAAGCTGAGTAAACGGAACATGTTGACCATCACGGCTCCTGTGTTGATTAATAGAAACGGCGCTCTTTTCAAAGTTTTATACTCATGTTGACTCTTTGTCTAAAATCCTCACTTGGGGAAATATTCCCGGCCGAGTGTTTTCACACCCCTTTTTAACTCAGTTATCACTAAGTCAACTTATTAACTCAACTCATACGTACCAAATAGAAGTTTGCTTTCAAAGAGGGATCCATCCAGTCGTGGTCTGTGTACTCTTTATTGTTCTTGGCCACGCGTGGCAAGCAAGCTACAAAATTCGGTGTTTTCATGCATACTCATGTCTTATCTAATCAGCATACGTAAAGGTGGGCGATCCCTAAATCGTGAAGCGCTATGAGCCTACGTTTTCTTGCGAAATAGTTTAGTCAGATGACTTGAAATAAGATATACATAATAAAACCAAAAAAATGTTACGAATCACGTATTCATCCGTGAATTTGCCGAAAATTTCTCTCTCAATTTTTCCAGCTCATTGATATGTTGACTAAGGCCACCTGTAAAACTAAAAAAAAACTAGACTACATTTTTTTCGAGAGAGCTTACTCTTCCTACTTTCTTTAGTTCTCAGTATTAGTAGCAAAAGTCAGTTATTCGAGTTGTGGGTCTTTGATATCGGAAGCTGTTTTTTTTTTTCTGGGGTTTCGGGCATCACATCCTCGCGCGCCACTTTTGTCAGCTTTTGTCGCAGTTATAGCGTGGTGTATAGCCGCGTACATGATGGTGATCATTTTCATCATGTCTTAGCTGTAAGTGAGCTTTCATTTTATTTAATTGTTCGTTAACAACCATGCAAAAAGAAAACTATCCAGCGATGCCAGGGAAAACAGGTAAATAAATGGCCGGGAGTCGAACGTTTCGTAAACGACACAACATTTACTGCAGAAAAACTTCAACCGAAACTTATCGCATTCGGAATAGTGGACGTTTCCCAACAACGTAATGGTCGCATGATCAATTGTATTTACCGCGGGCTCTAGTCATACTTCATTCCCGTGGTTAGGCTAGTACTTGAAAAACCAGCTTTTGAACCTTTTTACCTGCTCATATGATACTCAGGAAACCAAAGTGTTGGTTTGCTACTCAAGCCTGCGAATACAGCCGTTTCTTCACGCTCCTAGCCGCTAGGATATCTTTTCTCCGCGGCGAAGGGCGAAGAAAAATGGCTGTATTCGCAGACGTTTTTAGTGTGGGAAAGTCGGTTTCAATACCCTGTGAGCAGAGGTTCCTCTCTTGCATGGCTTTTAGCGTTTCAGGTGAAAGTCGTTCTTGTGTCTTGTCTGTGGGGTTGTCTGTCGCGTAGTTGGTTTGTTACGCCCCGTGAGAAACCTCTGCGGAAAGCCGCCCGTGATTTCCGTTGAGCATGCTCTTTAGAAACCTCCAAAATCTTGGAGGTACGCACGTGACTAACCGTTTTTAAAACCGGTTTTATCCAGTTGAACCAGCGGGGGGGGGGGGGGGGGGGGGGGGAGAAACGAGGTCTGGGACCGAGAAACGGTGTTCTCACAACTTGCAAAGCGGTCAGCCTGAGTGATGGTCAGCGGGTAATTGCAGTATCTTTCCCAAGAAGCAAACCTGCCGAGGAAAACAGAAATGCTTAAAAAATTGAAAAAAATAATATCATGCATCTTTGTTTTTCTTACATATCGTATTTGTCTTTCGGTACTGAAATTGCGGGGGAAACTAAAACGCAACCGCGTTAGATCTTAACCAACAACAACGCACTCGATCGATTTATAGGGTACATCGTTTTTGCCGGGCAAGGATAACTTGATACTGATAAAAATTTACTGGAGAAAGTGTCAAATCTATCGTAAGCAAGTATATTCTGAGAGCTAGTTAAATATGAGCTTACAGCTCTACATATCATAACTGAATAAACATTCACACTTCACTGAACATTTCATTTCGTTTATTACGATCAGTCAACACCTTAAATCCAAAGTTAAAATTCAAAACGATCCTAATATACAAATCACAACTACTACTGAAAGCTCTGTACCTTGAAGCGACTTTAACTTTCCTAAGGTTTGCTGCAAAACACTGCTCGATAGCTCAACTCTTCGGCGGTTCTTATCTGTATATCAGTACGGAGCTACATGTTGCATATATCAAACTCTGCAGAGGGAAATTGTTTAACAGAAAAAAAAAACCACACACTATGTCTGAAAAGCGACATCAAATCAATAAATTTGCGAATTACCAAAATATAATAGTGAGAACCAGTCCCGCGTTCGACCGCCATGTTTTTGTTCTCAAGTTGATCTATGGATTTTGACGTAATACGCATGATCAGTACACAAATCCGCTGGCAAGACCCTTGCTGATCACTTTGCAAGTTGTGAGAACATCGTTTGGGTTTCATTTAAGAGAATGTATGGAAGTAGCTTCCCCCGCCCCTGAGTTGAACCTTTCACGCGCATCCATTTCAGAGCGATTTGGTTTACAAAACTGAGCCCGTGATGATATACAAGAAGTGGAAGATGGCTTTCTCCCGCGATAGTTTCGACGAAGCGGTTCAGAAGGCTTTAAAGGAGTTTAACGTTTCTACCATCGAGTCCTTAACTCCATATCAGTTGAAAACTCTGTGTGCTGCTTGTACCTTCTTAATAGCACTGTCAATTTTCTGTTTCCAATTTCTGCTCATACGAGGTGATTCTTTCGGTTTCACAGCTCTGTCAATTACCCTCTGCAATCCAGGACAAGAACAGACGTTGAAATACACCACAACACAGTCACAGACTAAACAAAATTGATTTGCAGCGGTTATAGCCTTATTTGGTGTTCCTGAAGAGCTTCTAGTAAGTAAGCTTCTAGCTTCTTTGGCGCAAATCGCGGGGAAAACCTACTCATTTCAAGTGCAAATCATCCTCGGAGACCCAGGGGCAGTTAGTCGGGACGATACAAAGTGCAAATGAAAATGAAAATGCAAATTAAAGGCAGGATTTTTTCCCAAGAAAAAATAGGGCGCACGGCATCGTGTCACTCCCAGGTGAGCTTTACGTCATTTTCTCTATGGAAACGGCTAGCGCATGCTCAACAGAAATCACGGGCGGCTTTCCGCAGAGGTTTCTCACGGGGCGTAAACAAACTAACTTCGCGACAGACAAGACACACAAACGACTTTGTAAACGCTTAAAGCCATGCAAGAGAGAAACCTCTGCTCGCAGGGTACGGTTTCAAGTGCTGTTTATTTTTCATTACCTCAGCAGACCATTATTTCGCCGGTCATGTGCCTAATTAACTTGGTGCATCTTCACACTGTTTCACCACGTTTCTGCCTGCCATGGTCGATAACTATATATACATTTTTTGTTTTTCTAACATTTGTGATTGTCCAGTCACAAATATGGAAAGCGACCACCTTGGGAATCCATAAAGCCTGGTTTCCATATGATCGTCCGGATCGTCCCAGTCGCCTCAAAAAATGTTCAGACGATCGGGACGATCATATGGAAACGCTACCCAGACGATCGCAAACGACCCGGATGACTGAGACGACCTCGATCGCTTGGATAGAGTTGAGTTCTATCCGGACGATCGGGACGATCATGTAAATTTTGAAGCGATCATATGGAAACGCTCTCAGACGACTGAGACGATCGGGACAATCGAAGGCTATCCCAGAAGTCATCACTTTTATTCCAGTAATCGAGAATAAATTCGGCCTGGATGGCGCAAAAGCCGAAAAAATAATACACAAATGTTCGCATCGCGTATGTGGGTTATTTGAAATTAGAGAAAGTCCGTGACATCAAGTTTTCGAAGAGATACTATGTCTTCGGGGAACTCTTCTAGCTTCTCAATGCCGCAAAATCAAGAGAAAAAGTAGATACCAAGGTACGAGGTTCGCTTTTAGATGTGGCTTGTTTGCAAAACACGCGCAAAAATTCTGTTGTCTGACCCAGAGAAATCGCTGACGACCCCGCGTCTCTAGCCTTTGAGGCCATCGAGACGATCATATGGAAACTAGCAATCGCCCCAGTCATGGTCCGGATCGTCTCGAAATATTTTGAAACGACTGGGGCGATCGGGACGATCGGGACGATCACATGGAAACCAGGCTTAAAAAGTGCTTAATTGATCGCACCTTCAACTACACCTGTAAGGTCATTTTCCGATAATGTGCTTTCTTAAGCGACCATGTGATAAACCTGAAAATAGATTTATTTCCAATAAATTCAGGTAAAATACTATAAATTAGTTGCTTTTTTATTGCTTACAAGGTTCTCAATAAATTTTAAGTAGACCGTGTATAGGACGTAAATTTACCCCAGCTGCCTGGCAATCGAGTGCAGAGGGCAATAATTCAGGCTTTCACTGTCTAATACTGACCCTTTTTCCCCACAAAGTAGACGGTCAAAATTCAAAGAAGCCATGGTTTTTAGCCGGTTGCCGGCATTTAATTAATGAGAACCCTGACTCATCATATTCGAAGTCAACGAACAATCAGTGCTTTTGATCCGCAGTGTTCTGTAGGTCATCAAGCCAAGGTCAGTCACTTCTATTGGAGTGATGCAGACCGGTCGACAGTGATTCTCATAAAACTGCTCTAAATGAAAGCTTTTTATCGAAGAGTTTGAGTGACATCTCAAACGGGGTTTCACAATGCTAATCGTGACTAAAGCTGGTCGCGTACGAGAGTGATTGCACTTAAGTTCACTTTTGTCTTCGCTGAATTTTTTCATTTCCTTTTCCTTATGACTTTTCCATGTTTCTGCTTGAAAATACATATAACTGAAATAAAGAAAAAAAAGTTGCTCTAAGGTGAGGATCAGACCTAAAGACATCGTTCTCAGTACAAGCTTATTGCGACGAATTTTAAAATTTCTTTGGTGGAACTTGAGTCGGCTAAAATGCACAAATGTCAGTCGGTAAAGGCGTCCGTACTTCTTGATCTTTTATATGGTATATTACTCGATGAATAAAATCAGTTTTTGCTTAGTGACTTTTTCAGTTTGAATTGATTTATTAATAAAATGACTATGGCTTCAAAGCATAGACCAAATGCTTACTTATGTAGAATTTATTAGTCCTTAAAACAGAGGTCTTAAGAACTGAACGATTGTGCGTAAGACGTGTTTAATTAACCACGAGATAACTATATGTGTGGTGCCGACGTAGACGTGCATTCGAGCACGGAGAAATTGTTTTAAGCAAACAAAAGATGACATGTGATAGTCTCTAACTAAGTACAACTTTATTTGCTGCAAAAGTAAAGACATTTATTCTTGTCAGTTGCTTCGATAGTTATAGCAAATGAGTTTTATTAAGGTCTGGAATAAAAAAATTATATGAAAGAAAGAAACTCATATGGCACGACTTGATTTCCATTTCCATTTCCATTACTAAGAACGGTCATCGACGTGGGATTAAGCCTGAAAAAAGCGTTTGGGACACGGAGAAGGTAAAACGTAGCCCCTAGTATAAGTTAATTTGGGAGTAACCTTGGCTTTCTTGGCAACATCAAATTACTCTCGTAAGAGTTGTCATTTATCCTATCCTTTTATATTCATAATTCTTGGAAGTGCAACAGTTTAAAATCAAATTTAAGAAAAAAAAAAACAAAGAAACGATACCGAAATATTCCCTTCTTGCCTCACACATTTTCTTGCGAGAAGACTGAAAAATTTGAAATGCCAATTTAAGTTTATTGGAGGGAGTATGGCATTCTCTGCAAGTATCTCTGCGCTTTCAGCATTTCAATTGCATGGAATTGAAAACAAGGGACTCTTCTTTTTTAAAAGGTGAGCGGCAAGAATTATGTAAACAAAACGTGTTAGTGGATTTTTCGATGAGGATGAAATGTCCATTAAAAAATCAAATATTGCATTCAGCAGACATGTCAGTAAATGAATGCTCCTGTTTGCAACCCCACATACACACAACTACTTTTGTGACGTGTAAATAGGTGTTATCCATCCGACAAGAATAAGTATATCCTTTTGTATATTAAGACTATCGGGTTCGAGATTGGTTCATTTGAGCGAGTCAGTGTGCCAAAGAACAGCCCTACAGCTATTTATCTGTTGGCCTGACATTTTGTTGTCAGTGAAGACTGTACTGATTTAAGCAGCAGAAGGTAAATTGTAATTGATGTGTTAGGCTGTCACTACCATTAGCAGGTAGAGATTAACATAATTTATTTAACAATTATTTACAAGAAAGCTTATTTGAATGTCACAAATTCATGGTGTTGTTTAAAACGTTTTGAAAATCGATAAAAAAAAGCTGATTAGAGAAATAAACAACGAGGCGACTCTTACATCAAAATGAGGTTGACTAAATGTAAAAATAATAGGAGGCCTGAATTCACTGCTCGCTTGGTTGTTGAACGCGCTCTTTTGTTATTTCCTTTCCACTGTCACCACTCCCCAGGTGTCTAAATTGCTATTGACTGGGGGTAGTCTCACGGAAGTGAAGCATCCCACACTCGCTTCAGGCATTGGGTTTCGCAACCTTAGCGTGGGTTGCCTGTGGATCGAGCACTTTTTTCCCGGCCTCTGCCTACGTAAATATTAACCGTTAATAATCGAGGCTTTGCTGTATCGTTTGAACATTTGAACCGTTCAATTAACTATCCTGGATCCTCAACTATATCAGCATTTTATGCTGAAGAGGTCACCCTAGCTAAATAACATTCATCATAAAAAGCAACCAACACGGTGAGGTGAATTATCGTTCTTCCAAACCTTCATCACCATTGTTCCACTGAACTCACATAGCAGGATATCAAGGGCAGAGTCAGTGATGGTATATTTTCGAGGTAAGAAATTTTGTCAGGGTTTAATTATGGTATTCAGTGTGTACGGTCGAAATTTCTTCCTAGGATTTCCTTAATGCCGGATGCATTATTAATTTAGTTATTTTTAAAGGTATTATACCCGCATGATCACTTATTCATATCGTCTTCTGCTGAATGTCTTGAAAAGGGGTAACAAAATGAAAAGATTTCGCCTCACATAGGCTCAGGTCAACCCTAAAATGTTATGTTCTATGAATTGTAATTAACAGCTAGAAAAATTGCTCCCCATCCCCCTCCCTCCAAAAAAAGATGGTTTAGCTGTTTTATAAATAAGTTGGAAAATTGCTACTTTAATAATAAGTACAGTCTAAGTCAATATGACAGATGTTTGTGTTTCACCAACGGACGGACAGAACACGTTCGCATGTCGAAACGAAGCGCCTTTATGACTTCACTTAAAGAAATTAGTCATCAAATCTATTTTGGTGTTATGATAACCGGGCATAACTGGAAAAAATTAAATTTGGGAGTGAGTGGGTGGATATGGCGATAGTTGACAGAGGGACTTTTAAAAATTGAAGTGAGACAACGACCGTTAAGTTCTCCGTCACTACATCCAGCAAAATTCCCCTGTGCTTGCTGATAAAATGTTTGAATACGTTTACACGCTTGGAAATTTTTGCTTCAATCCGGGCCAACTTTTTTTCGGGACCGTGCGAAGACTGGTTCCTAACAAAGACAAATTCAAGATGGCGACGTGAAGCCAGACGAACTACGGCTGATTATAACGGCATCGAAGAGCCGTGAAAACATTAGGAATTGCAATTTCAAACCAATAAATGAAATGAACAAAAGTTAAACTATTCATACAGTAATATTTCAGCTCAGTAGACATCATGTCATTTAGAGCAGCAGCTCTGTTATGTATATCGATTGTCGTCCTAATTTTCGATCTCTTTAGTAACGACTAAGTTTCAAAATGCCTTCTTTAAGAACTTCGCTTCGATAAGTTTAACTTACCTTCATTAAGAAATTTGAAGGGCCACCTTTCTTGTTTGGTGGGGGTGTTTTAATGTCAAAGAAGAGACCTCAAATACACTTGAACGTGGCTGAACTGGTGTTGTTTGACGATGACATGATGTATTATTGTAACTTCCCACTTTTCAACGAACAAAATTCCTCGCTGTTTATTATTATCTGCCACGAAAGTTAGCATTTTGTCTTGACAATTCACGAAGTAGAAATCGCTTTACTGAGAATAGGACAACCTCGGAGCGGAGGAGTGATTTTCTTGCTTCTCGCAAGTCATCCAAAACCTGTTAGTTCATCCATTAACAAGCGTGATGTGAACCTGATTGACCTAAAAATGGTATTTTTTGTAAGAAAAATTCACGTGCGTAAGCTCCAAACTTAAGCAACTAAAGCATCAAAACAAAGGATAAATACCTTCTTCATGTTTTCCTCGTTTCCGTTTTTCAGATATGGGCACCAAACAGCAGATATAAAACCTTTTCCAAAGCTTACTTCAGCCAGACTTTTCTCTCAAGAACCTCGCAAGAAACTCTCTCTTCGCCGACATAAAGCTAGTCTCAAAATATTCGAAGACAAGGCATGCAAGGTACCGATAAAAAGCTCTTTCTTCGTAGCTTTATCGCACTCGTCAAAACATTGTTTATTAGTACCAGTTCTCTCTCACATGGCGATAAGCCTGACCGATTTTCGCTCTTGGCGGGCCGGCGATATGGCCGCGCAGAATTTCAAAAAAGAGGACTGGGAAAACGGGGACACGAAACTTGGCCAAAATTGGCACAAAAATTTCCAAGCGTGTTATGTTTTGACCCTTTTCTTTTTTGGAACAACTAAAAGAAAGCCCCTTTTACTGTGCTTTGTATTTACTAATGCCCTACAGTCTTACGATTTAACGATATTGACATCACAGTTTGTATTCATTTACTCAGTGTACCCGCCTGATCTCATAGCAGATGTGACTCGCGTGCCGTTTGAAACGCCTTAGGGCACCGAATTTCCATTAATGAAAAACTGGAAAAAAGGCTCTGAAATTTCATGGGTGATGGCATCACGATCCTCGTCAGTGTGAAAGATTTCATTTATATACTAACAACAACAACAACAACAGAAAAAAAAAAATGAAACTTGCGTAGGTATAACAGACTGAATAGAACAAGAAAATGTAAATCTATGTCTAGATCTTTTAAAACCGATCATACCACTTCTAGTTACTTAGACTTAACAAGAGGAACAGCTGGGAGAAAGGCTTTAGTAACACTACGAATAAGCAGTCACAAACTAATGATAGAAATAGGCAGATACAATCAAACTACGAAGGATAATAGGCATTGCCCTTTTTGTGGATGTAATGTCATAGAAGACGAAGTTCACTTTCTTTTTCAATGTCCTACATACTCTATGATTAGGAATATATTTACTATAAAGTCAAGACTCTGATTCCAAATATTACCCAGTTACCTATATTTAGTTTGATCAATCTCGGAACTGATGAACTCCTCTAATTACTTTATCAATATACCATTCATAAAAATATATTTCTGCTTGTTTTGATCTTCGTGACTAGTTATTATCAAAGTAACGTAATTGCCCTATGATGAAATTTTGATTCCTATAAATAGCTTTTGCAACACTGTATCTGCTTGTATGGTCATGCAAATAAAGCTCGTTGTTGTTGAATTCTGAAAATGAATGGCCAAATGGGAAGCAGTGTTGATCATCGCCGCAAACGTACCGGCGTTCAAGGGATCCGCTGAAAACAATGATGTTGTGCGGAGAATATGCTGTTATGGCTCAGGCCGTATCAAAATAACTTATTGCAACAACTTTATCTAAAGCAGCAAAGTGAAGACGCTTAGGTTCGTTTAAAGTCTCATTAGAGAGAAAATTAAAGCTTGACTGTCAGTGGCGGGTCAGCTATTGAGCCTTACAGGTGGACCGGAGAACCGTCGTCATTATCCGGTACCATTCAAACAAATGCTATACGGATCTAAAGAAATATATTTCGTTCCGTGGTGGAATTCTTTGTCTACTAACCAATCTTGTAGCGGCTGGGTTTCTTAAAATGCCACATAAAATATATCTTAAAAATGCCTTGAACAGTTCTGATTGAAACTGCATGAATGGCCAACAACATGTTGTGGGCTCCGCCAAACTCCACAAGAGAGAAGTGCTGTTTCAATGGTTCACAATTCCGTTAATCAATGGCCACATGAAATTGACTAGACCATTTGGACTTTCGTTCAGTACAAACTCAAGTTAAAGCATCGATCGAGAGGCAAAAACGGAAAATCCATGCAGCTTTTCTCAATTAAGGTGCTTGGCTCCATGTGGGATTCATGTGGACAGCTGGATTAGTGGGCCAATCGATTTGGTGCATCATGCTATTCAGTTGAACTACGCGTGGGACAGCTTACAACGACGCCTTAGCAAAAATTGGAATTTTGTATAAGCAGGCAAAATGGATTTCATATAAATATGTCGGCATCATAGTTGCTCAGATTAAGAGTGTAACCAAACTTTAAAAGACTGATTAAGATTTTTCTTCTTACTGACATGCCGAGAGCTTCCCGGTTGGAAAAACTTTTGAAAAGTTTAATAAGTTCCGTGTAAGCTTACCTAATCTCGTACCCAGATCTCCCGCGAATACGATATATACCAAGAAAAAGAAAAAAATATCAGAATAGTAAAAGAATAATATTACAGTAATGAATAAATAGAAAAATGAAAGAAGAACTTTGAATAGAATAAAAAGAGAAATAAGTAAAAACATATCCCAGGACATTTGTTAGCAACTGGGATATGTGCGCCACTGAGAATATGTTTCATATTCAAAGCCATCGGGTAAGGCTATAGAAATCTGAGTGGTAGAAAGAACATCCAGATAAGGCCGACTTTTCATATTTGCTAACGGCAATTTATAAAAGGATGGAAAAGGCAATTTGATTTTTCGAGTATTAAAGCAATTTGATCTTATATCTCTTGGCAGGAAGTTTAAAATTTCGGTGGTGGCGGGAAAATTTAGTTACTTTACTTGTTTGCTTTTGCAGAGTGAAACCTCTTTTATCGATTTGGAACATATCAATTTAAAAAATTGGCTACTTTTTTTGCTCTGAAAAATTCCAATAAGAACAAAATAAAGTACATTTCGGTCCCTGACATAAAATATTTTCATTTGAGCGATATCCTCTGTACGTTGGTAATATCGATAAGCGCTCAGTGTAGTTTTTGCGTGGGATAGTCGGTCGTAATGTATGCTGGGATATAATTCGCGCGTAGGAGTACGGGACTCCGCGTGGGCGCGAAAATTTTCGTCGTTCACTTATGAATGAGAATCAATGATAGAATTTTACTGAAAGACGAGCCTTGTAGGCTTATAAGGGTGTTTCCTACAGCACCGTCGATGTCTTTAAAGTAGAATTCTGTCGTTTTTCATTTTTGTGGGAAAAATCACGCGACGTCTCACTTGGTGAAATTCGACTGGTTGTAATTTTCAGGACCGGTAAATTTGAATGAGATGTAGTGTACGGGCGATATTATAAACACAGGTCAGTGAAATAATCATGTACGAATTGTTGTGGTTTTCGAAGGACGATCACTGACGAGGCAACGTGGAAATTTTTGCATTGAGAAAGCGAGATATTCCATGTAAGTAGTTCTTAACCTTTAACATAACTCGTACGTTACTACCAAAGGAATTCGAATGCGCCAAAACTTTTGTCAGGAATTCGAGCAGCGAACGAAGCAAGAAGATTTAAGTACGGCGTACCAGTGACCTATGCGGAAATTACTTGAAAACACTAAAAAAATTTGATCGTCTTGTTGCACAAAAATATAATGACATATAAATTCGGGACACGAAAATAGAGTACCGAATGAAACTTGATCAGCGGAAATCCGAAAAAAATGGTTGTATAGTTTAAAAACTGTAAAAACGTTTAGTCACATTATTTCATTTTGACAATTGCTTAGGACTTCCTGGTTGGCTTAGTAATTTTGAAATTTTAACCACGTAGTACTTTAATACATATGTATTGATAAATATTTATTATTCATATTTCATATTTTTTTTTATTTTAGTAACAAAAATGCAAATCATTTGCTTTCTATGCCCTCTCCCAAAAAGGCCAAATTTTAACACCCTTTTCTAGATTTTTATCTTGCGAGTGTTACTTTGAAGAACTCATTGTGTGCACATAGGGATCCTGGTGTCAACTTCAGTGTCCAAGTACAAGTTTGAGATTCTGGCGACCGCGTGTGGCCTTAATCCAGGCATGTGTACTTGAAAACGGGGTGTGCTCACATCGGTGAGTAGTGAGTAACGTTTTCGGGTACCTTGCCAAGTGAGATCATAGTCTGGGGTTTACTTGGGTTAATTTGTGTTGGGTATATGCTGTTGGCCTCTCAGAACCCCTCCTCCATTATTCTGTGGCCCCCTTCTTAGCCACTTTTGGGAAAATGTAATTTTCTGACACTATCTCAACTTTAACAGCCACTTTCTGTTTATGCATCTTCCTTAAATAGGCTCTTAACTAGGTCATCTTGAAATAAATTAGCACATTTGTTAAATCTAATGAAGTAACAATCTTCCCATTTTTAGATCCCTAGTTCCTGAATTTTACAAACCCTAAAATGCTGAAAATGTGCAACCCCATTATGGTCAATCCAGTCAATCCAATCCAATCAATCCAGTCATTCCAATCCAATGGTCAATCCAGTTTTGAAATGCAACCCCATCTGCTGGTACATGCCCACTAGCCTATTACTAGGAAGTACCCTCCCCCCACTCAGGTAGTCAGGCAAACAGCTTTGTCGGCCTTTGTCCATTGGCAAACAATTATGCTAACTGCCCATTAGGAAGAATCTAGTCCTCACAGACAACCAGAACTTTTTCTCTGCTCTGCCACTGCTGACACATACTGATTTAGGTATGTTGGGGCATATCTCACCCCAGTTCTGGTTGTTCCTATTGGTAAGGCTATTTTGATGGTGGCAAAAGCTATGGTGTTCCCAGTTGCCTTAAGCGTACTTCAGTTTTGGTCATTTTGTAAATGATCTTCTCTCCAAAAAGATTTTCAAGCCTTGCACTGGTTGAATCTTTTTTCCTGTCTGTCATTGTATTGTGGCATATGTTTTATCATGGTAATGTCACTGAATAGTTTTAAGCTGTTATCCAATTGGACATTTTAAATGAAAATTTCTTAATTTAATGGGGCATGTCATTAAGTGTTTTTAGCTATATTTCTACAGTTGAACCTCCACCAATGGCCATCTAGGCCACCTCTCTGCAACAGCCACATTTTTCGGAGGGACAGTACATTGACTCTTGTTTAAACCTCCTTACAATGGCCACAGTCATCTGTCCCCAAGGTGGTGGAGAGGTTCAAATGTATTTGAACTTTTATTAAAAATAATGCTATAATTTAAACCTAAAATATTAATTTACTTTAGCATCAACTGTATTAAGTTAGTCCTCATTCATTTTATGCTCATTTGAACTTCAAATTTCTTTTCTTCCATTTTGCTTGTACGCTTGATGAAAAATAATTCAGTATAATATATTTTCAGATAGAGTATTTATAAAATCCACCCACTCTCAATGAATGTGCTCTTTTTTTCACTCATCAGTGTGCAAAGAAAGTAGTGTCCGATAGCCCGGGGCTAGTGGATTTTGCTATCAGGCTAGTGAATTCTGTTTTTAACTTGTCCAACGGTCAGGTGATGTATTTTGAGGAATTTTAATAGCGAGAACTGTGAAATCAATTCTGCTCATCTAAAAGTTTTTGGGGCTAGTTGAAATGACTTCTGGGCTAGTAAATGCTAGCTTCAGCTTGCCCGAATGGCAAGCTGTAAAAATAATTTTCTTTGCACCCTGCTCATGATTGAATTCAGATAAATTGATAATTTCTTGCAGAGGCACTTGCCATCTACTTCTAACTGTAAATTGATTTCCACCCAAAGAAAAGTTTTGTCTTAATGCTTTATTTAAAGGTGTAACATGATACTGAAATTTTATTTACAAGATATTTGAACATAGATAAATTCAAATTAATTTAATTGAGGAAATAGAAAAATATTTGCATACGTGTGTCTGCAATTTCTCAGTTCTCTAAACTTCCCATATTGCATCCCTAATGTGTTGTTAGTCCTTTTGTAGTCAGCTTACCAATGTTTTTAAGGGCCAAACCATTGTTCAACATCCTTGTAGTGAGGCTGTTAGGAGCTTTTAAGCCCTGAGGGCTTTAAATTTAACAAAGGGACCCCTCTAGTAACAGGTTTTAGGCAGTCCAACCCCATAAAAGCAGATGCGGACATTATTCCTGCCAACTGTCACTCAATTTGTGAGTCTCATGCCTGAGTGCATCTACTAATAATATTATTTCTTAGGCCTTACCAACAAATCCGTATAAATTGTTTTCTAACACATATGATTAATAATGGCAATCCAATTCAATTTCCTTGATGTTGACTTTGTGTCAACACACTTAAATTGTTGCCTTTTAAAAAGCTTCGGTAGTGCTTAAAGGTTGTATGAACAACTTCAGAAACGATCAGAAGTCTTTGGAAAATCAAAAATATACAGAAAACGCTGGGATGTTTTCGGAAACTCAGGTCATGATAATTAAGATGAAAATCTCACACATTTGACTTGAATGTTTTGGAGGTACCTATCTATAGTGTATAAGACATCAGTAAGTCCCAGACTTTTCTTGACACATTTGGTGTGAAAGGAACCTACATTTGAGCAGACACTATAGACACACAGTTTCCTTCTGATCTGGGTACACTTAATGGTATCAGTCATTTTCCAAGCCAACTCTAACTCTTTGCAAAAAAGAAATATTGAAACAACTGGTCTTCTCGCTTTAACCCTCAACAATAAAAATCTAATTAGCATATAACTTGAAATCCAGTTTTCAGACTTTGTAACTCTTTTACAGGTGAAAACAGAAACCGAAAAATGCATAGCCTTGATGCATAACAAAATACAGTGCTTTCTCCAAGAACTGTTATAAATTTGATGAATAATAGCTATTTTTGATAGGTTTTTTACTGATTTAGCTTTGTGTTCTCTTTTTTTGTTTTGTCAAAAAAAAAAAATTAACAGTTCGACACTAGCAAGAGTCTGCAGGTCATGACTGCCTTTATGTAGCTTTCACTGTTCTATTAAAGTCTATTTTATAGCTTCTTTATAAGAACTGATAACTAGTGAATTGCTCCGAATACTCATCAAGTCAAATAAGACATAGCATGTGTAAGCAATCACCACCACTGTATCAAAAACTCTCTTGTAAGCATCCATAACTCAAATTTCTTTGGTGACTATGGCCATTGGCCAGAAAATTGACATTCTACTTTGCTTTGTGTTTCCAGTCAGCAGCCATCTGACGTGATTGCATACATATGCATGTATAATAATGAGAAAATCTTTACTCAAATCTCACAAAAGTTCATTTTTAATAGCGCGAACCCAACATGCTAACAGATAGTAATAATCTTACTAACAAAAAAGGTGCCTAGTAGCAAAATAACCAAGATAAGCCCCATTGGTCTGAAGTGCAGTTTTATATACCTGCACCTTAAATTCTGTGGTTGTTACATGCTGTGTCATGCCCTCTGTTTAAAACATTATTGTGGAATGATAGTCACTTTCAGGGTTGGCTGTGGCAAAACAGGGGTACTGTACTCAGTATAAAGTATTTTGATTTTTTCACCCAAATTTAAAAATTGTCTTTTTACCATTTCAGATAAAAACAGTTACTGATTGACTGGAAAGAATATACTGTCAAGGTAGAAATTTGTGATAACTGCAACTTCTTTGTCCTTAGTTTTTTTTTATTTTAATAATTATTAAATTGTTAATAGGTTAAACAAGAGGTGATTCAGGAGGCCATTCTTAAATTGTGCCAATTAATATTTGATCTCTTGATCTTGGATACATGTATATATAGTGTTTACTACCCTGAGACATGCCAACAAAGAAATTTAACAAAATGATGCTTGCATGGTTTTAACAAGTAATATATCCCTTTGCATTAAGTTTTGCAACACTGAGTGTGATTAGATATGAAGTACAAAAATGCTTTTGTACCCAATAACTCAGCATCAATTTTGAAGTAGTATCAACCTTTTGAATAGAGCTGAGGTTAGCCTAGCTTAATCAGATGTGGTGTGTTAATTGGCTGGCCACTAACAAAAACCTTTACACAAATAAAACAAATGTTACTCATCCAAAGATGATATGGCTACTTATTCATTTGTTGGTGGGTAATGGCCTTGTAACAAAGTAGAGTTCAAATAATTTTTAATAAGCTGGCATGATGATTTCAAAGGTACAGTGTATCCAGATATTTTCCTGTATATTTCTACTGAGTGCTGTTTCTTTCTTGGACTAGAAAACATTTCCTTTTCCTTTGTAGTTTGAAACAACCTAAAAGAGCTAAAAGCTAAAGAAAAAAAGATTTAAACTACCCTGTACTAAATGCTGCTTTTCTGTGTGACTTTTGGGTGGCAAATTTGTTAAAATTCAAATTGGTGGAAAGATTCTGAGGTGTCATCAAACTACTTTGGGATCTCGGATTGGCTAACTTAGATTTTAAAAACGGTTTCTTTTGGTAGGTAAGAAGTGCCCTCAGCTAAAGCCTGGTTTGAAAATTCCCTGTGAACCTTTCTCTAACCTTTTGTCACTTAGCTAGTGAGATACAAGGGTTGTTGTAATTCTAATCCGCAAATGTTGATAATAATAATAATAATAATAATAATAATGATAATAAATAATAATGATGATGCACTTTACTTGAGCGTTGATGTATTTTGCATGAAAGAGCTGACTGGGGATACTATTTTTACATCTCCTAGACTGAAGATGGGACCACCATTTTACTCGATCATCTTAACCATGCAAGGGTCTATTCGTTTGCAGAGCAAACACAGTACCTTCAATTCTCAGTTAATGGCCAACTCATAAAGTTTCACATAACAATGCTATTAAACCAAGGAGTTAGACTGTTACAACTGATCAATATGAACTTGTGAAATTTGTTTGTTGTTTTTCAGATTAAATAGATTAAAGTCTCCAATCTACTTCTCATATCTGCATTCTTGCAACTGCAGCACAGAGGTAACCAACACTGGGGAGAAAGTACAAGGTATCTGACCTTGTTGTTATGGCCCTGGAGGCAACCTGTGAATGTTTCAATATTGTTGACTGTAGAATTGGTCAATATTGTGCTTCTGAGCATCCTGTGTTCAGTTATATATGTTGGGCGGCAGTCGACATATGAAAATCTGTTGTCTTTTACTGAGGATAGTGTCTAATCATTCAAAAGTTTTGCTGACTGGTTTGGGATTTCAGATTTTTTCTCTTTTTCTGTACTAGTTACAACTTTTGTAATGGCTTTAGGGGTGGTCAACAGGATATTGCTGTTTTAGGTCAATTCTGTGTTGAAGTCATTACTCAAAGGCTTTACCCATACACAAAATGCTCTTGTAGAGTTATGAAGAGGATATCAAACAAATTTCATCAGAAAGCACTTATAAACCATAAAAAAGTTTTTGGTGGTTTTGCAGGTATAGCATTAATTAAACTAGAGAAAGTTTGCCAAATTTTTTCATGTTTCAATCCATGTTCGTCCTTTCAATCCCTAGTCTCCCTCGCAGCCGTTTTGGGATGTCACACAATCCCTAGCAAAAGGCAACTGGAAATGGTTTCAATGCGTCTATATAGTCTTAAATAGCAATATCAAAACATTGAGCCATTATTTTTGGAATTCAATTGATGCAAAGAGACTTTCCAGCATTTAAAAAGATAGCAAATAGCCTGACATACATTGTAAGCCCCTTTAAATACAGGTACAGTGGAACCTCTATTCAGTGGACACCCTTGGGACCAAGGCAAGTGTCCCCTGATTAGAGGTGTCCCTTGAATGGAAATTGGGCTGGGGTTTGTTAATAAAAATTTTTAAGCAACAAATAAATTAATACAGAACCTTTCCACAATTGCCACCTTGGGGACAGAAGTAAGTGGCAGTTGAAGAGAAGTGGCATTGCATGACAGAGGTTTAAACAAGGGTCAGTGTATGGACTGCCTGCCAAAAAAGTGGCCATTTTAGAGAGGTGGCCGTTAGTGAAGATCTGACTCAGTGTCATTATTAGTGTGGTCATTATTTTAAGCAGTTTAATAATGTCTTAAAAATCATGATTAACTTACCTCTGCGATGTTGTGTGTTGAATTCCAACATGCACAGTACATCGATTTTAAGTGAGATAGTTCATGTTTTGAAAGCTGTGGCCATTGTGCCTAAGTGAACACTTAAACTTATCAACAATTTTTGTAGTCAGTCACCTTTTAAGTCCCAAGATGTCCCTGAATGGTGGTTGAATCTGGGTTTTGGGACCCAGAAAAAGTGTCCCTTTCCCCTGAATAGAGGTGCCCCTTCAATAGAGGTAATAAATACAAAGGTTATGTGAACATTTTTCCAGGACCAATTTTTGTGTCCCCTGAATAGAGGTGTCCCTTGAATAGAAATGTCCCAAAAGAGAGGTTCTAGTCCACTGTACTAGCATTACAATGTTAATATAGAAGATTTAATGACAAAGTAACCTTTTCGCAGCAATCAGCAAGAAAAGCGCATTTAAATAAATTCATGCAGGAAATTAGAGGTCAACGAAAGTATTTTTCAATTGCAATTTTCATGCTTTATCATAATTCATTGCATGGTCAGTACCCGTTGTTTAAGCTTAGGATAAGAAATGGTTGCATTTGTAATGGGTCGCCGGATTCATCGCTTGGTTTCAATTCTTTTTTCCTTTGTCTTTGGGTCTGATAATGTATGAGAATAAAATTGCGCTTTCCACTAATGACGTCACAAATTTCTGGTCCCTGCTGTGACTCAGACATTAAACCTGACCAGTGTAAGAGTTTGGTATGGGAAGGTCACGTTCGGCAACAAATTTTCGTCGTCTTTGAAGATTTTTATCGTTAAAGGAAATAAAATCCAGCTTGGTTTCTACAATAAATATCCTGAAAATAATCAACGCGTGCCAAGACAGCGTTAAACATGGAAAAAACTGTACAGATGAGTGGTTTTATTTCTTATGAGGGGTGACGAATGGTCTTTGCGAGCATTCGCGAGCATGCCGAGCACTGCGATTTTTTGGCGAGCACGAGCAGAAATAAAAAATTTGCTTTGCGAGCTTGCGAGCAACGCAAAACTTGGGGAGCACGAGCAAGCGAGCACTCGTTTAAATTTTGCGAGCAAATAGAGCAAAGGTAAACTTTTGCGAGCAGTTAAAAATTTCAATGGACCATTCATCACCCCT
>JBBMOI010000001.1:17840000-17902500 GCA_038088405.1 Porites divaricata
GTATTTCGCGACTCGCGACTCAACTATGCGGCTATTTTGTAGGCTAAACTGCCCATTCGAAAAATGTCACTTTTGGTAAAATACAGCGTGGACGTTGACATTACAACTAGGTAAACACCCTGGGTGTAATAGTTTCACAAACCTTTCCATGCCACAAAAACGACTTTCCAGCCAGCAGGATGGCTAACTCGTTTCATATCTATAGCCACTCGTACCGGTGAGATAAATAGGGCTCGAAATTAACGCTCGCAAACTCGCAAAGTGCGAGTGATTTTGATAATCTGCGAGTGAGAAATATATCCACTAGCAAACGTTTGCGAGTTAGAATTATCCATGTCTCCCAAACATATAGGGAAAGAATTTGCTAGTGGAAAAAAATCTTACCAGCAAAACTTTTCAAGTGCACTAAAAACTTATCTTCGAGCCCGGGATAAAAGAATCGTAGATCAATATTGAGTCGAGTAAACACAGCTTCGAACGTGACCCGGAAAATAAAAAAGGTATCTTGTTTTCGGAAGAGAAGTTAAGACGGAATCCATCAGGAAATTGAGTAATTTTAATTTTAAGTGGACAGAAACCTTGTACCAGAATAATTTAAAGAATATTGCATTCTTTTTTATATTTTTTAAGGGCTACAGATGTAATTAGTTGTCTGTAATAACACTAAAGAAAATTTCTTGTGGGAGCCCGCGAAAATAAATGTCAAACTTCACAAAATGACATCTGCAGTCAAGGAGGTTTCGTTTGAAATGATTCACTCGAACGATCTAAAATCCCTGCATCTGATTGGCTAGAACACAAGTTCTGGCCAATCATAAGTAGAGATTTCAAATTATTCCCCAAAATCTGACCGCTTGTTTTTTAATTCAAGGTTCTGTTGGGATCCTCAACTCCCGAAGGTTTAATGTCTGTTGGCCCGTTAAGTTTCCCATGACACCACTCCCTTGACTCTCATGAGTTGGAATAATTTCAAAGTAATTTGAAAGGAAACAAATTGTTTTGTCTGATAACGATTAAACGTCCTTGCTACCTTGGGAGCGCCAAATAAGGCAACGATACCTCACCTTTTGTTTTCTTTTTTACGATTTTATCTCGACTCCCATGAGTACCTTATCTCATTCATCCAATTTAGAACTGCTCCCGCCTCTTCTCGTCCTCAGGGACACGCAGTCAGATTTTGGGGAATAATTTGAAATCTCTGCTTCTGATTGGCCGGAACTTGTGTTCAAGCCAATCAGATGCAGGGATTTCAGATTTTACCGCCCGAGTGAATCATGTCAAATGAAACCTTCTTGACTGTAGTACTTTAACTGATTACTGAATGAGATTTTGTTGAATGATAATTTCTCTTAAACGGTTACTAATACTCGCCTGTGGCCCCGCATAAAAAAAATTAGTGTGCCTTGAATAGCCGGCTGCCACTGGGTTTCCTAAGATTGCTTTTTCTAAAATTTTTAAATGTGGCATGTTTATCTCTCCGCGAACAAATTAGAAAATAAGCAAAGGTATTCTCTATAGCTTTTCGCTAACGTAAACCACTTTATATCAGATGGTTTGTATATATAACTGAAGAGCACAACGTGGCCGTTTTTTTCCTTTTTCCTCTCATTTTGTGCCCACTGTAATATTTATCCTTTCGGTTTATATTAAAACTAAATATAGTTCACACTATATCTGCGCCCCCACCCTCCCAATTTCACCCTTCTATGAGCCTTTTGAAACACTTAAACTTCTCTTCCGTAAACAAGATACCTTTTTGATTTTCCGGGTCACGTTCGAAGCTGGCTGACTAGACTCAATCTTGATCAACGATTCTTTTATCTCACCGGTAAGAGTGGCTAGATCTTAAACGAGTTAGCCATCCTGCTGGCTGGAAAGTCGTTTTTGTGGCATGGAAGTTTAGAAAGGTTTGTGAAACTCTATCACATCCAGGGTGTTTACCTAGTTGTCATGTCAACATCCATGCTGTATTTTACCTAAAGTGACATTTTTCGAATGGGCAGTTTAGCCTACAAAGTAGCCGCATAGATGAGTCGCGAGTCGCGAAGTACCTGACATGTTGTCTATATAAACCAAATTTTGGCCCATAGAGAATACTTTGATACACTGAAGAAATGGTCGTCGGCCGAGATATCTTCATTCAAATGCAATGAATTGTTGGATTTTAGCCTGGACTTTGGTGTATCAAAATCAAAGTATGGATTCAAGTTTTCTTTTCGTTCGCAGTGACGTTCCACCGATACTTCAGTGTGAAAAGTGATCTTCAGAACAAGAAAATTTTAATACATAAGTTTACCTCTTAAAGGTTGGCTTAATTGGGACAAACATTGACTAAGGAACGACTTGCTGCAGAACTATGTCAAAGTACTTGAAGAATTAAGTGCAAACGACAGGAAATCCGTAAATTTCCCTAAACGAGTTATTTTAAGGGCAAGCGATTTGCTAGTTTTCCGTGCACCGAATAACCCTTAAAAGGCGCCATACCCTTATTTCCCAAGCTTGCCCTTACACCTCTTATCGGTCTCCAGACGGTCGAAGCCATTTTTGCCCTCATTCGATTTTGAAACGCTTCATTTAAATTCCTCACTGGTGTATGGTATTTACTTGTTGACTTCCATTTTCTTAACATTGAGAGCCGGAATTAAAATATCTTAACTAAAGGTCTGTATGTTTTTATTTTTCAGACCCGAAGCATGGTTCCTTTCTACATGTGAAAGCTCGATTGCACTGCGCTTGTTGCAGCCGAGAAAGTTATCAGGTGTGTATTCTGAAAATCCTTTCATATTTATTCCTTAAAAGTTAAAGCCATGATAAAGATTTACATCTGAAGGAATAGTTCATTAGTACAGTTTGAGTGCGTCTAAACGAAATTTAAGATTTCTGTCGGTAGTAATTATATTTAAGACAAAGGCTTTATCGTTTCAGGAAGCTTATGTAGAGCTAGCAGTTGCCCACATAACTCACCTAAAGTTTTAGTTACATTGTTTTCAGAGAGTGGAACAATGCACTAGAAGTCGTACAAATCTTCTATCCTTCTACCGAGCCTTTTCCGTAATTAGGGTGAATGGAAAATTTAAAAAACTCCTTGCCCGACCCATTGGGTAAGCTCTTGCTGAAATTTACTAGCCCGGACATTCTTGTGTGCCTACCAACCTCCCTTTTCGCTTTTCAGCAAATACGAACTCTTTATAAAACATGCTAGTCCGACGGGTTGCGCCAAATCCCAGGGGGAGGGGTATTCAGAAGGTTTTATACGGGGAGTCTCCGCCTCGTGGTCAAACCCCTCCCTTTTATATAGCATTTTTGACAGAAAAGTTTGTCCTTCCGTTTACCTTACACATACCTAGTTTAAAACATCTCTTTTAACTGCTATAAATTCACTGCCTTTTAAATATGAATAAATCACAAAACCAGAAAAGTTTCTTGTCTATGAGTGACTTTTTCACACCCATAAAATCCTTCTGTAGCCCTTTTAAGTCATTTTACAGACCAAAAAGGTACCCTTTTCTGGCGGAGCCTTCTCCATGTAGGCCATTATAGGAGTGTCCCCCAGTCCCCATAACCCCCGGGGTATCGGATAGCACTTGCCGTTTAAAATTAACTTGGTAAACTTTTTTGCACATTTCTTAAAGAAAGAACAACTTATGTTAAATTGTGTGTAGAGTTTGACTGGGTAAAAATGAGGAAATTTTTTAGTTATAATCCACTTTCCCATTGTAATTTTAAACCGTTTGGAAACGACTATGCCTGTCAGTTTTGGTCTGCTTGTTCCAAAAATTCCTCTTACGTTTAGACTTCGTAAGAATAATTGTTTGACTTGTCAACGTGGCGGCTTAGAATAGTCCCAGATTGGAATTGTTTAACCCCCCAGTTCTCCATGCATTCTTTCCGACTGTTTTGTTAAGATGGAAAGAGGTTGGCGTTTTATTAAGTACATTTTTGTTTCTACGACATTAGCGCTTAAACCTAAAACGGCACTTAAAGAGTATGCCGCTTATTTTTAGAAGTGCTTTGACCCTTTATTCCGATCAAGAACAATTCATAATTGAAAACTACAACCCAAAATTTCGTTTTGGACCATAGTGTAAAAGCAATAGCACTAGCTGAAAGCCTGTCAAAGTGGTTTCATTTAGCTGGTCACATTATTGGACTCAAAATTTAGGAAAAGTAAAAATGGCTCAATAAATGATTCTTGGAGTGTCACAAGTCAAAGGACGCTGATGATTTTTACTTTCAATTGATGTTGAAGCCAAACATCATAATACAGCTATGCAATTTCTCTTCTAGAGCTAGTCAAGCAGAAAAGTAGTGTGTTTGTCCACGGATGACAGGGAAGATTGTTCTCTAAAACTGCTTATAGATTATTGTGCATGTGGTTTTTCCGCCGTAATTTCCTTGGAGAACACCAGCGATGTTGATCCTTTTAAAGGAATTCTAATAATTTTTTTTCGGAATTCTTTTAATGATGTTTTCTTAAAACCCTTGTATTATTTTTGTTGCGAGGACTAGTACTTAGTTTAAATTGTAGGACATTTTGAGTGAATACTTAAATCGGAACAAACATCTTTATGGGTTTGTGAAATCGCCTGTGTATATGTGTTAACATTTACTTTTCGCTTTTTTTGAGATCATTATAAGAACTCAAACCACGAACAAAAATTTTGCCGGGCTTAAAAGAAATTAAATGACGTATTGTTATTTTTTTATAATGGTGATCTTGAACCGATCGGTCCATCCCTTTGGAGTTTAACAGCAATTACGTCAGTTCATATTGCCAGCGGCATTTACCTTGGATCAAATTTTGTGTCATAATCTGAAAATCCTGAAACAGTTGGGTAGATAAGTTTTGGTCGAGGAAGTGTTTCCAGAATTAGTATGTTCCGGTAATGACATTCGTTCTTGTCCTTTTTGCCGTGAAAATCTTCCTTTCCTCTTTTTAAAATAATGCTGAGTGTTTATCTAAACTGAAAAGTCACTGACCACTGCACAACAATCAGATGGTTATCTCTTTGGGTTTATGTGCGTTTACAATAGCAACACATATGAACCTACTTATACTCGCATGGAAATCACCGCTTAGCTATAAGGAACTTAAACTGAGTAAAGTAAATAAATTCTCTCAGTCGCTTCCTTGTTTCGATTCATCGACGCTTTTAGCGTCCGGCGCCTTCTGTCACAGGCATGAAACACGTGTATGTGGGAGGAATAGATGACCTCAGTTATAACTCAAATTTTTAAGAATAAAAGGCATTGAGTAGTATTGAAACGAAAACGACAGAACGGGAGGACTTGACTTAACAGACTTTGTGGAGGTAAGGTTAATCAAGGCTGTTAAACCACAATTTAATTTCACTTTGCGAAGAAACAATGCAACAGCTAACAGCGGAAGTAATTGTTTCCTTACTCGTACAACGGTCCGCTTCTCTTGTTGATTATATCGCTGCGTTCCTTTGTTTCCTGTTCTGCGGTAGATGTCCTGCTTCACTACTAAATTAAGTATTTTTTTTTACTCGTACAACTCAAGCCAAGACTAAGTGAATTATTTTTGCGTAAACAGTCAATTTAAGCTCAATTTTTGAGAGTAACTTCCGCTGCAAGTCTTCGAATCAGTTCGCTCAAAACCGATCGGCTCTCGGCGTTGGCATCTTATGCAAAGAAAAAATCTTACGAGGTCACTGGATGTTACACGAAGTTGCTGGGAGGTGGCCGGTTTTCAACGAACCGATTCGCCGACTAGCTGCGGAAGTTACCAAAAATTGAGCATACAGGCTTGCATTGGAATCAAATAATATCAAATCTATTTCAGCCAGGTTAAAATTACTCTTCTACTATGCTTCAACTGTAATTCAGTGCATGTCATTGGCTGGTTTTCGCTGGCCAGGGTGGAAACGGATCGCAACTGGAAAAAAACTGGGTCAACTTTGCTTTTTCAAGTTAAACTACTTGTCTTCTGTGGAGTCGAAAAATGCCCATAAACTGATCAATGTTTTCCTGTTTTGTAGAATCATTCGATATCTTTCATTAAGAGTTCCAAGTATGTCAAAAGATGACTCGAGAATACTTGGTTTTTATTTCAGCTTTTCCTCCCAAAGGCGTGGAACACACCGTGCAATAGCCCCTTCAAACTGCTGGATGCGCTCAAACAGTTTGACTGAGTTTCGGCTTGAGTTGTTTGATTTATAGAAAGTGCGGTTAACTCATTGGAAGGCATAGATAAATTCGGTAGATTCAACAGCCTGTTAACGGGTTGTTTTGTTTTGCGGGGGATATAAAACTAAGAGAAGGCTAGAAAGAAGTGAAATGAAGATTGTTGCTAACTGGCTCTTATATAAATATTAAAGCTAAGCGTTCAGATTCCACGCAAGATCCTTTGTCATTTTCATCATAATAGCAAAAGATTGCTACACATACTTTTATATCCTCTGATTTATTTGAATGTGAACCATCTGCCTGTTCAATATTAACAATAGTACCACAGTGTGGCAAATGTAAATTTTCATGTCTTCACCCGTAGAATCCAAATTTAGACTAAGGGCACCTAAAAGAAAAGATAACCTTTTTGACCCACAAAACTGATGCCTGAAACAAAGTGGTTAGTAACCACACATTTTATAATGCGCAGCTGATTGTCACTGTTTGTAGCCTCAGTTATCTGAAGGTGAACCCGTTCATTTTCTGAGAAGCGTTTACTGAACGTGCTTGATTCTTTTCCAGTTTTGTCGCCAAAGGCTAGACTACAACGATAAAATCAAGCAAAATCTTAGTGGGGGTTTCTTACAGTTTTCTTTCCCCATGATATCATATTCCACCCTATATTTTCAAACTCGCCTTCCCAACCCCCTCCCCCGCTAGTTGAAAGGTTGCTTAGCGCCGAACGAAGGAAGTTACTTCCCAATGGACGGCACGTGCCCTCTTAGTCACTGGCTGTTCTATCACAGCGTGGGCCAGACTGACTGAGTAATTACATGCTCGTGACACGTGGGTATTCATAAATGGTGTTAAGTTTATTAGTCATAACGTACCTTAGTTAATTCCCAGCCATAACAATAAATACCTCAATTGAAGTAACCGAGTAACCGTGCCCTAGTGTCGTAAAAAAACTGAATCACAGTTACGAAACCAAATCTGACTCCATCCAGGTTGGGTCTGAATGAAGTCAGTGCCAATTGCAATTCAGAATCCGTCTTGATTTATTTAGGCGAAGAAGAAAAATATGAAATTTGAAACAACCACGCTTATCACTTGTCTTGTTCGAGGAAATGCAGCTAGTCTGTACAGCTGTTTTACCTTTTGCGGTATACCAATGGGCACGCAACGTCGACGTTTTTTTGACAGACCTTGCTGGCTTTGTTAAATTGAACCTCATCACAGCTTAGCTGACCCCCCGCCGGTAGTCTCGGAAGCAACTATCCCGTCCGGTTTTTTTATTCGCAAAATGCCCTAGGGCCTTTTTCAAACTTCAAAGCGAATTCTAGACGGAATGTTTTGAAGACACGAAAGGAAGTTGCTTCTTTTAATCACATTTTTCCCTCGGTGGGAATTTCTTTGAACACTGTGTAGGTGTTTGGTTACCCGAAAACAAGGAAGTTACGAGGCAAGCTTTTATACAATTTTTACGCCTCTCAAAATCAAGATAATATGTAACATTGTCTATGATATACCTTCATTCATTTTTTTACTTGCTGAAGATGAATGGATTTTTCTACCTGAGTTTGAGGTGACTTACCCCATTTTATAACACCTGCCGTCATGGCCAGACTTCCCTTTCGCATCGGCTCCTTTTTCTTCCTGCTTTCTCAGTTTGATTCTTAATTACATCTTCAGTAGGACTTAGCAATATAATTAAATTTCGACAACTAGACGCAGAGTTTTTCAATGGTAAGTGCGTTTAATTGTGTTATCCTTGCCTTATCGCGACGACTTAAGGTGCGTCGGAAATAGATGCCAAACTCATACTTGCTTACATCCTCTGTTCGTCGCTCATGCAGCACTACAGAGAGCTTCGCAGAATTGTCAAGTTGCTTTCGAATTGGGATAGGTCTTTTTGGCGCGAAACCTCACATGCCTTGTTGAAATTCTCTGATGTACAATTTAGAGCCGTGGTGGACTACAGGCTTCCAACACATCTGATCAAACATTCAGAGGTGGCTTTTATTTAACATCCAGATAGAACTTGTAGTTTAGGTTGCATGTGGGTGCATCAAATGTCTTTGGTCTAAAATCGCGGAAAATTGTTACGTAAGGGCTCCTCTTTGTGCCACAAGCTCTCCAGATAAACTACTCATGGCAGAAACCCGTGATAAAACAAAAGAATAAGTATTGAAGAAAGGTCAATAATACAGTATTGTTTCAGAAATCATAGAAATTAAATTTATTAAGGAGAATTATAAGTAAAAAGTTAATGTTTACTCAATTTGTTAGTTTCTTTGTAATATATTGTCTGAATTATTAAGCGCCCCTTGCCTTCTAATACGAAATATTTTTTCCCGGTTCAAGAAGTATACGATGAGAGTGGCTCTCCACAAGGGCTACGGACCCCTGAGTTTCAGTTATTCCAAATCTGGAAGGTAAAAAATTGCTTTTTTTTTCTTCTCGAGAGTATAGCAAAACTTTTTAAACTGCCGCGTAGGATTTATTGAACTGCCCTCCAAATTTAATGGTCGCTAAAAGGGGCATAATCAACCCAACTCCACTTACAAACTAATAAAGTAACCACGCTTTTTTCAGGGAAAATTAAGCAGAGATTGAAAAGCTTGAATGTACATAACAGTGGGTCGTAATTTTCACAAAGTGGAAGTTAATTCGGTCTTGATTGTGATCTCCTTACCACAATGTAACTAAAGTAAAACTCAATTGTTGCAAAGCCCGGATGACCGACATTCCGGATGCCGACCTCCCTATCGTCCAGTGGTTATTTCACTGGACTCCGGATCGAATGATCGGGCTTCGAGAACTGCCGAAGACGAGGACGATATTTTTATTTGACTTGTAACGATTGAATCCAGAAGCTGTAATTTTGTTATTTACGAGTAGCTTCTGTGCTAGCGTTAAGTTAAATATTGGAACAGCCACGACACAGCCGCTTTAAAGAGGCTTGTTTTACGGTTGTCTAGTTCAATTTGCTTATATTGTCAATCACATGTCCTTAGGAATGCAACTTAACGTAAGCGACGAAATTACCGGCAAATTGTAAAATCTGGCACAGTCTCATATCACACTAAATTGTCTCTCAAGCGGTAAATCAATTAAACGTTGTAGACAGCAAAAATGAACTTTCAAAAACTGTTAGGCTAACAAGTTTTTAAAATAATCACAATTTTCAATCCGTTTTAATGTTCTTCAAGTTTGGCCATCTGCGCTTCCCAGTCCTCTTTGAACACCTTCTTTTAATCAGGTTTTGAGCAGTTATTATTATGTACCACTCAATTTAGTGGCTTTTCCTACTGTTTGAAATTTGATGAATGTCGTGACACAACCCCTCTAAGCAAATTATTTATCACAAAGTTTCTCGAACATTTTACGTCCTCTGTATATTTAACCGAATTATTGAATGGGGCTGAGTAGGATATGGAGAATTATGCAGATCGAGGAGGATGTTATCCCTCGAGATCTGCGTAATTCTTCACATCGCACGACAGCCGAATTCAATAATTGTTTTGTTATTCATTCAAAGTGTTTCTGAGTTCTTAACATGCTTACCTTCTCGTGGACTTTCTTCAAAACTTTGGCCTATTTCTCGGCACGTTTTCAGGATATAAACAGATTATTTATTTTTGCAGATACTCCTCAAAGAGTATAAGATCCATCGAGCAATATGGTTTGCGTATTCTTGCATTTCTTCCATTCAGGTCAAGTCAGAAGTTCGGCCATTTTGTCTTCGAATAGCGGTGAACGCCATTTTTTAGTTCACTTTTACTCAAGCAGCCTCGTTTCCAATCAAAAATATCATCGATCAGCCTCCTTTCCAATAAAATATACCATCGAATCGATGGTTTTTTGATCACATCTTCCAAATATTCTTGCCAGACAACAATAAATGAAATCAGTTTCTCAGTCTCAAAATGGAGTAACAAAACGCCCCTCTGTTCTTCCTCTGTCTGCATTAAAGCACAGTCCTTCCCAAACTTGCTTTGGAGGATTTAGGTATAAGTGGCAGTTTTATTGCAAACCACCATGGGCCACATTGTTGTAATTTTTTGGGTAATAATGTACAAAAAAATGCCCCTTTAAATTCATGTAGTAAGGGCTCCCGAGGCTACAGCTGAATAACCAAGTCTATCCCTTGAATTTGAAGGGTCTCCACTTCATGAAAGCAGGAGACGGTCGACGCACAATTACTCAGACCGTCACGCTAACTCGAGCCAAATCGATTTCCCCTTACCTTGCGAGTAGAGGTTTCTCTCTTGCATGGCTTTTTGCGTTAACGAAGTTGTTCGTGTGGCTTGTCAAATGCGTAGTTGGTTTGTTTTGTACTCCCAAGGAGGAACTGAGGCCTCATGAGGCGAACGATTTCGTTAACGCTAAAAGCTATGCAAGAGAGAAACCTATGCTTGCAGGTTAATTTCCCCTGGATTTCCCTCATTATACATTTACATATACAATACGTCCAGCCCCTGCATGGAGTTTTTCCACGCTGTTTATGTAGCCTGCGTGGCAGGCGTTTGAAAGGGAAGGGGAAGGGAAGTATGGCGCGAGACCACGCGCGAGGGAGGAGGGAGGAGGGGAACGCCTGCAAAGAAACCATTGTTTTCGCCATCCCGCCCACGAAATTAAAAAATAACAAAAATAACGCAACTGTGAATGACTAGCTGTCAAACAAGTCTGGCCGTGTTGCACGTATTCTAGTCGTATTTGTCGCACAGTTTTTCTTTTGTTTTCCTAAAACAAGAAATCTAAAGTAAAGGTATTATAAAAAAAGTTCAAATGCAGTCGTCCATTGAAGGAATTTTCCTTGAAAGTTGCAACGACGCGTGCCGAGTTACATAAAATCCAGCATAAATCTATTCAAGTTGTTGCTGAAGGAATCGGGCTGGAAAACTGTTTAATAAGAAATGTAGCGGCTTTTCGCAACTTTCAGTGCAAAAAGAAAAAATTAAAACACTTTGCCGTCACGCACTCTTTGAATTTCTATCAGGACGAATTGGATCTGGCCAATCACTATTTTTACGCTCAGAAACTGAGCATGAAAAATGGTGAAAACAATGGCGTCCTTGTAGGCGTTCCTTTCCTTTCTCCCTCGCGCGCTCAAATTCCCCCTTCCCCTTCCCCTTTTAACGACTGCCACGCAGGCTACGTTTATGTGGATCTTGTTGCACGATCCCCACACTGGCTTTCCTGTTCTTCAAACTTCACGCTTGCTTCATATCTTGAACACATTCACTGACGTATGAGCCAACTTTTTTAAAATTATCAACTCGTGGGATAAAAGTCAATTTTTGTGTTTGAGCCGTAAGGCAAAGCATCTGCAGCAGATGCTTCCTCTGTTTACTCAAACTGCAGGGAAACATTCGATGAATAATTGGTAATCTTTTGATCAAATCAGTTGCAACACAACGTTGAAACGCTTTTGAAGCCTGTTAACTGCTACAGTCGAATATTCATGTTTCTTTTTTTTCCAGTCAAAGCTCTATCGCTGGAACCTCTCGTAAACGATCAGCCTCACTAGTATCCCTTTATGAATTACAACTACCTAGTGAGCGACTGGGACTGCTTTTCGGGGTGACCTTTTTTCGGCGACGCATCGTTAGATCTCAATGTTTGCTGTAAGTACTACACCTCTCAGAATTTACGCAGAACTTTTACAGTGGAACCCTGTTAACCCTTTAACTTCTAGGAGTGATCAGCATCAAATTTCTCCTTGTAATATATCAATGCTTTGTAAAGAATTACGGACATGATCACTCAAGATGAATTTGCTTAATATTTTATCAGCTTCTTCCCATTACTTCTGTAGGAAATGAATACGGGCTAAAAATGAGAATTCAAATTTTGATTTTATCTTTTAAAGGGCTAATACGGTCACCAACGGATCATAGAAATTTTGCCATATCAATGGGGTGGCCGTGTTATTGGGACAGGGTCAAATGAGCTGTAATAACCAACCTCGTCCCCAGAAACAACAGGAGATTACTATTGCGTACAGTAATTGTAAAAACCACTTGAAACTTTCCTTTAGTACATAAAACACTTTTAAATATCGGGTATTAAACCGCCACAAATGGATTTTAAGTGTGCTGTAGTCTAAAAACAATACAAGATCATGGATCATGGAAATATCAGGCCCAGCTAACTTAATTTCGAAAGAGTGACTGTATTAACGGGGTGAAATTGTAACATAAAAGATTCTAATGTTTGGAATTTTAAAATTTGACCCTTGGCTGTATTAACGGGTGACTGCATTAACGATCATGGTTTTTCAAAGGAAAATGTATTGCCGTTTTGCCGGGCCCACAAAAAGTGGCCGTGATAAAGGGACCGTATTACCGAGGTGGCAGTAAGATGGGTTCCACTGTATTATCAACCTGGAACTACTAGAAGCACTGTGTAAGTTACGAAATGCATGGGAAACTGCCCACCTATCTCTCCCTAAGCTATCATTTTGCCCTAAGTGGAAAGTAAGTGTTAATTTTAGCTTAGGGAAGGGGTGGGTGGGTAGTTTCCTAGAAACCTAATTTGATCCAGTTCCCTTCCAGAAGGTAGATGTGTTGGGATTTCTACTCGGAATCACGACCACCTGCTGTGAGCCGCGACCGCTAAATCTTCGTATTTTGGGTATTCTCTTACGGGAGGTTCGACTGTATCGTTTTTCGTTCAAAATATTTATCCGTTTCTGATTTCCTTCAATCTCCCGCCTTACTCTCTTGACAACCATCTAACCACGCAATTTTGTAGAAAAGCTCAGATTATGCCATTATCAATCACGTCAATGATTGTAACTAATTCGGCTTTCACTATATCGAGATCGATGATGATGTTGTATATTCATTTAAAAAATGTTTCTTAACAACAAGTTCTTAACAAACTCATCTCCTCGTAGTTTCAGTTTCAACGCGCCCACTCATTTGATTTTTTTAAACATTTCTGAATGGGTGCGAAACTCCCGACCTTTCTCCGGGATTTGCTATTGACAATACACAACATTACAAGACTAATTTCTTGTGAAAATACATGGGTGGATTTTGAAGGGAGTGGTGGGAGGGGTGCGAAATTGTGGCAAAATTTGAAAGAATTCTTAGGAAAATATGTCTTTTAGAGCCTTCCGGTTCAATCTTTTTTAAATTTCTGGATTCGCCTTAAAAATACACTTAGCTGTATAGTGCCGAGTTATCTCAGTCAGACGTAGCCAGAAACCGTCGAACTCTGCGGTTACACAACACCTAATTTACAGCTTTTCCGCATTAAAAAAATGAAATTTGGAAAAAAATAATTGTAGAAAAGTAAAATGTCGAATGAGGATTTAGTTGCCTTAGTAATAATTATTAAAAATACACTGAACGATCAGAATTCATTTTCCATAATCACCCGCCATAGATCTTTCAATTGTTCAAAATAAAAATGGCAAGTTAGTCTTGAATACAAATATGACAACTTAGTGCTGGCAACGGAGTTTAGCCAGTGTTTAACAATACCATGCTCTAAGCCATACATAAACCCCGTTTATCATGAATCTTTCTTTATGAAAGCATATAGTGTAGTCGGAAAAGTTTTTATTTTCTTGAAATAAACCACTTAGCCCGCAATCTGGAGATTCCGGCTATGATCTCTTAAACTGCGGTGTTAGACTTGATGGGTCAGTTATTTAAACGGAGCTTAGCCCCCGTCTTTAACAAAACCGCGTTCTAAGCCATTTCAGTTTGCCCAACGCTTTTATCTAAACATTATTTATCGTCGTGAACAATTTCAATAAGGCATGTAGTGTAGACTGAAAAAGCGCTTATATTCTTAAATTAAACATTTAAGAAAGAAATCTAGAAGTCCAATGATTTCTTAAACCGCGGCCTAAATTAGACTTCAGCTAAATAACCGACCCGATGTCTTTAGTTTAACCCTTTAAGCCCTAAGAGTGATCAGAATCAAATTTCTCCTTGTAATATCAATGCTTTGTAAAACAGAGTGGTCATGAGAATTACGGACGAGATGAATGTGCTTGATATATTATCAACTTCTCCCCACTACTTCTGTTGGAAATGAATATTGGCAACAAATGAGAATTCAAATTTTGACGTTAGGGTTTAAAGGATTAAGTTGATGTCCTCCGTCATAGTTAACCTCTATGGTTTATTCACTTGTTAACCCAAGCAGTAACGAAGAAAAGCTTGTGAGGTATAATTCACTATACCAACAAGTTGATATAATACTGAGCCAGCTTGCCATTTGCGCACTCATGAATTGCTCGGTTTGGAGCTGGGCCGCGCATGTCAAAGGACCTTTTCTGTCTTAATCAAGACCAAGATCCTTTTCGTACCGCGTATGACTGCATGCGTCGATGACTCGACAGGAGATTGCAATTTGCTTTTTTTTCGGTGAATGGTTGGCCTACTGTGCGTAAAGTGTCTTCCCGTTTAATTAGACGAATTCAGTTCGAGTAGTCAATCCTTGCAAGGTAACTGCCTTACGCACAATTTGAAGCACGTTCCCCTCGAAGCGTATTATTTTGTAAATAGGTTAGAAAAGTTTTGGTCCACATGGATAACGGCGTTATTAGCTTAAAGGGGTCCTGAGCGCTTTAAGAGAGATTTTGAGATGTTCTTTTTTGTTTAATAGGAGCAAACGACATGAAATGTGTGTTTGGTGGTTAAATTAAAGATAAAATACTCGAGGAACCATACTTAAGCCGTCTGCATCGTAGGGAATCATTTTTAGGTTATCTACACTGTAGCGCCAGACCGACCTTCTTAGGTTTGTTTAAATAATAATTTCGTTTTAAGGCGTTGATATCTTAAATAACAGTTAAAATAATCCAACAAAGGGGTTAAAATGCGTTATCTGTTCCTAGTTGAAGTCCTTTCTTGACTTCCTGAAGATCCAAATGTTTTGTCTTCGTTTAGGTTTGTTCCACCCATCTTGTCTGTTTCGGTTTTAAAGCTACTTGAAATCATATTCACTAAGTAACTCCTCTTAAAACTCTTACTTGATTTCTTTCATGTGATCTAAGTATGGCGGTGAATGACTTCGCTTTATAATCGGTGGTGTATTTGCTTATGTATCATCTTTAGGTTGGCCGAGATGCAATTCTCAACAAAACTGTTTGTGTCATTGGTACTGCCAGCTGCCATTACCATCCTCGTAAGTTTTTTGTGGTTGAAAAAGAAAAGCCAAGAAGCAGAAGAACTCCAGCAATATGGAAACACAGAACGAGATGAAGCAAAAGACGAAGAAGAGAAAGAAAGCAACGTCGATGAGTTGACGGCTACAGAGAGCGAAATCTGTCAAGCCAGCGAAGACACTGTGGATGCAGAGCCTTACGGTGTTCAACGATTCTCGTTGCAAAAACAATCGAGCACTACAGAGAGCACACAGCAAGATTCGGGTGGGGATACAAAACCTTCGGTGAATTCAGAGCGGAAGGAATCGTCCGGAGGCGAGGAATCGTTGAGCGAGGGAAGTGTGGATAGCAGTACCCTGTATACTGAAGGATTCAGCAACGATACTCCTCCGCCTCCCGGCGACGAGAGTAACGGAAATAAGTCACGAAAAGGCGTACAGAACGATGAAAAAGACGTTTGGGAGATCGAGTTTCCTCAAATCTTATGTGGAAGGCTCATTGGACGGAAAGGCAAGAATGTTCGCGTAATTTCCGAAAAGTCCGGGGCTAAAATTCGATTGATCCCTCAGTCACCGGGAGAGGTTTCGACACACCGAATCATCTCTATTTCGGGGAGTTCTTTACAGATTCAGACAGCTCTAGATTCTATTCATGAAAAATTCCCTTGTGTTCCCCTTACACGGCTGAACTCACCAGCTTTGAACGAACTGCAAACAAATGTAGTGCGTATGCAACCGCTGGTTGCCACTGGCGTGCCTCCAGCGCCTCAAGCGATGCCATTTGTGCAAGCCATGCTTCCTAGTGTTGCAAACTTCGATGTTGTAGTGACAAGCGTCGCGGACGCGGGCCATTTTTTTGTGCAGTTGCACAACGAATTCATGCAACGCCAGCTTCAGGACTTGCATCAGACAATGATGCAGTGTTACGGACAAGGTACTGCGCCACTTGTGCTACCGCTGCCGCATCCCATTGTTGTGGGTTCGTGTTGTGCCGCCCCGGCTTACACCTACAATGGCTGGTACAGGGCACAAGTTTTGGGCCCCACTGCTAATCCTGACGAGGTTGAAGTGAAGTATTTGGACTATGGAGGGTACGGAAGGATTGCTGCCTCCAGCCTTCGACAGCTGAGGTAAGGCAAAGTGTTTCTAGCTAGTTTTATCGTAACGTTGTTTGGATAACTTGTTGTCCTCGTTAGGTGAATTTTTAGAGGTTAATGTTTTATACCTCATGGCGTGGAAATTCATGTTTTACACTGCGTCTAGCCTTGGAGAGATATTGTTGTGGGTGAACGTGATGCTACTAACTTTTTTATCACAATGTTGATGGCCATAAACCGTTGTCCACGTTAGCTAGAACTCTTGGCCTGCTTTTACAATGCTTTTGACTGACCTAAAAACGGCTTGCGGTAAACTCGGTGCTACAGCTACGAATTCTAGCATACTCGTGTCGTCGTCGTCGTTGTATGTTTTGTAGTATGTATTCCTCGCGACTCGTTGATGAATTGATGGTTTTCTGAGTGATTATTTTCACCATAAACGGGATGTTATGATGACAGTATTGGACTATCGAACTGACTCATCTTTCCAAATTCCAATTCAACATCGAACACTCAAACTTTTTAAACAAGCTCCCGTGAATGAATAACTTGAAATCTTAATTGAATTATTAAGTCTTCGCTGACTTAATCTTTTCTATAACTGCATATTTTTATGTTGTCCGTAGTTGTAATATCTACCGCACACTTTTCGCTTCGTAATTTTCACTCCTGCACTGCACTCGAGAAGTGGTGGGAAGCTGAACTACTGTCTGGCGATTGTCAGATGCGGGTAAACAAAATAACATTTACATCTTTTTTTATTTGAGGCACTAGTTAGATGCTTGAACGGAAATTTTCTGAATTCGTCAAAGGTATCTCCCACATCACACACTGAGATATAGTTTGTTTTAGTTAATCGTTACTGTCAACATTAAACACAGGAAAAGGGAAGTATACTGTACCCATGAAAGTACCTCAAATGTGTTTTTTATCGTTTGTCTTTTGTCAACACGATTACGTGTTGTGCGTAGTGTACAGTAAATGATATAATTTGTTCTCCCAAAGTTTGGCTTCCCGATAAATACAGGAACAGGAAAGATCTTCAGTGAAGACAAATTGAATTAGTGATACTTTTTAACCGCGCACTTGCAAATACACATGCTAAGAGAGATTTGAGATTGTAAACCATTAACTTCCAGAAAGGTAAAAAAAAGCGGGGGGGGGAACCTTCCGTTACATACTTGAAAAAAAATTGTATCCGGTGAAAATATTACCAAGCCGTTTTCATGTGTTCCTCACTGTAGGATTTCGCTTCTCGCTGTAAGATTGAGATTTTAGAAATAGACCTTGTCACGGCTTTCGACGCCATCTTGAAGAGTAGGCAAACGCGTAAGAAATTACAGTGTTTGTATGAGAATCTAATGTCGAATAATTTCCGTAGAACGGCTATTCTATAAAAACTATGAATTGTAAACTAAAGCTTCACTCCTAAGGATTCTACTGAAAAAAAATTGAGGGCTTTAGAATACCAAGAACCACTTTTTTAAATGTTCTTTACATTTGTCTGTAAGAATTTCCCGGGAAAAATTACAGACAAATATATGGAAAATCTAAAGCAAGCCTCTGGAGAAATTTAAGCACAGGTACGCCCCCAAAATGTTTTAGCACAATCCTTTGTTTTGTAGCTTTAGTTTACAAGTCATATTTTTTCAGAACAGCCATTTTACGGGAATTATTCGACATTAGATTCTCTTACAAACACTACGATTTCTCACACGTTTGCCTACTTGTCAAGATGGCGTCGAAAACCATGACAAGGTCTATTCATTTCTTGTTTCTGTAAATGACTGACTGGCTTAGCAAGGGTTTATCCTTTAATTTTTGTTTAATTGATTGACTATCACTGTTTCTTAGTTCATATATTCCTCGCACCCTGTCAATATATTTTTTAAGTATTCGTTCAATATATAGCCAGTTTATCTCAAATCTTGTAGTCGCCTAAGACTTAATTGCGTTTAAATTTACAGAAATGGCAGAATTGAAAGTTCATTTTTTGTTGAAATGTAAATAGAAGTCTCAAAAATAACATTAAAAGCAGTAAATTATGAAACAATATATGAATAGTACCTACGCACAAAAAACCTTGAGATTTCAAACCTATCAAAATGTCATTTCTTAATGAATATATATGTAAGCTCGAGAAATTGTGGCAAGATGTTTTCAGGCTGCTTGACATCACTCAGATGAACGTGTTCTGACAGCACTGTACGTGGCCCGGCGATTTACAAGGCGCGAACTCCTTAGTTAAGCGGGAAATATGGTTGGGAGGCAGCCGCAAATGTTATGATTTATGATCAATATTAGATACGACAGACTAAGCAGACCGTAGCCAGACCTTCATGTTTACTCGGTTGCGCAACATAGGAGGTGAAAAATTTGCCATGTTTGGGCGTGCGCAGTGGGCTATATTCTTCTTGCATCTGTACCAAAATTCGTCTAGTCGCCGGTATTTTCTATCATCGAGAGATCGACCATTTGATTATTACTTCTTTTTTGGCTTAGAACAATGCATTGTACTAATTATTTTGAAAGTTAGGCCTGTTTCAAACGTCGTGCTACTGCCGTGCAAAGCTGGCTCGACTGTAGCACGACACTAGCACGACTTGGTTTCAGACGTCGAATTTAATTCAGTCGAATAGAACGGCTGTTGCCGAAAACAAGACAAAAATAAAGAAACAGTTTAGGAAACATTTGAATGTATTCTAATGTATTTATAATTTATGAATTGAGTTCGGCACGGCAGTAGCACGACGTTTGAAACGGGCCTTAGAAAAAGAAAGTCGCGCTCAACATTCAGTAGGAGATTTTGTTCTGATAATTGCTGTGTTTTCGGTTTCTTTTGAATATGCTTTACGTTGCTTTACGTTTTATGTTGTTGTTTTTCGCCAACCGTGACTTCCGCAGTGGGAAATGAAATACAAAAAGTGTAGAAAACAGCAGTCAACTTAAGAAAAGAGACATTTGTTGGTAATTTTGCTAAACATGTTTTGACAGTGCCAGTCCTGTCATCTCCATCTCAAAGTTGATTTTGTAATATACTAATGAATGACAAGTGTAAGAGAATAATTTTAGGCAAGACAAGCTTCTAATTAGCGAAGATACAGTTGACAGTTACATTTAAGGTTGTTCCTATTGCTGTTGTAATGGTATGTTGGGAAGCACTTGTGCCATGATCCAGGGACACACAAGTTGGTGCCACACTGTTCAGTGTTCTTTAAGTGTGTCTATACGAGAGAGGCCCTATCGGTAGCTTAATCTAACTACTCTAATATATTCTGCTTTTGTTATTTTATGTTAACTAGATTAATGCTTTGATGTTTGTCCTTTCATATACAACTGTGTCAACAAAGCCAGGTGCGAACTGACTCTAATGTCATGAAATGCGAAATTTTCGCATACTAATGACTAAAATTGTTCCTTTTTTGTTTATATTTTAGCCCTTAATTTAGTCCTCGCTGTTTTCATGAATTTATATTGTAAAACCTCTCTCGATATTTTCCTCTGATATTAAAAAGTTCATTTGAATTATATTTAAAGCTTCGGAAATCCCTAGGTCATGGAAGACCTGCCAAACGTTTGCGAATTTGCCTTTTATACCGGTGAGTTAAGGGTCGTGTTTCCAGCAATTGATTCAACTCATGGGGTTTTTAGTTTTTCTCGTTAACATTTTTTTATTCTTTGGTGTTTGAGCTGACACAGGTCAGAGAATGGTCGGTGCAAGAAAGTCTTCTTGATGCCAAAAACAAACTTCAGGGAATCGTAGCTTAATTATTAAACGGTAGAACACTGTGTGTTTGTATTTTGCAATTCTGGCTTTAACTTTATTCGTTTGAAGATAGAATTAAATTTAACTTTAGCAACAACACGATAAAGGGGCCATCAAAATTTCATGTAGATAGGTACAGAAGGGCCTATAACCGGGGAAAATAAATGCGAAATTGACATTGCTGCTCCGAATAAATGGATTTATATATAGTGGGGGGTATTAGCTAAGGAGCTTATAACCGGGATTTTATGGTATGGAATTTGTCCGTCCCCGGAAGTCAAACCTGCTTCCTCCCGCTTAGTGAACCAACTTAAAGTTATCAAATTCATAATAAATTACATTCACTCAATATCCTTTGAATTTTCACAAACATTTTATGTTTTCTTTATATCTGGGAATCTTTTCACTCTCCAGGGCTGATTTTCTGACACTGCCATTTCAAGCCATTGAATGCTACCTCGCAAACGTGATCCCACTTCAAGGTAATTTAAAAGGGATTCGAATGCACCATTTTCACGTCGACCATATTGTTTGCATCACCATTGTCTTCGATTTCGCCTAAGACGACTGTAGTACCCAGGAGAAATTGGAAACAATTGTTATGCAATTTTTTATTTGGGGGCTGGGGGGTGGTGGTGGGGGGGAGGGGTGTACTAAACAAGGTGCTTTATGGTCTATGTGAAAATAGTACATTCCCGCTGATCACCCCAACCCACCCCTCCCCCTTGCTATCCACCTACAAGAGCCTGCATCCAGATTCAGTGATCGTCCAAAGGTGAAAGATGATTGCATAGTTGTTTCCTTGAGCAGGCAAGATGAAGCGAATCTTGTGTTCTGATGGACTACCCAGCGAACAAGTCTATCTTACCGCTTTGTTTCCGTAAAATAATCTTTTGCCCATATAACAAATCCAACAAGGTTGCTGGATATTTTTTTGCTGGATATTTTTTTCATGAACCTAGACTTCGTCTAGGCCCATAAAAACGCAAAAAGGAGCTTTGCCAATATCCAGCCATAATGTCCTCTTTTTGGTCAATAATGCATATTTATCAAGCATGCTCTCTTGATATGTGTAGTATTGTCATATTACACACAGTTACAGACTCTTGCTTAGCCATCCTGTAAAGCTGGGTCCAGATGGAAAACAAAATAAAAAAAAAAGATGAGTAAATTACTTAGGAATTTAAGAACAACAATGTTAGGTCTAAAATAGCATTTTCTGGAGAGGATAGTGTAATTCCAGTGTGTTTTAGAGCGCTTTTACTTAACCCGTGAAGCATACTTACAACTAATGCCTAATATCTACCAGTAGATAAAAGAAGAAAATGAAATTGGTGCACAATAATGTATAATATAGGAGTCTACTATTTCACGGGTTAAGTAAAATCTCTCAAGCATTATGATACTAACACCTTCTATTTAGGGAATTCAGTTAAACATGGTTTGCCCCTCAACGTCCTTCAACCGTTAGATTAATACAAATATATTTCTGATTTCAGTTGGAAAAGTCTTAATGATATATTTTTTTGTTATCTTTATTTTTTCTGTATTAATTTATACAAGGCATTGAATCTGACTGATTTATCTTAATTCCTTTTGTTATAGGTGACACGTTTTCAAACATTGCCAACGCAGTCTTGGAAGACATGACCATGAATGCTGTGTTGACTTGCCGATTCACTGGTCACCGAAACGGGTTACCTTGCTTGGAACTCTATCTTATTCAGGGACAGCAGGTGTGTGATGGGGACCCTAAAGGGGCTTTGTCACGCTATATGCCATCCTTTTTAAAAGCTAAAACGCGTTTTTGCAGCAATTGAATTTGACAAATAATGGTCCAGTTTTGTTATTGAGCATGGTTGTTATAGACCATAATTGAGCATTGAAACTGTTTCCTGTTTGTTTCATGGATTTAATCTTGGAAAAATTGAGCCAACTTTTTCAAGTTTTAATGCTACATTGTTTTACCAAAACATTATGATGGTCAGTGCTCTCTGAAGAAAATGTTGGATATCTTCTTCATAACTCTACAGGAGAATTTTGTGTATGGGTAAAGACACCGGCTAAAAAATGCCTTCAGCACAAAATTGACCGGCTTAAACAGCAAATTATCGTCACATAGCCCCTTTCAGATCCAACGACGGCGACAGCGGCGAAAACGTCTCTTGAAAAGTGAATTTGAACGATCTCACTCTTGCTTTGTCAAATGTAGGCGTACCCTGCTGGGGTTGAATTCCTCAGAAAAATATGCAAGTTCATGGAGAGAGAAAATTTCTGTGTGGCTCGTTTAAGGTGGCTCGATACAGTTTTTTTCAGGGTCAATACCTCCCAAGTTTGAACATAAACTACGTCGCCACAAATAAATATTTGGAAAAATTGCCACCACAGTTGTATTAGATAAAGATAAAGATTTTCAGAGATCAGGGTACAATTCCGATGTCGTCATTGCAACCCTGATCATAGCAAATATTCATCTTTATCTGATACAATTTTGGTGGCAATTTTTCAAGTCTTTGTTTATGGAGACGTAGTTTATGCTCAAACTTGGGAGGTATTGACCCTGAAAAACTGTATCGAGCCACCTTAAAACATTCCGTGAAATTAGGCGTTTTCACGTCGCAGTCTTGCAGTGACGACAAAGAAATGTTCCGAAAAAGGCATGATGCACGTGCAAAGTTGTTATTTTGGTTATTAAAACCTATTGCTTTTTTGACGTTCTCGTTGCCGTCGCCCGCGTCTTCGAACTTAAGGCCCCTAATGTAAAGCCTCGTTGCTATTTGATCACTTCTTTCGTCCCAGCGATTGTAGCCATAACTGATAAGGAAACCATGTTTACACGAGAGCTTGCCTTTCATCCATAGAGGTAGAACAATGAGATTTTGTCGGAACAAATGAACCTGTCCGTTATATTATACGGGTGTTCGTAGTGCACTCTTCTGAGCTTTGTCCAGCTCTCTTCTGATTGGACACCAAAGAGTTCATTCAGACATGTACGGTATACTTTGGTTCACTTGTTTTGTAGACGATCCTGATTAACAGAGAGCTCGTTAACCGCGGACTGGCTCGTTGGGCAGAAACGTAAAGGGATCCGGCTGACCCTGGTTTTGGTTGAGACGCTTTTCCATGGCCATGAGTGGCTGTCGTTTGTTGCAGCGACCTCATGTGAATACATACAACGGTTGGTGAACAACAAATCAGTTTTCCTGTGGGCGTTGATTGTGGTATGAACAAGGAAAGTGAATTAGACAAATAGAAAATTGTTATGGTGATGTATTTGATACATTATCGCAGGAGCGCAAGTTGATGCAGGGCAATTCTCGCATAGAGACCTTCTTTTGGTAGATAGGTTAAATTTGTGGAACATTGAGTTCGAAAATAAATGATGTTAGTGTAAATAAGTCATATTTGTCTTCAAAATGAAGAGGTTTATATTTATCACAAAGTTATTGGCTTCAGTACAAGTTCTTTCGTAACGGAAGGCTATGTTGTTAAAGGTAGTTGTACAGTTCTCACTCTGTCTCTCATCTCGCTGTGCCGGTTGTTTTGAGACAACTGTGAATGGTCCGTTGAAGGATTCACAAATTAACCGTTATTTTCCTACTAACCCTTTGAGTCCCACTCGTCAGGGACGAAAAACCTAAATTTCTTCTTTTAAACATCGTTTTTCATCTAACTTAAAATGTAAGAAAAAAAGTTTGGAGAAACTGTATGCATGTTGACTATAGTGTTCAAAGAGTTAATGCTACCCCTATTTACGATATGTAGCTTGCAGTGAATTTGCATTTACATAGACGATTGCAAGGTTCCGATAACAATTATCTCCGTACATTATGTTACCGAATATTTCAATAGAAATCGATCGAAGTGCGATATTTTAATGATAATTAATATGACATTTATTAAAATCGAATCACTCAAAGTTATAAAATGCTTTAAAGATATCAATGCTATGATATAATATATAGTAATATATTTAAGGACGTTTTATTTAATTCTTAAGACTGTTTTTCATTGCGGTGATAAGAATGCATACCTTATTTGCAACCGCAGTTCAAATTGTGTGTCAGATTTTTAGGCAGCGAGCATATGTATAAAAGGCCACACTTACAGTTCGCTTTAACTAAGGTCAATGTTTTTCCTTTCAGTTTACTAGAAGTAAACGTAATTTCGTAGTTACCATTGAAAACTATTCGGGGCTCTGTAAAGAGAACATAAAAAAGTAGTTTTTTCGAGTTGGTAACTTTAGGTCTTTTTAATGAAGCCAGTAATTTTTTGCCGCGACGTCATTTGTTACTTGGGGCGAACTCATTTTACTTGACACTAACAAAATTAGAAAAGGCTCTGAAGTGCTTAAGCTTTTGGTGTAGGATTACGACAGGTCTAGACGAAAAATCTCTTTCAGTAGATTATTGGTTTTATGGATAATCACATTTAAAGCATCTAAAGCATTTTTTACCTTCCTTATAGGTAGGGTTTATTCTAGAGAGCGGCGTTGAGGGATTTTCGCGATTTGAAAAATAATGACTCGGAAAAAGAATATGTAAGTGTGGCAAATGGGCAGCGAAAGTAATCTGAAATTAGAGTTAGATTTTCAATCACAGGGGGAATTGTGGTCGTCTACTTAGCCAATTAAGCAGCGAAAGAATGGTTACTGTAAAGGTCCGTAATACTCAAATGGCAATTTTGGAAGAAGATTGACCAGTTGTTTGTGTTGAAAAACACTCATTAAGATGCAGCCAACCAGAGGATGTAAAAGACGATAAATCGCGTCTTATTTGATGAGATCATGCAGTATAAACATAAACCAAGAAGCAGTAACTATAACCCAGAGCTTATTGAGAAGGGCAATAGCCCGGGGGGGGTACTCGATATATCCTTGGGTGTGGAGGTGCGGCCCGGACCCTCATACCCTGACCCTGTTTAAGACAGAATTCCGATTTTTGATACCCTTTTTAAGACATTCGTAGAACATAAGCGCGGGCTGTTTATCGTCCAAGAAAAGATACCCTGTTTAAGACAAAAATTGTTAAAATCGACACCCTGATTAACACAAAAAATGATAAAATCGATACCCTGTTTAACAGAAAAATCCCGTAAAACATACCCTGGCTGGCCGCACGTCTCCATTAAGCCCTTATAAGGGAGTACCCCCCCCCCCCCCCCGGGGGGCAATAGCAATGAACGATGGAGAAAATCAACACGGTCGGATAACAATAAAAAAAAAAAAAAATGGGAAAGGAGAGTTGGTCAAGGAAGTAAATTAATTTCAAACCATGCAAGTGATTCAAAAACGTTTACAAGCTTAGCGCCCTCTTTCTGCCCATGGGGCCCTCACTGGCCAAATACTAGAATAAACCCTCCCAGATAACGCTAACATCGACAGTAATACTTGAACAGTAATAGCTGAGCTCTCGCGTGCGCTTGCTTGCAGCGGAGCACCATGGGTAAGAATATCTGGTTATCTATGCATCCAGAAAGTTTTGGTTCTGACAAAATTGTCCGTACGTAAGTCTTCCCATTCATGTAAGTTGAGGTGAAATTTTGCATTTCAAGCACCCGCGCGTTTCGGCGGTAAATCGCATTGCCACCCGGACAACGAAAACGAGTCTTTCTGTCGACTAAATTTTACGTCTATATTAACGAGGATAACAGAGAAAGAGCTAGAGCGAGAAATGAAAAAGCAACGGAGACCAATTTCGTTGGAAGTAAAAAAAAAAATTTATGGCGGAAGTGAGAAAATGAGAAATGCTAGCGGCCACCAAGGTGAAAATGAGCAGGAAGGAAAAAAAAAGTGAACAGAAACACATACAACATTTCCTCCATAAAACGTGTAACTAAGAAGTTTCTGGAAGTTTCACATTGTAGTCGTGCAAAACAGTGATAAAGAAGTGTACAAAAAAGTGTGCTGCACGTGCAAGGTTTGTTTTCTTGCTAAATAGATCTACTGTTGTTTTTTACCGTTCTCATTGTCTTCACCGTTTCTTTAGCATTACACGATTTTATATTTTGTTTGTCATGGGTAAACTATAAAATAATATTTAAGAGAGCTTAGCTTTTAGCCCTGGCTAAATCTATATATAACTTGAATACTAACAGCATAAGAGTCAAAGAAATTTCAGGAGTTCTCCTAATTAATATACATGTATATTGTAAATCTTTTGAGCAGATCTTACCTTTGGTCAAGACTGTTCTCTTAAGCTAGGCCCGTTACGTCAGTTTTGTAAGTTCATTAGGATAGGTAGATATACGATGTTTTGCCGTTTACTTTTTGGTTGTCAAGCCAGGTCATTTTAAATTTTCTAGTTTGAATTTTCCAAAACATAGTTTAAAAGATTTTTTCTTTATGCAGGACTCGATAGATCGTTTTCACTAACGTGGTCATCAGGTATGCAAATTTCTTGAAACAAAACAAAGTTTTTGTAAGTAGCCGACATCCCACAGAGGTGTTTGGGTACACTCAACATGTTTCGTCGTTCGATTACATCACTGTGACTGCCGAGCCTCGATGGTTGAAAACGATCTATATAAAAACATCAAGAAATAGCACTCAGTATTTCAGTTTTCTATTTTTATCTTTTATGCTAGTGGATATTTTGTTTAAAGGGCACCTTCACACCGTTTACGTGCCTTACAGTTTTGGAAAGAAAAACCTTTAAAAATTTAAAAGAGTACCTGAATGGAAAGTGTTAGCCACACTTCATGACTGTAAACTCGCACGTGCAAGCTAGAACCGCCATCTAGACTTAAGTGCACAGATTTACGCAGTATCAAAATCAGTGTTTCAGGAAAATAGTGCTCTATGTTCTACATTTTTAAAGCCACAACTTAGGATTCATCCACAGCCTTAGGAATTTTTCACAGAGCCGGCAACGAGCAGTAAGAAGACCAAGCTAAGCTGTTTTTATTTATCGAATTAATTGTTTTTTTCTTTTTATGTCGTTTTCCTAAACCATTTAGTGTCAGTAATATCTCGGTGCATTAAGTTGATCATATCCCGAAATAACAATGTAGGTAAAAATCGTTACAAATCCCATCAATCGGGCTTTTAGGGAAACTAAAAAGCTTCTTAATTTTTTTTTAATGGCAGCCAAGCTTTTAAAAAGCTGCATTCAGTGCAATAAATGTCTGCCTAAACAAGCCATTCCTTGTGATTATTTGAGATGTCATTATCTCGGAATATGGTCTGGCTAACGCGCCGGTGGAGTAGAAGTTAGAAGTTAATTTCATCAACTAGACTGAGTTCCGGTTCAAACGGCGTATTTCACATGTGCTGAATGCAGTACTAATGAGTATTAGTAAAATCCAACTAGTGGACTATTATCAATGCCACGTTCCGATTGGTGGAGCTACTACTAGGCTAAATGTTACAGCCCACTAGTAGCGAAAAGCAGTTGTGTAGGAGCTGCTCGTAAGGTCTCTCCTAATTGGTCGCTGGAAACAATGCGCCGGCTTTGAAAACCAAGACAATAGCGTCTGAATCGCGTTTTTCTAGCTAAAGTTGTTTTGTCTCGATATTTTTGACCAACTAGTTGGATTTTACTAAAACAATTATTCCTCTCGCCCTCATGGCCTCTCAGTCAATAGCCCATTCGGGCTCGAGGAATAATTGTTAAATATCTACTGTTCTCGCTTATTTTCTTAACACTCGGCGCACGTGAAATGCCGGTGACGTTTGAACTGTGTGAGAAACATTGATAAGTAACATGCAAGTTTAATATTATTTAAGGTAAGGTACCATTAGCCGAGGGTCAGCACTTTTTAACATCTGTCGAAAGGCCCTTGGACACTTTATGAAGTTTACACAACGTAGTATTCCTTATCGTTTTGGATTAGCTGGTTAAGCGCTGCGTTTTATAGATTAGGGTTAAGCACTACCTTAACTGATTAGGGTTAAGCACTGCCTTTACTGATTAGGGTTAAGCACTTCCTTTACTGATTAGGGTTAAGCACTTCCTTTACTGATTAGGGTTAAGCACTGTTTCGAAACTGGTTAGGTTCCTTTTTTGGGTTGGGGTTGATGCTATGTGTACTTTAAGCTACCTTGTGTAACCTTCATATGGTGTCCAAGGGCCTTTCGACGGATGTTAACGAGTGCTGACCTTAGCCGAGCCTGAGAAAACAGCCGACATTTCGCCACGCCACGGCTGGTTTTCCCGCGAAATGATGTCTGAGGAACGCGCGCGGAAATTCCATACTGATGACGCGTCACCCTCTCTCTCAGTGGTACTTCTGATTGGATAAAGTAAATTTTCAACCAATCAAAAGCGCTATCCAGATCTGGGTAGTGCGCGTCATCGGTATGGAATTTCTGCGCTCTTTTCTCAGTCCTCATTTCGCGGCTGTTTTTTCAGGCTACCATTAGCTTCATGGTTAATGGACGGGCCTGTTCATGCGCGCCTGTCTGGCTCTTGCCGCACTCTTCTCGTTTCCTTTGTAGAAATTGTAATGTGTTTATATGCAGGGCGGACTAAGAAATCTTGGTCATTCAGTCTGGAATACACGTGCGTCTCTGTTGAAGGAAAGTGAGTTTAGCTGAGCAGCATGTCAGTGTACAGTTGTTTGTTTTCTGGATATTGGATGTGTAGCACCAAAACTGCAGTAATTGCAGCAAGGAATATCATGAGTTTTGTACCGTTCGTGGACGCTAAACTTAGCCCGGGTAGCTTGGACGGATGACCGAGCCGTTCCTCGAAGGTCTGTCCCGGTAACTTTTCGAGCCTGAAATAAAATATTCAAATCAAAATCTAAAGAGTCCTAGCTAACAAACCAGTCCATTTTGTTTTTTGATATTTATTTGTTATTTGATAGTTTTATCATATTATCTGCAAAACTTGTAACCTCGATCTTGAATGCAAACAGCAGCAGCTTTTCAGGCCAGTAAATTATCAGGACTCTCGAGAAACGGGCCCCTGGCGCGGTCAACAGAATCAGTTCGTTTAAACGCGACATTTGAACAGGCCCCCCTAGGTTAACAGCACGGTACAGGAAGAAAGGTAGCTAGTTTGCCACTTTGGGAATCCCACGAAATAACGTTAATAGATTTGCGGCTTCTCTCTGTTGTTGATCAGTAGAGAAGGCCCTTGGATTCCCAAACGCTTGGTTACTATTACGCATGCGCACTAGCAAGATCCGAGACGTACTCAGAAGGGACTATTATAGGTAGGATTGAAATTCAAAATTAAAAGTAACAATTTAATCTTAACTTGTCACCATTTCTCGAAAAACTGCTGGGCAGAAATAAACTTGTTTAAATGCAACGTCTAGATCCTGTTCATTTTTCAATTCATTATGTTTCATCTGTAACTATATGTTCTTAAAAACCTGAGTCAAAGACAACATGGAGCGACTCTTTTGTCTTTTTCTTCTTTATGAAACGGTGAGGTCTCAAGTTACTGTATAGAGAATTCTCAACATAGTTGCATACAATTAGAAATGTTAACATGGTTACACTGATGAACCACAACTTCATGTCAGTATTCAACAGCGACAATTTTAAAATAATTCAAACAGTTATTTTAACAGCTTCTTGAAGACTCCTTGGATAAAATTCTAGGATTTAATTATTTTTAACTAAGCTAAAGGATTCCCTTTCTTATGATTCTTTAGCTTTTTAGTGTAAAACAAAACTTAAACAGAGTTTTGGTCTTATATTTCTCGAGTGCGGAATGAATGCAAGAAAATGATTTTCACGGGAAACTCAAACAGCAATATTGAATTAGCAATGACACCATTTTGCATAAGATATGTTTTCTCACTCTAGTTAATGTTCTTATTAACTGTATCTTCATCAATATCCCTTAAGACTTAAATACCCTTCACCTATGCTAAAAGGTTAATTTGTGGCCTTAGTAGAATTCTACGCGACCTTGCATGCCAAAATCTACTTTTAAGGCCCGTTTACACGTCCGAAAAAATTGGAACGGCTCGGATAAAAAAACGAACGGCTCCGACAAAATTTGACGTGTAAACAGTACTTGACCCGTTCCAGTTTTATCCGTTCCGTTCCTAAAAAGGTTCATAGGCGGCTAAAAAACGGTTCCGTACCCACATTTTTGTTTTCTTTTCAACGTGTAAACGCTCGCCCTTTTTTCGGTACCGTTCTGTTACGTTTTTTCTGAAAAAAAAAAAAAAAACGCATCACAATACCCATGACGAGGCGAAGCAGCCTTTCGACTGTGAAGTGCAATACAAGGGCTGTCATGATAGGAGAACCGTAAGCCTTGTTTTTCTCCTAATTTGGTACATTATCTCAGAAGCACTTCTTTGAAGAATCGCACGCGCTGTCAAACCTGAATTTCGTGTTCTCTCCTTTAGAACAAACCAGAAAAGTGCTTGTAAACCTGCATCCATGATTGTCGGAGATACGCACAGTCTACTGTATGTGTAAGCGCATATGAACAGCGAATCGAAGCAGTTTTATTTACTTATCGCGGGCTCTATCGTTACCGGTCTCGGAGAAAACAACGTGGAAACAGTCTAGTACCCGTTCCAAGGGGCTCTCAAGTACCGTGCCTTTTTCGGTCGGGCACATCACAGAATTAAGGCCCGTTTACACGTTAAAAGAGAAGGAACGGCTCGGTTAGAAACAAGTACCGGTTCCAGACGAAATCTCCTGTTTACACGTACAAATTTTGTAATGTGCCCGACAGAAAAAGGCACGGTACTTGAGAGCCCCCTGGAACGGGTACTAGACTGTTTACACGTTGTTTTCTTCGAGACCGGTAACGATAGAGCCAGCGATAATTAAATAAAACTGCTTCGATTCGTTGTTCATATGCGCGTACACATACAGTAGAATGTGCGTATCTCCGACAATCATGGATGCACATTACACGAAATTCACGTGTGACAGCGCGTGCGATTCTTCAAAAGAAGTGCTTCTGAGATAATGTACCAAATTAGGAGAAAAACAAGGCTTACAGTTCTCCTATTAACAGCCCTTGTATTGCACTTCACATTCGAAAGGCTGCTTCGCCTCGTCATGTGTATTGTGATGCGTTTTTCTTCGTTTTTTTTTTTTTAGAAAAAACGTAACAGAACGGTACCGAAAAAAGGGCAAGCGTTTACACGTTGAAAAGAAAACAAAAATGTGGGTACGGAACCGTTTTTTATCGGTTCCGTTCCGAAAGGGGTCCATAGCTGCCTATGGACCTTTTTAGGAACGGAACGGATAAAGCTGGAACGGGTCAAGTACCGTTTACACGTCAAATTTTGTCAGAGCCGTTCGTCTTTTTATCCGAGCCGTTCCAATTTTTTCGGTCGTGTAAACGGGCCTTTAGACGTGTAAACAGGAGATTTCGTCTGGAACCGGTACTTGTTTCTAACCGAGCCGTTCCTTCTCTTTTAACGTGTAAACGGGCCTTTAAAGTATCAAGGAAAATTTCAAGTGCTGTGGGTGGGCTTATGGATTTAATTGGACAATCCTATAATCTATCTAGCTTTGTCCACAATATAAACATTGCATTATTATATCAACAAAGCACATGATTAAATGACCCCTGTGCATTGAATTAGCTTTATTTGAAAGACAATAAGGTGGAACAGATCTATTGTTGCTTAAGTATTTTTTGCAGATTTTGCTTTTGGGGGGATGACAGGGTATGCCATGTTCTATAGGCTTAAGAATCTGAAAAATGAAGTTCATCCCAACTTATTTTTATCCTCCTGTTATTCATGTTTTTAAATTTGAGTATTAAACATCGGTGTTTCTAAAGCTTATTTTCTGTGAGTTAGACCCGTAGACGAAGTGCTAAAACAATTCGTTATTGACGTTATAAGCTGTACAATAGACACAGCCAAATGCGCCTAAGCCACTAAACACGTTTAACAAAAAGACTGTACAATGACATTTATCGGCGAAGAGTATCCTTTCATCTAACACGAATTTGCATTTGTGGCTCGTAAGGTAAACAATAGTTTCCATTATCTCTTAAGGCATTACGTGCGTTAAAACAACTTAGCGGCAAACCTTTCTTATTAGCTTTAACAAAAGCTGAGGAGCAGGACGTATTCATTTATTCAGCCATTTTCGCTTTATTTAAATTTGCATTTCACGCGTTCACAACAACGATCCTTAAATTTGTTCAAATATTATGCCGATTGGCTAGCACTGTGTGTTAATTATTTAAGCTGTTAATTGGTAGGCTTGCGGTTATCAGACTTTCCGCAACACAAAAGGCAAACTTTGCTGCATTGTAATGAAATATTAATGCCGTGAACTGAGGCTTGTTAGCCTGTCGCTTCCTAGTGATAAAGCGATCTTTGGTATACAGTCGATTACAGCCGGCGACACAGGCAATCGGAATATGTGAGAATCGCTGTTGTTTGAACAGTTAGTTTGGATAGTCACGGAACTTTGAATTTAAAACATGCGAGTCTTTGTGCTTTTCGGAGGCAACAGACATCTGTTAGACGTAGAACTTGGTCAAACGGTGAGCGATATCAAGGGAATACTTAGAAAGAAACTTGACTTGGATACGGTGCAGAGCGAAGATGGCGAAAACGATATGCTTATGGCTATTAAGTACGCTGGATCGAGCTTGGAAGATGACTGGGTTTTTACAGACATAAGTATTCCGCCAGGAGCTACTCTACGATGTGAACTTCAAGAAAATGTCAAAACGTACTTGAGCGTTGCTTGTTCGTATTCTAACGAAACGCTTCGATTCACTAAATGGTTTGACGTGTGGGAAACCAAAGTGGGTGAGCTAAAGACAATGATTACCGAAAAAACGGGCTTGCATGTCAGCGTTTTTAGACTAGTGTCGGCAGAAGGAAAAGAAATGTATGATTGTCATCCTATGAAAAAGTATTTCATTGATTATGGGGACACGGTTCGTTTAGAGACTTGGAATGGTTGGAGCGAATTTCTACGATCAGCGACGTTAGGCCAGCTTACACCAACCATGAAGCATATGGTCAGTGTTCACGAGGATCCTTTAGTTTCAAGATATCAGCTTAGAGTCGCGCTTTTCATCGCCGCACATTTCAACTACAGTCAGCTCGCAGCTCAGCTAATCAAGAGCGGGGCTCGCTGCGACGAGCCCGTTGGTGAACATCCTGTAAGAGAGTGGTGTAATAAAGATGTACATCCAGACCATTTCAAAACTCCTGTTCACGAAGCTGCCCAACACGGAAGTCTTAACTGCTTACAGAAGTTTGTTCACCACAATTACGCGTGCATACTCGCCAAGGATGGGTACGGTCTGACTCCATGTAATATCGCACGGAGATATAAGAGAACCGAGTGTTTTAAACTGCTTATTGCCGAACAGTTTCGTTCTCGAAGCACGTTAGGGCTCACGCTCGGAATTTATTGGCGTGTAAGAAAATGGTGCGAGCGCGCACGAGACAGAGCGATCATGTTTCACAAACACTCGCCAAATCCTCTCCTTCTCGCAATGGAGAATAGAGCTTATAGAAACGCGGTTGTGGGACAAAAAGTCCAAGTCGATGGATTCGGAGAAAATATGCAAACTGGCACTTCAAAGATGCAGCTCTCTTTGACGCTTAAAGGTGTTAAAAACAAGCCCTTGACAGGTGTCATTGGGAACATGAGCGTGAAATCTATACACATAGGAGACAGAGATAGCGATTATTCAGAAAATGATGATTTCAGCGGAGCTGGCAATAGTGATGATAAATTAATGGTAAATTTTGGCGAGGAACTCTTGAAAAATGATAAGTTAATACCCTGTGCAACCTGCTCGCTTCCATCGGTAGCTACAGTACCGAGTTACCATGGAGAGATATCCAAACTTGAAACCTCCACGAAGGCAAAATTGCAAATTAAGAATGGGAATCAATCAAAACGTGGAGTCGTTTCGTCGCGAAACGATCACAAAGCCTACAGATGGAAAGAAAATATTTTGAGGGATGAAAAAGAAAATGAATTAGTTTGTTTTTGCCAAGGAGAAAAAGAAAACAAAGAAAGACAATTACAGCCAATGGAACCGATTAAAGACCTGCCACTGATTTCGACAAACACCAGCTTAGTTGGTGTAAACAAAAGCGACAAAATTGCAAATATTCAAATTGGCAATGAATTCGAAAACGGTCATTTTGAGAAGCCAAAACGCGACTTTTTTGTCACGCAAGGCGTCTGGGTTAGTTCGGAGAGTCGTCATACTGCATCTAACCAGGCCGAGAAGGGCGAAAAGAAAGATGGCGAAAAAATCAGCGAGAAAATACCTCTTATTAAAACAAACGAATCAGGTTTGAGTTTGCTAAAAACGGATGAGTTTTCCGCGAATAAAGTGAAATCAGCGAAAAGTTCAAAAAGTGACGGTGAGCTCATGAAACGAAGAAGAAGAAGAACTCAGTCTCTTATTGCTCCTCAAGCTCTCCGATGCGCAAACTCAGTAAATCCCCATCGCAGAGCCGCGTCCAGTGAGGATTTGAACCGGCAGATGACTGGTCTGTTCAGCAGAGTTACGGGACAAGACTTACACGAGGCTGCTAAGGAAAGCATGGAGGTCGCGATGACTTTCCGCAAGAAGCGATGGTTACAGCAAGTTCACATGGCAATCGAATTCAACAATAACATTTTTAACAGACAGCTGCATAAATACCGGAGCAAAACAAAAGCGGCAGGTCATGTTTGATCACATGATATTGATCCCCTCGCTCTAGTTATATAATATATATTACAAAGTACTGTCCGTGTGTGATAAACATTTTTCAACCGCCATTTCATGAACTTATTACTTGTTACTTTCTTTTGCATGTTAAATAGGTTTTTTTGTTTGATTTTGCTTCATGTAAAAGCAAAAATGTGGACAGTAATCATAATATAATAAAGCAGTCTTTTATGAGGAATGCCAACGTCACAAGAAATGGTTCACAGTTAGGTCCCCAAAAGAAAACTCGGTAAAGACTAAAAACTAGTTAATGCAAGAATCACCTCCCGTGAAAAATAAAAAAAAAAAAAATAAAAAAATATATACATTCAGATATAGTAGTACAAATAGATACAGATATACATATCACTGCTTTAGACAGCTGGGCCACATTTAAAGGGACACAGTCAGCTGATGCACAAGCGCATTAGATACAATTTCTTCGCGTCACAAGACACGAGCGTGAAACGGAAAGTGAGAAGCGTATCCGGAATACTCAAAACAAACCTTGTTGAGTTGAACAATTTACAAGCCCAAATCGTGATTATATATAGACCTTAAGCCACATCAGAGCACACCTTTGAGAATTCATGGATGGATTTGGCCAGGAAAAGCCAAAAATCGACAAATACTTCTGACCTCGTTGATCAGTAGAGGTGAGGAATAACACAGAGTCGGTATGAATCATTGTCGAAGGTTCAAGGTCGAGAAAGTTTGATTTTCCAAACATATGTAACTTTTTCCATCGATTTTCCAAATACATATAACGATTATTTGCTCACCGATGTTATTTATTCGTTTCTTTTGTTATTTTGGTAAACGAAAGCGATTTCTCCCGCCCGGAGCCTACGCATTTCTCATCTCTTCTGTTCATGTTCCTTTGGATACTGTTTTTAAACAAATAAGATAAAATAATGTCATAGGGTGAGTTAAAGTTTGCTCAAAAAGAGGTTTCCTGTAAAAGATTGAGGATCGAATGAAACACTATAGAAGGATTGAAGCGGATTTCTAGATGCAGCCGACGCGTTCATTTGATTTCGGGTTGAGGTAAACTTTTTTCAAAACTGACAAAAGTAGTGTCCAGGTCAGCGCGGTCACATAGCTGACTGTGTCCCTTTAAATGACGACAGTGTCTCTGGTAGCCTGAGAAAACAGCCGATATTTGGCGACGCCATCACTAGTTTCCCAACCAAATGACGTCTGAGAAACGAGCCCAGAAATTCCCCAGATCTGAGTAGTGCTTCTTATTGGTTGAATCAAATTTCCCACGCGCCACGACCAATCAGAAGCTCTACCCATATCCGGGTAGTGACGCGTCATCAGTATGGAATTTCTGCGCTCGTTTATCAGAAGTTATTTGGCGGGCAAACCAGTGGTAGCGTCGCCAAATGTCGGCTGTTTCCTCAGGTGTCTAAACGGTTCCAAACATTAGAACTAAAATGAGGGTCGAAAATTAAATGACGACCAGTGACCCCAGCGTCTTATGGCACTGAAGTTGCGAATGTCATTTCTTGACCGTATATAATAATAATGAAAACCACGGTTGAATGAAACTGGTCGGGGATCCAACAGCAAAAATGATTGTTATAAATACCTTGTACATAAAAATAGCTTGGTGTTCCATTCTACGTTGTGATAAAGGCTTCCAGCCAAGTCTCCTAAGTGTGCCTCGGATGCAGAAGAATACACAGAAAGGTCTAAAATACGGCGGGCTGTCTTATTTTGCAACCCTTGTGGATCAGACATCGAGGAGGCATTTCCCCGATCACCGCAAATGATATCCCCATAGTCAAAAATTATAAAGAAGTAAGATAAAACTATTTAAAAAAGTAATAGTCTAGCGTTGAGGGGGATGCAAGATTTAATACGCTTTAAGAGACTTACCTTTCGCTTATCTTACCACAATGTTATTAAATGTTCGTGGTCATTCCAGGTGAACTGGTTGTTGATCACAATACTCAAGTATGTATAAGAGTCTACATTATCTTATTCTAGAGGGTCGTCATCAGCAGAAATATGGATGGACCCTACTTTACTTAAGCGGGAACTGCTACCAATAAGTAAACTGAAAAATTAGATTTCTTGACATTCAGAGTGAGTTGGTTAGCCCGAAACATTTGCATATACCGTATTTATTCGAATAAGCGCCCAACCTCGAATTAGCGCCCACCTCGAATAAGCGCCCATCCTAAAGGCAGAAAACGTTAATAAGCGCCCAGCCTCGAATAAGCGCCCACCCCACCCCACCCAACCCGCTTGGGTGACAATGAGATTGAAATTGAATAAGTATTAATATAAAGACACTTCCCCGAAGACGGAGTTTTATTCAGAGGAGGGGTAGTTTACAGAAACCTTGTTTTGTTACATCTTCGCGTTTCATTATTACCATTCATTATTTTGTCGCAAAATAAACATACTACACTTGCTGAAAATGGTGAAAATCTAATAAGCGCCCAGCCTCGAATAAGCGCCCACCTCAAATAAGCGCCCGCTCTCAAGGCCCCAAAATTTAGGGCTGTGTTGAATCGAATAAATACAGTACGCCCCAAGAGAGCATTAATCTTGCGTTGTAAGTCCGCGGCACTTTTGGAGGCAAGGTATAGAACAGTATCATCCGCATAATTATAAAGTGACTTGGTAGAACTGCAAAACATCTGGTAGATCATTCGTGTAAATTATGAATAATGATGGGCCTAGTATAGAACCTTGGGCAACGCCAATCGAAACAGGGGCAATTTCAAAGCATACATCATTACAGTTGGTCACTTGTTTTCTATTCGTTAAAAATGAGGTAACCCAGGCCTTGGCAGTATCATCTAATGACCAGGACTTGAAAGCTTCTGACGCAATATTGTATGATTAAGAGCACTTGTCAAACGCTTTTAGCGAGGTCCAAGAACACAGCACCAGTCAGGCAACCAGTGTCCAAGGAGTAACGGATTTGTTCAGAAAGCTGAGAAGTGGCAGTAACAGTGGATGACTTCCATCTTAATCCAAAATGGTTCGGTGAAATTAGATTATTTTCAGTTAGGTAGGCATATAGTCGAGTGTGAACCGCCTTCTGTAAGATTTTGCTCAAGGTCGCAAAACAGAGATCGGCCAGTAATTTGAAGCATCCTGATTATCGTAAAACCATATGGAAGGAAGAGATCTTGCTTGAAGAGAGAAAGTAAACAAAGCTGATAAAGAAGGAGTAAAAACATGTACGTCGTCTTTTAGGAGACGTGCACTGATTTTATCAAGACCAACCGCCTTATTAGTTATTAAAAGTTTGATAGATTTTGAAACAAAATCTTCACTAATCGGTTGTAATGAAAAGGTAAAATGACAGTTCGTAGCTGTGACTTTTAGACTCGGGTTAAGAGAAAACTTAATGGAAATTTGAGGAAACTAACCTTGCTACACAGGGACACCAGAACAGGGGACAATGTTATATCGAGATTTTGCTGTCTTCATAACTTTTTGCAGAGACCACAGGTAACCCAAATTTAATTCATGAGTAAGATCAGTTCCTTTTTGTATTTACAATTGAGTGGTCAAAACAGCCTGCGTGGCAGGCGTGTGACAAATAAAGAGCAAAAAATAAGTGCGGTGACGCGATGAAGAAAGACGCTTGCATGTCCTCCTCCCTAGAACAAATTACTAATCTCGTGTACCTCTTTTGCGCCTGCTAAATAAGCTAGAGTCAAAAATTCTAACAGAAATACATAGCCCGAGTAATCTTTACATAACATAATACCATCTCGTCGTCGGAGAGACGGAGACTTTAAATATGCCACGATACACAACTTAAATTGTATAGTCTGATTTATTTTAAACCACTCAGTGTAGACTAATTTAAGACCTCGTTCACGCTTCGTGCCCGAGAGCTATTGCCCGTCATCGCGACTAAATGGTGCTATATTCACACAATGGGTACCCGAATAGCCTGCGTAGCTGGCTCTTGGAAGTATTTGGGCGCGCCAGAGACACGCGAGTATCCCTCGCGCGCCCTGTTCTATCACCCAGTCTGAAATGTTTTCAGTGTTGGGACACACTGCAATTTTTAAATAAAGACAGAAAAGTAGGATCATTTCCAACTGTATCAGTGTTATGAAATATGACAAAAGTTTCCACGCAATTGTAGTAATCCAAAAAATAGCGTAAAACGCTCAGTGTGCAAACTATGTTCAAGTGCTCATGTCTTTCACTAAAAAAAGCCACAAATTCACTGGGTTTTACAGTCATGTTTAGACATCAGTAGTGGAATTCGTGGCTTAAGGCCCAGACGACAGTAACTTAATTACCTTAAATCCTCTATTAAGCACCCGGCCCCAGGGGGCTAATCTATTTCAGACAAATTTAAGGGGCCTTAATAGAGACGGGGGTGTTATTTGAGAAAGGGGGGCTTATTCAATTTAGCAAAGACGTTGGTATCAGTTCTCTATACAGAACTAGGATACAAAGTGGAAAAGTTTAAGCACAAGAAGTTGGAGGTCATGCAGCCGAGCATCAAAAACAAATCCGAAGTTCTAGTTGGTGAATATATCATCCCGGATCAGTTCATACGAAGTTTTACGGTCGTGATTGATTGATACAGTCCGTCATTTACTAGTTAAGGATAATCAGGGGGAGGGGAGAGGGGGCTTATTAGAGAGAAGGGATTATTTGAGGGGGGGGGGGGGGGTTAATGGAGGATTTACGGTATTATAATACGTTCAAGTAAGTTAATAATTTATACGACGCTTTCTTAGCGATTGATTTCCACATACGTTTATCTTAAAACATAAGCAATTATATAGTTTCACATTGAATTCAGATTAAAATCAGAAAACTGAAAGTTATCAGCTATTAGCACTGGCAAGAGAAGTGACACCCTCGCCAAATGTCAAAGCAACCACTTTTCCAGACAGACTTCCAATTTTATCATCATAGGAACCGCGTTCGGACGCAGCGAGAACCTCACCCGATATGACACCAGACTGGTGTTCCGGGTCGTCGCTGGGTGCAACGTCCGCTGTAATGGTGGCTAGTTTCTCCCTTAAACTACACGATAAGACATCGATTGACGCTGTAGCAATGAGTCCATTTGCAGCAGCCTCGCCCGAAACGGCAAAGAGATCACCACGTAGAATAGCCAGTTTTTCGCTCGTTTCATTGTCAGCAGGTGAAGAGGTAACATCCCCTTTAACGATGCCAATTTTATCGCCGGGTTTGGGCGTGGTTGAGTCATCTTCTCTAGGTAAACGGTACACTGACCCCGTTAAGGTGACAGTTTTGTGGCCTGAAAGATGTTCTATACAACCTATTTTAACATTGGCAGTCACTGTACAAATTCTATCTGGGTCTGTATCCGTGCTCATTGACGAATCTCGCCTTGTTGAGACGGGATCCGCGCTCTCTGCAATTTCAATATTTTTATCTGGTGATGTGTCTTTTTCACTGACAGTTTCCTCCTTGACGATTTTGTTTGGTTCATCTGGGTGCTCGGTTTCTGTAGTTGCTGGTAAAGCATTTTGCTGTGAAGAGCCACTCACTGTCAAACTGGCCTTCCTTTGGCTCTCATCATGTCCAGAAGTCATGCCTTTGGTACTAGATAAGCTCACTTGACTAGTATCCCTGTTCGAATCTTGGACAGCATTGTTATTACTGTGTGATACCGTGTTGGTATTGTCAGATAGGCTGGCTTCACTGGGAGCATTGAAAAATTCATTCACGGTCATACTACCTTTCCTTTGGTCATGATCTTGTTCAGAAGATTTTTCTTTATTACTAGATACGCTTACTTGACTAGTATCCCTGTTTGAAGCTTGGGTTTCATTGGTATTACTGTGCAATGCCGCGTCCTTCTCGCGAGACAGGCTGCCTTCGCTAGCACCATTTTGATCTGACAAACGAAAGTTATCATTACTGCTGCTTTTGCCCGGCGACGTCTCTGTCTCGACAAGTACGTTATTTTCATTGGTTTCAATACTAGCGATTGTCTCTCTACTGACTTCACTAGTGTCCCTATGTGGCACTGAGTCAGCTTCACCGGCCAAACTGGTTTTGCTGGGAAACCTGTGCTCGGCTGAGTCAATTTCAACCGCGCCAGCATCATCGCTGCCCTGTGCCTCTGCTTCTTGTTTTACTTCCGGTTTCTCAACATCGCCGCTCGTTACCAAAGCAACACCGTCACTGCTATCCACTGAACTATACGGTGGCACTTCGTCCTCAATAACTTTACTCTGAGATGAACTGTGCGTGGGAACATCTCTGTTGGGCTGTTGTTGAGCAGGTTTAGTATCGTTACTCTCGGGCCTGGATATTTCATTTGTTGTAACTGCACTAGTTGAACTTTCGTCTACACTTCCATCGCCTGGGGTACGTTCAACATTGTCGTCATGTGTTTCGGAATCGGTATTGTTTTTAGTTTCAACATGGGAGTTTGGCAGATGGCCGTTGGCTTCCGAAGGTGATGTCTCCTCTCCGCGTTTCTGCTTAGACGACGTCTCTAAAAGAACAAAAAAGATGAAAGATACAAAAGACGAAACTTTTGTGGCATTGTGGCCCTTATTTTACTCCCTTAAAGTTTTCAATAATCTTGAAACTTACAGTTCATATAAAACGATGATTAATCTCGAGAATATAAATTTTTAGGAAAATTCGGTTGCCTAATTATTTGCTTATTTGTTAAAAAAAGGTCCAAAATATTTACAAAAACGCCAACAAGTGCACCTGCAAATTCCCCTGTCTAGCAATCGTCTAGAGCTGTGCCCGTGTTCTTTTAACACAATAATGCAGGCAGGTAGACCAGATGGCTATGTATAACCAGTTCTTCTGAGAAGATACACCCGAGGAAGGGTTAAGGGATTCTGGACCCTCCCCTCCCCCCCCCCCCCACCCCTTTCTCTATGATGCTGATGATGATGACGATATGAGCTTTGGCGTCATGTTTCAGCGAGTTTGCCTCCTGTATAATAACGAGTGACTCTTTATTTCAGCTCAGTTTCAAACTCCTTCCCGACAGAAAAAATGGCTGGATTTACCCACTAACTACAGAAAGCAGTTCATCTGCGTGAATGTAAGGAAGATCCTGGCAGTTAAAGTTGGAACTTATGCAGTTGTGAAAAAGAGAGCCTGAAAAAATTCGGGTGATGTAGCAGCTGATCCTAAGAGAAGTCACCAATGGTGCGCAACCCTAAACCCAAACAATACTAAAACAATGGGAAGAATGACATGTCATTGTTTTCAGTGACCAATTAGGAGAGACCTTAGGATCAGCTGCTACACTACTGAAAAATTCAGGCTTCCTGGGATTTGAACCCAGACCTCTGCAAAACTGGTGAAGCCAACTGGAAGCTGGTCGCTAAATAATTGGTTCACATACCCGGGAAGGTGAAGATGAAATACTGAATATATATGAATTACATATATTGAATCACGGAATGAAGAAATGAATGTAAGGAAGATCCTTGCAGTTGAAGTCACAACTTATGCAGCTCATCTGTATGTTATATGTACAGAACTCACCACTATCTTCACTGTCTTTACGTCTGTGAGCATGACCATTGATCTCTTTAATGGAATGGCTTGAGGTTTGTTTAGATTTTGGAGCTGGCTGGGAAACTGATAAGAAATAATAAAGCAAAAATTAAAGTTGTATTCTTAAATGCAGATTATTGAAGTCAAGCTGGCAAAACGCAAAACAGTCAACACTTGGAAGATTTCAGGAATGTTTGTTGTGTTACAACCAATCAAAAGAAAGATCAGGACACACAAGTTAGCCACAAATCCACAAACTAGTTAATGTTCCTGCTTGCGGTTTAGCTGCACAAAACCTATTGGCTTTTTTCTTGCAACACAATAGCAATTTCAGAAATTTTCTGGTGATTACAGTTTTCCTGGTTTTACTGTAAACCTTTCTGAAGTCCAGAAAACATAATCTAAAATACCTGACCATTAATGGTTAAATTGTGGTCACAGCCAAAAGGTTCTCAAAGATGATATCATACCAAGTGCACACAGTGAATTTGTTACAGTGTTCTTACCAGGATTTCGTACACTGGGGTCCACAGGACCCAAAGAGGAGCTACAGGGGGTCATGAGGGAGAAAAGCGGGTCACAACGTTTTACAGGTCTGAGTCTTAGATAATGATGGGTGTTTTCCAAAACCGCCATAACCAATAAAATTTTGGCTTATATTATAAGGAAATGTACATATGTGTACGTATGCTTAGGTAAGTTTTGTAATAATTTTTTTTCCTTCTTTGCACCCTTGGGACCCCTTGGGCTAATTATAGTGTCCCAAAAAAGTGTGGCAATGCTGCAATGCAATGGTCTCAGCAGTTGTTTGGCAACAAATGATAAATGATCCGATTTGTATGGGAAGGGGATCAGATAACATGTATGTATCAAATGATTGTTTACTTGAGGTTTAAACACTGGCAATGTTGAACTGTCACGTCATAAAGTGTTCACCAAATTGTGATGCTTACTGTGCAGGGTTTCATCTACATGATGTATGGTGCTTTGAATGAGTAATGTTGGTAGTTTGGACATGTGGTTGCTTAAATTTATTTGTGCTTACAAAAGTAGTGATTGCACATAGAGGTTCAACTTTCTTGCATTAAAAAACAATTTTTCTAAATTTAATTAAGACACGTTTGATCATCCTTTTTGGTTTAAACTTTTCTGTGTACAAAGTAAATAATTAATTTTGTTAAATTTAAATTGTCTTAACTTGATTATTAAATGCAGTGAAATTGTCCATTCAAAGGTTTTTCAATCCAACTAAATACTGTAAAGTTTAACAGGAAAGCAGATTTGATTTCATTTTTTTCAAACATCATTTCATTAAGAAAATCTATGGGGGTAGGCTTGACCTGACTGACCAAAAAAATGACCATAAGATTGTAGAGAGGTGGGCAATAATGGAGGTTTGACTGTATATCTGTACTGTCATTGCATGCAATGAGCAATAATTTCTCTTCCAATAACAAGATGTCTTAGCCAAGGTTACTTTTTTTCAGTGCATGGAGACTCTTAGTGTAACTCTTGTACAGTATATTAACAGGGAAGGGTTAGCTCATCAGTAGAGTGCTACCCTGCAGAGCAGAGTGTCATGGGTTACGGCTTGCCTTTACACCTCCACTCAGGTTCTTAAAATAAAGGAGAAATGTAGGAACTGACTTTGCCTTCCAACCAGCCAGACCTTCATGAGACTCAGATGACCACATACACTGTAGGAGTTGTGGTCCTGTTTCCAGTGGGAGACCAAAAAAAGTGACCTCAATAATAACATTATGATACATGTAATCGGTAATGCAGTGCTAAAATCATAGACACTTAAATATCCTAAAATTAATTTCTGGTGTAGTCCTGCGGGGGTTGCTTTTATGTAAAGTTTGACTGCATAATAATGCAAATGTGTCAGTCCATTTATATAAATTATATATACACAGTGGAACCTCTATTCAGGGGACACCTTTGGGATAGAGGCAAGTATCTCCTGTGTCCACTGAATAGAGGCTGGACTGGGGTTTGTTAATAATTAACCAACAAAGACGACATAAACAATGGTCATTAACTTGATTATTTCTGTGATATTGTATGTTGAATTCCACAAGTAGTACATCAATTTAAGCGAGATAGTTCAGTTAGTGAACATTTTCGTAATTGTAATCAGTGTGAACTTACACACGTCAACCCTTTTTGTGGTCAGTCACATTTTGAGAATCCAAGGTGTCCCTTGAATGGAGGATAAACCCATGTTTAAGGGAAAAAAAGAGTCCCTTTCTCCTGAATAGACTGAGGTGTCCTTTTAATAATTCAAGTAATAGATACAAAGATTATGAGAGTGTTTTTCTGGGACCAAATTTTGTGTCCCCTGAATGGAGGTGTCCCTTGAATAGAGGTGTCCCAAAGGAGAGGTTCCTCTGTATATGGGTGCAAAACCCTGGTTGCTTACCATTTAAACAAACCACCTGGGTGGAAATCTTGTCCCCAAACATAAAAGATAAAATTTGACAAAGTGGGAGAATGACCCGCCACATAATATCCAAATCACTTGAACAGACTGAAAAGAACAGAAAAATTTATTACCCCCAAATCATGGCCCATATTTTCTGAAGCTTCCCGATGTAATAGTGGACACCATTTGATTTTCCAACCAGAATTTTGGCTTTAGCATTGAAAATGGTAAGTACCCCCTGTTAAATTTACCACTAACCTGTCCTTGTCGCTGTTGAGGAACCACACCCCATGTGGGAAATGATGTGTGATTGGTGGCAGCTGGTTAAATTTGAGTCAGTTACTCTTCAATTCCTGTACCTGGAAGATGAAGAGATACAATGAATGTATAATTTTCTTTTGTATTGGTATACCACTATACTATCCTGTCCCTGTCATGAGCCAGCACCAGTTTCCCTGTGAAATGATGTCTGAGAAACGAGTGCAGAAATTCCAGACTGATGATGCCTCACTGCCCAAATCTGGGTGGCACTGCTTCTAATTGGTTGAAGCAAATTCCAACGTGGCACGACCAATTAGAGGCATTACCCAGATCTGGGTAGTGTTGCATCATTTCTTGGACGTCACTTTGTGAGGAACCTAGTGGTGTCTTAAAATGTCTGTTGTTTTCTCAGGTTAGTGATGTAATAGAATAGCAGGATATGCTGGTGTTCCAAAACATTACAACACAAGTATTAGTTCGTGAAACAGTTACAATTACAGTGTTGTCTGATTTTTTTCTGCACTAGTTTGAAGCTGGGGTATACTACCTTGTTTATAGCCTGTTCCAGGCTCAACATTGTTAGAAGAAATGGATCAAAGAAAATGTTCAGTTGGGAAGAGAAGAATGTCTTTCTCTCTTTCTGCCATTTTCTGACACTCACAATTCGCTACTGGCCCGGCCCCAGTTGTCAAAAAGTTGAACAACACTGCACTGACTGAGAGCCAGCAAAGTAGCAGGAACAAAGTACTGCAATACTACTATAAATCAATGCAATGATATAACCTTGGCAACAAATTCCATGGGTGTTTCCCCGAGGGTCCTACTACAAAAGTGCAATGCAATCCAATTCATCCATCCTGCGCTAAAATTTGCCCCCATATGTCCCCAGGAACTTATGATTCCATATTTCAAAATTTCACTGAGGGGGAGCAAGTTTATTTTCGTGAAGCCCTGATTGACCATTTTTGGTGTATGTGAATTGTGATGTACTGAAAAACTGTACTGTGAATCGTGATTGAAGTGATCTCCGTGAAACCTGAACAGCCAAAATCCTCTGTGGTTTGATTTAACTTCACACTTCAGTGCACTCAGACTCACCAACAGCTGGCTTCCCTTGGGAATTTATTGGTTCTTAAAACTCTATTATTATTTCTTCAAAATATTTCCTCAATTCTGATTGGCTAAAAGCACGTGCATAATTCACTATAACCAGTTACTGATGACCAAATTTGGAAGAATTTTGTGTTTAATGAGGAAATGACATCAAAAATGCAGCCCGCTACAGGTTAAGGCACCTTTGACCGAGAAGACCTGGGGACGAGGTTGAGTTGTTTCGGTTGTGGAAAAAAATGGCGGACATTTTGCTCGTTCAAGAGTCAGAAATACAGCTGGAACTAGGCGAAATAATAGCTAAAAACATGGCAAAATCAGCAAGAAGACAACTCGGAGGGTGTTATCCACCTTGGCCTTCAGCCTCAGCGGATAACACCCTCCTTGATCTGCTTAATTCTTCATATCCTACTCAGCCTCATTCATTAATTGCTAAGTAATCTAATCGAAGCACTAACTTAACGTTTTTGACATTTTGTTTGACTTCTATTTTTGAGAAGCCTGCAAATGTAAATATTTGTTTCGTGACTCGTGAAACGCAAAACAGTTGTTCGTGCACTTGTGATGTTACCCCCCTTACCCCCCCCCCCCCCCCGCCCTCTCTTCACTTGAAATCTATTATTTTCCAAAGATATTAATTTCTGACTACACGTGGTTTATAGACATGTAATTATTTTTGAAATGGTAGTTGCGTATAGAGTAATTACATTTCTGTTATGTTTATAAATTTATTTTACATAGCTTGACCGCCTACGCTGGGAAACTACAACAAAAAATCCCGAGTAACCATGACATTACGATCAAAACACTGGGCAACAATAAGCAAACAACCGAAGAAGAAACCGCCATTAAACCGCTATCACGATAAAACTTTTTAAAACCTACACGTGAGCATCAGCAAGAGATCGCAAATACTAACACAATATTGTAGATTAACTTTATACTCAAAAGCCATTGAGTTCAATGCAGTGGTTTGTTTGTCTCGACAAATATGTACATTATTCATCATCATATAAATCCGTAAGTTTCGTAATCTTGAGCTCACGACTTACCTTTACTAGAGAATCTCTCAACTTCAGCAACAGTTGCAGCAAAACATGGAGCAAAGATGTTCGGTGAATTGGGTCCGACAACAAAATATTTGAAGCGCGAAGATCGTTTCAGTCGGTCGGTAAATTTGTAAAAACACAAAAATTAGCATGTGCGGATAAGTGCCGCATACGAATCCAACACGGAGGAATATACTGGCTAGACAGTAGATATTTATAACCAGCGTCTTACTATCTCAATCTTTAAGTGGATTTTACACCAAGGGAGAGGAAAAGCAATCCAACAACCTCCATAACAAACAGTCTCTCGGTCTTTCACGCAATATTCAAGTCTGTTTCATGAAGCGGATCATGCGAATTCATACCGAATGTGCAAATGGCGTAATCAACATTAGTGTAGTTTCCGGAAGTTCGTCAAGGAACTGGTAACTAATATTAGAGAGATTAAGATTCACGTTTACCGCAAACGGCAAACGTCAGACTCAAGTTGAGAAAATCTCAGAATAGAAAATAAGCAGATAAAAACAGTCCCGAACGATTCCTATGGTTAAAACTGGCATAAAACTACTTATTTTTGTGTAGAAGCAATAAAGAGTAAACGACAAATAAGGGGAAAACTTAGTCAAGTGGTACAAATTCACGTCTGTCGTTTGGCGTAAACGTGAATCTTAGTCTCTCTAATAACCTTACTCACCCTACTCACCAGGGCGGATAAAGGTTGGGCGGTGAAACGAGCGCGTCCGAGCAAAAAGGTGTGATGCAGTGGACTGGGACTGTGCTTAGAAATTAAATGTCGCTTGTTTTTCTTCGGTCAGGGCTTGAGATTTGGTTTGTCCATTAGACACTGCCGCTGTCACTGAATTATGGCGGCTTGATTTGTTTTCTTGCTCTTCTTCCTCGTTCCTTAATTTTTGCTGGTACGCTGTCTCCGAGAGGAAAATGTTGCTATTTTTTGCGGGCGGTTTAGTCGGAGTAGACAAACATTACATCTCTTTCAAAGGGTTTTAGTCTAACTTATTACTTCCATGACTCTACCACTGAATTATATTTTCGTTCTACTTCTCGCCAATGTTGATGTTATTCCAAAACAAAAACAACTAAGTACTGTCTAAAACACGAAGAAAAATCTCATCCATGGCAAACTAAAAGACAGCAGATCGCCTTTCATAACTAGATGACGTGTATTTTATAAATGCGCGCAGCGCGTGCAAGGTGAAATTATGCTAATTTCAATCACCATCATCCTTCTTTTTAATTTTGAAAAAAAACATCTCATACGTCTTCCTTTTTCTTCGAAACCTCAAAATTAGTTTCCCCTCAGTTTTTACTGTTTACCTTGTTTTGTTTTAGAGAGAAAAACGGAGAAAAAACCTTACAACTAACCCCAATAAATTTTGTTTACATGTGGTTGCCGGATTTGCGACGCATAGCGTGAATCGCCATTGCGCGTTGCACCCGAGAAGCAAAGTTTGAAGCAGTACAACGCCACTATATCAAAATATATCAATCTAATTTTTTGTTATGTTATACAAAATTTATCTCCCTTTAACATATGTAAAAATTGAGGTTAAGAAGTGTTAAGCTTTTGCAAACGAAACGGCGAAAGACGATTAGGTGATATTTAGTGGAAGGAGGAGGTATTCAACACTTTCAAAGTAAACTCAAATTTTGGCATTATACGACCAACAAGTTTGACTTATAGGCATACAGACACAAACATATGAAACTGTTCATTGATACTGTTATGAAACGAATTTATCTATTTAACACTGTAGCCTGAAATTACAGAAAGAAAATAGGATTTCCGGTTTGCAGAAAGGAAAATTTCGCCGGCCTTCAAGCGCACCGGAAGCGCGGAAAGAGCGCTCGTGCCAGTCCTACTCCGCATCAAACATTAAATGAAGAGCGGAGCGCTCGTTTCACCGCCCAACCTTTATCCGCCCTGCTACTCACCCTTCCAAACACCCTCCCCTTCCTTGTCCCCAACCTCGTTCCCAGGGTTCTCTCCTACCCGCCCCCTGGAGCGAGAGAGACAGAGACCCTGGAAAACGCTGGTCACGTGACTCCAGACCAAAATTAATTCTGGGGGAGGAGTCCTTTGTCTCGCATTTTTTGTGTCTGGTTTATTCGCAACGTTCACTCAGTGGTCGTAACAGCAAGATAGATTTGCCAACCCTACTACAACTATAACTGAAACTAAGGGAAATTTCTGCCTAAACCAAACTATCAGATAAACAAGTGAATTACCAGAGAAGGAAAAAAAAACTAGCATTGTTGCCGGTTTAAGACCGTTTAACCGATGACACCAATCGCTAAAAATCTACTATCTTGCGTTATACACAAGCGAGCTAATTTTTTGAAGGTAAAATCCCTGTATGTTGAACTTCTATATTTAAAAAAGTTTCAATGCTTGTCTGACAGCGGCTGGTAATCGGGCCAAATAAACCTACACCATTTGCGGTCTTAGCGGTTCGGCGTAAAAAAAAACCCGTGACAAAACATGGCAGTTACATTGAGAGCAAGGAATTCAGTTAACACATTTACGATCAATCTAGTGACTTCACGGAAAGCTATAGCCTAAAATGTCAGCATTTTCCACCCCTTAACCCTTGTTATGATGCGGCAAAAGAAAAGTGGTAAATAGATCAAAGATAAGAATAATTATGTACAAACGCGACTTGGAAGACAACACGAAATAGTATAAACAGAGACAAAACAGACAACATAACCTTCCAAGCGAAAGGCTTTCTTGTTTATGGTCCATATGAAAACTTTATTTAAAAACACATGTGGCTCAGTGATTTCGAAAAATCCTCTAAAGCATACCTAAACATCCAGAAAATTAATAAGGACGGAAAAATAAACGGTTGGCAGTCGTGCAAGCCATATCATATTTGTTTACAAAGAAGCTTACCGCCATCCTGATAATTATAAACGATAAACGAGGACCAAAAAAAAAAACTGCAAAAACACAGAACCTTACCTAAAAATATTTTCTTTCAAGATTCTCTTTACCTCTTTCGATTTGAACAATAGCTAACAATCAGCCTGACTGTCCGGGCCGCGTATTCTCTCTTCCTGTTGCTTCTAGGTCGGTGAGGACAGCAACGCTTGATACATTATTTCGGCGCCCTCCATAATAGTAGCTAGTCTTGAAAACACATACAGACACTGTACATTTGTTTCCTTAAGTGGCCTCCACAACATAGAAACGGCAATTCAAATCTAGTCCGTTTCGGTATGAATCCTACTACCAGGATACCTAAATTATTTTTGACTGCACAAACGGTGAATCCTCCGCGATTTTCGTTGCATGTGCGAAATGAAATCATCGCTGCTAAACATCCAGATATTCTGCAGGAAGTTAGGCTTTCGCTGTCAAAGGATTTTGTGCATTAATTTCGGCGTTCAAAAACAGGTCAGATACACAGTTTCATGGCTACACTGACCTGTCTACGATCTGTAGGGACAAATCTCACACTTACCTGCCCCTTCCCCAAATCGTTTGTTTGTAATCTCCCAGATTCTGGGAGACACGTGACCAGCGTTTACCAGGGTCTCTGTCTCTCTCGCTCCATGGGGCGGGTAGGAGAGAACCCTGGGAACGAGGTTGCCTTGTCCCCTCTCCCTCCCAGCTCCCCAGCTTTGATACTGTGTTTTTTATTATTGTCTTTTTTTTTCCATGCCCGCCTCGTTAATTTTTTAAACCCCAAAATTCCACACACACCCACCGGAGCTTAGTGAAAATCTGGTGAAGAGGGTTTGCAGAAAAGCCGCGGAGAAAGGGTGATGTGGGGAAGGGGGGGGGGAGGGTAAGGAGGAGTAGGGCAATCCCATAAGGAGGAGGTTATCATACTCAGACTCCTGACCTTTAGCGGTGCTAGCGGTGCTTTACTGTAATGCGGGATGTCGCGGGTTCGATCCAAGGGGCCGGACCAAGAATCAAGGTCTTAAAAAAAGACAAATGAAGGTAGAGTTTTCCACAAGTTGCTCGAGATTTCCCTAAAAGTTTCCCGTAATTTCTCAAAAAGTTGCTCAAAAAAATGTCAAAAGTTGCTTTTTGTGACGAAAGTTGCTCAAAAAAAATAACTTTTTGTGTTGTTGTTCTCTTCCTTTATTTGGTCTGATGCAAAAATATGCAAATTATACGACAAACGTAAGGTCTCTGAGGCTTTTTGTGGAATTTTGTAGCGAAACCAGCGTTGCTAAATAACTTTGTCCTCACTTAAACCCAAAAATGTATGAGTAAAGACTACGCATTGTTATTAATATTAATCTCGTAAAAATTATAGTATGAGCCAATTAAATTGTTGAATGACCTTCACCTGAGACACTCGCGTCAGTCGAGTGTGAATCTTCGTCCGCCATTTTGAATTTTCTTTTAAAAACCACTGACCCTCTAGCGCCGATAATCTGCCCCAGGGGGTAAAAACTGGTCCCTTTTTCAAGGAAATTCATAAATTATCTACTAAAACATTGTGAAATATAGAAGCAAGGCCAATAAGAAAGTGCGTTTGTTTCAAAACAATTTTATTTTGAGATCGCAAGTCAAACTTAATTTACAAAAATGATTTCCTATCAACTAGTCGCCACATGATATATAGTAGCACCAATTCACCTGATATATAGTAGCACCAATTCGACCAATCAGCGCGCGAGTAATCGCTCAATTGTTGTAAAAATAAACTCGAAACTGGACCACTGAATACGCCACTACTTGAGCTATAGTCACACGTGTGATACACTGATTTGCTTTAAAATTCATAAACGTAAGAAACTAAGTACATACTTTTTGCCGTCGCTTACTTGAAAAACGTGGAAAATGAAAATGAATATAAAAACGAAAAGAGAGAACCTAGCGAGCAAAGGCAAAAAACAGGGATCCTTAGTAGCCCGCTGACCAGCCATATTTCCGTGGATCGGACTTGCCCGTTAGAGTACCATCCTCATTTCTAGCGACAGCTTGAACTACAGCAAAACCACTTATGTTCCTTAGCTCGTGCCCAAGATCATGCAGGCCTTGTTGAATGGCGAGGGGCATCTGAAAGTCTTTATCGATGCGAATGTACATTGGTAGCAATTGATGGTGAAGCCTGGGTTCAACTACAGCCTGTGACAAGGTTCGGTTAAACCACAAGTAATTCATCATGACCTAGAAGAGAATAAAACAAGAACAGGTGACTTCGATCTTCTGAAAATTTCAGTACCCTTTTGTGTTCTCTGTAGAGGATGGGAAGCCTCGCCTTTATTCTTATCTGGGACTGTTTGTTGATAGTATAGTGCCGAGAAGGGAGGGACACAGGATACATTTATGACTCCTGAATTTTAAATTATATTCAAAGTAATTTTTCAAATTAATTTTTGAATTTTGTGACGGAGAGACCAGGTGTTTTATGGCCTGAATCTGCTACATCTTGTCGATCACTGGCGTCAGCGTGCCTTCGCAAATGTTTAATTTTACTATGCGCACTTTGTTCAAACGGGTCTCCTCTCAAAGAAATTGAAAGTCGCTGCCCAACATTGGCTACCGTATTGAGTTTTCAGTACTTGAAAAAGACTTTCGTTCAATAGGCCCTTCAGCTAAACTGAGCTAGTCATTCACGTGGTACAAAACCGCCATCCTGGAGAGCAAGAGACGCACCAGAGCAAGAAAAAAGAGAGTTCACATCATTTAAAATGATTATTTCCTTTGTTTGTTGTCTTATCCCAGTGCGTTTCTTGCTCTCCAGCATGACAGTTTTGTACCACGTAAATGACTAGCCGTAAGGAGCCTATCCTGCTTTTAAATTAAATTGCTCTTTTAGAAAGGCACATGAAAGTACGTTTTTTTCAGGGAATCATGTTTAGAATTTCCTTCCCATTGACTAACACTAAGACGGATAAATTACCTACTGTGGATGGGAGGGACAGAGGTTCCGTACTACTTTCTGCAGGAATTACTATTATTTTGGGGGGTGGGGGAGGAGTAAAAGGGTACGAACTTAATAACTTTAATTGACGGGGTACAAGTATTAAGCACAAGGCCCTTCTCTTCAAGCACACCACACGCGACATAAATTTGGTCACATCGCGCCACTTTGACGCTAGACAGAAGAAGTGGGAAAAAAAGGATAGTCTTTTCTCTTAGGTTTGCGTCTTCTTCATAGCTTGACGCTGTATTCGCGCGCCGCTTACCTAACCTGCGATCAGCCGGTACTTCTTCCCTTCTTCCCCGTCCGCCGAATTTCGCGCCACCCTCCGAAAAAAGAACGCCTGATCGCAGGTTACCGCTAACCCAATTTAGTGATGTATTCTCACCCGGAACATCATCACATAAAGCCCAATGAGCCCAAATGAATACGATATGGGAGAATCTGCCTGAGGCTTTGCGAGTCGGTGGTCCAGAAAAGAATATGCTTCATCGACTCTGTGGGGAGGAGGGTGGGGCAAGAACTACAAACGAGGGTGCCAAGACCTAAACTTTACTAAAACTTGCAGAATAATCAAGCACGCCAGGCTGCTCTTCTGAAACTGAGGGACAAGGTCTGTGGCCACACTCAATCTGAGAATGTTGGGAAGTGTTTCCCCAATGAGAATAGTAAGTTTTGTCTTCATAAGAAACTCGGGAAACAAGAGACGGGGAGATCCATAAAATTTTAAATTGATCTCACCTCTAATTCATTGTACGTGAAACATGAATCAGATGTCTGAGTTTTCATCTTTTTTCTTGTCACTACTGTCTGTTTCTTACTAGCAGTTGGAACACCAGGACGCTTATGGGATATTAAGGATCTTAAGGATCTTAAGATACATCCACTGTTACGCTACGCGTCTCTGCCACATGTACGAGTAGGGAATCATGTTTTCGATGTGTTTTTGATATTAGGGACTTTAAGATCCAACGACGCAGACGGCAGCGAAGAACGTCAAAAAAAAAAACAATAGGTTTTGTAAGCAAAAAACAACTTTGCACGTGTATCACACTTGTTTGTACATTTCTTTTCCCGTTTTCGCACGACTACGACGTAAAAATGTCTAATTTTGCGTTTCATGGAGAATTTAAACAAGCAACGACGAAATTTAATTTCTCTTTCTGAAATTGGATATGGTTCCTAGGAATTCAACTCCAGGAGGGTTCGCCTTCATTTGATAAAGTAAGTGGGTAGAAACAGTAATTGCGATAAAGACTCAACGAACGCAAGTTCACTTTTTTAGGCTATGTTGCCGTCGGGTCGTTGGATCTTAAAGTCCCTAGTATATATATTAAAGGGCGCATGATGTATGAAATGTAATAACTAGCCATAATCCAGTCGTTTCTCCGCAACAAAGGTGTACTCTACCCGTACTTACGGTTAGTGGAACCGGTGTATCTTTAGGTTCTAATAGAGCGATTTTCGTATGACCTTGAAAAAAGTTTTCGGTACGTGTTCGTTCTTTGTTTCATCAGCCAATGGATGAAAAGATCAAAACATGGCCTCTTTGTTTTCTCGCCAAAGAAACCCTAATATGGAGAAGGCATTGTTCGATTGGCCAATCATGTTGTAGTATGACGTCAAAGCGAAGTATCGGTTGATTTCTAGAAAGTTCTCGGGCATGAAAGTCTTTCACCTGAGCGTTCGCTTAACCAATGAAAAGCCAGGCGCGTTTGTCTGTCCGTTCGATAAACCAATCAAATCACTCTATTTCCGTTCGTTTGTCGTTTCTGTTTTGTTCGCGCGCTTTCATTTCAAGGTCATACGAAAATCGTTCTATCAGAAAAGAAATATTTGCGTTTGAAAATACTTTGCTGCATGTACCTCAGCTACCTCTACGTTGTTGCCGTTAATACAAATACCACCCTTCTGATTAGGTTTGACTATGTTTTGCAAACAGAACTCAAAGGGTCCCTTTACGCTCTGTTGGTTTTGCTTAGAAGTTGTATTGAACTCAGCTCTCCTTACCAAAGAAATCGCGGTAGTGATTTTGGTCCCTCCAGACGCTCCGATAACTAAACGGGCATGGCCGTTCTTATCCAAAAATATTGACGGAGCAGTGGAAGACATGGGCCGTTTGCCAGGTTGTATCATATTAGATTCCGATGGTTCCACACCGTAAGCATTTTTTATACCAGGAGTTGAAAAGTCATCCATTTCGTTGTTATAGATTATCCCGGTACGAGTAGAACGGTATTTTGCACCAAAACTGAAAAAAGAAGCCACAAATCATCGTAACCTGAAAAAACAGCCGAACTGAGACTTCGCGACTCCTTCATGGTTTCCCCACGAAAGGATTTTTTGAGAAACGAGCGCAGAAATTTCATACTGTTGACGACGAGCACTACCTAGATTTAAGGAGTGGTTCTGTTTGGTTAAAGCAAATTAAAGACGCAGCACGACCAATCAAAAGCCGCGACTACACAGATCTGGGTAGTGACACGTCATCAGTATTAAATTTTTGCGCACTTTTCTCAGACGTCATTTCGCGGGGAAACCAGTGGTGACTTTGTGAATAGCCTGTGGGTGAACAGGCTCTGTTTGGGGCTCACCCTTTCCCCAAACAGAGAGCCTGTTCACAGGTTCTCTCTCGCTCCGTTTATTGGAATACCCAGCAGGAGCTTCTGCGGAGGAGAGAGAAAGCCTTATTAAATAACGTTTTTCTTAATCAATCCAAAACTCACGTTAGCGAAGATTGCTCATATTTTTTAAGCCTTCCACTCCCAGAGTCGGTGAGTGAAGGAATCTCGCCGAAGGTGTTTCTTATTTTTGAGTCTGTGGAAAAAATCCTCTTATACAGTACTATGGAACAATTTTTTTTCTCAGCATCTTTTCAAAATAAAATTTGAAAATTCTATTTTATGTCATTTCCAAAAATTATTATTTGTTAATGGACGAATCAAATGAAGAGAAAATAATGATACTTACAAGAGGTTTATCGTCGTGGTCGCAGAAACAGCGTCACCATTTTCCGCGATCACGGACAGATGTGAAGTTCCTTCCTGGCTGGCATCATGATAAAAGTTTCCGTAGTAGCGATAATCTGTAAATGTCCGATTATCCCAAATCTTCTGGCGTACAGATTCGGCAAAATCTTCATTAGTCATGTTCTTGATAATCTAAAAAATGGCATGGGTAAATGTATGAATCAACCCCTTTTAATAGGCCATTTCCGAGTTCCAAAAACTCTCACTTTCAACACCAGGCTAAGTGCAAAACTTTTGTTGTGAAAATGAGTTTTATTTGCATGATAATAAAAAAACAATTTTCGTATCAATGGCTTCGCACTTTCGGCTTGAGGCAACTTGGAAATGGCCTATTACACGATAGTAACAAAATACAGTCATATTTTTTTGACCACCCTGTAGAAAGATCATTACCCTGAGAGCAGAGTTTTCTCTCTTGCATGGCTTGTAGCGTTTACGAAGTCGTTCGCGTGGCTTATCGGGACAGACAAGCCGCACGCGAACGACTTCGTAAACACTAAAAGGCCAAGCAAGAGAGAAACCTCTGCTCGCAGCAGGGTAAAAGATGATTTAATTGTTTAGCTAGAAACGGGTTCTTAATACCATCCTTAATAACTCAGTCCGGGACGTCAGGCTACCGTAAAAATCCGCTTATAAGCACCCCCTTCCCTCAAGTTATAGGCCCATCTATCTTTAAACAATAAAAATACATGCGGTTTTATGCGCCCCCCGGCTATAAGCCCCCCTATAGAAATTCGAATCTATAAGCACCTCCCGGATTAGCCCCCCCTACCCCACGTTTATAAGCCCTCCCAAAAACCCCTTACGAATTTGTATAAGCCCATCCTTGGAGACCCAGGGGCAGATAGTCGGGACGATACAATGTTCGTGGTGAAAGTTTACTGTAAGATCGAACATTGTATCGTCCCGACTATCTGCCCCTGGGTCTCCGAGGATGGTATAAGCCCAGGGTTTTCTAGGAACTAAAAAACCCCTGGTCCCACAGCCCGTAACCTGTCGGTATACGCTAGTGTGGTTATCTCCTTCTCTGCTCTTACGCCGCTCGCGTGGGATCTCGGGAAGCAAGACCGCCGGCGGCCCGCGGTGTTGCTTAGGATTTTGTTTGTCCTTTTTAGAAGAGAAAGTTCGATTCACCTCGGTCACATTGGCGAAGTCCTGGTCTCCAAGTAAGGCTCTGTAAGCGTAAGCAAATTTAAATGCTTCGACAATCCTATGGTATGTCAGTACTGAATTTTGAGTTCCCTGTCGATCAGAGGGCTTCATGTTGTATCCTAGAATCAAAAATAGGACTTCTCTCTTTAGATGGTCTTAAGCGCGCAATTCCCACTTAACATGGGAAAGTTGTATGCATTTTTGAGGTTAGGATTGGTTGCAAGTGTTTCTTGCTAGCATTTCCTTCTGTTTCAACACTATTGTCTAGACTGCGAGGCAGCTGGTCAAAACTAGAAGGGAAAGGAGAAATTCGGTGGCGCGAACGCCATTCGAGTTTGGCGCATGCTCGACCGTAATTCCGCCTTCCCAGCCCGCCACGCCGGCTGGCCATTATTTTGTGCACACAACAAACAAATATTTGCAACATTCGTCGCACGTTAATGAAAAAGCGTGTCAGGTCCTGATACCGTAGATATTGTGCGTTTACCTTTCAATATATTGAGGATAAAGCTTAGAACGACTCCGCTCCCTGGTGGAGGAGTAGAATACCATGAGTAGTTTCCCAAACTTCCATTCATCGGTCGACGGAATTTGACTCTGTAATTCTTCAGATCATCAAGAGTGATAATACCACCCCCCTCTTGTATATCTTTTACAATATCTTTCGCTAGCTCCCCAGAATAGAAACCCTCAGGGTCGTCGCGTATTCGCTCTAACGTGTTAGCAAACTTGGGCATATACAGCGTTTCGCCTAGCTGTTTTAGTTTACCGTCCTCGTTGAAAAGAAGATTTCTGAAAAAAACAAAACAAAACAAAAAACAGAGAGAGGGAGAGAGAGAGATCAACAATGTCAGAACTAAAATCCAGTTCTGATATGCACCGTAGGGTTATGGGGGCTATCCACTGGATCAAGAGAACATAAAATACTTATTATAACTAGGCTTTATGTTCTCTTGACTGGATAAATCTCTATATTTGAGTGGATAACTTAATTGGTTTAACGTTTCCCTAACTTATCCACTTAATAGTGATTTATCCGGGGGATAACGATATCCAACTAGTAACTTTTGAAAGGCTGGGGCCTAAAGGTGTGATTAACAGTTTCTGTCCTTTCCAAGAATTCGATTTGGTCAGCCGGCCGTTTACTGAAAAGTTGATACCTCGCATTAAAATACTGTATACTGTGACAGAAAAGGAAAGGTTTATTGACAAAAGGTAATTAATTAATCGCGGGATGTAAAAGCTAAAAATGAAAAAGAATATATGAAATGTTGCACATTCAGTTTGAATGCGAAAGAAGAATATTATACTGATTATACACGAATGAGACGTACGCTGCGAATGCAATTGCGATATGGTGTCTCATTGATTGAAAAAATTCAGAAAACTTATACTGATTTTTTAACAAACCTATGTCCAGGATCATCCTTGATGTACTTCAGCACACTGGATCTTGTCGCGGCGTATTCTGCAGAATAGCCGAAAGGAAACCCGTTTCTTGCTATATCGATGGAAGGCTGGACCAGATCCTTCCAGTCTAGTTGGCCATACTTTTTCCAAGCTTCGTAAAATCCTTTCACTTCACCAGGTACCCCAGCTGCGGTTGCTCCTGTAGGCGGGGCAGGAAAGTAGTCAATAGGGCAAGTTCATTCATCTATTTCAATAGAATCTGTTTACGAGGGCATGTCATCTATGTTTGGCTTGTTGCGCGCGTACAAATCTTTTCAGTTGCACTTCTACTTACGAAGAAACTTTCAATTCGTCTGATTTGAACCCACGTTGCCCCGGTAACTAGTCGGGTGTGATAACCACTACACCATCACCACGCTGGCAACGCTCCAATCAAAGCGGTGATCAAGGTGGTTTAGGTGTGGACCTCCCCGGATATTTTCTTTCTAAGGTGATAAGGTAGTGAGTGGGATTTGAACCCACGTCCCCCGGTAACTTGAAACTATGTAACGAATCGTGATTTGAACTCCTCAGGGAACTGTTGAAACGTCTTAATTATATTATTGACAATATTTAAGCCCTCTCCCTTTAGTGACTTTGTCTCCTTCTCAGCCCATGCTACTGTGCGAATTGTTGTTAAAACACAACGACGTATTTCCTAAACTGCGTGGCCGGGGCAGGTTCTCTGTTTTAGGGGAACCCTGACGGGTGTGAAAGGGCTCGACGGGCGCGCGGGAAGAAAATAACCCAACGACAAATGAGCCCTTTCCTCTTCCCTTTTATTTCCATGATCCAACGTCTCCCGCTCACCCTATTCCAACTGGCGTTAAAGAGATTAAAAGAAAAGTAGCACTAGGTTGAAGCGAACTTTCGTAAAGTTTATCCCCACTTCCAGGCCCTGTGCTCATCCTAGGAAACCTACAAGGCAAAAAGCCAGGTCTGCCAGAGTAAGATAAAAGCCTTTCCGGAAAGAAAATCCATGGCATTACTTACCATATCTAGAGCTCATCTTCCCTCCCACATACATGGTCCTGTTGGCTCTTCCAGGGGCTTCTTCGCGAAAATCGATCACCTCCACAACATTTGTTCCCTTATGGTAGACTGTCATAAAGCCTCCACCACCAACTCCAGCGGAATGCATGTTGTAAACCCCGATGCAAAACAGCACTGCAACCGCCGAATCCATCGCGGAACCGTTTTTTTTTAAGATATCCCGGCCTATCTCCGAGCAAGGACCAGCATCCGAGGCGACTACGGCGTGCTTATAAGGGCCCTCCGACCCCGGGGACCCGGTTGGTGGAAGCTTGATGGTTTTGGCAGTTGGAGCAGTTGTTGCTGGTTCGGATTTTTTGTTTTTTCTAGTAACAACAACTGCAACAGCTATGATAATTGCTATAAGGATTAAAAGCACCACAACAGCTATGATGATGAAGCGTTTATTTGACCTGCAAAGGGAAGGTAAACCAAGCATTTTAAGATTAATTTTATACCCTTACAATGATATTAATTAACAATTAATGAATGAGGCCGAGTATCTTATGAAGAATTATGGAGATCGAGGAGGGTGTTATCCGTCGAGGCCTTAGGCCGAGAGATCTCCATGATTCTTCATATGATACGAAATATTTGAGTTATTAAAGAAAATATGTAACATTTGTAGAAATTAATTTCTAAAAAATAAGATACATTCGACTTGCTAAGATTAACTAAGGAAAATATATACAATAAAAAGAAAAGAAGGGTATTCAACTAACTAATAAAAGCCTCTCTAAAAAGTAGTGTTTTAATCTTATTCTTAAAAGCATCAAGGTTCTGGATTGATCTTATGTCCTCGGTTAGGGAGTCCCAGAGCCAGAGCGCAGCAACTTGGAAAGATCTGTCAGCGTAAAACTTGAGATTAGGCTGGTGTTACAAGCAGATTTTTTGAAGAAGATCGTAATTGCCTTGTCAGAGTATAGGGCTGAAGCAGATCTGCTATATATTTTGGCGCCATGCCATTCAGTGCTTTGTATACGTAAGAAGTAATATTTTGTACGTAATTCGTTGTCCGACTGGTAGCCAGTGTAGTCTACGAAGAACTGGTATTATATGTTCTGAGCTTCGAGTTCTAGTCACCAGTCGAGCTGCGTAGTTTTGAACATACTGCAGCCTATCAATAACCGATTAGGGTAAGCCATATAGAGGAGCATTACAGAAATCCACCTTAGATGGAATAAATCCATGAACAAGTGTCTCAGCATTATCCTGAGAGAGACAGTTTCTTATCTTTGCTTTATTTCGTAAATGATAGAAGGCCGTTTTGCAGGTGTTGATAACATGTTTCTCTAACTAGTTGACATGGGAATAAAAAATTTCACCTATATTTTTAGCATTATTAGAGACTTCAATGTATTCACCAGCCACATGAATACCCTTAGTACGTGGGTTTTCTTTGTGGTTTGGTCCAATCACTAGGAGCTCAGTTTTATCGGAAGTTTTATCCCTATTCAGCTTTAACATGTTTGCAAGCATCCATGCATCGACATCATTTAAACAAGACTCAATGCTTTCACTGAAGCCGCTTGATCACGAAGCTTGAATGAGCAGTAAAGCTGGTTGTCATCAGTGTAGAAATGACATGATAGGCCATGACTTCTGACAATGTCGTCAAGCGGGGACGTGTAAAAAACATACAATATAGGCCCAAGCACAGATCCTTGGGGCACGCCACAACCGCAGGTCCTTGCTACACGATTTAATACCAAAGCGACAATCAGAATCGGGGAAATATTATGAATGAATAATAACAGTAGTTAACAGAAGCCCTGCAGATTCCCTCTCCTCTGAAATCAAGGCTAAAAGGTCTTTTTATGAACAGTGGCAGTTGGCCGGCTAGAATTTCAGGAATTTTTAAAAAACTTAATGGCTTCTATTATTTAACGGCTTTAATGCCTTGCAAAACCAAAAATAACCACAGGATGACCAATAGTCGACAATATGGGCGTTGAATAAAAATTACAAAGCAAATCGCTTCTAAACGGACCAATGGTCCCCCCAAAAAGCTAAACATAAAAAAAACTGCAAAGGGTCGCGAAGGAAATGCTACAGTTTTACGAAAAGAGCCTCATCTTTTTTCACTTCTATAAGTGTTCTTTTTTTTTTACTGGACAAGCATCCGACGATATATATGACACTATGGCTTCTATCAATTATCTGCATGTATATCTGTTGCCCTCTCTCCTCCGCAGAGGCCCCCCCAAAAATAGCAATGATAAAAAAATAGAAAGTACGCGGGGAACGCACTTTCTTTTTCTTTCTCCGGGTCCCCAGCCTCGCTACAATACAAAGAGGCTGCGGAGGAGAGAGTCGGTTGACTATGGTTCAATTTTATATTTGGTTTAACTTGTACTTTTCTTGTTTTTGGGTAATATATGCTAATGACTTTATAATATAATTTAAACCAAGGGTAAAATTGAACAACAATATAATATATCCTGGTGCATGTGCATTCTTTATGTACATAATTTGTTCTTTTGATTTTACATTATTGGAGGGCGCTCGAGAAAAATCTTCTTCGCTTCGTCCAGGGAAAAAGGCCACCCCCTTGAATGATATGCGACAATAAATTAGCCAAGCCAAGGAGAGAAATTCGAGTTAAATACGAAATATTCAGCTGAATTATAGCCTTCAAGCCACTGCGATAGACATTTTAAGTTATGTGTTTTGTTTTCCCATTTCACACTATGTTATGCTCCCCCTGCAGAAAACTGTTTCTTTCAATTCTCTTTCTATGTCACGTGCAAAGTTTATGATTGCATAATTTATAAAAAGAGAAAGGCAAATGGCCAATTCCGACTTGCTTCAAGCTTTTTAATTTTCAGGCAAA
>JBBMOI010000001.1:17905000-18032500 GCA_038088405.1 Porites divaricata
GGCTATTGACTCACAGCCCATTCGAGCTCGAGGAATAATTGTTAAATATTTGGCCCGTGTGCGTAAAAGGATTATATGTAAATCCGTCTGGAAGTAAATATGTTTACTGGTCAGTGTAAAGCCAGACTGCGGACTATTGTTTTCACCATGCAAATGAGTACGTGACAATAATAGTCCCATTGTTTTCTAACCCTAAAAACAATAGTCTGCAGTCAGTCTGCACATTACATAGTCTGCTACACAGCCGTTTTTAGTGTCGTCACGTAACGCTCCTGGGGAGGAACGTTGCGTGACGACACTAAAAACGGCTGTGTAGCAGACTACACATTACACTGCCCCATTTGTTTACTTTCGACAGATGTGCGAAAGACATTCCCACTTTCTTGATCTCTTGCCGTGGTCGCGGCAGCACTAAAACATGGACCGGATCCGGAAACGGAATACGGAAACAAATATCAATGATAGAAAATAACATAATTTCGCATTGCATAATTTAGTACAATCCATAGAGAATTTGTTTTAGGGCCTGTTTACATGAAGGTGGGGGACCCCAGGTAGGTGAGGTAACATGTGGCGGGTTACCCACCTAACATGTAAACGTGATCACATAAAAATGAGAGATTATATGGACAGGCGGGTTACCCGACCTAAGCGGGTTACCCCACCTCCATGTAAACAGGCCCCTAGTTTTCTTGGCAGTTCCCTTGGCCGTAGAGTGGGTTATTGCACTGCAAGGCCGATGAAAGTAATTTTACGAATAATTTTTATTCACGAGTTTACAAGTTGGCGGTAGATGTGCAGGTACCGTGGTATGCAAGCTAAGTGTCAAGAGTAGTGGTAGTTGGCCTCAGACCACACTACGTGATTGTCCTAAACCAGAAACCCATAAGGGGTTGAATCAACCCCTTATGGGTTTCTGCCTAAACTGAATACTTAGCCTGCAGAGCAGGCGTTTTTTAACCCTAACCTCGGAGGTACATTGATCGTGGCCGCCATCTTGAAAAGCAACGGAAAAGACTTACTAAGCATTTAAATGGCCTGCGATCAATCGTTATTTACGATTGCATTGCGCCGCGATGTTTTCGATGTAGTCCCGGCCATTTCCTGTTTATAACGTAGTAAAACAATAACAAATTTACTTCCATGACGATGGTTTTCCCACTAATGTAATAACTCAATAGTAACAAACTAGTTAATCGAAAAAGGACTGAAGAATGGGCAAAGCGGCCGTTCAAGTGTTGATAAACTGCAATTTCATGAATTTCATCGTTATTGTTGTTGTTCATTTACTGGTATTTGTTTTTTTAAAACTATAAAATGACAATTAGCGTGTCACAATTTGCCACTCCGGATGTATCAAGTCATTGTGACCCGATGTGGAGTCAGATGTTTAGTCGCAAATAAAGATGATGTGTGATATATTCAACTTCCTTTACGTTCTCTGTTTCTCTCGTTCTCTCTTTTTTTAAGAAAATTGCAGGGCCTTCCGAACAATCTCCTTCACACCACCAAAACTACTCAGTCCATATATTTTATGTTGCTTTTATTCAAAACAAAGAAATAAGTTTCAAAGACTGAGACATTCCATCACGCAATCATAGGTTCTAGATCAACAGTTTGACTGTTGCCTGTTCTTGTTGCCAGTCCAGCAATAGATATAGATAAACATGAAACGGCAGAAGAAAGCAAAGTCGGTACGCCAGTAGTCAAAAACTGTAGGGAAAATAAGCACCATGCGGCTGTTTTCATCAAATGTGTACTGAGTTTTCGAGGTCTGAGGTCTGAGTTTTCTAGACACCCCTTTCGGTAAGGGTCTTGACAAACAGCGAGCCAGCGAGCCAGCGAGTCATGCGAGTCATCATGTGAGCCATGCGAGGCAGATGTTAGTTCCCAGTCCATTTTCCTTTCTTCGGCTTTTGTATTTGGCACGAGTTTTCGGTATCCTCGCTCTATCTCCTTTCAATATCGTTTTGTTATCTGCTTTCATCTTTTTCAACGTTTGTTAAGGTATGTTTTGTATTGTTTTGTTGTCAATAAATTTTGAGATTTGATCTTTTATTTATGAGTGTAGTCACAAACGATTGAAAATTCATGCTTATTATTTACATGTTATTACAGATTCATGGCAAATCGACGTCTACAAAGCCTCCTGGAGGCCAATAAGCGGGGATTAACACTATGTTATGACCCGCCTGCTTCGAGAAATCTATGTTTTTATCGTTGTCTGACTTATTAAACGTGACCGAGGAAGATAAGAAACCCGTAATATGACGTTTGGAACACACTTCCATAACAACCACCTTGTTAAACCTTCGTTTAGTGAATTCTCAAACCTTTGTCAAATATTGGCGAATTTTTCTGAAGCTGAAGTTTGAACGACTGTTGTTTTGCTAAGTTGTTAAGCTTGTTAAGACGTGCCATTTGTATTATTATAACTCGGAGGAGTGCAACAATCTTTGGAATAAATACGTTACTTAGTTACCGAGGCTAGTTTTGTAGTTTGCATGAAAAAATATTTTATACTGACTCGCATGGCTCGCTTGTTGACTCGCATGACTCGCATGACTCGCATGGCTCGCATGTTGACTCGCATGACTCGCTGGCTCGCATATTATACACTTCGGTAACCTGAGATCAGGCGTTATTTTTTTTTTCTTTTTTTTTTTGTTGATGTCTTGCAGAGTTAAATTTCACTTAGTACGATCAGCATTGCAGTATTCTGCTTGCAGAATTTTATATGTCTACTTATTTCAGTAAAGGTTGCTTTGGGAATCGTGCTTTCGGTCTTTGAAAGCCGTTGTTTGGTGGTCACTCAAGCAAAGCATTGCATTGTATTGTGCGTTTCAATGACCAAATGCAAAAGCAACCTTTATTGAAATAGGTGTATACCGTCAAAGAAAGTTATAATAAGAAGAAACCAAACTCTGGTCGGGTTCTCAAGGGACGCTTCAAAAGAGTATTAATTATTTATTTATTTAATAATATTTTTCCTAAATCCTGCATCCGGACAAGAGACTAGCACAAGACGGGATATTTCAAATAAGCGGAGCTCTGGGTGATGGAAATTATTTTAGAGACCTTATATAAGACGCTCGACTGTACTTTGCAACTTGATTCCACAATGAACATTGGTAAACTCAACCCTAACCCTCACTCATCGTTTTTTACACGCAGAACCTGTGCACTTATGAAAGGCTTATTTTGTTTGCAGAAATCAGCTCTTTGCCTTATTGCCAGCCTTCATTCAATTTGTTTTAATTCTCGCTTCAAGTGACGTCTGGCATTAGCATCTTTAAATTAGAGATCCGGCAAGAAGGAACCAGTCAGTATGTCGGTTATATTTACGCGTCGAGTAACTGTGCATTATTTATAACTATCACGTTACGATATTTACACGTACAATGTAAACGTCTAGTCGTGATTTCATTCTAAAATAATCAAGCGTACTAACTGTTATCACAAGTTAAATTATACCTTATTCTTAACACATACCCTCTGACTAATAACCCAAATTTATATGATACCATTTAATTAAACATATAAAGATAGAGATGTTTTAACATCTCTATCTTGCAGGATTTAAAAATCCTGCAAGGCTGATAGTGCTGATCAGATCTTTATAGATCCTACGTTCTCCGGGATATTCGTTTGCGGTCCCTTGCAGTCCCTTGTGGTTAATGTTTGCAACTATATAAAGATAACTACTACTGTGTGTGAGTTTAAATAAAAATTGACTTGACTTGACTAGACTAGACTAGCAGTCGCGATCGCCCCCCCAAACCTCACACCCTATACAAAAATATGCGGCGATGCCGACAAGATAATCGACAGTGATTTTATAGCAGACAACAGCGAAAAGAGCTGTGAAAATTATGTCGAAATGATATGGTATTAGTTTCTTATTATAAAATTATCTTCTGTGACGAAAGCGAGCTATCCGAGAGGAGGAAACTCACCGTTTAGAAGGGCTCTCTTGAAGCGTGTACTCAACTCCTGAATCACCCCTCATACTGTTTATGTTCTGCCTGGCTTATCAGGCAACACGAAATTAAAAGATCGAGCGGTTTTATCTGCAAACAGGTGCAAGATTAATTTCAAGACAGCAAGCCCAACCGGCAACTTTGACCTATGAAGGGCTACTTCAAGTTCTTGTGTGACTGTTGTTGAAAAGACGTATTCTAACTTATAAAAAGCTGTAACTGATTCCCAAGGGAACAACGGTGTCACGAAGCGCCACTGAAAATGTTTATTGCAAATGTATGCAAATATCCGAATGTGATTAGCCACTTTAGACAGAAGATAGTCCAACCTCGTTCCCAGGGTTCTCTCCTACCCGCCCCATGGAGCGTAGGGCGGGTAGGAGAGAATCCTGGGAACGAGGTTGAAGATAGTCTGCTAGACAAAAGACAAGAAATAAACAGATTGCTACTGTCAGCATCATCAGCATACATCAATGATACATGCCAACTCTCCCGGATACGACAACAATCTGCTGGTCTCCCGTACGGGTCACCAATGTCCCGGACTGGATCGAATTGTGCTTATGGAAAGTGGGGAGGGGAGGGGGTTGGCAACCCTGCTGTCACGTGAAAACCACTGAGTGATTCTTGACTCGATGTCAAGTGATCAGCGACTGCCATTTTTAGAGACTGTTTGTTTGTGCACATGCAGAAGAAAACGTTTTCTTGCTCCAAACGTGTGTTAACTGCATGATAGCTACTGCCCAGCCCGGGTGTTCGGGTACACCCAAGTAAAAGGGGTAAGGTGCTTCCTCCGTCAGAAAACTACGGCGTACATTTGCGGACAAAAATAATTGAAAATAAATACAATTTGAAGTTCAAAAATTAGACTGTCCATGTCGAAATCTCGTTATATGAATTTGAAATCGCAATGAACGCAGTCGAAATAGCATCATTCGAACTTGAAGTTACTTTGAACAAGTTGAAACTATAAAGGGAAACTCGACATCGCGGATGTTGAAGTTCAAATCACCATTCCAACTAAAATGCAAATTACATGATTTGAACTTCAATTCACCTTCTCCATTCTAATAAGCCACTTAATCGTCAACAATGCAAACATTCTTCCACAAAATTCCAAATGAAACCTTTAATTTGAACTTAAAGTCACGTCACATATTCGAATTTGAAAAACCAAAATTTTGTACGCCATAGAAAACAGACCAATTTTGTTAGTGAGAATTCTTACTTGGCCCCGACGCAAGGAGTAAAACAAAAGGAACAACCCTCAGGTTTTTTTGTCCTCCAAGCTTAGATGCCAAGTATGAATTCAGGAGCCCATGAACTACAATAGCTCCCGATGAATTTCAAGATTTTGAAATTGCACGTCCCTTCCCCCCCTCCCCCATAAGACGACCAATCTTGGCAAGACTCAAGTTTCATTTGACCCCCTCCACCCTCAAAGAAAAGATCGCCAATCTAAAACAGATAGCCAATTAACTGATTAACACCCAATTACGACCGTGGAATTTAACTGCGATTTTATTGTCTCGCGTAAATGTTCTCTTCTCCTATGACTTTTTCAGTTTTGTCTTTTTCTACACGGTGTTGAACTTCCTTTCGAAGTCCGACCAAATCTGAAAAGTCCATGCACCTTTAAAACGAGGCAACGAACTTTCCCGCCTCTTCCATAAAGAAGCACCCCCCTCCCCTTCTATGTCGTACGGCCTGTTTTATTTAGAAAATAGCGATCCCATTTATTCATTAGGGATTGTGACATCAAAGTTGCATGTTGAGCTTTTAAAAAACGATGTGGACCTCTAAACGGCCTAAACTTATCAATGGATGGACTGGACAGATTATTATATATTTCATATTATAAACCGTGGTGATATATTCGCCGATCGAAAGCATGGCAGTTTTGTGGAGTTTGTTACAGTCACCAGAATAAACGCCTCTTCCTTTTTAACGCTTTCTGATCCCATATAAAGGAATCCCGCTCCACGGAACCCAGGGAAGTTTGGCCGTAAGTGTGCCGCCGAAGTCTTCAAAACGTGACCCTGTTTAAGACTAACATTGCTCATTTCGCTACCCTGTTTGAGACAAGCCCTCATTTTAATTCGTTTAGTACTGCATTACGTACAGAATTTACTTTTTTGGGGTGCTACAAATGTAGACTGCTCATATTCAGGCTTTACAATCTTATAAAGGCTTCTCGTCCAAGCACACCTTGTTGAAGACGCAATAATAGTGAATTTAAGACTTGGGACTTTGAAAACCATAGCATGTTCAGCGGTTCATATCTGCTCGGGCCAAATAAGGGAGTGACTCCCCCCGGGATACGGATACACGTATATAACGGACAGTTTCGCTTGTCCCGACGAAAAACTCATATATTCAGGGCCGTAGCCAGCATGAGGCAAGACGAGGCAGTTGCCTTATCTTGATTTTGGCCTTTTTTTTTTTTTTTTTTTTTTTGAAGAAACGTTTAATTGAGAAAATAATCCCTAGAAAAAACTGGACTAGTTAAGATAGAACCATTGAGAAAATAATCCCTAGAAAAAATTAGATTAGTCAAGATAAAACCAGCTGATATAAGATGAATGAATTGAAGGGAAAAGCATTTTAATGAGGTTAATTCGTTTCATGTGAACTGTGAGAAGCGGTTTTTCAAATACTTTAAAATGCAGATGGTCATCAACTTGGCACCAGTATCGCTAAGTAATAAAAAAGTGAACTTCTACACTTGCCCAAGATTGACTTTTCTGAAGAAAAATGCCACAGAAAATGCTCACAAGAGCATTTCTGAGCCTCTAGATTTCAACTAGCGGTTCGCGCCTTCGGCTCTCGAAACATGCCTCGTCTTGTACTGAAGTCTGGCTAAATGTTTTCCTGTGTCCCGAGTCACAAATTTCATATTTATTCAACCTGGCTTTACAGACACTGGTTATCTGCGCACTGTCTATGACTTAGATTTAAGAGTTAAAACAGGAAAAGTGAATAACCTTGAAAGGTTTTGTCTAATGTTCAGTCCAACTGGCTTATGCGAAAACTAAAAGCGTCAGTATCACGAGCAGTAAAGTCATGGATTCTGTTGTTGTATTTCAAGACATTGCTTGAAGTTTTGGTCCGATCAGTGAGACTTCTTTAGGATGGTGAACTGATACAGTTTAATACTGCTAAGAAATTAAACGCTTTCTTGTAAAAATGTCTGCTTTAGTTTTTATAGCTTTCTTTAGATCGATAAAACATTTGTCCGTGACTTTTTTTTTCTGATTTCAGAAGCACTACCCATATTTGGGTAGTGACGCGTCATCAGTATGGAATTTCTGCGCTCGTTTCTCAGACGTCACTTGGCGGCTGACTCGTCCCCAGTCGTCTCTCTCTGTCTCTCCTTAGTGGCGCGAGGGGTGTGATGGGAAGGAAGAAAGCGAGGGAGAGAGACTTCTCCCCTTTTCCCTTCCCATCACCCCCTGCTCACGCCGCGCGCGTTACGCGAAGACGACTGGGGACGAGTCAGACTTGGCGGGGAAACCACTGGTAGTGTCGCCACTGAAATGTCGGCTGTTTTCTCAGGCCAGCTTACGGCTCCTAGATCCTATATAATTAAAAAAGGGGGCGTCTATTGGATCATTTACGGTAATCTCTTTAAAAAGGGTATTTTTTACACAAAACGCAATTTAAACAAGTATCAGTTAAATGGCGAAACAACTAAAGTATGTCTACGGCTACAACCCCGCTCTGTTTTGGGTTCTCAGTTTCAATGTCGAGTACAATCAGCTTTACAGAATTCATGTGTCTACTTAGATAAGACTTACTATACTTATTCTACTTGATATTCCCTTTGGTCTAGCCCTTAAAGGACATCCTTTCTCAACACAGAAAAAGGCTCGAGTTAATAAAGAAAAACAACAAATTTGACGTCTCTCAAATTATCCTTGTTGAACAAAAAGGATATTCTTTCTTTGATGGTGGGTCTTGGTGTTTGCCACTTTTCATCAACATCTTCCATGGTCCTTTGTGATACCTGTGGGATTGCTCAATAAGGACAGAACGTTTGAGTTAACGCAAGCTAAGTTACTTAGTGAAAAGATTGTACGTACACTTGAAACGTGACTGAAACATTCAATCAAATCTTCAGAAGTGGTCATTAGGTCACCTGAGACCTGCCCACAATTGTTCAGCGACGATGTCTGTCTCGAAAAAGTCGGAATCGAGGTGGAGGCTTTGCGAGAAGTCATGTTGTCCCTTCTGACCGATGACCCAGTCAAAATGTATTATAGAGTTTGGGTGCTACAAGGCGCCCCGCCCCTCCCATTTTCTTTAGGAAAAGCTCTGGGGACGAAGTTGAGGCGACGCCCTTCCTCCATCACCATCGTGTTTGACTTGCCTAGTCTCTGTACGGCATCTTCCCAGGCCTTCTTGGTCAATGCATTTCGGCCGCCTCGCTCAGACCACGTGACCCGAAAGCATGGACTTATCCGTATAATGAGGCTTAGCAAGTGCTCGCCTACGTACATACATAGTTACATACGTACATACATACATACATGACTTTATTTTATCTCGAATTTACAGGGTAGCTAAGAAGCTAATATCTTCGAGAAAAAAAAAGGAAAGAAAGATTTACAAATAATAAAATAAAATTATTAAGTACTGATTATATATCTATTAATGCTAAGTGCTTGGAAAGGAGATGATTCGTATCAGTAGACGTTTAAAACCAGCCAGAGTGGACTCCTTTCTAAAGTTCTCAGGTAGAGAGTTACAAGTTTTACAGGCACAGTACTTAAAAGAGTGAAGACCATAAGAGGTGAAAGCAGGTCTACACAACGACAATATATTAGTTCCTCTAAGAGAGTAGACTGTTGAGCGCAGCGTTAATAAGTCCTTACGCAGGGTAGAAATATATATGGATACATTTATGAATCGTGATTAACATATTTTGTACTGTGAAAGGTTTGAACCCAGGAGTAATTTCAAAAGTAGGTTGAGTTTGATCGTCCGGGTGAACGTAGTCCTGAATAGGACTGTTGTTGTTGACAGTGACTGACGTTTCGACAGCCTGTGCGGTAGTCATCTTCAGAGTCCAAGTGAGCTGTATCACGTCAGTTGATGGTGTTATACGTTGATTTTCCCAAGTTAGCTTAAAAAGGTTCTTACATATAGTGCCGGTAATTAGCACAGGTTAGGCTATGCATAGGTTCTTAAATAGGTTGTCGTTTTCTAGAGAAAAAATTCAATGAAGCTAAGAGTATTTAGCTGTATATTTAACTTATTCCTTATATAAAATCTGCTAAGGTTTTCTCGTAGAACTCGCGCGGAAACGCTTGCTACGCAGCGCAGGCTAAGAATCTACATACCATCATTGTTGCAGTTCGATCATGGAGTAACAAGACACCTTTGTCTTCAAAAAGGATTCTGAATGTTGATTTATCTTATTTGCCCAAGTGCCACAGAATTGTTTTTATAGATTTTAGAGAATAACAACCTGTTTCAAATAGTTTAGCCTAAGAGGTTCTTTAAAACCAGGTTCTTAGTTTACTGTAATCCATTGTAGTTACCAGGCGATACTTGGACTTCTTTATTTTCTGTGGATTTCTACGAATTGTTTTTTGAAGGAATAGGGCTGTAAATGAACTCCTTAATTTGCCCTTGTGTAGTATTGGTTCTTACACGGGACGAATACCATGCGCGGATGTCTTTCAAGAAAAATGTAACACAATGGCAACTGATAGTTTGGTGTCCTTCAGTACCGTACCAGGACTGAGGGCCGGAAATTCTACTTTCAAGTTCATATTCATCACCTTTTCTCAATAAAACTGGCTCTTTAAACGTGACAACAAAGTCGTAGTCACTGGCTCTTGTTGCGCAGGACGGAGATGAAAATACACCATTTACAGAAGCAAGAACTTTTCCATTTAAGTCCTTGATAAGCGAAAGGGAAACGGAGTATCTATTATCCCTACTACCGAACAATTTGACCCCATGAAAGATTATGTCGCGGTCCACAGAAATACCCAAATAGGACGTGTCTGATTCTGAATTATTCCAACCAAACTTTATGGAGCTTCTAGTAAATCTGCAACAGGATTCGGGGTTTTGACTGTGGGAAGGACCCGATCGTTTGAAAACTGGAAAGTTTAAAAGAGAACTTTGTATTAAATTTAACTGATGCTTAATGATCGCATTGACCTCGTCATAAGTAAGTATTTTAGTGTCAAGTACCACAGAAGCAAAATTTTTCCGCTCCATTGCGGGAAACCGTATCGCTTTCAAGATCCTTTCTCCGAGAATTTTTCTTATTTCTTGCCCGTCTGCTCTCACTATGCCTTCTTTTTCCAAATTTTTTGCTGCCCATCTCATTAGTCCTTTAAATAATTCTACTTCGGCAATATTCAAAGTATCTCTTTTTACCAGTTCTTCAAGTAAGGTTCTCTGAATTGTGACAAAGTCATCCGATTTCACGACAGCTTCCGTTTGTTCATCGATAACTTTCCAGCATTGCTCTTCCAGGCTTTCCTGCTCATACGTCTGAGCACATGACAGGATGCTTAAAACATTCGATGAATCTAAATTTTCTTTGAGGTATTTTGTGCATTTATCGGAAAGTGAAGAGACCACATATTTCTTAGCCAAATATAGCACTCCCATCACGTTACTTCCGCTTAAATTCACTTCATCGCTGTACATAAAGCGAAATAACTCCAACAGACTCCCATAGTCACAATCGGGCAGTTCAATAATGTCTCTGGTCTCCGCCAGGTCACCGTAAAGCATTGCTTCAAACACCGGGCTGCCAATCGCCAGTACAAACTTGTGAGCTGGGAGTACTTGTTTTCTTCTTCCATCGACGCTTTCTCGAACAAGGAATTTGACGTCACTACAGCGATGGTCGTTGAGCATAACCTTGATTTTTTCTCTGATGGTTTCGTATTTTTCTAATTTCATGAGAGACATGATTTGTTTAAAGTGAAATATACAGGACAAATATGTCTGACCTGTGTAAAACAAGCAATACGTCTAAGAATTATTCGTGTGATTCAACATGTTTCAAGATACTTCATTACCAATTGTAATTGGTAATGAAGTTTTTGATAAGTACGTGATTGGTAATAATTATAATAAAAGCTCTCAAACTGAAAACCGATATTAACATTTTTAAAGTAAACAGAGAAAACTATTACAGAAATAATGGAACCGAAAGTTTGTATTTGGGAAAACTTTATCCAACCTTTTTCAGCTAGCTTTCGATCTTAAAATTCAGGTGTGTATAAAACGTGTTTATACTACATACAAAAATTGCTTTATCATCGAGCAACGGCGATTTTTGCTTCTGTGATGAGACACCGCACTCCAAGTTGTACGCAAAAATCTTGCGGTATCTTGCTGATACCGCAATATCACATGACGCTGCTCTTTTGGGAAGTATATACTGTACTGCTAAATACGATAATTAACAGAGTCGTGAACGCACTATATCGGAAAACACTTATAACCTGCGTAGTTGGAGGTGTGTTAGTGATGGCTCAGTCACAATCCAAGCGTGTCTTCCACCTTCCCCGAGCTTTACAGCGAAGAGCTTGCCATTTTCATGGGCTCTTGGCATACTTTGTTAATGACCATTATACTGACATTGACATAAAATAATCTTGAAAATTAGAATGGTTCTTTTCTATTTCTTGTCACATAGCTACGGAGTTAACGAACCATTAGCCCTAAAAATGTGAAGTATTACCACAACTTTAATATAAAAAAGAAAGAGATAACTAGCTATTTTTTTTAAAAGTGTTGAGTGATTGTTCGCTTACGAGAAGTTAAAAGGAAAAGACGAGCTGGTAATTCACAGGAAAAGTAACCGTCGCTAACGACAGCTTTTGCAGAGCTAGAGTTCAAACGAGGTTTCAAAACAATTTGCAAGGTGAGCTTCGACTACATTTTTAAAATTCTACTAGCCAGTACACAAGTGCGGTACTAAAATTGAGTGTAAATCCCGGATTCTAATTGGTTAACGCAGTCGCTATCTTAGCGGGCCAATATAGACAGACTTTCTAGAAGTTGGTTTGGTTGGGTCCCCGGGTTGGGTCCTTTTCAGACTTGTTACAAGTCGGCCTCACGAGTTTCTTAGCGAGAAGCAGCGAAAGCGAGAGAAGAAGTGGCGGAAGGTTTTCGTCCCGCGCCATCATAGTTAAATCGGACGAAGGTCTTGTTTGAGAGTCTAGGTCAACAACAACAATAACTTTTATTTATCCACGGTTAAAAAAAAATCATCAGGCTAAGTGAACTACTACAAAATTGTAACTTATTTAACTAATGGAAACTTTAACTAATTAACTGTAATAAGATTCTTAACCAAAAAGAAAAAAAAGGTCCTTGGGAAAACGACTTTTACGCACCTCTCGCACGTTCCGGCTCCACCTTGTCTCTCAAAAAAGTCGACTTGTGAGCAAGTCTAAAAAACCAACAGAGAGCAGCTCGAAATAAGGTCATGTTTACACTATACCGAATATAATAGCTATTACGAAAGCCATACCGCGCGGATAGCCAAGGGCTTCTCTTCACACACAGAAGAACGGTGACTTCGGCGCGATATCTTAAGTGGAGACTCACATCAGTGGCCGGGATAGGTGTTTATACTCTACCGAACATTTTTACGTGTCGTTACGAAAAGCTATCCGGTGCTAGTGGGAGCCACATAGCCTATAAAGCTACCAGACAATCTGACTGAAAACTGGAAACCATTCAACGGTTCGTGCCGCGTTTGCTTGTTGGCTTCTTCATTCTATCTATTATTAATTCTTTGTCATATCTAATTTTATATCCAATATATTTTAATTATTTTCTTATTATTAAACTCAAAAAAACGTATGCTAATATACGTCTTACATGTGTCAATCTATACGCACACTGAGACAATAGTTTATATGGAGTGAAAAGACCTAAAAGTATACTGGCATATACATCAGGTTACATAGTACGTTGTTCCTTTGGTGTCTCAGTGTCGAGGAGCTTAAAGATAGTCTTTTGCTCCGACTCAAATTACTAAAAAGATAATGCTAATTTAGGGTATCGCTGGAGACAATAATGTTTGAATTATCAACTAATCGTAAAAAGGATCTTAGGTGTTTCTTAAATTGAATCATTTGAACAATTCGTAGAACAATGAAAAAAAAAGAAGACGTTGCAGTCAACTATTTCCATACGTCATTTATATCAAATCATGAAAAAAGAAGAAAGCGAATTGTGCATTTTGACAAAGCGGCACGCGAAATTTGTAGATTACCTCGTTTATGAAATGCTTTCTATCAAAAGAGCGTTTATCTCCTGTTTTTAATCGTGCCCAATCTATAGAGGCAGGCTGACTCTTTCTTTAACTTGTAAATCATTTGTACGTTACAGTTATTTAATTTTGACGATCTATTTTTTTAAGTATTTATACAATTTGTGCATATCTTTATTTGACTTGCTAATGTCGTTTTTTTTTCCCTGTGTTACAATTCATTAAAAAGACCTTTAGACACAACAGTAGATATTTATAGTTATTTCAGTTTTCAAAAAATGTTTTTTTTATGTCCATCTTTGATATTGCCTCATATGCATGTCTACTCGCTAAGGATAATTATTTACTGGCTAAAAGCCTGCTGCAAAGGATTTCTTTCTGGGATCCGCCTTGCCATATCTTTTGCCATCACGGGCTATAGCCGCGGCCTGTACAACTGCGGTGATGTTTCTTCCCTGAATGTCGTGCCCAAGCCTTCGCAGTCCCGCTTGGAGGTCTTTGGATATTGGGTAGAATTCATCAATGCGAGTGTAGTTCGGAAGTAACTGATGATGAACCCTGGGGTCCAAGACAGCTTCCGATAGATTTCGGCCGAACCAGAAATAATTCATAACAACCTGAACAGGTGGAAAAGAACGGAAAATCATCAAAAGAAATCATTGAAACTTCAGTTCAAGAGAGAAACAATGTACTTGTTCACAGGTGTAATTACAGCTACTGTTAAACGACTTGATGTGTAGGTTTTTTTTGTGGCCCACAAGAAGATTGCATGCATCACCGAGACGTTGAACTCAAGGCTACAGAGAACAAAGGAACGAGAGGGGTACTTCAAACCCCCGAGGGGGTACTCCCTTATATGACCTATACGGGGATGTACCGCTGTATAGAGTATGGTTTTCGTCCTCTCTGTACTAAACAGGATGACTGTATAATTTTGCCCAAGTCTGTCCTAAACAGGGCAATAAAATTGAGGGTTTTGTCCTACACAGAGTTTGTAGTTTAGTAATTTTTTTCCTAAACAGGGTCAGGGTTTCAAACCCGGAATGGCTCACCTCTATCCAAATGTTGGTCGAGTACCCCCCCGGGCTTCAAACCAAGCACTACTAGGAAAAAGATGAAAGTATAGACCCCCGCTCACGATCACCAGTCGGATAAGTGAACCGCCGACCAGCAGAATCAATTTGACATCAAGTATCAGAATTCTTTCTGAAGTCATGAAGGAACAAACGAAGGATAAAAACTTTGGAAAAAATATCAGGTCCTGGATGTATGATATCACAAGCGAAGTACTATTTAGCTCTTATTAACCGAGCGGGAGGTCTGTATGGGAGAATCTTGACCGAGGTCGCCAGTACAGACTGAACGCAATGAGGTTTGTATCAGCGACCGAGGTCAAGATTCTCCCATACAGAGCGACCTAGCTCGGTTAATAAGATGTTTATTATATGGCCAAACAAGAAAGCAAAGGAACAAAAATATAAATTTCGATTTCATTTTTGCTCGTAGCTTCCTCGGCAGGACTCAAATTTGCCAATGTTTGCTCGTTTTCTTTACCTGCTTCCTCGTGAAGGTCCACTCATTCTTCCATTTACAATTAGATTTATTAACCGGAACAATCTAATTTTTCATATTCTTTGTTTGTAAATTTTTGAGGACAACTGTACAACAAGATCGGTCTAGATGCCGGTCTAGATGGGAAAAACTAGACCGCGGTCAAGATCGATTTTAGCCAATGCAATCAAATTCTTGAATTGGTTTATTTCCAGTTCTCTTGAGACATGGCCATATAATAAAGTCGCATATTAACATATAAGATATTTTTTATAGATAAACTCCGCGAGAAGTTCGTGGGGTGTCAAGAAACTAGTCACTAGAAATCTCACCAATGAGATAGCAGTGGTGATTCGTGTGCCACCTGATGCCCCAACCGCAAGACGAGGAACGCCGCTGCTATCCACAAATATTGAAGGGGTCATTGAAGACATTGGACGTTTCCCGGGTTTAATAAAGTTGCTCTCCGATGGCTCCACGCCAAAAGTGTTCTTTTTACCAGGGGTAGAGAAGTCGTCCATTTCGTTGTTGTAGATAATACCAGTGCGAGTAGAACGATACTTACAACCAAAGCTGCCGGATAGGCAAAATGAAACCAAAAATTAGTAAGTCACAGGTACACAAAATTAAAACAAATACTCAGTTATTTCATTCACGTTATACGTACAATATAGTAGGGGCGCCACCTCCCCCGGTGGGGTGGTCTGAGGGGGGGAAAGAAGTGGAGGGGTGAGTCGATGAGAGGAGGGGTATCTGACATTGCCAAAACTGTTCTTACCATAATCATTATCATCATCATCATCATCATCATCATCATCATCATCTTCATTATTAGTATTGATTGCAATTGTGCACGGTTTCCTTGTTATATCTACACGCCACTATAAACTTCGCTTCTAATTGCTACCTTAGAATGCACAGTATATGTGGTATCAAATAGCAAACAAAGAGCCGCATTATAGAAAAGGACTTTCACACATTACAAAACAAGGGACACCAGCTTTTCGCCAGTTCAGACTAGAAATCCTTCAATCGCATCTTATAGAGCATGGTTGTTCACACGATCAGCCAAACGAAAACAACTGTTGTTCAACAGCTTGAAAAGATTCGAAAACCAGCAAAGTAGAATGTCCTTGTGCAGTATGACAACAGTACCATGCACCAGGAGTTTGTTCTCTATTCTCTATCCGTTACGACACCGTCAAAAATCTGCTTGCAAGTCCTGTAAAGCTGTCGACTTTCGATCCACGACCACTAGATCCCAAGCACTTATGCGTGGTCGTCGCGCTGTCGTCACGAAAAACCTTCTACACATAGACTGATAAGCCGAAACTCGGGGAAAGGGGGTGGGAAGACTTGAGAAATTACTTGTGAATGACAAACGAAGCATTTTATCAAACCATATCGAACGTCAGGGGTTACACTGAATCAAAACAGCAAAAAGTGAACTTTGACAAAACCTTAGGCTAACAAGTTTTTAAAAATCGCTATGCAATCCGTTTCAATCTTCTTTCATCCGTGTCTCCTTGTGTATTTTATACGGTGTTAAAAATTCCTTGCTTTAGTGGTTTGAGCGGCTATTATATTGTGATATTTCACTCAATTTGGTGGCAGTTTCCACAAGTTTCCCACCCACCGTTTGAATTTTTATAAATTTCCTGGCACAACTCCTTTTAAGGGGAGTCAGTCCAGTCTCAGTTTGCTATTTGGATATTTTCTAAGAATAGCAAACCTACGTACTAAAGGTTTATAGTATTGGTAGCAGCAACAGCATCCCCGTCAGGCGAAATAATGGAAAGATGTGAAGTCCCTCCAACATTAGTGCTGGAGTAAAAATCTCCGTAATATCTGTAGTCCTGAAAGGTTCGGTTATCATAAATCTTGTGGCGAAGATAATCTCCATACTCATCACTGGTCATATTTTTCACGACCTGGTAAAAAAATGGTAGATCACATCGTAATGATTGATGCCACCGAAAGTTTACTGCAGTTGGGCATACAGGAGGAATTCATGGTAAAGTGGCTAAGTCGCGAGGGTATTGCTGTTCTAGGTCAATTCTGCCCAGACTTGTCATTACTTAGTGCCTTAGTGCTTTTGTATGTAGAGTAATGAAGATGCTATCAAACAATTTCAGCAGGGAGCACTAGCCATAATAATTTTAAGTTAATTTTTGCCGGCATAGCATTAAAACTTGAAAAACCTGGCCCAACTTTTTCAAGTTTTCATCTATGTGCATCCTTGCCATCTGTTGCAACAAACGACAGCAAACAGTTTCAATGCCAAAATATAGTCTAAAATAACAAAACTGAATTCAATTGATGCAAGGACACGTTTTAAAAAAGAAAGAAAATAGCGTGACATAGCCACGTCTAAACTGGCACACTACCATTCTTATAATTACAATAACAAATTATGCACTGAACCAGCACACGTACCAATTCCGCAGTATGGCAAGTACCTTACGCATGCGCACAACCGTGTCACCGCGGCAGTGGCAGCCATGGACAGATGTTTCGCCATTACTGGCCATATTGCGGAGTTGCTACGTGTGCTTCAGTGCATAAATTGGTATTCTTATAATTACATTTAATTACGCATTTTGTTTCTAATTACGTATACTGCCATAAAATGCACAGTATATGTGGCATTTTACTCGTGAAGGATACAGCTTGTTCGTCTCGTTTGTATAAAAGAGATAAAATAATCTTGTCCAGATTTTGTCAATTGCAACAAATTGACTGAAATGCATGGACGCTTTTGTAAGCTTCACATTTACTTCTCTCATACTGCGTCACAACCATCTCTTCAGCGAAGATAATGCACTTCAAGAAGAGCTTTCTTTATTTTCCCTAATGAGGCTCCAAAACCGTACTGAGTGACAAAAACTAACCCATTGCTGCACTTTTGCAAAGAAGTCTATAGTTATGTTTACACTGCATTAGGCGAATTTTCGACCGGTTGAAAACTTTTATTGGACACATGGGCTATAAGAAACATGGGTTTCGACTAAATAAAGGTTAATTTGTTTAATAAAGTTGAATTAGTACTTCTGTTGAAGTAGTTCTTTGCCCCTACTGGTCAACTCTGCCGCTATATTTCTCGTAGAAAAGCCTGGAAACTCGGGATCGTTCAATATTTTCGCTCTGTTTACACGGAACTTTGGACGGCTAGGTGACAAAATGTTCGTGCTCCGTGTCTGAACAGAACATCTAAACGCACGAATTCGAATTTTCAACCGGTCAAAAAATCCTCCGTTGCCTTGTGAATGGAGCCCATATTACCCTCCTACCTCTCTCACGTCCCAGAAGTCTTTATCTCCTAGGAGTGCTCTGTACGCATAAGCAAACTTGAAGGCCTCTATTATTCGATGGTACGTCAGAATCGAGCTATTGAGATCTTTGCGGCTATCCTCCGTAAAATTATAACCTGTATATAACGTTAGAGACGGTTTGTCTTGTATATGGTTCTGGCTTATTGGTAAGTAGGGTGAGTGCAAGTTTCCTTTCAGTGTACGACTGAATATGTTATTCAGGTTCAAAGTGACCCAAAAACAAACAAGGAAACTGAAAATTAAATAGGGGCAAAATTGAATCACAAGAAGGAGTAAATTTTAAGCAGACGAAACACGCCGGTCTGCTTTGCGAGACGTGCCTTCAGCTCAAATGCATTCAAAGGAATCTGATTCCAAAAATAGTTAAGTTCTAGTGAAAAGCACCTTAGAGACGGTCATATGTTCGTTCCCTTCTTTCGCAGGAGCTTTTTAGGCGGAATTGCAGTCTCCATGGCCAGTGGAGACCAGTTTGGATCATGCGATCAATCTTCATTATTCACTATTGCTTCTATTACATGTAAAACATGCTCCCAGCTTATTGTCCAATATACGAGAGATAAATGTTTGACGCCTTTTTCGTATGCGCACCAAAATCAAATAAAAGAAACACGTCTGCCTTACGTCCGACTCAGAAAACTTCAGATCGAGTTGCAACCACCCCAAACCATTACAAATTTTATAAAGACCATGTTTTACTTGTGAATCCAAGCTATAAAAGGTAATTCCCAATTCCAGAAACTATAAGATTAAAGGGAACCTACCTTACACCGCAACGATTTCTACGGATCATTTGGGTGGACAAGCGTTACTTATGATTGGTTAATGGTTGCCTTGAATACCAACGACCAATAATAATGAATAGTTGCCCACCCAAACGATCCCATAAATCACTGCACCCATCTAACGGCCATAATGCGTGACTGATCTACATCAGTTCATTTTTTTAATTCACAAAGGTTGTCCATATACGTGAATTGGTCACAGCTTATTACACTAATGAATTTCATTCCATGTGAAAAAAAAAACAAAGAAAACAGTTGTCCACACGTATATAAGGCGTGTACTAACAAAATAATAGAGAATTTACCTTTTAGTATATTGAGGATCATCGAAAGCACCGCACCGCTACCAGGGGGTGGGTTAGTATACCACCTTAAATCTCCCATGGTATCAGAAAGCGGAGTTCGAACTTTGGCTGTGTAATTTTTCAAGTCCTCCAGTGTGATTATTCCACCACCGTCTTGAATATCTTTCACAATACTCTTAGCCAATTCACCAGAATAGAAGCTGTCCGGGTAATCGCGAATTGTCTCCAAAGTTCCTGCATATTTCGGCATTTTTAGAACAGTTCCTAATTTCTTCAAGTTGCCCGCCTTGTCTATAAGAAGTTCACTGGAAAGTAATTAATGATCAGTCATTTTTTTAGCAACAGCTCTTCGTCAACTTAACCAGTAAATTCCATTTTAGCGCGTCTCTCGAGGATGTTGCTAAATTATATATTCAACACGTGGCAACGAGACCCAGACTAGCTGTTCACTGTGTTCTTGACACAAATGATGTAGTTGACTTGGAGTGTTCTGGTTATTTTTGTTTCCTTTTTAAGCCGTAAAAATAACTGCAACATATACTTAAACCGACTGTTTCGTTACGTTTGATCACCAGCAAAAGAGAATGAGCTGTCATGTACTATGTACGTGGAATTTAGTTTCTGATCCGTTTACAGATGACAAGGAAATCTTTTGGGGGGGGGGGGGGGTGGGGTCGTCCTAGATACCTAGGACGTAGCTTGGAAGGAATTAGATCGATCGATCGGACCGATCGATTTGCTCTTCCTTTCTAGGAATATATTAACAATCTAAAAAAAAGGAATTTTATTAGTTTTTGTTCATTCAAACACTAAAAGAATTCAGTTTATAGTAAGGTCTGCTTAAGAATTCTTCACATACTATCGACACTCAAATCAAAGCAGAAGAACTACACGGAAAGAATGGTTTGAGTGTGGAAACAAGTTAGATAGCCGCTCAATTTACCTCAGTCCGGGGTCTTTCTTGATATGGGGTAAGGTAGATGACCTACTAGCTGCTGCATGGGCTGCATAGCTGAAACGAAACCCTTTCTTTGCTAGGTCAATAGCAGGTTGTACAAGATCCTTCCAAGGTAATCTACCATATTTATTCCAAGCTTTACGAAATCCTCTCACTTCACCAGGGACACCTGACCCTGATGTTCCTGTACCAACAATGGGAGAAGAAACAATATAAGAATCAATGATGACTCAATGATGTGACAATCATGTAAGAATAGTGGGCGAATAATGTGACCATAGTGTAGCAAAGTAAATAATTATGATGCAACTGGAGGCATCTTCATGTCAGATTGACTAGTCCGCCAAGATTAGCACTAGCTAAACGCGGGCCGTGCACTTTTGTGAAACTTGAATTAAGGAAAAATAAAGTTTCTTATTATTCGATGCAAATTTTTCTCCCTTCTCATTGGTCGAGAACCCACCACGTGACTAAAAATAATGGCCTGCTCTTGCGTAATGAACCGCACTATTCTCCTTTTTGCGATCGCATCTTTCGTGAAAATGGCAAATAGCTACGTTCAATAAAAAAGCAAACCCGGTGATCGCAAAATATCGTAATTTGTCAGTGCCTGGCAGATTAATTAATTATTTGCCTCAGCCTTCGGCTTCGACAAATAATGGATCTGCTCGCTTCTGACAAATCGCGATATCTTGCTTAACCTCGTCCAATAATTGTTAACTGTTGTTTGAATAGTTACACTGAATGCAAATAAATAATGGTGAGCATTTGACCTGACAACGTTGACTGAGACAATAATGCGGGAAAAGAATGTGGATTACCTAATAAGGCTTAACTTATATCTGGAAAAGAACCTGAAAAAATTTAGGCAAGACCGCGCTCCGAGCCATGACATTTGCTTGGGATGACATAGCGACACGTTCTATCCAGTTGTCCACGACGAGCTAGCCAAGGAAAAACAGTCAATTGCCAAGGATATTCGCAATCACTGGAGCCAATCAAAACGCGCGAAAATTGCTATTCACTAATTTGGCCAATACTAAATGAAAAATAATATATAATTGTGACATGCGGATGTAATATATGGATGTAATCCTCTCAGTTATATAGGGTGACAGGATGTAGCAACAAGAAAACTGATCGTTTGGACTATTCGATCCGTTACGTTGGCAAGGTTGTCGGAATCATTTTAGCTTGTCATTGGTATGCGCCAACTCCCACACAACACACAATTTACTATATTCGTAACATTGCGCTGCTAAAGCCCCCCCAAAACGAACAAGAGATAAAAATCAAGAGAAAATGCATTAAATGCACGTATTTGTAAATCTTACCATATTTGGAACTAAGGGTGCTATTTATATACATAGTAGAGTTTGCTTTTCCAGGTGCCTCTTCTCTATAGTCAACCACTTCCGTCTTTTTCGTGCTTCGATTGTAGATCGTCATAAATCCGCCGCCTCCGACGCCAGCCGAGTGCATATTGATGACGCCTATACAAAATGATGTAGCAATGGCAGAGTCCACCGCTGACCCTTTCTTCTTGAGAATATCTCGGCCCACCTCAGAACACAAACTTGCATCAGCTGCAACAACCCCTTGTTCATAAGGGCCGTCTGCTCCGACAGGAACTAAGGGAAACCAAGATATAATTAATAGAATAGCGATGTATGGGGCTAATCCGTTGTGGTGTATTGTATAAATGAGCAATAGATCTTTTTCAATAGTAAGTCACGTGATCAACTTTCTGTAAACACGAAAACAGTTTGCGTTGGGAAAACTATTTCAGCAGGAACTGCTAACATAATTTTTTTGTTTTTAACAGACCAGTGTGTTTACCAGCTTACCTCCTGTGGGTAGGGGCGGTGGGACATATTCTGTGGGTGTGGGGGTTGCAGTACTAACAGTAGTGGGTTTGGCTTCTTTGTCCTTGGCTAACACCAAGATCAGAACCACACAAAGAATGATGACTGCAACCAAAACAGCCACGATCACAGTGATTATTTTGCACCTAGTGGAACTGAAATGAAAAAAGAAAGGTCCCTTCATTTACTAGGCCTACAAAATCACTGGGATTTTACCTGGATTAGTTTAGCCCCGATTTTCTGTCAGTGGATCCACTCCAGCCTGCATGCGTAACTGGTTAGATTAGTGGAAGAGTGCTGTAGTTGTATTTGGCAGCAGAGACGCGAGAAGCGGATTGGGACGAGTCAAATTGAGATGTTCCCTCCTGCCCTTTTGGGCATTAAAACCCCGTCAGTTGCGTTGGCTAGTGCCTCTCCGAAGATGAAAATAGAACAATATGCGCGATTTGACTACTTAAGGGAGAAAAAAAACAGGGGAAAATATCTTGAAACGTTCAACAAGTAACGGCAAAGGCGAGAATTTCATTCTGTTAGTTTCCAAAGTAACATGTCTAGGCAACCTGTGCAAAATGGCCGAGTATGTTATTAATTTTTGTCCCTCTGGGGGCTGAACAGTCTCACCTTAGAATAGACTGACTCTTTGTTTTCTGGAGTTTTGTCATCTACTATTCGTTTGTTTACAGAAAAGCTTCGAATCCGTACTTTCAGCCTTAAATTTCCACCTCGCCAAGGCCGAAGATTCGAAATGGCTCATTTAGCAAATTAACAACCAAATAAACCATTTCATAGATAGCCTGCCTCCGAGCGATATCCTGAACATCTTGTGGGTTATAAGTGGGGGAGGGAGGGAGGGAGGGAGGGAGGGGAGGGAGGGAGGGAGGGAGGGAGAGAGGGAGGGAGGGGGGAGGGAGGGAGGGAGGGAAGGAAAAGATCGTTTTTGCCTTATTCCCCCATCTTCCTCCGGCCGAGAACTAGAAGGCTATACCATATACTATATAAGAAAGGTAAGCTTTATATTTGAGACCTGTAAACTAAACGTTATTCTAGTTTGCAAATTTTCGTTCCCATTCTGTCACCTTTTCTACGGCTTTGCTTTTGGAATCTATGCTCAGTCTAGCTTTTGTAAGTTTATTCAGTTTACTCAGAAAGTTTTCTAAATACAAGATTTTGCACAGATCTTTTGTATTCCATTGCGGCGGTTCACAGACGATTTACAGAAAAGCTGGGCTTTCTGTTCAGAGCGGCCAAAGGAGAGAAATCCTCAAAAAGTAAGGTACTTCAAAAATTGAGTTCGTTACTTTTACTGTTAAAAGTTTTATATATAACTGTGAATTTCCTTTAATTTACTAAACATTTATATTTACTTACAATCTGCTGCCTCTACTAAACTCTATACCCACGCTTTGTTCATCTGGAGGCAGTTTATTCAGTGCTCTGAAGATGTGAAAGAAGAAGAGGAGACATTTCCAGTTAATTCACGACAGATTCCGTTTGTATGTTTGTTTGATTATTTTTTTTTCTAGCAAAGGAATTCACCTGTCGATTTTCTTGTCGTGGTAGCAGGTGATACTTCCTCATCCTAAATTCATTTAGCAAGATTTTTGCCACGGGGTCTTGCTTATGAGACTTTTATTGGCCAAAATTTCAACAGACATCACTAATGTTGCTGGCCACCTGCACAGAGTAAGATTCACAACTGGTCCTTAAAGGAGCTGTGTAACGAAATTTATCGCAATTCAAACGGTGGGGACTGAAACCAAATTGAGATAAACTTTAAAACAACCTGTCAAAATCTTTAAAAGCAGGTATAGAAAACCCAGCAACTACAAAAGGAGGAACGGATGAACAAAATTGAAGAAGTAGATTTAAAGGGATTGCAATTATGGTTTTTAACAACTTTTTAGGCTAACAGTTTTCCAAGTTCATTTTTGTTTGTAATGATAGAAATAATGTTCGGGCGACATTATTTGTTTAACGTGAAGCTGTGATTTCGAAATTTGCAAGTTCGAAATTTGCAAGTAATCACTTTGCTAACGTTTACTTAGGTTCCATTGCGATTAAGAACGTGTAATTGGTACAAACAAAACTGAAATAGACAGCCTTTTCACAGCCTCCTTAATTAAACATAAGGTTTCTAATTCAATGATAATGCCAATGTGGTTTTTATTAAAGATAACAAGGGCTCGCAGTCTGGGAAGGTACACGACAAAGGATCTATCACCTTCACAATTATTCTAGAAAAAAATTGGCTCAATTTTACAGTATCGTTGGTTGAAATAAGCTGAGTAAGACAGTTGACACATTAATTAAATGGTACTGTTACGCCTCTGATAATTTCTAATGACAATAAATTTCGTCTTTAACTTACTCGTGGTATTCCACACGGATCGGACTGAATGACCTTGAAACATGGAGTTTTGGTTTTCCAAAATAGGATTTTGATTTCTCAAGGAACTTTTTATTTTAGAAGTGGGACTTCGATTTCTCTCATCTTCTACTTTAATTTCCAACTTAATTGACCGTCGTGAAATGTTCATTCGTTGATACTTTCACGAAAGCTAGGGAGTACAGTAATCGGGCTTTTTTTCTGATTGATCAAGTCATGGTGATTCTCACCTGCACCTTTTTCTCTAAAAACAAAATCCTTTCCTAACAATAAAAACTACTGATCAATCATTTACCATTTTAATGACTATAAGCCAATCAATAAGGTTGGGTCTCCAAAGTTCTTTTTATGTTTACTTTCTTGTTTTATGTGATTTCGTTTCTGAGATCGGAAATGCTAAGAGAGAGGCTTTAGGATCAGTTTAGACAACGTTAATTGTGACAGCATTACCACCTCGGTAGCTTCAGCGGAATATTTAAAAGTGCATCAACTTTTCGCCACTTCATGAACTACAAGGAGAGAGGGTCAGGCTCAAAGATTTCTAGGATCACGTTATGGACAATATAGATTGAACAGTGATTGACTCATGGTTGCCTTTGGATACTATCGACAAATCATAAATAAACACTTAACACTTTGCCATCCAAAAGATCCCAGAAATCGTTGCGAGGATAGCATAAAATTCATCCGATTGCTTCGAGTCGTTTTCTCCTCTCAACAACGTCTGAATCGACCGGCCGTTAATATACCGGGTAGTGATATTGATTAGTTGATTGTCTAAACATTCGCATAATTATGTATAATTATGAAAAATTTTAGCGGGATTGTCGCTTGATATTCAGCGGATGGCATCCCTGGCATTCTTTCGTGTAGTTCAAACATTTCGATAAACTTAATCTTTATCTTAAACAGCAAATTTGCCCTTGTCTTCGAAACTGAAATGCTAAATTGAACTACGAATGGAGAATCATTGCGGAGAGTTGGTAGGTTTTTCATTTCGAGCCCGCGGCTTTGTGGTTTCGGCGGCCGGTGATTTTGTTTCAGTACGAGAAGTTTTCTGAGATCAATAGGCCATTTGCACTAAGAGGTCATGTGACATCGTTTTTATAAAAATGAAAGTTTTATGATTTTGCCTTCGAAAAACGATTAGTGGGTCATGTCTTAAACAAAATAATAGTGATTTGGTTTTTCAAACCCGCACCATTTTCTTAATATGAGTAAGTTCGTAGCTGGTCACGTGACCGAAACGTGATTTTTAAAATTATGAATTACCTCTTTCTGAACAAAAATTTTGCGCTTAAACTTCAAGGAACACGTTGAAAAGATGACGTGGTAACGTTTACAGCACATCTGACGTAACTATCAAACGTTTATCAAGATATAATCAAAAAGTAGTTTTGGCCGCCATGTTGGAGGGCAAGAGTATGCCCTCCATCATGGCGGCCAATACAAATCATACTGCTTTGTTGAAAAATCAAAGTGCCATAAAATTTCTCCCTTAAATGCATTTCCTCTCAAATTTCTGGTGTAAGATAATTTTTATGTGCTCTGTCGATTTTTGGCATCAGCAAGATTCCAACTCATTGTTTAAAGGAGTCATTTGTCACGTGACCTCTTAGTGCAAGTGGCCTATTAATATTATAATTCGACCTTCTTGCTATTTTTACTGTCAAGTGTAACGATTCTGTGAGCTTCTTTCTTGTTTCCTTGTTTTTTTTTCTTCGTTAAGGACCAAATAGCTTCTTTTCAATTAAAGCAAGTCATTGTGTTTTTGAACTAAGTGTTCCGCGGGTGTGTTTATTTCGAATTTGATTATAGAATTCAGTATAACCGGTTCACAGTTGTAGTGCATGCAGTTGATAGCTTGAACGTTAAACATGAATTACGATCGAAAAAAATAAAGCAATTCTGTAGCATGCAGACATTTCCAAACGATATTTCTCGGTTTGCCACTTGAAAATCGTGTTTTACTTTTTGCATGAATTAAAGCAAAGGTCAAGGAGTAGTGACGTCACTGGACGGCATTAACGGCCGGTCGATTCAGACGTTACTGAGGGAGTAATAACGACTCGAAGTAATCGGATGAAATTCAGGCTATTGCGAGGACAGATTATACCTGATTCTCCCCATAGTTCAATTGGGGAGTGGCGAGGCACTGATTTCAACTTTGTTTAGCCTCCTCCGGTCCCACCCCCATTTTATACCATGACAAGGTATCCCGACAACCTTCAGGATAAGGAAAGAGCTAATATTAAGAGGAAGCTATAATTTAAAAAAATATAGTAAGTAAGTTTAAGCTTCTTACTTCTGACTTTCTACTTCCTCAAGTTCCATTGTTCAATATCTAAAAAATTAACAAAAACTACAGGTGAAGGTACGTAAAATGTACTAAACATCAGAGACCGATGAAAACGAGAACGTCAGAAAAGGCTTATGATAGGTTTATTAAATAAGCAAGTTAATAAAAACTAACAACTCTGCTCGTCAGTGCATCACGCTTTTCTCAAATTAATTGTCGTCCCTACACAACTAAGAAGCGAAATGATCAAATTTTAAGGCTATTATCTATTTCCGAATTCCCCATAACACTTTCTGTTGGTCACCCCAAACGCATAAAAAGTTGCATAAACTATTGTTTTCAAATGCCCCTGAGAGGATTGTATATTCCCAAAAGTAATAAAAAACAACAACAACAAACAATAGTTTGGGGGAACGGGTCCAAAGAACTGGTAACAAGCAACGCTCTTGATTCTAGAACGGCGGCGAGGACTCGCTTAGGAAAACAAAAACAAAAAAGGACATTCACCGGTCCGTTTTCCTTTATATGACATAAGAACGTTGAATACAAAGTCCGTTTTCCAATACAAGAAAGAAAAAGGGAAAGAGGAAATTCAAATTTATTTTCCAGTAGATTTACGAATTGAATTCTGAATAATTCTTCACCCATTTGCGCATAAACAACAGTCGAAAGGTTCAATGTTCTAATGTTTAGAGACCTTGAGACAAGAATTGTTGACAAATGCTGCTTCAGGCAGTAAAACATAACTCAGCTAGGTCTGATAAGTGTGTAAAGTGAGAACTAGAACTAAAAACACGGCTGGTCCTACACACTTGTCATATATAGTTTCCAGGCCCTTACAGTTCCAACCGACTCGCGGGCTCGTAGCAATAAAATATCAACAAGAATTATTTATGCAATTGTTAAGACACTAAGGTCAAGGAATGGGTATTCACAGTATTGAGAGGCTGGGTACGCTTGACCTTTGCTTGACTGGAAAGAGGCGTTATTGCTTCTAACTCACGATAGGCGGGCGGTAGACTTGCCTACAAGTCGAGCTCAAATGTTTTCGCGAGCGCAAATCGCTAGCGGTTGATTTTTTGTATTTTCTGCGGCAAAGGCGAGCGAGAGAGCGAGAGCTTGGAAATGAGAGGCTGTCGTGACTTGCGTTACCTGTTTTAACTTACCTTCCGGTGTTGACAGATTTTTTGGGATTAGTTTTTGAACTTTGAACAATCAGACATTTGAGATAGTTTAAGTAAGGAATGCAGGTTTTGTAATCATAGGGAACCAAGATCAGGGTGTGAGCGAGCGAGATAAAAACTGTTTTCAATTCAATCAATTGTGAGTTCTTTTGTCGGTTTTCCGATTCCCGACAAAAAGTGGCGACCCTGCCAGGACTAATTCTCAAGGAAATCGTTTCCTGGAGTTCAGTTTCACGTGAAGAATACAACGCAGCAAACAGACCACGTTTGTAATCAACATGACGGAGCTTGAACAAGCTTTGGAAAGGATCGACTCTAAATTACTCCTGTTGAAATTTACGCGAGATGATGTACCCAGAATCCAAGAAAAGAATGAGCTGAAGGCGGCAGAGCGATTGCAAAAAGCCTTGGAGCAACAGATTGATAGCGTTCACGAGCAGATGGTTGAAATTCAAGCGCTGAAAATAGAAAACGGAGAGCAACCCGACGACGTGCGTAAATGGAGCGTGCAGGTAGAAAGGCAAGTCGCAGAATACGAACAAGTCACAGAGGATGTGAAAAGAATGGTAAAGTGTCTGCGTGACGAGGCCTTACTAGAAGCGAAATGGGAAGAAGAAAAATTCGAAGAGGAGAAACGCAAACGGCGATTTGAAGAAGAGCTAAAATTAGAAGAAGCAAGAATGGAGATTAAGAGAGAATTCGAGAAGAAACTTGAGGAGGATAAAAGCAAGTCGGCGAAGGAAAGCGGTGCGAAATTACCTAAATTAACCATCACGAAGTTTCAAGGTACCCATTTGGATTGGCTGCGGTTCTGGAACCAGTTTGAAACCGAAATTGATAAGGCAGCAATTACCCAAGTGGCAAAGTTTTCTTATCTGAAAGAGTTGCTTATTCCAAGGATCCGTTCTGTTGTTGATGGTCTACCTTACAATACGGAGGGATACGAACGCGCCAAAGCCATCTTGAAAGCCAAGTACGGAAGGCCGAGTGAAGTTGCCAACGCGCATATGCAGTGTATAATCGCCTTACCTACCATACAGGGATCACAACCACTAAGAATACATGAGTTTTATGAAAAGCTGTCCTCAAATATTCAAGCACTGGATACGATGGGGAAATTAAGAGAAATTAACGGCTATGTCCGAGTTACTCTAGAAAAATTACCCGGCATTAGAGCTGACCTGGTTCGTTTGGATGACGACTGGTAAGAGTGGACGTTTACTCAAATGTTGGAGGCACTTCGTAAGTGGTGTGACCGGAATCCGTTACACTCATCCGACCAGCCTGTTAAGTCGCGAGACAGATTCTTCAACTCAAGGCAAGAAGACTGGAAACAGAGACCATGTGTGTTCTGTGTTTCAGCTGAACACAAGTCTGTGGACTGTAGCAAAGTAGTCAGTGTGGCAGAGAGGAAGAAGCACCTTAGCGAGAAAAGGTTATGTTTCAATTGCACTGGCATCAGACACCGAGCAGCAGAGTGTCGTACCACGAGAAGTTGCCAGAAGTGGAATGGTAGACATCACACGTCAATCTGTGACAAGGAACATTCACAGTTCTTGCTAACCACTTATGAAGATGCAGTTATCTACCCAGTGGTGGTCGTCAATGTGGATGGGATAAAATGCCGAGCATTGTTGGACACGGGCGCTGGTAGTGCGTATGCCTCAGCAGTACTAATCAAGCACCTTGGGAAACAACCATCAAGAACAGAGCACAAGAGAATAGACATGATGATGTGTTCAACCACCCAGAAAATACAGCAGTATGACGTGAAAATTTCAAATACTCGAGGGAAGTTTGAGATGACAACAACAGTGAGCAAGGTGGACAAAGGTGTTCTGCTGTCAATTCCAAATCCTCAGTACAATGATAAGATCAAGATGTTTCCGCACCTCGCGGGTGTGACCATGGATGATGAAGATACGAAACCTGAACTGCCCATACATTTAATACTGGGAGCTAGTGAATACTCCAGGATCAAGACACAAACCAAGCCGAAGATTGGAAAGGCCGGTGAACCGATTGCAGAACTAACTACATTGGGCTGGACGATGATGTCAGCAGGCAAAGAGGTCGGGCTGACGAGTGCTTACCTGACCAGAACCTCTTCAGCAGACTACGAACAGCTGTGTAGTCTGGACGTGCTAGGCCTTGAAGATAAAGTAGACAGGAATCAGCAGAGTGTATATGACGAGTTTAAAGAACAGCTAAGACAGAGTGTGGAGGGTTGGTATGAAACGGGCTTGCTGTGGAAGCGTGGGCACGAACCCCTACCAAACAATAAGTAAGGAAGTCTCACAAGACTTGGAAACCTAGGCAAGAAACTTCAAAGAGAGCCGAATCCCCTAGCACGGTACGACGACATAATTCAAGATCAGTTGGTGACCGGGATCGTAGAGAGAGTGACGTCGGAACCAGTAGGAAGGGAGTTTTACATACCACATAAGCCCGTCATCAGAGAATCAGCAGAATCCACCAAGCTTAGAATCGTGTATGACGCTTCAGCCAAGACTAACGAGAAGAGTCCCTCGCTGAATGATTGCTTGGAAACAGGACCGTCTCTTCAGAACCTCCTTTGGGATGTGCTAGTTCGCAATCGTCTTAAACCAATAGTATTAGCTGGTGACCTCAAGCAAGCATTCCTCCAAGTGCGAATTAGAGCAGAAGATCGAGACGTCCTGCGGTTCCACTGGTTCAAGGACACCACGACGTTTGAAGTTGAAGGGTTAAGGTTCACCCGTGCTTTGTTTGGCCTTGTGCAATCACCATTCTTGCTGGGTGGGACGCTGCAATATCATTTGCAAAGTCTGAAAGGAAGATACCCTAAGGAAGTGGACGAAATCCTGAAGAGCCTATATGTTGATGATTTGATTACTGGTGGAGAAACAACAAAAGAGGTGTGCCATTTGAAGAACACGGCTGTTGCGATATTTGGTGAAGCAGGTTTCGAGCTCCACAAGTGGCACTCCAACGAACAAACTTTAGAATCCGAAGCAAACAGTGAGCAAGGAGATGAAAGTTATGCAAAGGAACAACTTGGTGTCAAACCCCCGTGAGACCAAGATGCTGGGGCTATCGTGGGACAAACTCAAGAACACGATGGCAGTAACCTTCCCAGCAGCTCCTCCTGATGTAACGAAGCGAGAAACTCTTCGATTCCTTGCGTCAATTTATGATCCATTAGGCATTGCCTCACCAGTTTCCCTTGTGGGGAAGATTTTATATCTAGACATATGCGACCAGCGCATACCATGGGACGTGAGAGTACCTGAAAAATTAGCAGAACGATGGAACAAATTCGAGAAGAGGCTGTCAAGCATAGTACAAGTACCGCTCAGTTTAGCAGCATTTCGCGAACCCATTACCGCGATAGAATTACACGCGTTTGGAGACACCAGTGGTGCAGGAACGGCTGCTGCGGTGTATGCAGTGGTCCAGCAACCCTCCGGGACAAACCAAGGTTTACTAGCAGCGAAGTCCTGTCTGGCAAAAAAGGGGTTAACGGTACCAAGATTAGAGCTGGTGACGGCGCACGTGGCCTCAAATCTCGTGGCAAACGTGAAAGACGCCCTCCAAGACCAGCCCATAAGATCAGTTTATGGATGGTTGGATAGCACCGTGGCCCTACATTGGATTAAAGGCGGAGGAAGTATCTACAAGCAGTTTGTTGCGAACAGAGTAAGCAAGATAAGGGAAAAGAACTACATTACCTGGAGACATGTGAACACCGACCAGAACCCCGCAGATGTAGAGAGCAGAGGCTGTGACGGAGCCAAGTTGCCCAACTTGTGGCTGAAAGGACCTGAATGGTTAGCAAGCCCTGAAAGCTGGCCAGCAGAAATTCTAACTGAGCCAAGCAAGGAAACTGAGGCGGAAGCTAAATTGACTAGAGAAGTCCTCGGCACTACTGCGGAGACCAAAGATGATCTAGATGAGATCTTGAATAAACACAGCTTCTGGAAGACAATGCGAGTGACAGCATGGATTATGCGTTTTGCACAAAACTGTAAGCAGAAGAAATCAGAACGTCTTGCCGATCCTTTGACCACATCTAAGACAGACAAGGCAGTCCACTGGTGGGTGGAAAGAGCACAAGAAAGCAACATGGGGACAGAGAAGTTCAAGCAGGACCAGTTGAGCCTAAATTTACAGAAGAACAGCGAAGGGGTGTATGAATGTCGGGGAAGAATACAAGGAAGCTACCCAGTTTACCTGCCCCCAAATACAGTGCTATCCGAGAAGTTAACACAGGATGCCACGTGTCGACATTGCACGGGGGAGTGGGCCTCACCATGACCTACATTAGACGCGATTACTGGATACCTCGCCTGAGACGTTTAACGAAGAAGGTAATTCGTGGTTGTTTTGGATGTAAAAGGTTCCAGGCTACAGCCTTTCAAAACCCACCGCCAGGAAATCTTCCAGCTGAACGCACCACCGGTTCAGTTCCCTTTCAAGTCGTGGGTGTAGACTATGCCGGTCCAATTTCATACAAGGCCAGTTGCAAGAGAGAAACCGGAAAGGCCTACATCCTGCTGTTTGCATGAAGCCTGACCAGAGCCATACACCTTGAGTTGCTGAGTGACCAAACCACAGGGGGGTTTATCAAGAGTTTTAAGTGATTCATAGAGAGAAGGGGGAGGCCCCAAAAGGTGTACTCTGACAATGGTAGAAGTTTCGTAGCCGCTGCGAGATGGCTACGAGGTATTATGAAGGATGAGAGGACGCATGACTACCTATCCAGAAATCATATCACGTGGCAGTTTAACCTCATTCGAGCCCCTTGGTGGGGTGGTCAGTTTGAGAGGCTAGTGGGGCTGGTGAAACGGGCCTTATACAAGTCGATTGGAGGAGCTAATCTTATCTGGTCAGAACTCGAAGAAGTTATACTAGACGCCAAAATTGCTCTTAACAACCGTCCTTTATCTTACGTTGAAGAAGATATACAACTGCCTCACAGGGTCCAGAGAAGAATGATGTGTTTGTTGTTAGCATATCAAAACCCGTCGAAAACCTGGGGGGAAATGGGTTATTTTGATCGCGTTACAGTTTCGATACACATTCTATATACCGCAAACCAAGGGACTGAGGGCTCGCAAGATCGGCTTACGGAAAGGGAGGAAACAAATTTGGGGCCGATTTTCAAATCCCTGAAACTCGAATGGAGTTGAATGAAATCACCTGATTTTACTAACCTGATCTAGAATTGTTATGTAGTTGCCAAATACTTAAGGAAAACGGCATACTAAAGTGTTCAAATTCATTTTCGGCGACCGAAATTTACGGCTTCGAGATAGCGCTTTCGTTTGCTGTGCACCGCAACAGATGGTGACGGAAATGACGTAGAAAGTAAAGTAAAGTAAATGTGCCCAAGATCGGAAGTAATTCTAAGAGCATTGACATGCATGTGATACTTGACCTTCAGTTTTTGCTCTAACGAGGATATCTCCCAACGATTTTGCTCTTTTAAATGAAATGATGGGAGGCTCGTTGTATATTTCTCTTAGTAGAGGTTGATCTTGAATTAAGTGCCATTTGCTAGGGTGTTACGTGGTAACGAAAGGCAGAATTTTCTTTCTCACTTCATGGTTCTTTTGTAAAGCCGACTTCCGTTCGGTAAATTTAACCTGAGAGGTGACTTTTTCTATGAGATTGTGGGGATAACCTCTAGCACGAAGTCGTTTTTGAAGTTGTAGATGTTCTCATAGAAAGATTTAGCGGAGGAGTTAGTTCTCAGAAGTCGAAGGGCTTTGCCCTTTATGAGACCTTTTCTGATCCCGTGAGGGTTACAGGAAGAGAAATACGTGTATTGAAAAGTCTCTGTAGTGGATTCCTTGGTTGTAAAATCTCTCGCCTTTAGAATAAGTGTTGACAGGCCAAACACGACTCATAAACTCGTGGCAATGTGAAACGTGACCTTGAGAGTAAGCTTGAACAGAAGTTTTTTTTTCCTTTTTCTCTCTTGCTCGAAGGTTACTAGCACTTCACAGTGTACGTACTATTCTAAACTTTAGTTGACTGAGTAAACCTTGTTTTTGCCGCACCACGCAGGTTTTCCGCTTACATTAATAAACAGGTCGTGAAGCTGGTTTGTTACATGCAAACTGAGTAATCCGGCATTTCCTGTAGTTTATGTTCTTGTAAGGAGAGAAAGTTTTCTTCGTCTCTTCGGTAATGCATTGAAAGCCTGCAGGTAAATTAGTCAAGTTCGATCAGGGAAAAATCAAACATGGTAATTTGTGGCTCACGTTTGAAAGCACCTGGTCAGATATCTTACCATCTACAAACAAAGACGTGTTTTTCTCTGTTCGATGATTTGGATCTCTTCTCGTCCGGCTGCTTTTCGCGCAACGGAGCGGGTCTTTTCAAGGGAGAAGCCTCCATTATTTTTAAAACTCCCCCCACAGCTGATGTTTTGATTCTGGAATTAGCAACGGTCTGTTGCTTTTGCGCTTCCGGTCTCATTCACTTCCGTCACCAAGTGTTGCGGTTCACATCGAACGAAGACACGTGGTACTAGTTTCCTCCCTTGTCCATTTTTTTACTCGGCACTTCGTGCCTCGGTCGCCCTCCGGGCGACGGCGTCCGGTCGCCCTTCGGGCGACGTGCTGTGCGTCAGTGAGGCTATGGCTTGCGGTTATTGATTTTCAAAATGGCGAACAACAAAGTCGATCTGGGTCAGATAAGAAGCGAAGAAAATCGTTTACAGTAGATTCATAAAGCTAAGCGACAGTTATAGACATTTTGCAAGGTGAGACTTTAAATAAGTAATTCATTTATTCACACGAAACTCCTCTGGACCCTGTGACTGCCTTTGCTGACACCTCAGAGCATGATGTCTGGTCAGCCCAACCTGTTACCCGAGGGAGATGTTGATTCAGTTGAAGACAAGGATATGAGGAAACGTGCAAGATATCTCCGGCGTTGCAAGGATGTGCTGTGGTCCCGATGGACAGGGGAGTACATCAAGAGCTTGAGAGAAAGGCATAATCTCAACCAAACCAAGGGTGGACCACTCATCGAAAAAGGAGACGTTGTCCTAATACAGAGTGATGAGCGTAACGGGGGCAAGTGGAATATTGGCGTTGTGGTAAAGTTGATCAAAGGAAGAGACGGGATCGTCCGAGGAGCGAGATTGAGGGCAGGGAAATCCTTCCTGGAACAAGCAGTTCAACAGTTGTGTCCTATGGAGCTATCATGTGATCGGTTCAAGGAACCGGACGTTCCAGTACCTAACCCACGCGCCAGAGTGACTACTCCCAGGAGAGCTGCCACTGAAGCAGCAAAGAACATTAAGGACATTGCAGAGCAGGAAAAAGAAATGATTTGAACATTTGATTGATGTTTTATTGTGATTTCACTTATAATATTTGACACCTCCGGTATCAAATAGGGGGAGAGTGTCGTAACTTGCGTTACCTGTTGTAACTTACCTTCCGGTGTTGACAGATTTTTCGGGATTAGTTTTTGAACGTTGAATAATCAGACATTTGAGATAGTTTAAGTAAGGAATGCAGGTTTTGTAATCATAGGGAACCAAGATCAGGGTGTGAGCAAGCCTCCCCCGCAGACATTCTTAGCGGTTCGTCACGCAATCATTCCTCTCCCCACGAACGTCTGCTTCAACCCGTAGCCACTTCCGTTCGCCTTTGTTTCGAGGCAACCAATCAGCCTTCACCTATTGTCTCATCACTAGCCAATGGCAACTTCTGTAAGAAAAGAAGTTGTCACCCGCAGGATAATTTCCGCGAAACCATCTCAGTAAATAAATTATTCAGTTTCAATTCATGCTTCTCTTAAAATTCATGATATTCCATGTTCCCACCGTGGGGAGAGGAATGATTGCGTGACGAACCACTAAGAATGTCTGCGGGGAGGATAGGTGTGAGCGAGTGAGATAAAAACTGTTTTCAATTCAATCAATTGTGAGTTCTTTTGTCGGTTTTCCGATTCCCGACAAGGCGAAGGACTTTGAGAAAGTCTAGGCTGGCCGCAGCTTTAGCCTCTTCGAAATTAGGGCTTTCTCACTATTTTCCAGAACATCTTGCAGGAAAACGGGTTAAGGGAAACGATACCCCTTCTGTCACCATTTTCGAATAAACCAATTCAGTTTTGTGTTACTTTGTTTGGACGCTTTTGTGAATAATGGCGAAATCTGGGGAGTGAAATATAAAAACTTAACTTTGAAACAGTTATCTAGGACTTTTTACCCATTCTAGAAATTCTATATCTAGGTCTGGCATTTCTACTGAGGCAGTATTTGTTTCTTCGGAAAGTTATTTTAGAGAATGTTTTCACTTTAAAAATAAAAAGTGTAATATAACTTCTATTGGAGGTCATATTAATACATGTCGCGATCGAAAGAAATGGCTTTTGCGCAATGCCTTAATATCACAAGTGGATATGAATATATATTATCATATCGATACGATGGACAGGACTTTTTAAACTACTAGATCTTTCCGCCAACAACGAAACAGGTCAAGTGGTCAGGGGTATGGCGCGCCGTTTGTTTCAAAATTAATTTTTTCTTTGGTTGTACATTTTTAATCTTTTTCTGTTCGGAGTCATGGATATAAGTGTATCATCGGCCAGTATATCATCAATCGGTAATCTGTCGTGTAAAATCGATCTTATGTCTGTCTGTACGATCAATCATATTTTCATTCAGCTGTGACTAAAATCGATCAGTTGTGATATGAATCAGTTGTCCTTATTTTCATTCAAATGTCACTATAATCGATCAGTTGTTATATGATCGATCAGTTGTGCGTATTTTCATTCAGTTGTGACTACAATCGATCAGTTGTTATCTGATCGATCAGTAGTGCGTATTTTCATTCAGTTACTAAAATCGATCAGTTGTGATATGAGCGATCAGTTGTCCGTATTTTCATTCAGTCGTGACTAAAATCGATCAGTTGTTATATGATCGATCAGTTGTGCGTATTTTCATTCAGTTGTGACTACAATCGATCAGTTGTTATCTGATCGATCAGTAGTGGGTATTTTCATTCAGTTGTGACTAAAATCGATCAGTTCAGGGGGCGGGGGGGGGGGGGGAGAGACGAGGTCTGGGACCGAGAAACGATGTTCTCACAACTTGCAAAGCGATCACCCTGCGTGATGGCCAGCGGATAATTGCAGCATTTCTTTTTCCCACAGTAAATATTTTTAGACCAGGAGCACTTTTTAGAAGCAAGAAGCGAACCCAGAAATGCTTAAAAAATTGAAAAAAATAATGTCATGCATCTTTGTTCTTCTTGCATATCGTATTTGTCTTTCGGTACTGAAATTGCGGGGGAAACTAAAACGCGACTGCGTTGGATCTAACCAACAACAACGCGCTCGATCGATTTATAGGTTACATCGTTTTTGTCGAGCAAGGATAACTTGATGCTGATAAAAATTACTGGAGAAAGTGTTAAATTTATCGGAAGCAAGAATATTCAGAAAGCTTTATAAATATGAGCTTGCAGCTCTACATATCATAACTGAATTAACATCAGATAAACATTCACACTTCATAACATTTCACTTCGTTTATTACGATCAGTCAACACCTTGAATCCAAAGTTAAAATTCAAAACGATCCTAATAAACAAATCAGAACTACTACTGAACGTTCTGTACCTTGAAGCGACTTTAACTTTCCTAAGGTTTGCTGCAAAACACTGCTCGATAGCTCAACTCTTCGGCGGTTCTTATCAGTACGGAGCTATATGTTGCATATTCCAAACTCTGCAGAGGGAAATTGTTTAACAGAAAAAGAAAACCACACACTATGTCTGAAAAGCGACATCAAATCAATAAATTTGCGAATTACCAAAATATAATAGTGAGAAACAGTCCCGCCTTCGACCGCCATGTGTTTGTTTCTTCTCAAGACCCCTCTCCTCTACATGCGCAGAAGAGCTCTGGGTCGAGATTGCGCTGATCTATGGATTTTGACGTAATGCGCATGATCAGTACCAAATCCGCTGGTAAGACCCTTGCTGATCGCTTTGCAAGTTGTGAGAACATCGTTTGGATTTCATTTAAGAGAATGTATGGGAAGTAGCTTCCCCCCCCCCCCCTGGATCAGTTGTTATATGATCGATCAGTTGTGCGTATTTTCATTCAGTTGTGACTAAAATCGACCAGTTGTGATCTGAGCGATCAGTTGTCCGTATTTTCATTCAGTTGTGACTAAAATCGATTAGTTGTCATCTGAGCGAATATCAGTTGTGCCTATTTTCATTCAGTTGTGACTAAAATCGATCAGTTGTTATCTGATCAATCAGTAGTGGGTATTTTCATTTAGTTGTGACTAAACTGATCAGTTGTTACATGATCCATCAGTTGTGCGTATTTTCATTCAGCTGTGCCTGAAATTAACGCGAAAGGCGGGGTAAAAGCTTTAAAGACAGAAAAATTAACGCGACGTACAAAAAGAAACGCAAGTTGTTAAACAACAGGAACCAAGTTATTTAAAGTTTACCGACATCCAGGAAGCAGATGTTGAGAGTTATTCTCTCACAGCTATTATGAAAGAGAACTGTTTTTACGGTAGCCTGCGAGAGCATCCGGTTTTTTCGGCTCAAGTTCCTAGTTTCACCCGCCGAGAAAAACCGTCGTTATTTTTCGGAGGAAGGGAAGCGACGACCGGAAATACGTCTGCTGTTGTTCGCAGGCTATTTTTACGGTAATCAATTTGTAAAAGATTGAGCTGAAATTTTTAAAAGTGCGCGAAACTAAAGCTATTCAGTTTTCTAGGCGTCAGGAATGTCTGGAGAAGGTCGATAATTCTGGGCTAAAATGATAAAAATTAAGGTCGCGGAGATTAACGCTGCACTTAATTAATGGCGCGGAAATTGACGTTAACAAAAATTAATGCGAATTTTAGATTCCAATAATAAGGTATATGATCGATCAGTTGTGCATATGTTTATTTACTTACACCTCAAATCGATCAGTAGTGCTTATTTTCATTCAGTTCTGCTTAAAATCGTTCAGTTGTTGAGTATGATCGACCAAAACATTTTCCATTGTGTTCCATATTTTTTATGCTTTGGGGCCCAATTAGTCTTAGCCACTGTGACCTATAGTGGGCCCCAATGCGAAATTGTAATTGTGATAATAGAGCATGTCGTCAGACTGCCAAATGATTGTTGGTTATACACCTCAACATTTACAAGTTTAATTTGCAAGTGTAGTCACTGTTTTCAGACTTTAAAAGAGGAAATACGTATGACATCAGATGCGAGTGGGAGTTTCCGGATTTGTGGCATTGCATTCCCTAGAAAAATAAAATATCTCTTCTCTCCTAAATTGAAAACGGTATGACTCTCACAGTTATTTCTTAACTTTGTTGAAGACCTTCTTAATGTGTGTGAAAATCACATGTCAGGTGAAGATTATTCTAAGATTGAAGGTTTACTCGACCGCCCTTATAAAAGAGTATACTACAAATTAGGTATTAATTGTTAATAGGTTTATGTATCGCATTTTCTGCCCTACCACATTTTTGCTGGTTTTCCGCCAATTAGCAAGGAAATGGTTAAAATGAGATTTGATGAGATTTGCAATCTCTGATGAGATTTGTAACACGGGGTGTATTTTTCACCTAAAGGGGAAGTGAAATTTTTTTTTTTGTATCGTAAGAAGAAAAAAAGCAACCGAGGAAAATTTTATTCCGACCTTGATCTCTCGACCTTTATTTATCCTTTGACTTTAAACCTTGCTTTTCAAGCTCGCCTGCAACTGATCTCCTGTCAAAGTAGTACTATAACCTCTATGCACTCTGATCTCAGATTAGTAAAAGCTATCAGTTAAACCCTGTTACTATTTGAACAACAACGGATTTAGAACCCTCTTGTACAATTAAAGTCACTTAATTAACCGTTAAAGCGCTATCCTACCCAAAAAGGATGATGAAAACAATATTATAGCTGGGGTCGATTCATTCAATGGGTTGAGTTATTGCCATGAAAACTTTCTGCAATATTTTCACCCCATTTACGTGATGCGTAAAGGTTTCAAAAAAGTCAGTGTCACATGTGATAGGTACCCCTCCTTTGCCTCCCTGATCAATCGCATTCCGTTATTTCCACCGAGAATGAAAAAAGAAAAAAAAACCGACACAGATACAACCGACATTTACGATAAATATAGCTGAGGCGGCAAAAGCGCATTATTTCTATCACGAATTCTTTTTTGAGAACCGAAAAACAAGAAACATACTACTCAGCTCTGCATACAGTTATTTCGAGAAAGGTTGTCAGAAAAATTGTGCACGAGACAATCCCGAAAGGTAATATGGGATATGATCGATACACTGTTCCTGGCGACTGTAGCTGTCGAACCTACTTTTGTTGCTTTCCGTTAGCACTCGCAAACACATTTTCATGGCCTTTCGTGCCAATTCTTTCAAATTTCTCTGAAGAACAGTGAATCCAAAACCACCCACAATGCCTTTCGGGATTGTCGCGTGCACTTTTTCCGACAACCTTTCTCGAAATAGCTGTATACACTTGGGCGTAGACGTGACAATCTGGTCAGTTACCAGAGTGTGACAAAGTATGACCTTCGCTTGCTTAACCATGAAGAAAAATCCGGATACATGTCACAGTGTCAAAACAGAAAATAATAATCCCGGGAAGTGTTAGTCTGCTACACAGCCGTTTTTACGTTGCGTGACGACACTAAAAACGGCTGTGTAGCAGACTAGGGAAGTGTCGGCGAGTATCAAAACACTTTTATCGGCCGCAACAGTCGCCAGATTCCTTCCAATGGAAGACCATCATTCGAGCACAACTGAAACAAAACTTCATATCAACGGGCGAAGTCTTGCAAATTGAATTAAGCGAACGCAAAATCATATATATATGTTCATTAAAATTTGTCGCCCCGCATTACTGACCGCCGCATTCACGAAAACTGAACCCCAGTGTAGAGGCACCAGCCCAGATCAGGGCGTTGCATTATTATTCACTGATGATCACCTCACATTTACATTTCTGTTGGTGGCATTACATGCACGAAGGTCACGTTTTTGGAAATGAAACTTTGAAGTGGTTTCCATGAGGTGGAGGTTAATTCACTTTTGTACATACTGAGAAAATGAGACCACAATGGTGCTCTTGAACGGCTTAGAAAGTGAAATTTGACAGCATTTTGTTTTGAATGCGGGTATGGGCATGATTTTCAGTCGAACATGCCTAGCGAGCGTAAAAATCGCATCCAGGCTGAGGATAATGAGAGAGGGAAAATTTGATATATTTAGGCATGACAAAATTCAAGGGAACATTGGTACTTAGAAATAACATCTCATAGGCATGGAAAAAATGGGTTCATGCCCTCGCAGCCCAAAATTGACCTTAAAATTGACCCAGCTAAACGTAGGTCCCAGATCTCTCGCCGGGTTGATAATTCATTCCCAGTTTTTGCTCCTCTGGTTTGACATGCCGGGCATGCCGATGGTGAGTTGGTTTGGTTGCCCAGCATGCCGGGCATGAAATTGGCATGCCCAGAAAGACTGATTTTGATGTTGGCTTCAATATCACATATATAATAATCGCCAAATATATCTTAGGGAGCTTGAAGTTACAGGTTTCATGCCTGGCAATAAATGCAGATTATAACAAAAAAAGTCATGTTTGTTACAATGTGTGTAACGGGATCGACTGGCAAAACTGAAGACAGAAGCCTGGATTTATAAATAAAAAGCACAACAAAACAACATTATTCATGCATAAAATAGAATACTTCACTTGCAATCAAAGATTAATCCTTTTACTTCAAACCGATAATGACATTTCTGGGTCCAGATTTAAATTTGATCGCGGAAAAGGGTTTTAAACAATAAGATAACAAATCTTCTCAGTATAAACTTAACCATGCTTAAGTTTTATCGCGTCGGAATGTTTCCCGGTCAACAGCATTAAAAGACTGGTGAAAATTAAGCTTACCAGGTCGTTCAAGTCAGTACGAGAGTACGACGTTAATACTACAAAGACGTTCTGATTTGATGAATTTGGACTGCCTTTTCAGAGAGATTTTGCTTAAGTTTTCAGTGCGCTTCTAGTCGGCTATTTCGGCTATGCGAATCTCGCAAACTATTTTACTCCTTGCTGACGATAGTTCTTTGAGCAACGTCATCTGCTTCATCCGAAGATACCCCGAGCACGCACGATATCGGCCGAATTTCCGCAGAAGTGTTTTCGGATGACGATGAATCTAGTTTGTTGTAGCGTGGCAGTTGTGGCGTCACGATGTCGTCATGTCTCTTCGCACTTGTTTGTCTTTTTTTTCTGCGGTGCCTTGTTGAGATGTTGGTGAATGATGGACAAGAAATGGATTCTGCGAGAGACTGTAAGTACAAATTTAGTATTAATTTGTAAAGAAAAAGTCTGAATATCGAACAAATCCCGTGAATTAGCTTTTTGGCATTCAGTTTATCTTGCTGTTGAGCATGCCTAAGAACTGCGGCATAAGTGGTTGTTAACTCGTTCACTTCGGATTGTTTCTGTTTGTACGTCTTGTAATCTTCTTCTGCTGCTAAGAAGACCAGAGAAAACTTCAAAAATATAGAAACCAAAGATAAAAAAAGTCGGATCTAATTTTATAGCGCGAGCATAATTATTTTTGGCACGTACCTACGGTCATATTTTTTCACTGTACTGGTAAAGTTACTTATTTTTGTTGCACAGTGTGACTGTTGTTGATTATAATATCCGTTTGATTGTCTTTCACACTTTTGGAGACAAAATAAAATATCCGTAAATCAAATGCCAAAATCAGATTTTGATTTCGCTTTTAGAAAATGAAGATGCTGCAGATGTCAATGCAAAGTTGTAAGCAACTGAATATAAGCAGTCTGTGAATGTGCGTTTAGGTCCACAAAACTAATTTTTCTTTTGGACATCTCATCCAATTGCTTGTCTACGAGTGTATTACAAAATGCTTTGTTACAGTAAGCCTCTGAGAGGTGATTCTGATAAATTTATAGGACGCTAAAATGCAAAAAATTCTATTTAGTATAAAGCAACCTGGCTGGGTCCGACTTTTGAATACAAAATGTTCACGTTTGCCGGCTCTACTTTAAATGAACATGGTTTTTGAAATAATTTTGTACTATTTTAACTCGAAAATTATGATTGAGTTATAAAGCTTTTAAAACGGACGGAAACTAAGCTAATAAACATGTTCAATGTAAAAAAATAAGATTTCGTCGTTTTTTCAACTTTGCTTTGTGGGCCGAAAAATTTACCTTTACGCAAAAACAAAAGCAAACAATGAGGCTTTTATTCGACATAGTTTGTGAGAATGTTATCTCATCAATTTAATGTCACTAGCATTGTTTTCGTATAGGAATTTTCCTAAATATATGAGCTTTTAATTTAATAATTTTTATTCTTTGTAAATTTCTCATTTGATAGCTTCACTTTTTTATACACCGATTGAGAAACGAATGCGCTCTCGTTAAATCCTATTTTATGACCTACTTATTAGAACTCTAGGTAACATGCGAAATGATGTAACCGGACAGGCTTTAACCTTTGGTCCTAATGTATTTTTTCTTCACAACCTCTAATCAGTTGGCAGGCCATGAGAGAATATCGCCACAAAAAGATGCGAAAAATTTTTCGCTGAGTTTCCTTTAACAGATTCAACAAGCCAGTATGAAAATTTGTTAAGAGAAGCTGAGTCTACATGTTCTATTTCTTTTTTTTCATATTCCCCTTGCATGTGTTAACATTCCATTTCTTTTTTGTTACAGGTAACTTCCAGACATGACGAGGAGATAATTACTTTTCTAGAGAGCATGATACTGTCAGTTATTACTGACTTACTTTGAGTTAAAAACAAAGAACACAGACACTGGTAATGACACAAAAACACTAATCCCTGGCAAGTCTACAAAACAAGAAAGAGGAACTCAGACTCCTTATCAAAATATGAAACAAGATCAAAACAGCTTTTCTAACGTAGGGAAAATTGCGTTAAAGAGATTTGTAATTGCAACGTTATATTCAAGCACACTGCATTGTCAAACATCACAATTTACTGAATGATGAACAGTGATTTTGGGGCTTAGGTCAGTTTGTAATGAACTTTGAAAGATACGTAGTCTATAACCTTGTATTTTTAAAAGCTTTCTTGGAACATAGATACATTTTATTATACAATGAAAATAGTCTCTGTCTCTCTTTTTACTGATTTCAGTCAATTCCATTTTATTGGCAATGTGAAATGGGAATCCTATTAAAGACTCATTAAAGGGGGTGAGCCGAGTTTTTACAATCCCCCAACAGGTCATCTTCACAATGACGCTGTTTTATTACTACGGCAGAATCCCTCAGGGTTTTACTTTCTTGTGAAAATTAGAGCTTTTGTTATTTAAACTTCGCTGGGACAACCAAATCTATGAAAATGAAAGGAATAGCAATGACGTCATCGTTTAACCGTACATCAAAAAATAAGCACCGTGATCTGTTTAGTTTTTTTTTTTAGCCAGGCTTAAAATATCTGTAGATTCAAGGAATTATAACCTGTGCGTTGAGGGCATTCCAGAGACCGATTTTGGAATGCCCGGCATGCCAGAGAATTTGGCATGCCCGGCATGCCGGAGATTTTGCTGGGTATGAATTTCTTATTACTAGAACCTAGGCTTCTCGCGGCCTAGGTGAGAAGGTCACGGAACCTCAAATTATGCTTACAGGGCACGCGAAACTCTGTTGCATGCCAATTTCAATGCAAAAGCACTCTGGTCGATCCCCTCTATTACCAGTGAGCAAATCATTGACGATAAGCATGGGAAAATTCCTTGCATGCTAACCAACATTGAAAACGTAGCAGAAATGTCCTCAGTTGCTGAGTCATGCCCTAGGGGAGGCTTTAAAATACAGAATTTCCTGACATGGATGAGAGAATTTTCCGTAAACAGCATGTGATCATGCCGGCTAGGACGTATTGCCTCCGTATTGCCCCTTTTTACAGCCAGCTAGGCTCATTTTTAGGTTCCATGGCCTGAAATGACGCAAAATTCATGCCCTATCAGATGAAGGTCATCAAAACCCTACGAAATTTCACTTTCCAAGCCGTTTCTTGTCCCTCATACAGTGTGAACCTTTCAGGGCATTGTTCCTAACTTTGTTTTAACACGATTTATATCGTCTCTTTTAGTTACCTAATTCGTAATAATCGACTGCCCCCGGAAATGTAATGGACAGGGGCCCTCATGCCAAAGATAATCTTTTAATAGTTGCTCTAATTAGATCAGTTGAAACAACGCACTACTGATCGATCAACTGATCGATTTTAATCACAACTGAATGAAAATACGCACTACTGATCGATTATATAACAACTGATCGATTTTAGTCACAACTGAATGAAAATACGCACTACTGATCGATGAGATAACAACTGATCGATTTTAGTCACAACTGAATGAAAATATGATTGATCGTACAGACAGACATATGATCGATTTTACGCGACAGATTACCGATTGATGATATGCTGGCCGATGATACACTTATATCCATGACTCCGAACAGATAAAGATTAAAAATTTACAACCAAGGAAAAAATTAATTTTGAAACAAACGGCGCGCCATACTACAGGGGTTCAGACCCGTTCAGACATGGAATAACATCACTAAACGCACTTTAATTTCAGCCGCAATTTGTCACTTCTCCGGAGTTACATCATACATTACTCAGACGCGGAACGGAGTGACTGAGATGACCCTCCTCTTTTCAGCGCAATATGATACTAATCGAACGGTACCCAGTACTGCACGTAGTTCGAGATTGTTTCTGGCTCTCATTTTCGATGATGCAACTCAATTCGCGCAACGTGCGCTGCGTAACACGCCAAACTTTCAGAGTACCCGGCCACATATCTAACAGCTTTAAGGGACGAAGCATAACACGAAAGGCACCTCTGTTATCCAACGATCGAGGTACATTAAACATAAGTTGCTGGGTGTTCTGAAGTTTAGCCATTACCACGACTGGTGGCTACATTTATATGGCTTGAAGTTTAATCAAATCCAGCTCAGTAGATTAAAAACAATGCCAGATAAAGTAGCATTAATTTCTGGAATGTGAACCGATAACAACATTCGACTCACACAGTGCCGCAAGCGGTGAATATTTTCGCAATTGAAATCCGATTGGAAACTCAAATGAAGTTTAGAAGACGTTCGCAGGTGACGGGGTATCTTACCTTCAACTGAGTGTCTCAGGGATTCCGTTGCAATGGTCTTTGTTTCTCGATCCCTTACTTGCCGCTGTAGTCAGCAGGCAAACCTAGTTACAATTGTTGAGTGGCGTAACGTGCCAACAAATCACGCGTGCTTCTGAAACTCTGATCTGCACAAAGTCACGCTACTAAAGAAGTGACAAGTTATTTCCGTCCCTATGCGTAATTTCGAGAGGTGCACAGGGAGCCACCAGGGGAACAGAAAATTTTTTGAGGGTCCTGGGTTATACGGAAACTGGACTGGCTAACGCAGAAGGAAGATGGTAGACGGGTATTTGTAAACTGTAAATATATTGTAGATATCTGAAACAGCAAATTCCTTCAGGGCTTCTCAGGAATAATTTTTACAACAGTAGTTGGGCGACTTTTGCTAGGATTAATTAATAAAGCAAGGCGCAGAGGCCTAGTAAAGAGTCAATGTGAATGTGATTATTAATCCAGAGCGTTCAGAAAAGGTTGAATAATTTTAGACTGACGAGTAGTCCCCCTTTTTCCTCGGGGATAGTAGAGCGAGCGAAACGCGTGAAAATCACCCCACGCGAGAAAGGCGAGACGCGTTGGGGAGAGAGAACTACCGAAATACCCATATCCCACCGCGTCTCGCCTTTCTCGCGTGGGTTGATTTTCACTGGCGCTCGCGTTTGGCTCGCTCTACTATCCCCGAGGAAAAATGGGGGAGTACTCGTAGTCTAGAATAATTTTGGGAGTCTATTTTCGGCAGATTGAGGCTACTTTTATACTATGTCCCGGTTTGGTTAAGTCTCCGGAGATTTTCAAAGATCAAATTTACATCCGCCAGGTGTAGTAGTATAAACAATTCTTTCAACGCAACCGAAACAGCGTGCAAAAGAAGTTGTGTTCAATAGCCCGGGGCTAGTGGATTTTGCTATCGGGTTAGTGAATTCTGTTTTTAAATTGCCCGATGGGCAAGCGAAGTTTTCTGGGAAATTCGAATTCTAGAAGGACTGTAGTCAATCTGCTTATCGAAACTTTTTTCGGGCTAGTTAAAAGGACTCTTGGGCTGGTAAATGCTAGGTACAGTTTAAAACTGACTTTCTTTGCACCCTGATCCGTGTACTTTTTCGCCTGCGATCATACCAGAAAGAGCTCGTTACAGGCGTTTAGATAGTGACAGGCTGTTCACTGACCACCTATTTTCTCTTAAGTCGTCGCGCACAGAAGAAAAGAGTACAACGGAAAACGAAGACAGAGTTATTCAATACACGAGTTCCATTTTATTTCAGGATTTGAGGCAAAATGACGATCACGATGTATTTCATGTAACATCAAATCAAACTGTGACATTGTACCTGCCTATCAAATTTCACATACGAGGCCACATTCCACACGAATGCAAGCAATCGCACAAAGGACGGTAGCACTTTACACTTGTTTAGACCAAACATGTTTTTTACAAAACGAACCAAACGCGTGGAACGATGTCACCTATAGCCTGATTACACACCATCGTCCGCAATCGTGTCGATCGCCTTGTGGAATGATTGTGCCTGGATCGATCGAGATAGTCCAAACGAAATCAGCCGATCGTCCCGCATAGCATGCAGCTGGTGGTTCCACTTGATTTTTAAACATTTTGACGTTATTTCTATGGTCGACAAGAGTATAGACCATGGAAAATTGTCGTCAATTTGTTTACTCGATCGTCTGCACACATCTTCAGACATTTTGAGACTACTGGTGCGATTGGGGCGATCTGGAAGATTATAAGGAAATCAGGTTTAAGGCAACAAGAGGTGTGTGCATGGAAACTCAAGTTACGTTAAATATCAAATATCGATGAACGTAACGAGTTTTTCACTCCTAGAGTTGATGTACGGTGCAATTATCCGCGTCAGTTATATTCACCTTACCGCAATAACGTTTTGGCATAGAAAAATGGAGGAAAAATGAGACGGATGCATGCACCCTATAGTGGTAAGCGTTTAATTAATTCCTATTTGGCTTTCCTATTTCCTTTCAGCATTTTTCTCTGACTGCGTTAATAAAATTAGGGCTATGACTCAGCAAAAAGAACGATTCCAAACAACTCCTCTTGCTCACTATATAAAAACGCCCCTTGACCTCAAAAACAGTGCGTAAGAGTGGAATATGCTTCGTGCTTAAAAATAAATTGAAAAAGCTATCCACCGACACGCCATTTGTACACTCCCCCACCCCCATCACTTCCCCCACACAGTAATATTAACATCTCAGTGAACAACGCCGACATTCAAGCCGTCTTTAAGCGTCATATTATTAAACTGCTGTCGCAGTTTCTCTCGAAGTTTGCGTCGCTGTTGAGAGACAGACGAGTGATTGGCCTTGAACCGAAGAATTTCCTGCTCTGATATACAAAGGTCTTCGTCGGACGAAACATAACCCTGAGAAAAGACGTGAAAAGAAATGAAGTTAATCACTTGTTTTTGAAGAAAATATAACTGAGCCTGCAGAGCACGCGTTTTTTTTAACAAAAGCGTGACCTAGAGGCACATTGATCGCGGTTGCCATCTTAAAAGCAACTAGCCTCTTCCTTAGAGTCTTTTTTTGACTCACTGAGCCAACTCTCTGACAGTTCAACGTCAAATCATTCGCACTGCAAAATGCGCCTGCTTTGCAGGCTAATGCACCTATCAATGTTAAACCCCAGGGTGGGGGGGGGGGGGGGGGGCGGCGGGCAGACCCAGGGGAATTTGACATTTTAATGGCAGCCAGAGTCAAATTCCCCACCCCCAGGCACCTACTAAATGTCAATTTCCCGCCTCTGGGGTAACTTTTTCTAACAGAGTCAGGACTTAATAATTGACAGGTTGGAAAGGATATGTCTTTTACAACCTTACATAGTGTTCACTGCAACACAAGAGAGGCAGTGCCAGAAAATGTCATCCTCTGCAGGGCATAATAAAGGTGGCCAAGATGCGTTAACACAAACGTGATGGTACCACATGTCACATGTGTCACACTGTATCCACAGGACTTGTTCTTGGGCATTATCAGGATCCTCATGTTGTCTTGTTACTTTCAAGAAAAGCAGAGGTCATTTACCTCTGGTGACTTCTGGGTATTACCAAGATGGCAGGTCACTCATTTCCAGGTTCTCTCGGTCTTCCAAGATGGCGGCCATGTCAAATTCCCGACCCAGGGGCAACACTTAAATGTCAAAATCCCTACCCAGGGGAAGGCACGCTCAGTCAATTTCCCGTGGGTAGCCCGCCCCCCCCCCCCCCCCCCCCCACCCTGGGGCTTAACATTGATAGGTGCATAAATATAACTTGGCTCTTGCCTTTGTGATCTCTTTGCGTCTCGTTTCTTAGATGTGTAAGTTCACAAAGAACCTTTCCGGGAACCTGTGGGCAATTGTAACAATTACTGTTACAAATGGCCGGTGTACAAACAACCTGTCATGTAACAGAGTCTACCTTGTACTCCTCTAGAAATCAAATGTAACATACGGTCAGGTCGAAAGGAGCCCTTAAAGGAGCTGTGTGACGAAAGTTATCGATATTCAAACAGTGGGAACTCCCACCAAATTAGGTGAAAGATAAAAACAACTGCTCACAATAATAAAAGAAGGTATAAATAACACGGCGTATACAAAAGAAGGTACGGATGGAAAAATTTGAACGGATTAAAACGGGATTGCAATGGCGGTTTTTGAAAACTTGTTAGCTGAACAGTTTTTCAAAGTTCATTTTTGTTGTTTGTAACGTTTGCCATAATGCTTAAGAGACATACTTGTAAAAAGTACTCTCTTTTCGCGCCTCTCATGGCCTGCAAACACAGACTTATTTGATATATTTTCGGCGGAGAGAGAGTACATTTGCGTCATTCGCCGCCTCTCCCGGCTCGCGCACCAGACGCGCGCGTGGTTATTTTTCCCTCACACGCGTTTCGCTTGACGGACGTCGTCGTTTAAAATTAATGAGAAACTACTAAACAATCGATCACCACGATCGCTTACCGGTGACCCTGTTCCACCATCTTGCCACCCCATTAACTTCAACAGCCGTTTTTCCTCATCATCAATACACTCTGGAGGTTTCTCTTGTTTTTCGTGAGTAGGAGAATTTTGCTACAGAGAAGCAAGCAAAGTCATTTAATTACAAATTAGTTACACAGTTTATCTCTCACACACCAGTGCCTATCCTAGCCCACTACATTCAAATGAAAATCAGCAATGACGCCAATAAACAAATAAACAATCAATGCCAATATTTACAGTACATATTGCGACAGTAGTACATGTTTTCTTAAACAGTTGGCTTGAAATTAACCCTTCCAGTATCCTTCCAAGAAGCGTGGCACTGTCGTAGTAGACTCGATGACTCTTTTCCGAAAGGAAGCGTAAATGCTCACTAGGTTAGCTTTTGTTAGTAACTGAAAAATGACTCAAACAATTTCTAACCTTCTTCTCTTCATTCTTGCCCTTCTTTCTTCTACTGTTCCCATTACTGCATTGAGGGGATCCTCCACTGCTGGGGCTCCCAGATAACTGACAATCAGCGCATGTTTCTTCATCTTCAGCCCCTACTCCACAAGGATCTTTCGTATGACTACCCTGATGAAGTCCTCCAGACCAGTTATTGCGATCTGCCACATATCTATGGGGACCGACAAACTCACACGTTATGACATCTTCTCTTGATCATGAAAAATACAACACCTAAATAACATTATTTCATTACTTCACATCATCTCACTCCTCACGGGAGATATAAACTCAATAAATTGACCTCGCTCCCAATGTGTGGCTTCATAGCTCAGTTGGTAGAGCAACGCACCGGCAACGCGGAGGTCACGGGTTCGAATCCCGTGGAAGCCCTTAATTTTTTTTAGGCTTCTTCTTTCCAATTGCTTAAATTGGAAAATTTACTGCGATGATCATTCTTCACTTTCATCTACAACAGCAGTTCAAAATGAATTATTTCAGTACTTCACATCACCTAAATAACAGTAGGCTACAAGAAGAAGACTCCTCTAGACTGCACGGAGATTGGATAATGCAATTCTAGAGCTCTGATTGGCTTAGCCATCATGATATATGAGCCATTAGTATAATAGAGCGCTGTGATTGGCTAGGAGCTTCGCTTTATCCCGCTATAATCACCGCGCAGTGATTATAGCATTGAAGGCTAGCAGTTTTCAAAATGGCAGCCAGATTTTTTGATGTTTCGGGGTCGGAAATTGATGAATAATTTTATTTTCTCGAATAATCATCAATGTAATTACACTAAAACAATTAGTCGCCTCAGGTGACGTGAATATTGGCGAATAGTTACCTCGACTTCGTCTCGGTGACTATTCGCCGATACAGCTATTTCGAGAAAGGTTGTCGGAAAAAGGTGCACGCGACAATCCCGAAAGGTAATATGGGATATGTTCAATACACTGTTCCTGACACTGTAGCCGTCGAACCTACTTTTGTTGCTTTCCTTTAGCACTCACAGACATATGTCCATACCCTCTCCTGCCATTCTTTTAAATTTCTTTGAAAAACAGTGAATTCAAAACCACCAACAATACTTTTCGGGGTTGTCGCGTACACTTTATCCGACAACCTTTCTCGAAATAGCTGTGTTCGTTAGAGCGATTTTCGTATGGCCTTGAAATGAAAACCCGCGAACAAAACAGAAACAACAAACGAACGGAAATAGAGCGATTTGATTGGTGTATCGAACGGATACAAACGCACCTGGGTTTTGGTTGGCTAAGCGAACGCTCGGGTAAACAAACTTCATACCCGAAGAACTTTCTAGAAATTGCTTTGACGTCATACTGCAACACGATTGGTCAATCTAACAATGCCTTCTCCATATTGGGGTTTTCTTTGGCGGGAAAACGTAGAGTCCATGTTTTGTTCTTTCCATCCATTGGCTGACAAAACAAATAACAAACACTTACGGAAACCATTTTTCAAGGTCATACGAAAATCGCTCTAATATAAAACCTAGTCGAGGGAAAAACCCGGCGACCAAATTTGAGAAACGAGCGAACTATGAAGGTCAAAGGGCGGCAAGATCATCACAAATTACATCCTAAAGGACAACAGTACCCCAATGAGACACTCACCCACAGTCACCATTCCTGTAACCATTTCTCTTTGACTTCCGCTCACAATTACTCAAATCTTCACAGGTACAAGGTGATTCACCGCTATCAACATCATCATCATCATCTTCCCAGCTGTCTCTATGACCATTTAATTCCTCTGTCTCTTCAACTCCCTCAATCACACAAACTTCTTCCTTTGCGGATTCTTCCTCTTTCAGTTCATTATTTGTTGACAGAGTAATTTGTGAATGGTATTTACATTTTCCCTTCCGCTTTGCTTTCTTTTTTAACCGTTTCTGCTCTCGTTTCAGTTCCTTTGCTCTTTCAGCCTCGGAAATCTCCTCTACGACTTGTTCTAGCCGTGAAATTCCTTGTTTTTCTTCAACAGCAACCTGTGAAGATAAACATAGTGGTGAGCAAATGACTTGCATTTTAATAGGAGGGTGGAGGCGCTTACCAGTCATTTCGATACAAAGTCGCTTCGCTACAAGCCGTTTCTATACAATTTGATTCAGTCGAGGTGTAAATAGTTTCACGTGCTTGGCTTAAAAAAGGAGGAATATTCACCTCATATGTTTTTTTGGTTCATGCGTGAACTGTAATTTGAGTAATCGAAATTTTTGTGCAATTTCATTGCTTGGGTTGCCATCAAAATGACCGGTTTCAGCGAAGGCAGGTACCAAGAAGTGGCACCAAGTAGTTAAAAGGTCGTAACCTGCAGGTCCCAGGTTTGAGTCCCGCTCTGACCAATAGATGGTGTTGTTTCAACGTTCACCGGTCATTTCGCTACAAGTCGTTTTGCAGCAGAGTCTTTTCGTTTTCATGATGCAGCGAACGACTTGTAGCGAAACGACTTAGCAGTGAAACGACCAGATACGGTTTCAACTCGTCGGCCTTGCCTATAAATAGCTGACTGGTTTGCCTCCTGCCATTTGGGGGTTTTCAATATTGTCATGTTTGCTCATTTAATTGAGTTCATTTGAGACAGGGCGCGCGAAAAACGCCAGATCAACTTAACTACAGCTGTATGTACAATTTCACTAAAATCATAGCAGTTACAGTCTTTCAGTCCTGAAACGTGAGCTATGACCTGTAAAAGCACCTTTAATAGGTTGAAAACGTTAAGCATTTACAGGTGTTTACCTGACTTACCTCAAAACTTTTTCTTAGTGCATCAATCCCCAGATAAAAAAGCATTTGCCAAGTTTGTTCCTCAGCCCTAAGTTTCTGCCAAAGTCTGTGAAGTCTTTCCCAAAGGTGAATGCCAAGACACGTCAACACCTTCAAAGAAAGAGACAAAATAATTTTTACCAAGATCAATTCTGCACACAAGACCCAAAGGGAAGGTTCTTTAAACGAAGTTTAGCCAGTGTTTAACGAAACCGCGCTCTAAGCAATTTTCAGTTTGCCAAACGCTTTTATTAAAACACTGCTTATCATGAGCAGTTTCATGAAAGCATAAAGCACAGACTACAACTAAATGGCTTTAAGGAGTCGTGCAAGTCAAGTGCTCATAACTGCTTCAGACACTGTTTGATGGACTCAGACATAAAACAACTTTTTAGTCATACCTCTTCCTGGGCAATGTCCAATGTCTTAGCATGTCTTTCTCTTCTTCTGAAATAAAAGCATTGTTAGACAATGTATTAAATGTCTGTGGTGGTCCACATCACCAATCCATACAGGAATGGTGTGTGGACCTGCTTTCTTGCAATTAATTTTTATTACAGCAAAATATTACTAGAACTATCATGGCTTCTTCAAATTGCCCAGTCAACAATCTTATTCGTTGAATCAATGCCCTTCTCTCAGTGAATAAGATTGTTGACTGGGCAAATTCAGTTTAAAACAAATTAAACCTATCAACAATAGATGAGCTTGGGGAATGGTGCCTGAAAGGAAGTAGCCTGTTCCAGGCTCCAAGATAGTGGTAAAAAGTCGTTCAGTGAAAAGAATTTTCACTTAGCTCGTTTTAATACGTCCGCACTATACTATCTGAGAGCCTGGCACAGGCTAGAAAGGAAGGTGGAGCCACAGATCACACCAAGCCGAACGCGTAGGGTATCCATGACAACCCTGTGAGAGGCAACCATCAGTCACCTATCGAAAAACTGCCCGATAGCGAGACATGAATGCAAAATGACTCGAAATCTGAAGCCAAGCTGTAAAGCATGTGAAGCCCCTGCAGGTAACCCCTGGTCCCCCTTCACACCAGCCCTGGGAGAAACCGCTGGCCAGCATTGGTTCATGTTTAACTTAGCCAAAATTCCACTTAGCCACATAAACTATTGTTTGTGCAGTAACCAATGGAAGACAGTTTGACAATTTTCATTTCCATACCACCACTTTAAGTTGTTCTGAACCTTGTGTGAAGTCCTTGGGCTGCCTGGCAGGCACTCAAAAGGGAGTGGGGAAGGGCTGGGCTCAAAATAAGCCCTGTTTGGTAATCCGGGACAAGTAGATGTTCTTGCTGTGCAAGTACCTTTCAAAGCTTACTCGCCCAATGCCCAAGGGTGCAAGCACGTCATGCTCTAACAAAATGATTACCTAACAAGAGTGAGAAGTGGTCCCAGACAAGCTGGAATTCAATTTTTTTTTTTTGCGAGCCATGAAGGGGAAAAATAGATGTAGGAGAACATTAGGAGGCACATTCAACTCAAAACTGAAGTGGTTGACTTACCCTCCTGCAAGCTCTGGCTCTGCCCTTCCAATAAGATGTGCAATATAATCAGTATCACAAAGTACATGGACATGCCGCTCTTGAGGACAACTTTTGAGCCCATCATACAATGCTGCACAATACCTAGAAAAAGAAACAAAGCCAATGAGTATGTAAACTTGACTAGAGTTTACAGACAGTAACTCTGATCAACCAGTGGCCTGCTCCACTTACAGTTGAAATTAAAGGGGCTATCATCATTTCCTATCTTTTAAAAAAGCTACCACATTTTCCCCATCAATTGAATTCCACAAGTCAAATAATGATTCAGTTTTGTTATTCAAGACTATATTTAAATACTGAAACAGTTTCCTTTGAACTGTTGTAAAGGTTAGCAAGGATGGACTGGGATTGAAACTTAAAAAAGGTTGGCTCGGTTCTTCAAGTTTTAATACCATACCCGCAAAAATCACCAAAAAATTATTGTTACCGCTCCCTGTTGAAATGTTTGATATCTACCAGGGTTGCCACTCATCAGAAAGTTAACAATTCCCTGACTTTTCCCTGACTTTCCACTGACCTTAAACAATTTTCACTGACCTTTTATTAATAAGAAACAATCAATGTTTACATTTGCTTTAGCTTTTTTTGTGGGCCATTGCTATTTTTCTCTTCATTTTCAAACTCATTCCACTTTTCACGGAAAGAGGAAGAAGGAATTTGGAAGAAAGCATGCATTCAAAACGAAAACCACTGACCACAAGTATTACATGTGTCAGGCATAGAGTCAAATTGATCGCTTTGCTTGCTCTGCAGTATACTTTCTTTCCGAAAGAAAATGGATTTCAAGGTCTTGAAGAAAACTTATGAACTATATAAACTGGAAAACAGAATTCCCTGACTTTTCACTGACTTTGACAATATCAAAGATTTACGATGACTTTTTAGAAAATTCCCCATCTTTTCCCTGATCTTGAAAAATTTTTCTTTTTCGCTGACTTCTCCCTGACCGTGGCAACCCTGTCTACTTCAGAACTCTATAATAACTTCAGCACATATATCCACAAACAAATTCTCCAAACTGATCTCCATACATTTCCTTGAAAAATTAATTGAGAGAATTTGATAAAAGATCAAAGGTTTTTCTCTTTGTGATCATTTGATTAATTCCCATAGACTTTGCTCTTGATAATCTATGGATATCATTAGGAGAAAATTGCTGTTGGTCACTACTGGGAATTAAAGAGTCAAGAAATGAAAAACTGGATATACCCTACACATGGAACAAAAATCAGCTAACAGTCTTACCCTTTTTCACTAGGTCCATCTAAATCACCAGCCAAAATACTGTAAGCCCTTAGAACTTTTGATTTACATTCTGTACAAAACCTAGAGCAATAAAAACCAATGTCAAGAAATAAAACAATCACAACTACAACAACTACAACAGTTTTATAAAACAATCATTTATTGCCAGTTGGATAGAGGAAAATGCACATTAACAGCATTTCAAGTATTCAGTCAATAAAGAGTCTTGAAATATAAAAATACTAGATAATACACAGGAAAGCATTTTATTAGATTAACAGAAAATGCACATTTAATTATTTTAATGATGCTGCACTCCAATGGGTGCAATTCTGCAATGAATAATAATTCATTGTTAGAACTATAACATTCTATTGCTAGGATGCAGACCAAACAAGAGCTTATAAAGTTATTTACTAACCTATGCTTTCTCAAATAATTCTCCAATGTGTCAAGAAGAGCATCTGAGTCGATTAACACAACCTAGAAAAAATAAAACAGGTACAATATATGAGAAGGAAAAGTGGAAGAGATTTACAGAAGAAAAGGTTACCGTAAAGAATATGGCCAAGTTTAACCATACCTCATCTCGACATTCCTGTGACAATAAATCCCACACATCTATCCAGCTTCTATTTAATAAATCAATAAAATCACATCATAAGTAGTAAAAAAATGACAAGTTACATGTAAGCCCAAAATTAATAAGGATAAGATCATTTTCCTTCCAAGTTTCACCACCAAACTACATGCATTGGAAATAATTTATTACAGTCTTGACCACTGCCTTACCCTGATGGCCTTGACTTGTGTGTTTCCAATGAATGAAGAGGACACCGTCTGCAAAAAAAGTCAAGTTTCTTCTACTTACTGAACTATTTTACTGTAAAGAGAAACTCAACTTCTCAAAGGTTATGCTCTTTGAAGTGTCACAGCAGGGTTGTCACTAAGATTTCAAGTTGCCGGGTAAATACAACAAGTATAAGGAGGGGAATCAAACAGCTAAGGATTTCTTTTGGTTCTATTTTTCTTCTATTTTCCAATAAAAGTAGCCTGGGACCACACTCACAGTAGCCGGGGTAAATCTCTGGCCCCCTGGCTCTTAATGACAGCCCTGCACAGGATACCTAGTGTCATGCAGTTAAACAGTTACGCTAAAGTGAAAAAAGGTTTTCAGTCAGTTGAATACAAAACAAAATTGTTTTTTCTAGGTCCTTGGACACTGCTGGAGCACATTTAACCTCTTTTCAAAACAAGAATGGTAATTATTATTGTTGTTGCTGTTTTCTTTAAATCTGAAACCCTACATACCTGTTGCGTCTGCACTTAGGAATGGATTCAACCATCTCATTTAGTCTGGAACTTAAAGGAACAAATTAGGCCATTAGGTTACAAAATCTAGATTCCAGGCATCATTTATAGTGTTTCTGCCAATCATAGCATCCTCATGGCAACCCCATCAGTTTGCAAAATAACATTGGCAAAAATACTCCAAAGCTGAGGAATATAATAACATTGTGGAAGTTTAAATAATGCAAGGTATACTGAACATTACAAGTGAAAAAAAGGCAAAAGAAATCAGGCACAAGTTAACACCTCTAAGTAGCCATGTAAAATATGAGGAAACTTACTGTGTTTTAATGATTAGAAGGTGATGAGGTTATTGAAATGCTCATATATATGCCAGGAACACAAAGTGATTAGGCAATAAAAGAATAAAATAAAATACAGCAAGAACAAAATAGAAAGAACAGCACTGCAGTTAGTTTTATAGCTTCATAGTATTAAATAAGTAAAATCATATGCAAAAGAACTATTTTCAGATTTACTTACCCATGTGTGTAAAAGAGTGCATAGACGAGTTTTGGATCCTGAAGGAAAGGACCCTCAATTGTCAAAACTTGAAAAAGAAAACAGAAATTACGCCATCATGTTACTCCTTTGTTCTTCTCTATTTTTTATTATTAAACATAGCATTTGTAAGGTATTTCAGACAATCAACACTTTTGCCTCTAGATAAGGAAGTTTATTATTCCACTTCACTCACAACAGTACAATTTAATAATGCTAAAAGCGGATACAAATACGGGTACCTCACAGTACATTCCAGTGGCGGATCCAGACCTTCAGATAAGAGGGGGGTGGGGGGGACTGGTCATCCAGACCCTGAGATATAAACGTGGGGTCCAGCCTCCAAAAAAAATTTTTCAGCCCTTTGGGGCTCATTTTGGTCTAAAAATAAGGGGAGGTTCCCATGCCCCCAAAGTACCTCCCCTGGATCTGCCATGGCAGTCAACTCTCTCATAAGCTACCACCCTTGGTGCAGTGCACTACAAAGTGGCTGCTTACGGGAGGTGGTCGTGTATGGGAAAGATAAAAAAATAAGCTCAAACTGAACTGATTAACATAAATTTTACATAAAGTTGTTACCTTGAGAGCTAAAACTTAGGCAAATCGATAACTGGCAATACACTTAATTATAGCTCAATTTATAACATGTAGAATTTTAGTGATGCTTTCAGTTTGTTAAAATTGATAAAATGAACTTGACAAGTTAGTGGCATAACTTGTGACAAAATAAGCATTGCATTTGTTCTCTTAATGGCTTCACTTTCAGGTACAAAATTCGAAACAAATGGCAAAAATTGTGCCTGCTTTCTGAAATTTACCATGATAATGATATGCAATGGTTATGAAGGCCTGAAAAGTTTTTTTGGCCGACATATGTTCCTCTCAACCTTTTTGGCCTTGACCCTGCACAATGCTCATTATAGCACTCCAACCATGTTGGATGAGCTGACTAATATAACGGTTTTGTCACAGTGCATGGTCAGGGAGTTCCCAGCAAAGAGCTGTATGCTGCAGCATCATTGTTTTTGCCTTTCAGTTTTGCTGGCTTTCATAATCAGTCTCCTCTAAAGGCTCTTGTAACTACGAATAGACCAAAGCATTGCACAGTCCACCCAAAATTGTCACAATTAAACAATGGTTCAATAATAACAACAGTGAGATTACATTGTATTTCAAATTTCTATCAAATAAAGGCCACAAGTCAGAACAACTTACTTCCACTGTTTGTAATCATTAAGGGCTCCAAGGCTGGTTGCCCAGATTCTACTAATTGGTTGTATAATCGCTCCATACTGTGCATAAACAAAGGAATGATGTGATTAGTAAAGATGGTTTAGAGAAAAGAATCATCAACACAGGATGTTACATTTAACTTAATTCAAGGCATTTACAAAAGAAAAAACTTCTTTAACCTCAAAAGTTATACAGTTGAACATCCATGCAGGCCCTCTGATAGGGTGTGGTAAAAACAAAACAAAACAGAAATTATGCAGCATTTTAGGGCAGGCTATGAGATAATAAAGGACATTTATACAGTACACTGTGCTATTGTAACTGCAAAATGTATGCAATCAACTCTCTGGATAAGTTGTTCTTTTTCCTGATAAGGACAACTTTTGGTACGACTCTCATTACGAAACCACTAAACCTTTGCATTTCGGCTGGTCACTTATAAGAAGTTTGTCTGTTTATATTAAAGAGGCAAAATTAAACAATGCACTTATGTACACCTAATGACTGGTTTTGTTCTTCCATAGGTCTTGAGGTTTCATTCAACTCTGTCTTAGAGCAAGAAACATCAAGACCATGCATTACTGCACTTTTCATAAAACGTGAACTCTGAAGTTCAAAAACCAACTGACATTTGCATTTTTCGCTGCCGTCAATCATCTTAACGGACCTCTTAGGAAACAGAACTTTGCTTCAATGGGTTCAAAAGGTCAAGGTTTGTGATCTGTGATTGGTGGATTTCGATCCGTTTTTTTGTGTTTCTGTGTTTCAAGGTTCATTGCTTGTGATTGTAATTATGATTAATGGCAGCGAAAACGCAATTGTGAAGGCGGCTTTTGAATTTTAGAGTTCGCGTGTTTGTGAAAAGTGCAGTAATCATAACTATAACAAAATTCTCAAATGTGATTGGCTATCAACTATCCTGATTTCAGTACTAACAGGACAGCATAATAGGACAATACATGTCATGCCTAAGTAACTGAACAATATGTGTCATCGTGTGTGCATGCTTGAACTGGTATTTTCACTTCTAGCAACTCTCAGAATATCCTGGGTTTTAATTTTAGAAAAGCTTAAAATATCACAAATTTTGTTATAGTTATGATTAATAATTGGTAACACTGAGAACTTTGTGTCATCCAATTGAGTCTGTAATCATCTTAGTGATTAAACAAATTGAACTCTTGCTATTTTGTTGATCAGTTGTATGATTACAGACTGAATTGGATTCCACTCAGTCCTATTACCATTACGTATTAGATGGTAGGTTACAAGAGGCTCAACCCCAAAAAGCACTCCAACTACAGCTATAAGCTTTTCCTGGAAAAACTTTGGTGCTTAAAAGGTGGTCACGAATGGAGGTTTGAGTGTATATGAAGCACACACTGCTGCACTTTTGACACTTCTCTTATGTGTACTTTAACATATAATGCAACAGTACACTTGATCAGGTTTTCTACTCTACTCCCTTCCACTTGGCATTAAGAGTGATACAATGATTGTGTAGTATTTTAAATAGCTGGGATAGCATATGTAAAAATACAGGCCCCAGTTGCTCACAGGATAAATCTCTATCCAGTGAATAGCATAATTGGTTTCCTGAACACTTATCCACTGGATAGTGATTTATCGAGTGGATAATGCTGCCCAGCTTTTGAACAACTGGGGCCAGGTGGGGAATGATTGCAGAATACCCAGCACACTAAACGTCTTACTAGTGTGCCTATAGAATGAGGTATATAACTAGTGCTCCCACAAGGAGCAGTTTTTTAAGTTAGATATTTAGTGGGCCAGGTATTATGTAATTTATTCCCACATGAAAATCATAGAATAAATGGAAATAACAAGATATTTGCAAACTTATTTAATATAACGTACTGCGTCGCGTTTAAAATAAAAGTGCAATATCAAATAAGCATATATTCCTACATAACATAACAAATCCCACAAAGGTTGTTACACATTTTCTAAAAAACTTAAGCTTACTAGAGAAGCCATTTAAGATAAATTAACGAAATCGAAAGTGATAGTTACTGAGATTTGCTTGTAATAGTGAATAATTAATTTCAAAACGATGACGAAACATTATATAAAAATAGAAAATTCTTGCCTTCTACGACATCCTACGCACGGAACAGAGAGAGACAGGAAGGAAAATACATCTTTCTGTCGCACCATTGTTGCAACAGCAAGATCATCTGAACTTAAACATTGAAATCTCTGCAAAACAAAACGAAATTAGATCGGAATGCTTACCTCCTGGCAACTAAATGCAATTGCCAGAGAGTGCTCATATCCATCTGGAGACTCAGACAGTACAGCTTGAACATCACAAAAATAGTATCTGATCTCGCGATTAGTCGACAGGACATTTACATGGTCGACTATTCAAGCTGACCACTCACTCGATCTAGAGTAAAAGCGAATGGCAACTTCTCATGTTGTATTTTCGCTTTGGTTGCAAAATATATCGTAAAAAAACTAATCTCATGCAGGTATACGAATATTTCATTTAATTTGATTTTTATGAAAACTACCATACTGGTAAACATTTATTAAATTCAACCTTGGAAAAGACAACTGTGCTAAATGACGCTACACCAGCTAAAGATTCGTTTCTGCAGATTTAAATACACTTGACAAAAAGGGAACTTAGCCTGAATTTTTTCAAAATATTCAAGCTTTAAGCTAAGATATTCACTGACCTTGTTAAATACTTGAAGTTCGTCTTCGTTCACTTGGCGAGTACAAATGACAGTTTCAGGAATTTCCATTACCATCTGACCAAGAAAGGAAAAGAAACTTCAGGCAAAATTCACGGAAAATAAATTGTCAGAAGGCAACTGGCACAATGTACAATACCGTTAACGTGTCTTCAATATTTAGTGGGATTTGTCTCCTCTCGAAAGCGAAGTCAGCTTCATCTCGACACACCGCTACAAGTTTCGCCATTTTATCCAATCTGTCTTTCTTAGACGGACACCAGAAAACTTCTGTTAAATCAGAGGAAGTCGATAAAGCTCGTGAAGTGCAATGCTAGACTGAAAAGCGCGTATAAATGTGTGTTCCTTGGTGAAAATGTTAACGTAAATATTCCCTCTTTTCCTGCTTTCGATCCTCCATACCAGAGAACTTAGCGCGCTGTGTGTCTTACCATGCTCCTTCACGATGCCACGTTGAGCTTCGAGCGTCGAGCGGGCGCGTCTCAACGTCAGTGCGACGAATTATCATTATGTAATCTCTTAGCAGCAGCCACACCTTACTACGTCAATTTACTACGTCATACCATCCATGTTACCAACCTCGTTCCCAGGTTCTCTCTCCTACCCGTCGAGAGACCCTGGTTGGGTCTGGTCACGTGTCTCCCAGAATATCTGGGAGATTACAAACAAACGACTTGGGGGAGGGGAGGATAAGTGTGAGATTTGTCTCTACAAAGCGTAGACGTCCAGATCAGTGGAAACTGCGTATCCGACCTTGTCTAAAGGGTCCTGTTTTTTATAGTTCCCGGACTAGTCAAGACAAAACTTCGTACGCCGAATCCTTTGACAGCGAAAGCGTAACTTCCTGCAGAATATCTGGATCTTTATCGGATGTTGCAAAGGAAATCACGGATTCACCACTTGTACAGTCAAAAATATTTTAGGCGGTTGTATTCATACCGAAACGCAGTAGGCTTAAATTGCCATTTCTATGTTATGGAGGCCACCTTTAGAAAGCAAACGTATGTATTTTCAAAACTATGATTATGCAGTTCGAAGGGGGGCTACCAGAGCTAAAATATTATTTTGACCGTGAATGTAAAATGAATCCTCTGCTCTCAACGTAACTGCTTTGTTTTATCACCGCTAATGGTTTAGGTTTTGCCTGTACTGATTCGGGCCGATTACCAGCCGCTGTCACCGACAAACATTGATTCTTTCAATGCAAGTTCAACGAACAGGGATTTTCCCTTCAATGCGGATAAACACGCGCTTGTGTCTTACTCAGGATCGTAGATTTTCAGGATTTTAGTATCTAATTGTTGTCATCGGTTTAACTGCGATAACACGAGTTTTTTTATTTCTCCGCTGGTAATACGCTTGTTTATCTTGTGATAGCTCTGTTTAGGCAGAAATTTCCCGAATTTCAGTTATAGTTGGAGCTAGTTGGAGGCTTAGCAAATCTGTCTTGCCCTTTCGATCATTGCGTGAACGATGAAAACGAACCAGACAGAAAAATTGAGAGACAAAGGACTCCTCCCTCGGAATTAATTTTGTTCTGGGACCACGTGACCAGACCCAACCAGGGTCTCTCTCTCTCCCGCTCCTTAGGGACGGGTAGGAGAGAACCCTGGGAACGAGGTTGCCATGTTACTTCCGTTTACTATTTTACAGTAGTATATATTCTGTACATTCGGTGTTTGTCCTAATAAACCTGATTAAGACTGGTATTGGCCAGTCGAAATATTGTATTCCTCATCTTTTTTCACGTTCTTTGATCAGTTTTTGCAGTAGTCTTTTTGAGGGAGTTTAAGATGCCACTACGGCGACGGCAAAGAGAACGTCAAAAAGCAATTGGTTAAGATTAGCAAAACAACAACTCTGCACGTGCATCACGCTTTTTTCTACATTTCTTTGCCATCACTGCACGACTACGACGTGAATTGCCTAATTTCACGTTTTATCGACAACGTGTACATACAACGACGAATCTCTCTTACTCTTTTTAAACTTTGATATTTTTCTTAAGAATTCAACTCTAGGAGAGTTCGCCTACATAAAACATAGTGACCGAGTTGGGATAAACGCGCTAATGTTTCATAGATCGCGAAGTCACAATATTAATTCTATGAATAGCAGCTCAGTTGATTGGCATCAAAAGAAAGGGGAGCAATATGCCAAAACCATAAGTGGATCAGAACCAGAATCTGATTCGCACTGCAAAGATCTTCATTCCGATTTTTAATTGTCTTTGATTTTCTAGGGCTTGAGAATTCTGCACGAGAATGCTGACATCAACATTGAAAATGTTGAAGCTGAGAAGGACCTGAGCTGAGTAAATTAGAAGCTATAGTAACTGAAAGCCAATTGTGTAGGTTCTCTCAGTCTCGGAATGGTTTTGAGCCAGCCCACGTCAAGAAAATGAAGCAAATTCATCAAGCCTGTCCCAGAAAAACTCGTCTCCTTCTGTTTGACACCAAGTTGTAAGTATATTATAAGTATAACAGCTGAAATCACCGGAAGAGTCTTGAACCGATATACTCCTAGGTGCGTGACAAGCTAAGACAAAAGAACGGTCTGGTCAGGGCTAAGGATTACAATAGAGTGTTTTCAATTCACTCACGTGGCCAACATTTATGCAATTTTTTTTTGAACAAAAGAAAGCGTTTGCATAAGAAAAGAGTTCAACTCCCACAGGATTGGTTTGGGACACCAATATGGCTGCCGTGATGTCATGTGAAAACACTCTATACAGGGTACTTTCATAAATACTTTTTGTCCCGTAGGCCAACGAAGCTTGATTAGAAATAAAACGCAAACTGCGGTGACAAAACATGAAGCTAAACAAGCGCATAGCCAAACGCACCATCTAGATGTAGTTTCAAGTCCCATGGAGGGGGTGCCGGGGGCTCAAGGAAAGTTTGGGTAGGATTGACCCTGTTTAACCCTTTAAGTCCCAACATCCACCCACAAATTCTCCAATCTGATCTCCATACATTACCATAAGGAATGAGTTGAGAGAATTTGATAAAAGATCAAAGTATTTTCCCTTAGGTGATCATTTTATTAAATCTCATAACCTTTTCTTCGATAATGTATTGATATTTCGAGGAGAAAATTGATGTTGGCACTCTTGGGACTAGCCTGCGAAGCGCAGACGTATTTCCGGTCGTCGCTTCTCTCCCTCCGAAAATAACGTCGTTAATTTTCGGAGGGAGAGAAGCGACGACCGGAAATATGTCTGCGCTTCGCAGGCTATCTTGGGACTTAAACTGGGTTAAAACAAAAATCGTTCATTTCGCTACCCTTTTTAAGACAAGAGACCTTATTTCATCACCTTGGTTCATTCGTTTCGCATATAGAATCAGAGGCCATGACAAAATTAAGTAACAAAACTCTTTACATCATGGAATGATAATTTTTAGAAAAAAAATTGTGTTTACCACAAATGTAGTCCGCTCATTGCCAGTCTTCATAGACCTTAGTCTCTTTTAAAGTCTTCCACTCCAAAAAGACACCCTGACGTATGCATGTCAAAAATGTAAACATTAATGACAAAACAGCAAAGACAAACCCTGAAAATCATACCCTGGTCATCGGCATATACAAATACAATATAGGCCAAATAAGATAGTGCCTCCCGGGTCACAAGTTCGATGGGCACATCATGAATGAAATTGGCCTGCAAGGCTTAAGCTTTAATTAGGCGTCCAAAACAACTGCAGTATCATGAGTGTATTGTAGAGCTAACTCTCCAGTATGTCCAGGGGTTCTAAGGAGGTCAGAGTTACATTAGCAAATGGGCACGACAATAGAATGCAGATCAGATTTATTTGGCAACAGGTCTGCCAAATTTCCTTAAAAAGCGCCGCAGAGCTGCATGTAGAAGCCTAATACGAAATAATTGCCCCTCGAACAAGCGCCTCACCCCAGAAAAAAAATTGCGCTTTTTATTAATCAATTTGCTGTTGCATGATCCTCTTTCATCATAATAACTATATGATAGGAAGAATTACGCAGATCGGGGAGGGGTAAGAACGGATCAGTATCTCGGTTAGAAAACAAAAAAAAGGGGATTTCTAACTTTTTAAGTGTAATCAAAAAAGAATGAAGTAATGGTAGTCAGGCTTGACTCTATTGTGAAGGACAATACCCATCCATCTCTAACTGCAACATGCACAGCCTGCGTAAAGTGTGAATCTGTTTCAAGCTTTCCTTACACAGCTACCTCTTGTGATTGTTTGCCATGTGGCTTAACGGTTATCCATTTAAAGCTTTGTGACCGTAAATAAGAAGAGCTTAAATTAGGGGTTCGTCGCTTTGTACTTTAGTGGGTAAGATTCACATTCGCCGTAAATAGTTGCAGTGGCAGTGGTAGCGCAGTGGTAGTTTCTAACTGTTGTCAGTTAGCCTGAATTTTAGCCGCCTCCCGAGTCGCAAGTTGAGGACTGGCGATCGACGCTGTCAAAGTGATTTCGGTATCCAGCTCTGACGACAAAACTGGTGAGAGCGAAGTTATTTGAGAGATAACTTTTGCAATGTATTTATATTTATATGTTAAGTCGAATGCTTTGCTAACGTGGATTTTAGTGAACAAGAGTGGATTTTAGTGAACAAGATTTCATTTTGGAAACAGCAATGCGTAGCTATTCTCGGCGATACAAGGCAAGACTTCACGACGGAACCATATATTTAGCAAGGTGGAACACAAAAACGAACAAGCAAAGAGGGACGGCTCCTTTCCTTTCTATTCACTTTTGACCCAGACACGTACACGGATACTGTAATATTCAGTGAATTTAGCTGAAAAATAGTGCTTAAAAAAAATAACGTAAGCAAACCTTCAAGTGTCTTCGATAAATTAGGCATGGGCTCGAAATATAGGGGGAACAGCTTTTCAGTACGCAGAGTTGAAAAACAAAATGCAACGCCATCCTACACCTGTAGACTGTAAACTAGCTTGAATTGCAGTCGTCTCCACGAGTCGCAAACTCCTCTGCGACTCAAGGAGTCGTCTGAAATATCAGGCTGACTGTAAACAGTATAGAAACTACTACGAATGTGAGTATTGTCTGCTAAAATCCAAAGACAGGAGCTCCTAAGCTCTTCTTAAGTTCACAGAGTCTAGTCTGTAAGTAATTCATGTCAACCTCAAGACAGCAAAGCACCTCAAGTAAGCAAATGTCGGTTATATACATAAGGAGACAATATGGTGATGCAAATTCAAGTTCAAATTGGAGATACTTGAATACTTTTTTATGAATCCGCCAGGGAGTGTTGAGGATTTTAAAAAAACTGCATTTTGCGTGAGATTCCGAAGGCACGTTTTATGGATTTTGGTTTACTTTACAAAAACGATAAAGGAGAATATGTAGTGTTGAATGACGTTCGCATGGCAGACATTCGCCTCGCTTCGCTTGTTTACTTGCCTTTTTTACGTTAGCACGTATTGCGTGCCTATTGCACATTTGCGTCAAAACAAGCCGTTTCCAATACTCTATTTGGGCCACGCCCAAATAATTAGGTTTTAGGGGTTAGGCCCAGGCTCCCTTCTATATGTTTTCGGACATCGAGTAGAATTCGAGCAGAGTAAGGGTGTCCGAGCAGAATTTTGAGCAGAAATTACGAGCACTGCCGACAGGCAGAATAAGCCATTTTACGAGCAGAGTTTGAATAACAGAAGCCCTAATTTGCACAAGAAAGCAAAACCCTGAAGTAGTAGTAAAATGATGTCATCGTGCAAATGGCCTATTTTGCGAAGTAACCAGCGATGCTAAATAACTTTGTCCTCAATTAAAACCTAAAACTGAAAAGGTGACAATGAGCCAATAAAATTGTTGAGTGACCCTTTTCACCCGAGACACTCAATTCAGTCGAGTGTGAATCTTCGTCCTCCATTTTGACTTTAATACTGACTTATTTACTGACTAAAAACTGCTGACCTGGCAGCCCTGCTACTTTCATCTTTCGCCCATGATCTGCCCCAGTGGGGAGGATTGGGCAACCTCGTTCCCAGGTTCTCTCTCCTACCCGTCGAGAGACCCTGGTTGGGTCTGGTCACTTGTCTCCCAGAATCTGGGAGATTACAAACAAACAACTTGGGGGAGGGGCGGATAAGTGTGAGATTTGTCTCTACAAAGCGTAGACGTCGAGATCAGTCTCGTTTGTTATAGTTCCCGGACTAGTCAAGACAAAACCTCGAACGCCGAATCCTTTGACAGCGAAAGCGTAACTTCTTGCTGCAGAATATCTGGATGTTTATCGGATGTTGCAAAGGAAATCACGGATTCACCACTTGTGCAGTCAAAAATAATTTAGGCGGTTGTATTCATACCGAAACGCAGTAGGCTTAAATTGCCATTTCTATGTTATGGACGCCACCTTTAGAAAGCAAACGTATGTATTTTCAAAACTATGATTATGCAGTTCGAAGGGAGGCCGAAAAGATGTATCAAGCGTTGCCGTCCTCACCTACCTCGAAAATATTAAAATCAAACAGAAGCAACAGGAAGAGAGAATACGCCGCCCGGACTCAGTTTGATTGTTCAAATTAAAAGAGGTAAACAGAATCTTAGAAGAGTATATTTTTATCCAACGGCTCTGTGTTGTATTTTTGTCGTCGTTTAAAATCAACAGAATAGCCGTATAAGTTTCTTTGTTAGAAAAATATGGCTTGTACGACTGCCAACCGTTTGTTGTTCTTTGTTTAATTTTCTGGAGGGTTAGGTATATGCTTTAGAGGATTCAGAAAAATCACTGAGCTACATTTGTTTTTTTAATAAAGCTTTCATTTGGACCATATACAAGAAATCCTTTCGCTTTGGCAGGTTATCACTGGGTTATGTTGTCTGTTTTGTCTCTGTTTATACTATTTCCTGTTGTCTTCAGTGTCGCGTTTGCGCGTTTTGGTCGTCCTTTGCTTATGCACGTACTATATTATATTTTTTTACCTCTATTTACCACTAAAAGCGATACGTTTTTTCTGTTGCCGCATCATAAAAAAGGTTAGGGGTAAGAGAAAGCTGACATTTCAGACTACAGCTCCCATTAAGTCATTAGAGCTAAAATATTATTTTGACCGTGAATGTAAAATGAATCCTCTGCTCTCAACGTAACTGCTTTGTTTTGTCACCGCTAATGGTTTAGGTTTTGCATGTACTGATTCGGGCCGATTACCAGCCGCTGTCACCGACAAACATTGATTCTTTCAATGCAAGTTCAACGAACAGGGATTTTCCCTTCAATGCGGATAAACACGCGCTTGTGTCTTACTCAGGATCGTAGATTTTAGTATCTAATTGTTGTCATCGGTTTAACTGCGATAACACGAGTTTTTTATTTCTCCGCTGGTAATTTGCTTTTTCATCTGGTGATAGCTCTGTTTAGGCAGAAATTTCCCGAATTTCAGTTATAGTTGGAGGCTTAGCAAATCTGTCTTGCCGTTTCGATCATTGCGTGAACGGTGAAAACGAACCAGACAAAAAATTGAGAGACAAAGGACTCCTCCCTCGGAATTAATTTTGTTCTGGGACCACGTGACCAGACCCAACCAGGGTCTCTCTCTCTCTCTCGCTCCGCAGGGACGGGTGGGAGAGAACCCTGGGAACGAGGTTGAGGATTGGGCTCTTTTTAAGTTGTCTACTAATTCATTCATTCATTCATTTTGTTTTTGCCGTTAACAAGAAATACAACAACAGTATACAGAGATACATTAAAGATAACATACGTACAATATTCCAACTAAATTATTACAAGATCAAATGTGGTAAAGGCAAGGAAGCCTATATAGAAGCCGGGGGCTTATAAACTAGAGGCTTCCTGGAACTATAGGGTAAACCATACAAGTTAAGGGTACTGAATGAAAATTTCGAGTAATTAAAAAAAAAAAAACAAAGTAGAAGAAAGAAAGAAGAGAAAAAAAATAAAAGAAAAGGTGTGTAGCTCAACAAAAATTCAATTTAACTAAGAAAGAAGAAATTTTTTTAAGTCTTTTGCCAAACAAACTGATACTTTCACTGTTTTGAATTTCCCGACTTAGCGAGTTGAAAAACGTAGGACCTTGAAACCGAATTGAGAATTTTCGAAAATTAGTTTTCGACAATGAGGTATATAGAAAAGGCTGGAATTTCTTGTATTATAAGAATGTATCTGGCTTGCAAGAGTAAACATATCACGAAAATAATTTGGAAGTAAGCCTCTTTTAAAAAGACACATAAATTTACCTATTTGGTATATTATAAATTGTGAAATATGGAAGAAAGGCCAATTTAAGCCCCCAAAGCTACTCCAATATCTCAGAATTAGAAGATAACTAGAGAAATTGTTCAGAACGCAAAAAGTTGCTCGAAATACGAGAAGTTGCCAAAAAGTTGAATTGCCGAGCAACTCGTAAAAATCAAAGAAAGACTATCGTCAACTCGTGGGTACGATGTTTAGAAAATAATCAATTAGTTATCACCTCTGGTTTTCCCACAGTAAATTTTAGGAAATGATAGAAATTCAGATTATAAATATACTATCCTTGTTCTGGAAACACAATACTTTTCTTGGTGTTTGTTGCACTTTATTTTAAAACAGTTATTTAGGTATATATTTAAAAACAACAACAAAAAAAAAACACAAAAAAACCAGCAAAACAAATAAGCAAACAAAACAAAAAAGAAAGGAAGAAGGGAAAAAAAGGTCGTTAGCAGAATTTGAACCCGGTACTTTCGAGTTGGTCCGACCTCACATGGCCACTACGCCATATTGAAGATGATCACATGATTTGATGAAAAGTCTCAAATTTAATGCCTTTTCCCACAGGGTCAAGATGAGTTTCGTGTGAATAAATGAATTACTTATTTAAAGTCTCACCATGAAAAATGTCTATACCTGTAGATAAATACCTATAAATACCTATACCTTAGCACGATTAATTAGCCCAATGGGATCTTAATGAATCACCCAGATCGACTTCGTTGTTCGCCATTTTGAAAATCAATAACCGCAAGCCATATCCTCGCTGGCGCACGGAACGTCGCCCGAAGTGCCGAGTAAAAGAATGGACAATTTCCGTGTTTTATACTATAAGCCGCTCTTGCGACCCCTCAGTCTCTTGGTTTGCGGTCTATAGAATGTGTAACGAAACGACTAAAGAAACTGTAACGCGATCAAAATAACCCATTTTTTCAGAGGTTTTCGATGGGTTTTGATGTTCTAACGACAAACACATCTCCTCTGGACCCTGTGGCCATACTTAACCGATTGAAAAAACGACTCGAAGCAATCGGATGAAATTTAAGGCTAACTGAAATCAGGTTACTGACAATAAAAAACAATGTAAACACATTTCATGGCAATGAAAGAACATATGCGATACAAAGTCGACACAACTCCTCCGCGAAATAGGACGCAAAACATAAGCTTATGTTTTCTTATCTCGATTTCTGCTGTTATTTTAAAGCTAATGCTCAAAATCACATCCATTTCCCCCCGTGATCTTAAGGAGTACTTATAAAGAAGAAGAAGAAGAAGTGCCTTTATTTATTATACATTCATTAATACACATAACCTACTACATTACTACAAGGTATGAGATCAAGCCAGCGTCGAAGTCGAAGGAGTAGAGCCACCGAACTTCGGCGAGCGCGTGCTTCTTTGAAAACGATGGATCTTCGCGCTCTCGAGTTCAGACCCGATTAATTACGAAAGCGTCTACTACGAGTGAGCGAGTGACTCATTTGCATATCCATGTCCCTGCAATAACTCGTGGTACGCTCGCGCGTACCCACGAGTTAACAAGTGTGAAAAGCCCTGTCCAAGCCTACCGCCCACGGTACCAGTGTTACGTAGTGCAACCAAAATAGATCACTTTGTTGTATGACGTCATAGCAATTAGGGAAGTATTAGAAAAAGAAGATGGCGACCTACAGCAGAAACAACGGCTACAATTTTAATCTTAAGACAAATCCATTCGAAGAGGACTCTGACGAAGAATTTGAAAAAGTCAACGGAGATGAATTACGTAGTCAAATGCAGCTATCGAGGGAGCGAACATTGGACAGCACAAAGCGCTCTTTAGCTCTCATCGAGGACTCGCATGATCTTGCCGTCCGTACAGGCGAGGAACTACAATGCCAAGGAGAACAAATGAATCGGATAGAGCGCAATCTTGACAAGATAGAAGGCGACATGCGTATTGCCAACAGACACATCAAATCTGTGAACAGTATATGGGGTGCTGTTGGTAATTACTTTAAGAAACCCCCAAAACCCGTTGACAGCAAGCCACAGTCAAGTCCAAAGTTTGCCTCTGGTATCGCCGACTTGCAAGCTGAATCTTCGCTGCACTACCGTTCGAAAGAAGATAGAAACGGCTATGAAGCGGGCCCCAGAGAAAAGGAAAGTTTTCAGAGGCATTTATTTTCGTCCCGTGATCCACACGAAAGAGAAATTGAGGCTAATCTAGACCTTATTTCTCGAGGGCTTGGACGTTTAAAAGAAGATGCTTTGATCCTTGGCGGTGAAATCGAGAGACAAAATGAACAGTTGGACAGACTGGGCTATAAAGCAGACAAAGCTTATCAGACGGTAGATAAATCAGATAAGAAAATTAGGGGAATGTTAGGAAAATAAGCTGTTTCATATTGTACACTTTATATAAACTTGGACATAAATACATGATTGTAATAAGCTTATGCCCCCAAAGATAACTGAACGCAGCCACTGATGTGTGTATAGTGTTATTATACAAGTGGGGGTTTTAATGTAACCGATAACAGTTTTTTACTTTAACCTAGGAACTATTAAAGAGATTACATTAATAAACTTATCAGCTAAGACAGAATTAAGTTCTAAGCTAGCAACAGAGTGAATCTATTAACATGCATCACCGTGATTTAGTTCTGGTTGAAAATCCAAAAGAAGATTGGGTCAATGGAATATTCACTAATTATGGGCTGGCTGGGGTATTTTGCAGAACATTGAATAGCTGCTGAACATCAAGTGAGACTGACGTTTAGTGATTTGGGTTAGGAAACTGAGGAAATCAAGGTCCATTTCAGTTTGCCCCATGTAATAAACCCAACTGAAACTTGATTCGTTCAGTTTCCTAACCCCATTAACCAATGAAGTTTCAGAGTCTAGGAGTGCTCCGTGATGATTGCGAGGGAGACTAGATGTTGGGTGGCCATTCAGTGTTCTGCAAAGTACTTCTATCAAGAGGGGCCTGATCTTTGTAAAGTTACTAATACCTAGTGCGTCCCCAAGTGGCTAAGGGCAGGCAGGAAGTTAATAGACTGAAACTTGTAAAAGTAGTTCAAATGTCATTTACTTTAACTTGGTTTTTGGAAGATCATTAACTATTTTTTCCTTTCACCTTGGAGAATTGATCTGACTTTCTTGTATTGTTCAGGGGCCACTTCAGTGCATTGGTGGTCTTGAAAGGCTTTTACAGGGACCAGATCAGAGTCAGTGTTATAATATTATTACAAATCCTTAGAACAAACATTTACTGCTAACTGTTTTTTAGAGCCAAAGTGAAATTGCTAGACAGACTGTTCAACCTCTTTAGTGCGTAAAATCAGGATATTTTTAATAGACCTTTTTACCGATACGGTGGCCATGTTGATTTTACTAGATTTAAGGAGTATTATGGGATGCCCAGGGGGCACTCACTCAGTATTTACGTGTGCTTTTCGGGCAAAAAGAGAACTTTACTGTATATTTCTCGGGAAAAGGGCGATCGTTATTACATCCAATCACGGCACAACGATCTTTTTTGCCCATTACAATCTTTTTTCTAGGAGAACTTAATCAAAAATTAGCCCGAAAAGCATGCGCAAATACTGAGTGAGTATATCGGATCGAGCTGATGCCCAGGGGGCATCCCATAATACTCCTTAGATCTAATAAATTCAATATGGCCGCCGTATCGGTAAAAAGGTCTTTTACCGACGAATCACATGAGCACCGAGGGTGGGAGCCTCTAGGGGGGTCTGGGGGCATATTACCCAAGAAAATTTTGAAATTTTGATACTCTCAAAAGCTATTCTTGTGTTTGAGAGGGCAATTTCTCTCTAAAATGTTTGCTATTTGCCTATTTTTTTCGCGTGTTTTCACATACAAGCACTCAATTTTGTTTCATATTTCAGGCAGTATATCTAAGTCCAGTTTTAAGTACACTCTGTTAGGTGTTCTTGTGTATTTATCATAAGAATTCATTTGAAAATATCAAAACAGGTGTCAAAATCACGGGATTTTTCCTATCCTGATTGCATTGGTCAGGATTTGGGATTTTCAAGCAAAATCAGGAGAATCCCGATGACTCAGGATAGTTGGACAATCTGCTAGATTCTGGGTAACTTCCAGAAAGCCACTGAGTTTGTCAGCTTGAGAGGCAATAGAAGTTAATGTTGTCAGGGCCGTGCCTGCTTTGTTAATCATAGGAAAGTTTTAAGTGTAAAAAAACTATGTATATTGTTTGTGTTATTAGCCTAATTTATGCAATACTAAGATTAAGTTTGAGGTCATTTCTATCCTTAAAGTTGACTTTAGGTCACTGTTTATATAAAGGTTTGTTACTGTTACTATTGAATCAATGAGAGGATAATAAAAAGAATATTGATGTCAAATATTCCTTCACGAGATGATCTTTGAGAAGTTAAGTTTAAGTTTCATTAAAATTAATTTTCTTTGCCTCTGGAACACCAGGCATGACCATATACAAGTGCTTGTGGTTTAAATAAGGCTTGGTGACCTAATTTGACCAAGTTTGAGTTTGGAGACGGCTGATTCAAACAGTGAATTATGTACATAGCTTGAACCAAACAATGTGTTAGGTTATTGGAAATGGGAAAATTTATTGGGAAAATTTATTGTAAGATGCAGCACTTCCTGTCTGCAAAAGGTGTAACATCAACTAACAATGGACATTTGACGTCACCGTTTGGCTCCAATTTGGCCGATTTTGATGAAATTTTTGCACCAAAATGGTCTTGTAAAGATCTGCTGATAGAAAGCATAAAATTGTTAACCCACCCTATACATGATATAGTTTACCACCCCTTGAAGTTTTGGAGTTTTTTTTCCTGCATTATTATGCAGTCTCTTTTGCATTTGTTATTAATTAATTATCTATTCATCAAGAGCTTTAAAATAAGGTATAGTTTAGGGGTATACCTAATATATTTAGACTTCTCTGGACTTCTTCGTCCTCTCTTTTCAATCCATCATTTGTTGAAGCTATCACTTTTTTTGTAGTTGTTGGTTCGATTTTTGCCATACACACTTCAACAGCTTTCAGATCATATATCATACGTGGGTGTAGTGGGGGGGGGGGGGGGGGGGTTCTATTAACTAATCTGGAAAAAAAGCACCACGAATTTAGTGCTGAAAGGGTTAAACAAATAAAGACAGTGCAATGATGTTGACAACAGTGCACATAGATCTAAAAAACAGAATTTGGCAATAATAACAGAGTGGCAAATTGAGCACCACAAGTTGCTCTCAGTCCTCTCTGCACACTTTTGTATTCTCATTCAATGTTGTATTGTCGTTAAATTTTAAAACCCACTAAAAGGAGTGAAGGTAGAGGATTTAATTTTCTTGAACAAATCACCAGTTATCAAAAATACTAAGCTGAGTTTATGGTGAATAATATTAGCTGCCTTTTTCTAGAGTATCTGGAGGGAAACGTAAAAAAACCACCTTGTTTCTTGCAATCAAGAATATATCAATAATATATCAGTACTCCAAGAACAAGTTATTGGATGCACATTAATTTTATTTCAGTAAGGTTTAACTAAAATATAAAATAGAAAACTTCTTAAAAACAACCAGAGCATTGTTAGTCCCTTAAACTAACATTTATAATATTTCAAAATTATTTTTTCTAAAAAATAAAGGGAAAGAAAAATGCGATAAATATAAAAATGTAAATAGCAGAAAAAAGTGTTAAATGTAAGAGGAATTAAATTGGTTTTACCAACAATAAGAAATGATCAATAATTAGCTTAATTTTATTGTTTGATGAAGTGCATGTGGTTAAGTTTCTTGATTCAACAATAACAAAAACACCCTCATATACAATGTAATAGGCTCAATTTCTGCCTCTCTCTCGGTCCTCTTTAAGAAGAGACAGCTGGATGCGCGAGTGGCCTATTGTGTCTGTGACGCTGTAAATTCAAAAATATTTAATTTATGCATTGTGATGAAACATTGGCAATGGGAAGTGTCATTAAATGTTGAACACATGTTGTGCTTTGGTATTTGCCATTACGTTAAAAATGGACTTGACAGTTGTCTCTTTCACGTTAGCTGTCAACAGCTTTGGTTCCGGTTGGCTGAACTTCAAAAACATACCATTTGCCAGCTTCTCTAAGCTAATACTTTTCTTTGTAAATATTTTAGGTATTTATGCTTAAAATGTTCTAAAACACGATCGCACATCACATCAAACAACACCCTTGCATCAGCCGTTTGAAATCTGCTCCAGGAAAATTAATTTATGCTGCCTGCCCAATTTGAGCAGGTAATGATATGATTGGTGGTAATTGACAATAGCAAACTCATGCACCCAGCCGCCTGTTTGGGGGAGGAGTGTGGGCTCAATTCCCTGAACAGCGGCTGGTAATTGAGCCTATCATATAACTGCTAATATAAATTTATATTAAAATTTGGTGATTTAATGTTATGAAAATGTTGACAGCAGCTAAGGCATACACACTACTAATGATAATAAATTTCATGCTTAGCCTAATATAATAACTATCAATAATATCAATAATAATATAATTAGTACTTTCTGTGTGAGAAATAAACTAATCATCAGATACATATGTAATCAGCGAAAACTGGGTGGAAAAGATCTCTTTAGTGTCACCTTTTGGTGTACTAATTATTTCAATCACTAAGAAATTAACAGGCATCAATTTTGATTTTTAAGGGGTATTAATATTAATAAGATAAATGGATAATCTTTAATGCTGCAATACACCTTGGCTTGAACTTTCTAGTGCATTTGCTTGTTAAGCACAGAAAAGTGCATTGATATATTATCAACAGAAAAACACTTCTGTTTTTCCTTTCATATTTACACTGTACAACAGAAAGCTCCCCTATCCTATTCAAGAATTTCATATGTCCCAATCAATATGTACAGAAAACTTCAAATAAAAAGAAAATTTGTTTGACTACTCTTTGCATAAAGCTACTTTTAAATTAATTAACTTTGTGGGTGGCATCATTCCAATTATTAATGAAAGTTGATAAAAGATCATATCATACCTATACAGCCAATGCAGTGAAAAGTGAATGTATCAGGTATTTTTGAGGACAGGGGCGGCTGTACACAGGCTACCTTTTCCTCACCTAATCACAGGTTAGCAACATAGCTGCTGGTATCGCCTGGAATAATGTTCTGATAAGAGAACAGAAGTCGCCAACAACAGAGTCAGTCTCAGTCTGCCAGCATACCTTGCTTGTTGCCAGCTGTCAGACTACATGGTTCTCATATGACTGAAAACTATCAAGGCAGCTTACCGCCAGCTATGTTGCGGGTAGGTTAGCAACTTACAAGAACAAGGCTAAAGATGCAATATTACCATATCCATGATTCATTAATTTTGTAGATGACTTGTCTTGAAATTACCCCTGTTTTGTTGGCTGTGGTGTGAACATCAGAGCTTTATCATTTTTTTGGCTTTTTGAAACTACAAAATAATATATAGCCAGTTTATATAACTATGTTACAGGTCAAAACTAAATTTGGGTTAAAATTTTTAACCTAGGTTGATTCTCAATTTCCTAAATGTCTCCTTGCCCTAATTATTTTTAACCTGAATTAATTTTAATTTTGGCCTGTAACATATACATTAATAGCTATCCACACTAATTTTCTTTTAGAATTTTGTTTTGAGAGAGAAAGGACTGAAAAGGCTAAATCTATATTTAAGTTTATTATACATTGTATAACATATTATTATACAAATGCATACTGGTTTTCCACTGCCCTGGAATGTCCATTGCTATTAGCAGCACTGGTCGTAATTCTAACTGAACCACCTTGGATGGTTGCAGGTCTTGTTATTCTATGGGCTGTGAGGCTGTGTGATCGCCGCAGCCCTTCTCCACTATTAGGTGAGTGATTATGATGCAAAGAGCCTCCTGGCTGCCGAGGTCCGCTGCCAGTATACACAACAAAATTTGTCAGCATTACATCAGATGGTCCACCACTTTCAAGTGGTATTGGATTTGCCCTAAAATGTTCAAGCATCTCAAAGATGCTTTGAAACCAGAGGTGTTGAACTCGACATTGACCCTCGACATTAAGCGCAAGTCTGAGATGCTGCAAAAAACACGAGTATTACATTATTAGTCGGATATTTTAATTTCTTTAAACCTGAAAAATTAGTACTCAAGGTAGAGGAAACTTCTACAAAGCAGAAGGAACATAATATTGGAAGGAAAACAGTCAGTTTACTGGCATGTACAGCTGTACAATGAATCTCTTCTATTTAATCCCAATAAACTGCAAGCAGGCTCACTTGTTTACAATAAGCAATGAACTAAGCCTTAAAATGTTGCATGAAAATTTAATGATAACTCCAAATAGTTTGTGATAGTTAGGGAGAATAAATTTTGATTACTTTCAAATCAGTCATGTAACATTGCACAAAGTGTCCTTTTCTTGTCCGGTGACCATTATTTATGTCTGGTGACAATTCTATGTAAAATCATATGGCAGTTCAGTGATGTCAACTCTCCCGCTTTTGGCGGGAGAATTACGCTTTTTTGCCTCGTCTCCTGCTCTCCCGCTTTGGTACATAAATCTCCTGCTTTTTACGTCCACTATAAATATTGAATACTTAGTAAAAAATAAAACAGACTTAGTTTGAGATTTAGCCCATTTTTAGCTCAAAACTTGAATTTTTCTTATTCGCAGTATGGTTTCTGGGGCATTTTTGTCATTGACAAAGATTATTTCCAGCATTCAAATTTTGATAGTATGTACATCATGTAAGACATCATATAATGTCCTAAGTCATTCCCATTGGGGGCTGGGTCAATTTTCCGGGGGGGGGGGGGGGGGGGTAAGTAGAAAAAGACAGTCTCCCAATTTTAGGTCTCCAGAGGTTGGCATCTCTGCAACTTTGAGCACAGCATCTTGGAAATATAAACTGGGCAGCACCATATAAAATGATTGCTCTTTATTAATATATGTGACCCTCCACGGGATTTTGGGTAAAAAGATGAATGCACGGGCACGCTAAAATGACACGCTAAACAATAGGAAGTGAGCGAAACGACACGCTGGCGTGCGAGCAGTGTGCCAACTGGCACGATTAAAGAGAAATTTTCTTTTGTTTACATCGCAGGCGGAACACAAAGGATCGTGTCCTGTGAAACAATGCCGTGTGACATTGATCAAAATAGCAGGCTAGTGAGAAAAATGTCACGCTAGCTTGGTGAGCAAAATGACACGCTAGCTTAAATTAATGTGCAAAATGACACGCTAGTGAGCTCAATCAAAATGAAACACTGCAGAGAAGCCGAGTCCATTCCTTTAACTTACCGTGTTGTCAAACGGTACAGGGTCCGTTTTGTCTGTAAAGCCAAAGATTCTTCTCAAAAAAAATAAAACAAAATAATCTCACATCCGCGATGGATCAATGTGTCTTCGCGAACTTTTCTTTGAATTCCGTAGTGTCCAAAGCTGCGTAAGCTTCGTGTTCGGTCGTTAGGAGCGCGAACTCCAACGCCATGTAAACAGCTTGTAATGCAAAACTTCAGCCTTTTTTACTGTTTTTATACATGTAATGAAACTAAAAATTCAATAACCCTGAACAGTACAGTATAATAAAAATGTCTCGTTCGACTTATACACTGTATCAGCGGCAGATTTAAAATAGTTGGAAATTCTAAACCGATTCTTGGCGGTTTAAGTTTGTTCAAAGATAGTTCCAGAAAATCGGCTATAAGACGAGCGGGATGCATTGCCTTGTTCATCACGTTTCGTTGTTTTAAGAGTGCTTGTAGTTATTGCCTATTCTCCTCTTTGCAAACAGTCCTTACAATTCTTCAACTTCTTATCACCATGATAATTACAGAGTCGGCCTTCAGAACTGTGACCAGGCACGGGATTTCGTACACTAACGCTTTACCGTTTAAAATGGATCATCAAAGCGTTTAAACGCTTTTCTCATCCGTTTCACATTTTCGACAAAACGTTTAAACAGTTAACCTATCCGTTTAACGATAACTAACTTGCATCAGATTCTGTTTAACGTTTTTGACAAGCAAGCGTATGAAGAAAACAGTCCTGAGAAGCATCCGTTGAATACTATCGATCCCGCTGCGGTCGAGCGGCTCTGTTGCTCTTCGATTAGAAGAATTCTCAATCGAAAACCCGCCTCAGTAATGGCCCTATAATAATTGTTATTGATTCTATAATTATATCAAAAGCTTCCCCTCTTTTTACGGCAACAGGATTAAGGAGTATAAATATAGATATTGCTCGTGGTTTATGGATACAATCAAACTCTAAAAACTAACATACCCAGCGAATTCGGCATTTTTGCGAACTCGAATGTTACGCCGGAATGGCGCTTTATACTAATGACGTCACGAAATTTTAGACCCCCCGCGTGACTCAGACAAACAAACTCCACTTCTTTGAGAGCTACAAGGGAAATGGCGAGTAGCTCGCTTCATTCCCTTACAGTTCTGACCGAAGAGGACGGCGTTCCTGGCTCCAAATTTGAAAGAGAACCGGAAGAATACACTGTAGACCAGCTAAAACGGTGGTTAAAATGTAGGGGCTTAAAATTAAGAGGTAAACGAGAAGATCTTGTACAGCGAGTGAGAGACTCGGCCTATCTGCTGCGGAAAGCAGTTTATTCGCTTCAATACATCTCACTCTGTGCTGGTACGTAACGCGAAAAAAAGAAACGTTACTTCTTTTTGTAATCATTCATTCGCATTCCTCCCCTTTTGAAGCTCTGTTTTTTGTGGACCATCTTTTAATGGAAAGTAAAGAACAGCCGGAAAAAGTTAGACCCTCTATAAGGTTTTTTTTCTTTCGTTAGACTTCAGTCTGATCTTGTGCTTTGCGTGCCTGGGACTATCCAGCGTTGGCGTGTCATTCCGTAAGAGTGTAAGTACATCGCACGCGTGTCATAAGCCACGCATGCCTTATGACACGCGTGCCGTGTCATATAACATGAGACGTGACTTATAGCACACTGCTTGAAACAAAACCTTAAGCATGTCAAACAAAACCTACCGTGACAGTCTTTGTTTTACCTATTAAATATGCGCATATCCGTGACATTGTGACACGAATAGCGTGTCGTGTTATGGCATGCGTGCCCGTGTCATCACTCTTTTACCCAAAATCCTGTGGAGGGTCACATATTTAATATGAATGGTTCTGTCATTGGATTTCATCTACAGTGTGTGCAGGCTCTAAAGTTACAGTAGAACATGTCTCCAAAATTGACTATGGAAATGAACCAATAGGTTCCTAAAGTGTGACATCATAAGATTAAATTAAATTTGTGAAAGTATGGATTTTTTTGGAAGTTTTACGAAAGAACAACACCCAAAAGGCTTACTTGCCAAAATTAGCATTTCTGGGAAAATTGTTTTTGAGATATTAGCCCAGTTGTCCTCTGTTGACTCCATACAAATCCTTCTAGATTTTGCTCAGTTCATAACATTTGGAGCTGAGTCAAATTTAGAAGGATTTGTATGGAGTCATCAGCACAAAACTGGACTACTATCTCTGAGACAATTTGCCCCACAATGCTAGTTTTTGGCAAGTGCACCTTTCAGATGTTGTTCTTTCAAAATACCATAACAAATGTCATAATTTCAAAAATTTAATCTTTATGATGTCATCACTTTAGAGCTCTATTAAGTGGTCCCAATATTAATAAGTTAACTGAAAAGACAAACCTTCGCTCTTCCCTGATAATTAAAAGTCAGAACATATTCCCCTCGTCTGGTTTCACTCTGTCTTATGAGGAAAATTCCATGCCATTGTTGGCCACCCTGTGACACAAGATGTGAAGCCTCTATCCTTGGCAGAGTTCCATGGAACCATGGGTAATTAGCAAGAGGGTGGTTTTCCATTGATGTTGCACTAACCCACACTGGGTTCTCTGCAAAGGATTCACATAAAATTCAATAAATCATCTTTTCCATCAAGTCAAACTAACACCTAAAGTTCAGGCTGTACAAAAATGGACATTTTACTCGTAAAATAGAGTTAACTAATTAGAGTGTACTTCAGCTGTTGTTTTCATTATGAACTACTTTGCCCTGGGTGGCAAATATGTTGCTATTGCACATAAAAGAACATTGCATGACTCAGCTCAGGTTTGGAGCTCCTTGTTTATCTCAGATTACATCAATAACTGACCTTCAGTTGTTTCTACAAACTTCTGTGATAACAAGTTTCCATTGTGAGTAGCTGTAATCAATACTATGTTATGCTTATATCCATCAGTGCTAGCTGAGTGCTCCTTTGTTTTTGTTCACTTTGCGTGCACGTGTTGTATTTTTCACAGAAGTTTACTACGCATTAGTTCCTTATTTTTCCTCGATTATGCCTCCTCGTCCAGTGAATTGCCGCAATCGAGCCGTCACTATGGATCCGAAATCACTCACGTACGAGGTCTCGCTTGACCCAACGCATCTTTGAACACAACGAACATGCCAACAATTCTGCACCTCAAGCCATCGCTCCTCACTTGCCAGCCCCAACCGAGAATTCTGGTGTTTCCGTGGATCCTGAGCCCCCCTTCTCGTTCTACTGGTCGCCAACAACCTTCCCCCACTCCAGGCTCTCAATTCTCGCCTGACCAGCTTAGCCAGCTTCGCGAGTTAATAGCTGAAACAGTTGGCTCCAAACGTTCTGGCCCCGGTGAAGCTCCTGGTCTACTAGCGGACGTGCCTCTTCTGTCCCCGGCTAGCCCTCTGAATGTCGCGGCGATCACCACAATGGAACAGAACCTGAATGGTGTAAACCTTCCAAATGTCATCCAAGATGGCAGCCTTTCTTTAAGCCAGTTTGTCCCCAGTCTTCCACAGGCGTCCCAGGGTCCCGGTCAACAAATTGTTCCCAATGAACACGAACCTACTCTGCCACCGCCCCTGGAGAAACTCCGCTTGAAGATATCCAAATGCTGTCTTACTTTACATCTGAAGGCATCCAAGACGGACCCATACTGGCAGGGCTGTTCGCTATTGTTTGCCCCATCTCATCGTTCTGTCTCCGCCGTGCGAGCCCTGAGGAAGTACCTTGCTCTGCGTCCAACCAGCAGGACATCTCCACTGTACGTCTTCCAATCTGGCAATTATCTCATCAGGGCTAAAGTCACCACTATCATCCGCACCCTCCTTCAACGCCTTGGTATTTCGTCAGAGCTCTATGCATCCCACTGTTACAGGATCGGTGCCACTACATCAGCAGCTGAAGCCGGTCTTCCCCCTTGGCTTATCCAAACACTAGGAAGGTGGTCCAGCAACTGCTACACTCTCTATATCAGAACTCCACCTTCTGTCCTCCAGAAGGTTCCTGGTCTGTTGGCTGCCACAAACACCTCAGGACAAGGGATGTGGAACCCGCTACTACAACGTTTCACTCCTGGTCTTCCATCATTGTGTAGTATAATATGCAGGCAGTATTTGGGATGTATTTTGGGTGCACACCTGCTACTTTTACCTCAGCGTAGCAGGCCGGGTGGGGCCCCCACCCCACCTTAGTTTATTCACTCCTGGGTGGGGATGCGCTCCACTCGTTGCCTCGTCCGATACTGTCCAGGGTGTGTCACTGCCACCCTCACTGCACTGCTCATTGCTAGGGTGTGTTGCTGCCACCCTCATTCCATTATGTATATTACTAGGGTGTGTCGCTGCCACCCTCATTCCATTATTACTAGGGTGTGTCACTGCCACCCTTATTGCACTGCTCATTGCTAGGGTGTGTTGCTGCCACCCTCATTCCATTATGTATATTACTAGGGTGTGTCGCTGCCACCCTCATTCCATTATTACTAGGGTGTGTCGCTGCCACCCTTATAGCACTGCTCATTGCTAGGGTGTGTTGCTGCCACCCTCATTCCATTATGTATATTACTAGGGTGTGTTGCTGCCACCCTTATTGCTCTACTCAGTTTTGGGTGTGTTGCTGCCACCCTTATTGCATGCACTTTATGGCGTGTGTTGCTGCCTCCCTTGTTTTACCCCAGGGTGCACCCAACAACCTTTAGTCCCATTTACTGCCAAAGTCTGTGTATTCTATCTTGGTCTACATAGTTAAGCGATTAAGTTGTTAATAATCATTATTACAAATTAAAAATTTTGTTGTGCTTTTTACACAGACGATAACCAAGTCCAAAATTAATGAAGAATCCACGACTGTAATAGGGATGACTCCCATTGAGAAAAAAATAATTATTACTACATATAATTAAATATTATTGTAAAATTTAGTTTGCCATGAGTGGTTGATTATTAACTACTGAGAAATGTACCTTCACTGTTTGCCTGTGGCGTAGCAGCTTGAGCAGAAATCTGTCGCAAAAGGTCAGGTTGATTAGGTGGTAAGGCTGGCCCTTCAGTGCTGGTGGGTGATCTTGGAGGGAGTTCTGGAGGAGGACGAGTCCATGTCATATCATCTACAACGGATTAGAAGGAAATTATAATAATCAGAGTAATATAATTATTTGAAATCACTGACAATATAAAACTTGCAAATATATAGTGCATGTACTCAATTATGGTACCTATTGTGTTGACATATACCTATTTCAATTAAGGTTGCTCCCGTGAACCATGTTTCATAGCCTGCAGTACACTATGGTAAACCCTTTTGTACCAGGAAGTCTAGTCTTGTTCAAGTTCAATGAAATAATGGAGACCTTTTGTGAAAAGGCATTCAAGAGAGCTTTCAAGTCAAATGGCTGCTAAAATTCTTATGCATGAGCAAACTGAAAAATTTCATTTTTAAAATCTCATAGTAAAAAATTAGAAGCCTTTTCTTTCAACAACATTAAATGAATAGGGTTTTACCGCCTCATTAAGCTGCGTTTTCGCATGGGCCAGAATGCTCGTTATTTCCGCAATAAAGCAAATCAACGCTATTCTTTTTTTTATTCAGTTTTAAAAAAATTGCCTTAAAAGTAGATAAACATGTAAGGTTAATTATTTATTGTTGTTCAACAAATGCCTTGAATTTGATTTTTTTAAACTCCATCCAAAATTTCCACGTGCACAAGACAAGCAAGCACATTGAAGCAGCATTTGCATATTACCACAGAGAAAAACCTAACCTCAAATCACTGTCTTAAATTAAAAAGCCTAGGATTCAGTGTTTTGAAATTAACATTGTCTTGACGTTCTGCTGACATAGCATAGAAGGGTTAGCAGCGTTTGCTTTCTAGGTTTCTTGGCTCGTTGAGGGCACATGATTTACTAGACTTGCTACAATAATGCACCACGGGCTATGAAACATGCATGGACCATGCATCATTTTTCTCAGAAGCAACCTTAATTGAAATAGGTGTATACAAACAGTGCTTTCTTATTAAATCAAAAGTTTATTACAATCGAACCTGTATTAAGCAGTCACCCATGGGGAATGGCTAAGTGACTGCTCAATAAAATTCAACATCAGGGTTAGTGGGAATGGCATTTGATACTTAACACTTGATTATCTTTTGTATTTTTAATTTAAAAACACAAACAGAGGAGCTGGTTATGGTTTACAAGTGCCTTGTGAATATCATTTTGAAGGGGACAATTTTTTGTGCAATAATTGGTTAAAAGAGAAGCTAGTTAAAGATCAATTTGATGTTCAATGTTGACACTACCATTAAAGTAACCGAACATCAGTGTTCAGACAGGTGATTTCAAGACATTTGTGGAAACAAGTTACACTTGCCATTCTAACTATGCTGTACTTGACTCCCAGAATTTATTTTTTGTTAACAAAGTGACCGTTTAATACAGGTGAAAACAATAAAATCAGCACTTTGGGACCTTAGAAAGGGTGACTGCGTCTGCTTAATAGTGGTGACCGTTTAATGGCGGTCAAGTTTACGGTAAATAAGGGACGCGGTTTCCGGGACTTTGACAGGTGACCGCTTAATAGAGGGTGACCTCTTAATACAGGGCCTCTTAGGTTTGACTGTATAATGAAATCATATGCATGTTACTATAAAAAAGCTCATACTCCAACACAGGTGGAAATCAAAAAATGATTATCACCAAGGAGGCACTTAGCTAGTTTTATAATTATGTTAATATTATAAGAAAAAGCAAATAAAAATAAAATTTAAACTACAGCTTAAACTGAACCACAACAACTTTTTTTAACAAAAAATACTGCTAAAAATTCCTAAAATGTCTTAGCACATTAATTATTATCTACACTTGTATAATATCCCTGATTTTTAAGACAGCACTCTAGCTCAATGGTTCTGGAGAGTAAATGATACATGTTGACAGTATAAAACTACCGTATTTATTCGGCTATAAGCCGAGACCCCAAACTTTGAACGTATAGACTCGGCATAATGAGAACCAAAAATAAATCGAAAACACCCGGCTATAAGGCGAGACCCATTCCTTATTACAAGACTGAATTGTTAACTATGGGAAAACCTAATATGTCTTATTGTCTACTAAACAATCTTGTGTTCACAATCGTTTATTTCAAGTCAAGTTGTCATCATGCCCAAGGCTTGTCGTACGTCATACAACCTCGCGTTTAAACTTAAAATAGTCGCCAAAGCAAAAGTTGTTGAAAATAACTCTGAAATCGCCAGAGAATATGGCATCAGTGAGTCCATGGTCCGTCGCTGGAGGAAAGATCAAGTGAACCTTTTTAACGGTGAGATTAAATTGTCAGCGAAACAGAAGACGATGGGATGCTTCACGCCAAAGTATCCGGAGCTCGATCAAAGAATACTGGAATGGTTTACAGAGCAGAGAAGCCAAGGTAAGTTTTCTGTCGAACAACAGAAACAGGATCATGAAATAAATCAATCAGCTGATTGCAGAGTGAATGTGAGTTGAATGTGTGACTCTCAAAACTATCATAGTATCATGTGACAACATATTGTGTATGAAAGATTCTCATTGGCCAGTTTTCACAAGCGTCAAGACAAATTCATCATATCATCAAATTTTTAGCCTTTTGGTCGTTTAGTAAACGTTCTCACTTTGTTTCATATAGGAATAGCTGTTAGTGGATTGATGCTACGTCTAAAGGCAAAAGAATTCGGCGATGATCCCGAGTTTAAAGCGTCCCTCGGTTGGTACCAGCAATGGAAGCGCCGCCATTCCGTCAGCCTTTGCATCAAAACAACACTCGCTCAGCGTCTCCCAGAAGATTTGGAACAGCAAACACTCGCGTTCCATTGATTTGTAATCACATCCTGTCAGCGTCACAGTTATTCCCTATCAAGAATCTTTAACATGGACGAGACACCGATGCGGTTCGAACTACCATCCAGTCGCACTCTCGAATTCAGCAACGATTGCATATTGTGTTTCTTTACTTTAGCTTGGCTTATAAGTAAATACATCCCGATTTAGTAGAGTTTCCATGCGCTGGGAAAAACTTTTTTTCAAAAACTTTCGGCTATAAGACGAGACCCCCTCTAGAGCCCAAATTTTAATTCACTTCAGTTTTAATTTGTGTAAAAATCACTTGGCTTATAGTCGAATAAATACGGTAGTTATACACTCAACAAGGAATTATGACACATTATTAACAAACCTTGATAGGTTGGTGTCTGTGGACCATGTTGCGAAGTTAATGATCCTGAGGGCCGGTTTTGTATTCTGAGCGATGAGGGTGTGTAAACATTCCTCCTTTTTGCTAAATTGGATACTGCCTCTGAAGGTTTTTTATCTGCATTAAAGAAGACTTGTCACAACAATCATTTCATTACATGACTGGTAACCTGTTTGATTAACCATTATGCTAAGGTTCAAATGGTCTTTTTTATGACACTTCCACAATCAGCAGTGTTCACTGTTGGTTAACATATGCATGTGCGGACTTGTGTCAAACTCACTCAAGACCTGAAATAGGAAGGCAAGGTTCATGTCTGGGACTCCCTTTCCCTTCCTTACTGAGTCTCTCCCCCCTTCCTCTCCCCTACAGTCTGTACGAGCAGGTGGGTGAACAAATGCCAACATCATAACCAAGTTTTTTTGCATCATCAGAGATCGAAGAGTTTCCCATTTCTGTAGCAATGGAAGCTCTGTTGTGCATGCTTTACGCATGGACTGTTAGCATAATTTATGCACGTGTTACATTTACAGTGTGCACCTAAATATCATAATGATTATAAATTAGCAGGGGTTAAAAAAACTTCCAAGGCATGAAAACTATAGGCAGACTAATGAAAGTGACAGTTTGAGGTACACTATAACATAGTTGTCTGATCATCACTGCTAAGCTAACTATCTTTTGATTGAAGGGGGTGGGTGGCATAAAGCCCCTCGGTCAAAATTTACTCCTGATCTAATATCAAATTCTCCCTTTCGATCACAAACATTTATAAAAGACATACTGGAAGAACAACCTAGCAGTTCTAATCATCAAATATCACTTGGAGCTTTATCTCAGGCACCTCTTCAATTAAACCAAATGCACTAAAGAGCATTGGTAAGCGAGCACTTGATTTTTAGCAACAGCTAGAGTAAACTTTATCAACCACTACAAAGAAACAGCAACTTGCCTGCTGGGTAACTGTCCAGTCTCACTCTTAGCGACTGACTGTTCCCAAGCTTCACTCCTCCTGCTGAGAATTTTGGCATGGCAACAACATCTACAGAGGCACTTTGAGGAGGGCCTCCTGTTGCACCTCTCTCTTCTGCACCTGAACCAGTTCCACTATTGGAAGTTAAAAAATATATATATATATTGTAGGTGAATTGTAGTTGACCATCCTGTAAGTGACCACCCAAAATGCAAGGTGTCAGTGGTTGCTTCTGAGAGTCAAACAGCAAGAGGTCTTTTACGAGAAGAAGTCTGGTCATATCTACTTTTTGGACATTTTTTAGACAGTGTTTTGCAAACAATTTTTAGGCTTCGATAGATGTAAATTCGAGTTGCTTTTAAAACTTCCACTCATACTCTGAGTTGTGTAGCACATACAACAAACACAAAGATCATTGTCCCTTTGGTGGTCACTTAAAAGAGAATGAAAACAATGGAAAAACTTAGACCTGTCATCCTAAAAAGTGGTCACACTTTGTTGCTTACAAGAGGTTGTCATTTACAAGAAGATCCATTGATAAAGCTTTGACTGGGAAAAGTTTTGGTGTTTTGGATGTAAGTGGATGCATATAATTATATGGCAGGTGTTTGCTTAAGAGAGGTGGTCACACATGAAGGTTCAGCTGTATAATATTACAGTAAAATCTTGCCTGATCAACCAAATTGCAAACACCAGGCAGTCATATATTATTAGGGTTTTAGTTTCCCCCAAGGGGATTTGACTGTGTGGACAATAACCCTCTATAATAATTAATAAGTCAGCATACTTTTAATTAACTGATATGAACTTTTAACAGAGGACTCTTACCTTTGGTTAGTTGAGCCTTGGTCTTCCTCCATACACTTTCTGATCTCAGCTAGCCATTCATCCATTTCTTGTTTATCATTAGCAGCTAGCATGTACTCTCTCTTGTTTACTGCCTAATAAAATTATTATAATCATTTTATTGTTGATAAGCTTTACTGTAAGTGAATTCAACAAAGTATCATTAATATCGTCATAGGTTAACATTCCATAATTTTACCACAATGATGGTCAGTCCAGACACATTTCACCAACATGTGTTGCAGCAACTCTACAATGTAATTCCAGATCATCCAGGAATCTTCTGGATACAAAGCAAATTTTCACTTCTCCAATGCAGGCCCCAGTTGAATTACAGGTGAGTGTAACAATCCATAAAGCAACAATAAACCTTACCCACTGGGGACTTATCATAATCATTGTTCCATTGACCAAAGATATGAAATACGAAAAAGGCAGAATTGGATTTTATTACAATGTTCATTGCAAGACTTTAAATAAAGCAGCTCACCTAAATAAATTACATGCAACATCTGAAATTTAAACTTAAGTGTGTGCAGTATAAAATAAACCAGCACGCGCGTGGCACACGTTTAACTCGAATAATAAACAGACTGTTCGTCAGAACAATTAATTATATTACAACAGTTACTTACAGTGCGGTTGGATGGCATAGGTTAATCAAGGGGGATGGGTGTTCAGGGTTTAAAAAAGTCCCATCTGGGGGCGCTTTCCATTCAACCCCAGATTCCGGAAATTTTGGTTAGTAAATCAAATGGAACGGACAATTTTGGTTTGGTCCGACCAGAATATTCGGGACGAGCTTTGAAGGTGCTCCACAGGGACCGGACTGGTCATTTCGGTCAGTTGGACCGAAATCTCCCTTTCCATTTGACAAAATTGTTGTTCCCAGTACCGCTCTTTTGTATCCTGCTTACAAGAACAATAACCAGATGCGCAGTGGCTTGTGTCAGGTCTGTGCAACCGGAATGTACTGTTCCATTGGGCATGTGGAATTTCTGAAAACCGGAACTTTTGTTGAATGGAAAGCGCCCCGGTAGTCTGGCAAGACAAGTAGATTTTATAGCTTGCCCAATGGGCAAGGGTCCTGAAGAAAGTAATCTCTAACAAAATCATTAACTAAGAGGAGCAAGAAGCGCTCTTGGGTTGCAAGTACCATGTGAGAGCTGCAGCTTGCCTCAAGGACCACCCTGCTGCAAGCAGAGCCTTCTTTTGCCTCTTTGAAAAGGATGCTCTGCCTGAATCCTGTCACGTCAATGCCTTTCAAGTCAACACAGCCCAAACTTCCAGACTAGTCTTGACATCTTAATTTTTTTTGTCAAGCTGGTTTTTCATTTTCGCTTGCAAACATCCATTGATTGATAAATTGATGGCCAAACCTGAGCCCACTGTACCAAGTGAACACCTTCTACAAGTAAGTCTGGGTTAGAAACTGTATCCTAGCAACAAGCAGTGCATGCTCAACAAAGATAAAAAGATCTTACTTGATTCATGAGCAGTCCTTCTTGAGTACACCAAATGGGCAAGCAAAAGAAAGGCTACACTGGCAGGGTGCCAAAGGACACACTTGAAATCAAGTTTTTTTTCAAGCCCTGGGGTTACATTATCCCCAGTAACTGGAGGGTTGGTAAGATCTCTGCTTGAACGAAACAAAAGTGTGTGGCAAGTAAGACAAATGATACACAACACTCATACCTTTATGACAAAGACATTTTGCCCTCCAGGAAGCTCTAATTCTGTGGCAGGCCTTGCCTCATGTATAAGAAAGCAAAATATCCCTGTTTTTGCTTTTGGCGACTAAAGAAAAAATTACAAGAAAATAAGGGTTAAAATATTTTGACAAACAAAATGCTAAGGGAGTCTAGCTCTCTTCTTTTCCCAAAACCAGCACTTATACCTTTTAATGGGGGAGGTTTGTTAACAGTTACTATGTCACACAGTATAACAGAAAATTATAAATATATATCAGAAAAAGACAATAATTAATGGGTTTTAACTGTAACTGACCTAGGTAATAAACTCCCACTTCCAAATAAATGCCTCTTGTCTAACAAAGGCCCTCTTTACACTGTTAAAATTGTATTAGATGATCCTCTCAAATAAATGCCCCATCTAATAGATGCCACCTATGGGAATTACTTCAAAATACTAGGAATTAGCAAAAAGGAGCAAAATAATTATTGTTCAATTCATTCAGTTTCTTACTTGATTAACCAGGGTTTGTGCATTTCATCTTGCTCAATGTCAAGTTGAAAGTGAGGATAGACTAATAATGGCAACACAATAACCCTGAGTGAGGATTCTGACATCGACGTTAGGATTTGACAGAGTGATATGGATCTCTAGATGACCTAGCTAGACTTGATGGAGTGGATACTACACTATTTTAAAACCCTCTTAACATTTTTGCTGAAAGCATATTAGTTTTGTTGAGCTTGTTACAGTTTTTTCCCCTTTTTTTTTCTTGTTACAGTTATGTGAATACATAATGGCCTCACTCTCCATGAGTTCTTCGTAGCTCAGTGGATAGAGTGCCTGCCCGGTGTTTGAGAGGTCATAAGTTCGAATGCTGTCAGGGACTCAGATTTTTTTCTTTGTCCCATGTCCCTGACACTCTGATTATTTCATCTTCACATCAATTTTCTACTACCAATAAAATGCATAATCAAGAGACAAGGTTATGATAATATTACTAAAATGATTCGCCATGTTCTTTGAACAATTTCTCTTAGTGCAACTACTGCATGTATAACTGGGGCCACCTAGACAAAGTTGACCAATCAAATTACAGGAAAATAACAAAAAACATTCCAAGAAAGTTAGCTGTCAATCATAATTACCACGAACCAAATAAACAACATGGATCAAAATCAGCCAATCACAATCTTCAGACACATCCTTTTGAAGCTGCTGCAGAACTCCTATGTTTTCTGAGAGGTCTGTTAGAGTGAGTGACCATGTTATTTCAAAGCACAGCAATGGTAACAAACAAATTGCTGGTAGATGACAAAATAACAGCTTGTGTGAAACAAATAATGTCTCCTGGGTTATTGTATGTAAGGTTTTGAATAGGAAAGCACTGTCTGAGTGAAACATTTTGCCTTTTTGAAAAACATTGTGCTTTGAGTAACTTTTTTTTTACGAGTTGCTGATTGGTCCATAACCAGCTTTCTTTCTTGGAACGTAGTTATTTTCCTGTAATCTGATTGGTCAACTTTATCTACGTGGCCCTGGTTACAGTATGTAGTCACACTGTAATTCTTAAAGATCAGTCTGGTGAATTTTCATGTCAATTTTAGGGTTTACCGGTAATGCAACTTTTTGTTATGTAAATCATGTACCGCCTACATCACAAAGATGTCTAAAGGTCCTGTGAAATTTTATTTGCATTTATCTATTCATTTTTTATGAAGTTTTACCTTTTTATGGAACTTGGAAATATTAAAAGACATTTGAAAAGTACAAGAAGTCTCCCATCCTTTTTGTAATTCTTACACATTCAGTTGAATATCACATTACCTAAATACCAAAACCTAAATGGCATTTATCAGTGTCTACAAACTGAAATTGTGCCATATATATATAATAGGTCATATTGGAACGCTGCCAAATAAAACTCACCCATGCGCGATAATATATTACACGGAAGTCCACAAGCGAGAGACTGATAAAGACGAGCTCAAATTTTAGACAAACTATATCATGTATTATTAAAATATCTTGTAGGATTTATTCAAGCTAAAACGGGGTTATGAAATATGAATTTCACTTTTGCTAAAAATTTAATCTTGAGGTAATTAATAGTTGCGATCATGCATGTTGATTGACTACTGTGGAGCCACAATGGGATTAAAAGGACGCTACATTTTATAACTGCTTCTGAAATTAGGTTTAAAACTTGAGGTATTTTAGAAAAGGAACTGCATGAACAATCGTGACCAAGCACAAAAAAATGACTTTGCCAGCTTCACTTTCTCTTTGGTTCCACTGCTGTTAGTTTTAATAGCGCATTATCACCCTCAAAACCTCTAGAGACAAAATAAACACACGGACTATATTGTGGATTAATAAACCGATAACAGGACAAGCAGCAACAGCTGTATGATCGAAGGAAAATGACAATGTTGCTAGATGAAGTGGATTTTTTTTTTTACGACAAACCATGAAAAAATACTTAAGCTTAGCCTCACGTCCTTACCTTCGGAGGGGTGTAAAACTCTAACATGAATCCTCCAGGAGCTTTGAACAAAACGACCCGGCATTTCTGCCAGAAGAAGTCCTCTGTGTTTACTCCGCTTTCCAAGTTCATAAGATAATTCATGATTCCTTCTCGTTTGATCGTAGTTGTCAGTTTCGCTTCTTGTGGGATCGACCTGTCTTCGCACTCTCTTCTTGTTTCCGCTTGCTTTGCCGGGCCTGAGGATTCATCGTTAACGTTACGCTTAAAAAATCCTTTTACGTCCTTGAGCTTGCCAAGGAACTTGAAACTTGATTCACTATTTTTCTTTTCAATGGGTTTGAAAGACCCTGTGAGGTGAACGCTCGATCCCCAGTCGTCGGGACCAAATACATCCGTAGGTGAATCGGGGGTATCAAAGTCCATAAAATCATTCTTGTGCACTTCACTGTCGAATGACTGCAAGAAATACTCGACGAAACGTTTAGAAAAAGTAGTGGAGGCCCCAGAAACATCGTACACAGGATTGTCTCCTAAGAATTGGACGAATTCATTGGCGAATTGCCTCGCCGCGACTTCTGCCCTGTCCTTGCAAAATTCTTCCCACCGACCGCTTGGAAATTTTGTACCAATCTCTCCATTGAAGCAAGCCATCAAGGCAAAGAAATGTTAGCTGACCATTTTAAGATGAGCCATCGCAACGAACGTGCAATTACAATCACCATTTCCTTTCTAACGTGACTTCTTCTCTTAGCGGACAACACCAAAACAAGATGCGTGAAAGTCCAGCCAGTCTTGCGCACATTTGCCTCACTTTGAGAACAATGTTAACTTCCGGTTATTGCTGATGAACCGGAGCCGGAGGTGACGAAATTTGTCCTCTTTTTCTTGTGAGTCTTGTATTAAGATTCTCGTCTTATTCATTAAACAACTTCTAAGCTGAAGGCGCTGAACCAGAATTGGTGAACGTACACTATTTAAATCCTTCTACAGTCTTTATTACCATCATCATGATGGAAATTCTGGTGGAATTCGGGTTGGCAGAGAAGATGAACGTGCAAATCATGGTGGGCGCGGTTGCAGCACGCAACAGCTAGTTGCGGAACTTCTTCTAACAATTTGTATTTTTAAAACATATCAAGAGCTATATTCCCATTATAGCTCTTGAACATATATATATATAACTTCACAGAAGTTCAGGTTTCACGAGTAATATATATATATATTCGTTTTTTGAGTAGAACGTATTTCGTAGAGCGCTCGACTCAATTGATTGAGGAGCATCAGCTATAACTTCACAGAAGTTCAGGTTTCACGAGTAATCATCGTTTTATTGCTACAGAATTGTTTCGTATGGTGCAAGGACCACACTCATCAGGCAATTTTGACGACTGAATTGTTGGAATTGGAAGGCTGGCAGTTAAATGCGAAAATTTAAATGGTTGCTATGGTAGATGCGTTACATTCAGGTTATATGAAACTGTTGAAGGGTTGCTAGGTAACAAAAACATTATATAAGAGGGATTATCTGTCGTTATAAAAATGTGATATAAGCGAGTTTTAAGCTACGTTACTCTAAAGTTTCCAAGTACATATCGGTTTCTGTGGGGGCATGAACTTGCTAATTCGTTTCTTCTGTTGAGGCTACACAGTTCTCTTTTACAGATGATTATGAACTTTTCATTCAGGCAAAGACTACCTTTTTTGCTAACGTTGCTGTAGGGTTTACATTTTTTAAGAATTTTCCATTTAATCTAAAACGGTTTCTTTCCGTTTTGTAAGTTCCACGACATATTTGGAGAGTTGTGTTTCATTTCTTCTTTTCGAGTGTCGAAAGGATGTTTTGTGGTTCCTGTAACGTTCCTTAAAGTTTGTGGCTAGTCCAACGTAGGTTTCAGTTGCTATATATATATATATATATAATCCGTAAAGTAAAATCACTCAACTCTGATGACCATAAGTTTAATACAAACTTGTTTCGTAGGTGTTACCACCCACTCCTCAGTTAAACTCCTCAGTTAAACTTAAGTTTAACTGAGGAGTGGGTGGTAACACCTACGAAACAAGTTTGTATTAAACTTATGGTCATCAGAGTTGAGTGATTTTACTTTACGGATTATACCGCTCCTTCACTGTCGAGCACTTTATTGGATCACCGGTGAATCTTCAACTTGGATAATATATATATATATATATATATATATATATATATATAGCTAAATTAGCAAGTGTTTGTTTCGAAAATAAAATGTGTTCCTCTTGCCGATGAACGGTTATGAATGGTTACTGGAAGGAGGTGGGGGGAGGGGGGGGGGGGACTCCATGTGATGTCCTATATATACAGGGAAGCTCCGCCCGAAAGTGGTACCTTTTTCAGGCATCAGAAGAACTTCGTCTCGGTCCATAAAATCGCAAAAAAAAGAACTTGGCCAATATCCAGCCATCTTGACCTCAGGCTGGGTCTGTGACGCATATTTATAGATTTCAGGTATAAACCAGGAAATAGAAAGCGAGTGTTTTCTTTTTTTGTGTGGAGTTTTAAGGCCTCGAATAATTTTCGTCGACCTTCTATAATTAGCGCGGGCGAAATTTCAATATCGTTTGTACCAATTAGGCCCGTATGTATATAGTGGGGGAGGCGGGGGAGAAGCTTAGAATGCGATTTTGCTAAATAACTGGTCCTGTATGTTATAACGGTGAACACGTGAGGAAGGGGCGAAGAGCGTAGGGAGCATGGAGCTGAATCACAGTCTCCATTTTCACTTTCATAGCACAAGTAGCCGTGGCATTTTCTCCCGATGACTCAGTGCACGAAAAGCAAGAGAGAACAAGACGCTACGGAGCGTACACTTCGGCGTCGTGGTTGTGAAACTGATTAATTGTAAATGCGGAGGAATAGTAAGAAATAAAATATGGTAAGAGTAACTAAGAGTAAGGTGTTCATTTGTGAAATTATGAGATTTGTCAGGATATTCTGAAAAGAGCAACATCCAAGAGGCCTTCTTGCCAAAAACTAGCATTTCGGGACAAATTGTCTCTATTATTAGCCCAGTTATGCTCTGATGACTCAATACAAATCCTTCTAAATTTGACTTGGGTCCTAAGTCTAATGTGAGGTTACTGGGGGTGAATAACAAGTCTAACAAAACAAACAGTGAAAAGAGAATTCTCTATTTTTCTTAGTCACATCAGTCTTCAAAAATAGCATAGCAGTCTCACGTACTGATTTTAAAAGATTTGTAAGGCATGGGTAAGGAGTCAATTACGTTGAGCATGGAATTGAGAATGTTACGAGTTCGAATGTTTTGAGCATAATTATTCACTGACTATCAGCACGCAGGAATGTCGGATTAACACAAGGAAGGTTAATAACAGAGGAACATAGCCTTTACAGAGCTTTAAAACACAGCATCCGCCAGCACAAACTTGACTTGAACTTTAGTAAAACTAAACAGCCTCTGCAACTTGAACTTCAGATATCTTACGGCTCCCGCCAACTTGTAAACACAGAACTTGAAAATCGACCCTGTACAAAGACATTTTGTCTTTGTTTGCGTGACTTTCTTGAACGTTCTCTACGTTTTTGGATTATTCATGAATAATTAATTAGAGCATGTTTACATTTCAGCATGAGTCAGCAGATTTGCATCAGTTACTGAAATCATAAAATATGTCGAAAAGCTACTACTATTCGCCTGTTTAGTATTTTCTAGAAGCTTACGTCAAACGGTATACAAGTTCCAAGCGAGTTCTTTTGACGAACTAAGTTTTTTCCCACGAGCTGGACTGCTGCGTTTAGTCAAGTGTGACGAACATCTTTTAACTTGAAATTCATCAAAAAACAGTTCGAAAGGACGGCTCACTCGTGAAATGTTTTTCAACACTCGAATTCGTGTTTCTGTGCGGCCACGTAATATCCTCTGTTTATTCCGCGAGTAAATTAAAGACTAAACTCGAAGTGATCTCAAGATATCACGAAGTTGTCCGGTCTCATTTCGTGAAATAGCCGAAACAAGCCGAAAAGTCACTAACTTGCACGCCCAATCTTGTCCCGAAACTAGTGCATGATTTCATAACTATTTTTCATATGCCGAACTACCTTGGATTGCAGCAGCGCAATCGGCTAATCCTCCTCTGACCAGACGGGTCACACAGGTGAGCCGGTTCAAACCCCGGGGAAGCCAAAATAACACTTCTTTCTTCCTCGAAAAAGTTAAAGAATAAATCAAAGAAATCGCAGTGATCTCGAGATATCTCGAACTAATTCGGCTCTCACTTCGTCACATGGCCGAATAAAACCGAAAACCTACAGACTTTGCATGCCCAATCTTGTCAAAAAATGGTAACTTTGATACATTCCTTAGAATCGCGAATCCTTCACTTCGCGCTCCGCCGAAGTAAAAAGAAACGGGCTTTTATAAATTCCATAATTACTATGAAAATTAAAATTGGCCTTTGCACATCTGCCATGATACAACTTGTTTGCCCCTCAAAATTTTGCATAAGCATTGTCTTCAATTTCTCTTGGGACGTCCTTGGGACGACAGTAACTGACTCAGGAGAAATTAAAATTAATATGACCAGAAAGCCGCCCTCGGAGTCACATTAGAATTTTAATATTAAATTATATCAAACGTGGGCTATTTTTAGAAGAAAAGGAAAACATGGGGGCACGAGCCCAAGCAATTTCCTATCGACGAAAATTAGGAAATCCGAAGAAACATGTAATTTATGACCACTCGAGTAGTTAATAGAGGATGCTTTACGCCTAACTTTTACCCCTGATTAATTTCTGTCATTTCCTGATTAACTCTGTCATCCACCCACTTAGTACAAAAATGACAGAAATTAATCAGGGTTTTTTTCATTTTTTCCCAAATATTCTAACTCAAAAAAATTAAAAATCCGATTAATTTTGTAATCTTTGTAAAATTTGGGGAAAATGACAGAAATAATGGCTCGCCCTGCGGGCTCGCGGAAATGACAGAAATTAATCAGGGGTAAAAGTTAGGCGTAAATCATCCTCTATTAACTACTATAGAAGAATTCAATCGCGAAAAATATTATTACAAAATATATTTAGATAAGTTTAATTAATATTTATAAAATAAGTTTAAATTATTTATATTGTAGAAACCTTTATCAGATTTGGATGAAAGGGGAGGATGGGGTTAATTGAATTCTATTTTTTTAAATTCTTTTATTCCCCACCATGTCATACGATGATTGAATTTTTCTATATAATAATCTGATTTTTTGATTGCATGTTTCATAAGTTCAATACTACGATAAACATCTGGGTCCATCAATGCAACTTGAAGTTTTTTATTTGTTTGTTTTTTAATCAAGTCTCGTTTTTCTTTTTCCTCTTCTGAAAGTGGTTTTTTCCCACTGTCATATTCTTTCAAATCGATTGTTTTTACTTTATTAAATAGAAGAGTTTTTTTTTGTTTTTCCTCTTCTGAAACTGGTTTTTTCCCACTGCCAAATTCTTTTAGAACCATTGTTTTTACTTTATTTAATAGAAGAGTTTCTTTTTTATCATAATAATTAATTAAGGAGTAAAAACTTTTTCCAAAATCTTTATCTTCGAATACACCGAGTTTATTATCGGGAAAAAGTTTCCAATCACGATAAAAAGCAATTCCATACCTATTATAATCATCTAGCATACAGAAGTAAAAATCGACGACATCGTCATCGTAACCTTGACAATCTGGGTTGGCATCATTTTCATTCCAATTGCCGTAACTTGGGTTATATTTGTAAAAAAGCCATAAAAGAATTTTATAAGGATGATTAGGTTGGATTTTTTTTATTAGTTTTGGGTCAAATGATTCAAGTTCCATCCATGGTTCAACAATGAATTCATTCAGTTCAAGACTACTGAGGATCATTTTTAATTAAGGGATTATATTATCAAAGCAATACATTCCAGAGTTCCCTAGCAATTTCAATCGCTGAAAGTAAACACAAAATCTATTTTCAGTTTTGCTGGTTGCCAGGGAACTCTGGAATGCAATCTATTGTTTTCAATGAAACGTGAGGTTATTTTAAATGAGATCATAATCAGGGGGTTTCCCTTCAAAATAATCTAAACAAATACTAAAATGGAATATCAAAACCCCGAGGACCAAGATTTCATTGTTGAAGATGGCTATAAACATGATAAAGATCCTGATTATGTTCCTGAGGAAGAGGAATCATCCGATGATGATAAATATGTTGTGAAAGGAAAAGATTTTCAGAAACTGAGCAAAAAGGCTAAAAAACTCGGCGCCGAATCTCTTGATTATTCAAAGCGGAAAAATAACAAATACGTGGTCAAGCTGCCAAGCGGAAAGAATTTACATTTTGGCTCGTCGCAATATCCAGACTTTTTAATTCACAAAGATAACGAGCGAAAAGAAAAATATCTTTCTCGGGCAAAGAAGATAAAGAATAAGAAAGGTGAGTTGACTTATGAAAATCCTGAATCGGCTAATTTTTGGAGTGTTAATCTTCTTTGGTCGGGGAAATAGAGTTTTGAGCCAGAAAAATAAAAATGAATTTTTAGTTTAAAGGTTTCAAAAATAATAATAAAAATGGGATTCAAGTCAACATTGCCAGGTGATGTAACTCCATTTAAAGTTGGTGGGCTTATATTTCCAAGCAAATATTGTTATGAAGATTTGAAAGGAATAGATAGAGGTGCTGAAAATATTATTTCAGATTACAATGATGAGAAAGATCTTCAAGATTTTTTTAATAAAATTAGACCGATAAAAGTTATTGAAACATACCCTGAAGCAAGAGAAGAGATGGATGGTTTGTTTCCAAATATAACAGGATTTTTATGTTATGAATTTTATGGAACTAGTAATTTTAGAGAAAAGCGTTATAAATTTGCTGATAAGTTTTTTTCAAAATTTGAATATATTGAGATATAGATTATTGTTTTATATCAAATCTGATATAAAACTATCTCTAAGCCAGAAAAATAAAAATGAAATTTAAAGAATTAAATAATCAAGAATAAAGATGTCTACTGATTTGAGTAAACTTTCTATTGCCGAATTAAAACAAATAAAAAAAGATAGTAAGCAAAAACTCAAGGAGGAATATAAACAAAAGTTGATTGATGATATAAATAAACTTCAAAGAGCAAGAGATAAAATTAAATCAAAACCCAAATCCAAAACCAAAACCAAAACCAAATCAAAACCTAAACCCAAATCATTTGAAGAGTATTTCCAGGATTGCATCAAGAATAAAACAATTCCTCCTGATACACCATCTTATCTGCGACGAGCACTTGAGAGAGCACTCAAGGAATATGACCAAGGAATAGAAAAAGAGAAATCATCTTTGGAAGGATTTGCTAATAAATACGTAGTAAAAGGCAAAACTGATATTACGCCATTCGAGTTTTTCAAATCCAAGGCTGCTTATTTAAAAGAGTTTCTCAGAAATCATCGAAATATTAAAGTCAGATTTGTATTAGTTTGCATGATGGAACAAATGGGAAAGTCAAGCGATGGAAAGTTAAGTCTTACCATTCAAGATAAAGCATATTTTAATTCTGAAACATATATCAATCTTGTATCAACTGATGTAAAAGTAATGCTCTTCAAGGTTTTTTATTTTATTCTTGAAAATATCGCTATTTATCAACAAAATGGTAGTGGATGGTATTTTAAGGAAATAGTTCATCTCGAGATACACACTGCTGATTTCAATCCAATGAGAGGATCTAGTTACATTCAACTTCCAGATTGGATAATGCGTAAGAAAGCTTTATTAAATATTAAAAATAAAGATGAGAAATGTTTTCTCTGGTGCGTCCTTAGATACCTTCATCCAAAGGGAAAGAATGCAGAACTATTAACAGATTTGAAGCAAAAAGAAAATAGCTTGAATACAAAAGGAATTGCTTTTCCTGTCAAATTAAAAGACATTTCAAAATTCGAAAAACTCAATCCAGATCTCCCAGGGATAAACGTGTTTTCAGTCAATGAGAGAAACAAGTTTTACCCTCTCCGAATGGCACAGAGAGATCCTCAGAAAACAATCGATCTGTTCCTCTTTGAGGAAGATGGCAAATACCATTATTCTCTTATCAAAAGTTTTTCAAGATTATTTCGATCTCAAATAACTTCTAGAACGAATGGAAAGATCTTTATTTGCAAAAGATGCTTTACTCATTTTTCAAAGGAAGAATTATTTCAGCGTCATATTGAATATTGTTCTTCCAATGAATCAGTTGTTGTAAAAATGCCTCCAACAAATAGTATTCTTGGTTTTAAAAATTATTTTAAAAAGCTTCCAATACCTTTTGTAGTTTACGCTGATTTTGAATGTTTTACCAAATCTATTAATACTTGTAAACCCAATCCAGCAGGTTCATATACACTTGGTTACCAGAAACACGAACCGTCAGGATTTTGTTTTTACATAAAAGGAATAGTCCCAAATATTTTTAAACCAATCACTTTTACAAAACAGAAAGAAAGTGATAATGTTGCTGAAATATTTGTTTCAAAACTTGCGAAGGTAACTCAAAATCTTTACAACGATTTTTATCGACATCCAAAAACTCTGAGATTATCTGAGGAAGAACAAAAATCTTTCAAAGAAGCCAGGATCTGTCATATTTGCAACAAAGAATTAAAAGATGACAGGGTTCGTGATCATTGCCATTTTACCGGGGAATATCGTGGAGCTGCGCATAACAGCTGCAATCTACAGTGTAGAAAACCATTGATATTGCCTGTGATATTTCACAATCTTCAAGGTTACGATGCGCATTTGTTTATAAAGCAACTTTCTGGTGTCGAAGGCGAGTTAAACTGTATTCCATCAACTGAAGAGAAATATATATCGTTTTCCAAAAAGATCAAAGTAGATGAGTACAAATCATGGAAAACTGGAGAGATGGTTTCTTTGAATTTTGAGATAAGATTCATTGATTCGTTCAAGTTTCTTCAAACCAGTCTTGCGAATCTTGTTGGAAACTTGCAACCGGATGATTTTCATAGTACAAAAGAAATAATGAAAGACAATATCAATCTTCTTACTCGAAAAGGTGTTTATCCCTATGACTATATTGGTTCTCTTGAAAAGCTGACTGAAACACAACTTCCATCAAAAGAGAAATTCTATTCAAGATTGAATGACGAAGATATATCAGATGAAGATTACCAACACGCTCAAAATGTTTGGAATACATTCAAATGCCAAACAATCAGAGATTACCACGATCTTTATCTCAAATCAGATGTTCTTTTGTTAGCTGATGTATTTGAAAACTTTCGTAAAACATGTCTGAAACATTACAGTCTAGATCCAGCGCATTACTATACATCTCCTGGATTGGCTTGGGATGCCTGTTTGAAAGAGACTGGACAACAACTTGAATTACTGTGTGATTACGATATGTTGATGATGTTTGAAAGAGGCATCAGAGGTGGAATGACTCACATAGCAAAAAGATATTCAGAAGCGAATAACAAATATATGCAAAATTACGATCCTGACAAACCTTCTAAATTTATACAATATTTAGATGCTAATAATTTATACGACTGGGCCATGAGTCAATCACTTCCAACGGGGGGGTTTAAATGGATGACTAATCTGACAAAAGAAAAGACGTTGGAAATTCTTGAGAAAACAAATAGCAGCATGAATAACTCAGTCAAGAGGGGTTATATATTCGAGGTTGATTTAGAATATCCAAAGGATTTATGGAAGTCACACAACGATTATCCTCTTGCTCCGGAGAAGATTAAAGTGGGGGGAGTAGAGAAACTTATTAGTCATTTCAAACCACGTAAAAACTATGTAATTCATTATCGAAATCTGAGGCAATGTCTTGAACTGGGTTTAAGAATTACAGATGTTCACCGAGGAATTTCTTTTAATCAGAGTCCTTGGATGGAACCTTACATAAGAAAAAATACTGAACTTAGAAAAACAGCAACTAATAGTTTTGAGAAAGACTTTTTCAAGTTGCTAAATAATTCTGTGTTTGGAAAGACTATAGAAAACATCCGGAAAAGACAAAATGTATTCCTAGTTGATAATCGAGCAAAAGCTGCAAAATTAACATGCAGGCCAAACTTCGATAGGGCAACTATATTTGATCGAAATTTGGTTGCTATTCACTTAAAAAAGACTGAGGTGTATTTTAACAAACCTGTATATGTCGGCCAGGCGATATTAGATCTATCAAAGCTGTTGATGTTCGATTTTCACTATAATTACATCCAAAAGAAATATACTTACAAAAAAGCTAAGTTGCTTTTTACAGATACAGATTCCCTCATGTATGAATTAGATACGGATGATTTTTACGAGGATATCTCAGAAGATATCAGAACCAAGTTTGATACCTCGGATTATCCTCCAAATCACAAATCAGGAATACTGACAGGAGTAAATAAAAAAGTGATTGGGTTGTTTAAAGATGAAGTTGCTGGTAAGCAGATTACTAAATTTGTTGGTCTTAAACCTAAACTTTATAGTTTCAAAGTTGAAGAATCTAGTACTACCAAAAAATCAAAAGGAATCAAAAAAAATGTTGTGAAAAAACAGATTGAGTTTGAAGATTACGTTGATTGTTTGTTTACGGGCGAAAAACAGATGAGAAAGATGAATATCATTCGAAGCGAGAAACATGATATTTATAGTAAGGAAGTTAACAAGTTAGCTTTGAGTGGAGATGATGATAAAAGGATTTTATGCAAAGACAAAGTGAATACGAAGGCAATTAGATAAAAATGTATTTAAAGATTTTATATTAAAAATATAAAATCATGGAAGAAGAACGAGAATATATTAAGTTCCAAGAAATTAAATTTTATTTTCATCCAAAATACAAATATTATTTAGCTAGTCGTTGCGGACAAATACTTAGTTTAAAACAAAAAGAAAAGAGAATTTTGAAATTTGGAAACAATGGAAATAATTATTTAATATTTTCTTTATGCGAAAATAATAAGAAAAAAAATTATTTAGTTCACCGTTTTGTTTACGAATGTTTCAAAGGTGTGATTCCAAAAGGAATGCATACAGACCATTATGACAACGATAGAAAAAATAATTCAATTGACAATCTTCAGCTATTATTTCCAAGAGAAAATACTAGAAAATCTTGTTGTAAAAAAGTTGTTTCTTTTAACATAGAAACGCAGGAAGAAAAGATTTTTGATTCTTTGACACAAGCGGCTAAATTTTATCAAATTGATATTTCTTTGGTTTGTGTAAACTGCCAGAAAAAGATTAAATCTTGCAAATCCAAAAGAGATGGAATGAGTTATCAATTCTTTTATTTCAAAAATTAAATATTTAAACCATAAATAAAATAACTTATTCAGAAGTTGAAATTCAAAAATATTTTGATATAATTCAAAAATACACAAAATCTCCAAAAAAGGAAACCGATCGAAAGACTCGCTGTTGGAATTGCCAAGAGTCTGAATTTGATTTGGTTTCGGGTTTTAAAATCTGTGTGAATTGCGAATGCCAAAACGAACATTATCTTGGATACTTTGATAAAAAAGACTCAGATCGGCTGCTTTTTAGAAAGAAAAGTATTTATCAGCGGAAGTACCATTACGAGAAGAAAGTCAAACAAGTCTCAAAAAGATTAAATCTTACTGAAGATGAAAAGTATGATTTGTACTTAAAATTATTAGAAATAGACAATAAAATCATGGAAAAATTAAATAAACAATTCAATCGAAAAAGAAGCATTAGCGTCATATTCTTAATAAAAAAAATCCTGGAAGAAATTGGAAATCTCAAATACAAACTTGTCGAACTTAGTATTGGTCATCAAACTCTGGAGAATTATGAAAATTGGTGGCAAAGTTACAAATCACTCAAATAACGCCTCTGTGAAAACACCAGTAAATTATCCCAGTCAAATACCCAAGAACTTCAGATTTGAATGGAGAATTGACAGTGTAAACACAACCTCGTCCAAGATGGAAGTGTTTCCGAAATTCACGAAAAGCGAGATTGAATATAAAATGATTAGATAGTATTGATGAGTTTGATCTGCAACTGTGTCTGAAGTCAGATAGTTTGTAAAGGATTTGATTAAAGTCTAATCTTTGAGTAAAATATTTTATATACAAATATTGGTAAACCAAACAGGCCTTAATCAAGTTATCATCGTAAAACTTTGTTTTATGAGATGGAAAGTAAAAGTTAACATAAGCTACAATCGATTCTAACATCTTCTATCTATAGAGTAGATAGAAGATGAAAAAGGTTATTACAAATTAACTTAATTAAAATCTTTTTTATATATAAAAATAATTTCAAGAATTATAATTTGTACAAACCTTTTTCAATATTATTTTTTATTTTATCTTTGATTACTTTTACATTATTTAAATCATTTGGATTAGAATATCTGAAAGAGTATTTATTACCGTTTAATTTTGACGTTGCTGTTTTTCTCTTTTCTTCCGCGATAAGTTTAATCGAGCCACTATTAATCTGGAGTGATTTGGATGCCTGATATATCGAGTTAAAAAATCTGTTATCACCGGTAGTCAGATTAGTTGCTATTATTTTTCTAGATTGACATTCTGGATTGGAGGATTCATTAATCACTCTTTTGAGGTTATTTGGCCGGTTATTTAGTTTATCTCCGTCAATGTGAATTATTTTAAAGTATTTATTTGTTTCCTCACCATTGAAGGCTTCCCAAATAAACTCATGAGCCAACAAGCTAATCAGGTTTTCTCCTCGAGGTCTAATCGATATTCTTATATAACCATTTTTGGATGGTTTATTACCAATTTCTCTTCCTGTTTTTGAGTTATAAACACCACCGTTATCAGTTGTGAAGAAATTAGAATAAGAAGGATGTGAATACCTGATCATTGAAAAAGGTTATTACAATTTATATTTAATTAATTTTATTTTTAAGTAAAAAATAAAATTCTTTATTCAAATTATGTAATAATCTTTTACAAATATTTTTTATTGTATTTCTTTGAAAATCGATCTGCCAAAGGAGACTGATCGATAATCATTTCATCTATCAATTTCATTCGATCAATAAACACTTGTTTGTTAAACTCATCACCTCTCAAAGCTGATCGCAGTTCAACCAATACTTTCTCATAAGTTGTAAATGCTATTTGTGACGTTTCAATCTTTTTCTTGTAATTCTTCATTTTTGAAATGGATGTTACTAAAACTCCAAGACCATTGATAACACCCAGGATTATTGGATTGAGTGTTATTCCTCCAGCAATAGTTCCTATCACAACTAATCCTCCTCCAGTCAGAGTAAGTGTTTCATCAAGAATTTTATATCTTTTGAAAGATTTCCTGAAACACCAGAATTTCTTGTGATAATGTTTATAGAAATCTTTGAGAGTTTTGATCTCTGATTCTGATAGTGAGTTATCAATGTGATTAAATTCAAACAAGTCCTTCATTTATTTATTTAGAGTATATAACTACCATTTAGTTTCTCTTGAATCATTATCCTTTTAAATGCTTCAGAATCAAAGTCGTAAAAATTAGGAGAAAACATAATTTTATTCATAATTCCATCTTCAGTTGTAAAGTCAAAAATTTGGTTAGGTTGGTAATTGGCGCTATCTATAGTTAATGTAGAACTGTAGTTACTCAAGTTAGCTTTTGTAACAATTGAATCAACACTATGCGTCAACCATAAAACAATTTTTTTTCCATTAAGAATATTTGGTAATCTAAAAAATTGTCTTTTACTAGCGGTAATTAAAGTTAAATAACCAGCAGCTTTAGTATAAGTTAAACTCAATAAATATTGGTTACTTTGTGGAATTTTCTTAACTAAAGCAAAATCTCTATTTTTTCAATAATAAAAAACCATGCATAAGGTATAATTTCTAAAATTAGCAGAGGGATTTAAACTAATAGTGTAATTATTAATATTTAATCCTTCCTTATTGATATTACTTATGTCTTTATTTGGTATAGTAATACCATTTAAACTATGAAAGTCATTTAAGCCACTAATTATAATACCAGATGCCCCTCTTTTTAATTCGTAATTATTTGCATCTGTAAAATCATAAATTTGATCAAAGTAACGACTATAAACATGGTTTACCGTAAAAGGAATTAACTCTTTTACCATTCCTACTGTTGCAGCACTACTATTCAGATTTCTATTGAGAGCAATGTTCAATATACTTTTATTATTTGCGTTAATGTCAACATTGTACTTTACTTGTGTTCTATAAATTTCAAATGATTTATGATAATCATAAACTTTATCTGGGTCGATATTGCTAACTTTGCTCATAATACCATAAGCAATCACGTAAACACCGGAAAACTGTAATTGATACACAGCCAGATCATTTCCATTATTTGGAATATTAACCAAAATGTGAATAAAGAATCTGCTACCAGTTGTCAACTTCTTGAAATTAATAATGACTCTATGATAATACATAAATTGTGTTTGGTTTTTTGAATCGGTGAAACTATGTTGAAGTTTTTTTACACTAACATTTCCAAGTTGCAATCCTTGTGACGTGTTGTTGTCAACACTTATCTGGGTTTTATGCCAAAGTAAATAATCAGTGTTAAGTATTTCAAGACAAAGAGTATAATCAGCTCCTCCAACTAATCTGTAAAAATTAAGTCCCATCTTATACTTATAACCACCTTGAAAATTCTTTAGTATAGTTGTATAAAGAACTCTTGTATTATATTCGTGAAAGTTTCCTTTAAAAGTTGGAAAGAAAGTTATCTTTTTTGGAATAAAACTAGTTCTATTATCTATTTCATCTGTCCATTGAGTTGGACTTGCCATCAGAAAAGCAAACTCATCTTTGTAATGACTTGGTTGAACTTGAGTTTGGTGTAAATGAACGTCAACATACTTTTTGGTGGTTGCATCCGAATCTGAAGTTGGATCTTCAAGATTAATTATTTTATGTCCACCGATATTAATATCTGAAGTCATGACCCTACTCCCATCTTTTTTAAAGAAAGAGCTGAAATCTTGGTTAGATATGATATCATCCACATACTTTTTGGGAACGGCATCTGTGTTATTTGTTGGTGTAATAAGATTAATTATTTTTTTATTGTTCATGTTCAAATGATTAGTCATCATATTTGATCCATCAACGTGGAGATAAGCAAGATCACCGTAAGCCAATGGTATTGGTTGTTTGGAACCAGTTGGATTTGGAATATTAAATATTCTTTTGTTATTCATATCCAAATTTCCAGTCATTGATCTTGTTCCATCCAGTCTCAAAAAGACACTGCCATCGACTTTGGAGTCGTCTACATATTTCTTTGTAGCAGCATCATCATTGTCTGATGGTGTTTTGAGTTTTGTAATCGAGAATTGACTTTTCATGTCAATATTTGAATCCACTGTCAAAAGTGATGTTTTTCCACCTCCAGAATTGGTATCAACATATTTTTTGGTTGCTGAATCTGAGTCAGATGTTGGTGTTCCAACATTTGTCAATTTTTTTCCAACCATATCATAATTTCCATCTGCGGTGAGATTAAACCCAACACCTGGAGCTCCTTGAACTCCTTTGGCAAATTGATAATGATTAGAAGAGTGTTCATTAAATATTCCCATCTTATTTATTATTTAGATAATCAGTAAAGTTTTTTGAAATGGTTTTCTTTGGTTTATTGACATAAAGAAATGAGAATGGTTTTCGTGTTGCCTCTTTATACACATTTTTATCAACTCCCAATTCAGATGATATTCTGTTTGCTTCTCTGGAAGATGGAAATTCGTACAAACAATAATGAGAACAATTAAGTCGAATATCTTTTGGAGTTTTGTAAAATGATTGACTCAGATAAATCACTGAACAATTCTTATGTCGACCTTGAATAAAATAATCAACGATTTGTCTCTGATTTTTATCACAGACATAATCATCAAATATCACAAGTTTTTGATTGTCTTCATAACCCATTTCTGTTACAGGAGTTATTTCATCATTACTCACATTAAGTATTTCATAGCCGAGTTTATGCGATAATTCTCTCATTTTTTGCATCAGTCTCTTATATTTATCTTGCTCTAAATTTCGAGCGTAAAGATAAATCTCATCGTAATAGAGCAGAGGTTTCATTAACATATGAAAGAGCAAATTAGTTTTACCACTTCCACTATTTCCACAAATCAGCATTCGAAATGTATCCGATGGCATGAAAGGAAAAAGCTGTTTGAATTTTTTATCTCTGTTATCATTACTATCATAATTTGGTATCTCCATTTTATATAATAAATATATAAATGGATATTGAAAAAATAAAAAAATATTCACAAAATAAGATTGAAGCCGATAATCTTATTAAACAAGTTAGACAACAAATAAAAGAGACTACTTGGGAAAAACAAAATCTGAGAGAAGGATTTACTGAAACATTCAAACCCCTGATTTCTCAGTTTGAAATACCTGTTGACCCAAAAGCACAAAATATTTTTACTCAAAACCAAAAAATGTTACAAAATCAACTGGCTCTTACAGAAGGCATCAGAGCCAATCAAAAAGCCATTACTGATGGATTTAGCCAGTTTGAGAGATTGGCTGATATGCAAGAGTTGCCTGGAATAGGAGCTATTGAAGATGGAGAAGACGATAAAGACGATCAATCTCCGATTCCAACTCCAACTCCTCCTAAATCTCCCGCACCAATTCCAACTCCTTCTAAATCTACGATTTCAACTCAAACTTCTCAAGTTGAAGAAGCTCCAATAGCAAAATTTACTATTCAAGATTTAAATAAAAATCTAGAAAATAAAGAATCACAAGATATTTTAAGTAATAACGGTTATGATAATCTTCCTTCCTTTTATTTTGATAAAGATATTTCTGAAATTTCTTCATTAATCAACGATGTTAATGCTCGTTTGCAAGATTTTGCTAATGATCTTCGTAATACTGCTTTATTTGTAAAAGAAGGCGAATTTTACAAAGCTAAAGCAAAAAATTCAAATCCACAAACAAAAACAATAAATAATATAAAAAATTTCAATACATTAAGTACTTATTCAACAAATTTAACTACTCTTTTTAAATTCAAAAATCAATCTGGTTCTGGATTATTCAACACTCCCCAAGAACTGATTCGTAGATTAGAATTACTCAATGGATCTCTTGTTGCAGGAAACAATGGTGTGCTACCTGAATTCATTCAAATAGCTCATCGACTCCGAGATCTCAGAATTTTGACTAATAATCAACTTAATACACTTATCAGAAAAGTTATCTAGTTATATTATAAATGAATGAAAGTGCTATTCATATTTCATCTGTTAAAAGAGAAAAAATAGGAGCTAACAAATCACATGATTTCTTGGTTAAATTTAATCCTCCTTTGAAACTCGATTCACAATTCAAGCATTATCTCGCTTTGGACAGGTTATCAATGACTTTCTCCTGGTATAACATCAGAAGTAGTTATAAAAATAATACAATCAAATATACTCATGACGGATCTACATGGCAGACTATTACCTTCACAGATGGAATGTATTCTTACTCAGATATAAATGATTACATTCATCAGTACATGGAACAAAAAAATCATCACACAACTGATGCCAAGGGTGAAAAAAAATACTCAATAAATCTGAATTTCATTCTTTCCACTTATCGTGTTTTGATAACACTTGAGGGAAGTTTTCAAATCGATCTGAGAGGAACAGATTTCGGAGAACTCATTGGATTTGAGAAGAAACTCGTGACTAAAACTGAATATGGAACCAAGCTTCCAAATATCACAAAATCTATTGATTCTCTTAACATTAATGTTAGTGCTGTGAAAGACTCTGTTGTAAATGGAGTTAATACAAACACGATAGCAGTTATTCCAACTGATAATTTAACAAGATCTTGGCCTTTTACGTTTGAACCATTTAGACCTCTTTACTGCCCTGTAAGTTCTAATACAATTTCTGAAATGAGAATAACAGTAACTGATTCTGTCAGTCAACCTATTGATTTGAACGGAATTGATTGGTTTATGACACTGCTGCTTCGCCATACTGAAGATAGCAATGTTGTATAATTATATAAATAAAATGATGCGACAATCAGAGTTTAAAAAAAAATATGATCCTGATACAGGAAAGTTTTCAAGAAAGCACATATATGGAGAAGGAATAATGGATAACGTAAAATCTTTTCTTGGTAAAAAACCAACCAAAAAAAAGGTAACATTTACTCCACCACCCAAACCAACCCCTGCCAGTTCAAATAAAAAGGCTGGTGACAAAATAGTAAAAATGCTTTCTGGTAAAAATCTTCCATCTCGTAAAACAAATAATCGGCAAATGACACAGCAAGAAATCAATAATAGAGTGTTAGAGATTATGTCTGGATCTGGAAGAAAAAAATAATATAATCTATTTATTAAAATGAAGTCTTTTAGAAACCCAAAATATCTTGAAAGATATGAAGATGTTGTTTTTGATCTCGAACAGGCCCTGGATGTGGCACCAGCAAATGGTGCCACCCAAAACAAAACAGGACATAGATTTGTAGCCGATAACTCAGGCGAGGCAACACCATTTGATTGGTATAACGCGAGACTTTCGGTAGATTTCAAAGTTAATGGATTAGCAGGTGGAGCTGTTATTGATGCGGATGGAGATAATCTGGGAATTGTAAATGGTTCTGGTTCTCTCATCGAAAAGTTAACTATCCTGGCAAACGGACGAGATGTTTATAGTTGTAACTATGCAAATCACGTTGTAAATATTAAGAATTTGCTTGAGTATAATCCCTCTTACGCTGAGAGTGTTGCAACAAATGAATTTTTCTATCTTGACACAACACGAAATGCTAATAGAGCAGAATTTGCTCTCAATGCCACTCCAGTTGTAACTGGAAGAAATGCAAATTACAACAAAGGTTTTGCCTTGAGAAAAGTTATTTTAGGTGATTCAGCAACAGTGCATTGTGAAATTCCTCTCAACAGATATTCATTTTTTGAAGCACTTGAGGATAAGCTGCTTCCAAATACAAAAATTGAGCTAAATGTAGAAATAGAATCGGATAATAATGTTCTTTGGAGAGCCGGAGGAGCAGACTGCAGAGTTATTTTAACAAGATTTCAACTATTTGTTCCAAGATTAGTCTTTAACTCAGAAGGACAAAAAATTTACGCTGATAATTACCTTAAACCCTTCAAATGGATTTATCTCAATGAAGTTGTTGAAAGATCAAATAATACTCAGCAACAAACAGGTCAATTCAGAATTACAAATGGTATTTCAAAACCACGCCATGTATTTATTTGGGCAATCAACACAGCCAATGTTGAAACGCAAGAACAAAATCCATTTTTATACAACACTTTTGATCTTCCAAACAATGCTAATATTTCACGTTGCTATCTTGAGGTTGGAAACGGAAACGAATATCCCGATATTCCCTTTAAACCAAATACAGATCCAGCAAGAGTTTTCAGAGAAGTAATGGGTTATGTTTTTGCTAATAATGATTTTCAAGGTGGCACTCTTCTCAATAGATCAAATTTTGAGAATCTTTTCCCATTTGTTTACTTTGATCTTACAAAACAAAAAATAGACTTGAAAGATGGAGTAACAAAATTATCTTTTCATTACGAACTAAGCGCTAATCCAGACAATAATTATAATATTTACGCTCTTGTACTACATGAAAGAGAAGCAGAAATAGAACAGAAAAGTGGAAAACTACTTCTTAGAGCTTAAGAAAAAAATAATATATCTTAATATATAAAATGACAACTTACATCCAATACGGAGTAAAACTTTCGGATGGCCAAAAATTAAAACTGTTAAAAGCAATTGAAAATAAATCACAACTAACACTTCGATTAAAACATTCTCATCTCAGGGGACCTGATGATTTAATGTTGACCCAAAGACAATTAACAAAAATAAAAAAATCACTTGCAAATGGAACAGGATCTGACTTGAAAATAAGCCAAACTCAGATTTCACATCTTGTAAAACAAGGAGGAAACTTATTCTCAAGTCTGGCAAGTCTTGGAGCTAAAATTCTTCCTTTTGCTGTAAAGGGAGTTTCAAAAGTTGTTCCATCAATTGCTACTGGAGCTGCAAATGCATTGGGAGAAATAGGATTAAAAAAACTGTTTGGAAAAGGAATTACAATTCCAAAAAAGTTTTTCCCATTTCTTCCTCCTTTTGCTAATGAGTTTACCAAAGCTCAAATAGATCAAATTAACAAAGTTTTCAAGACAGGAGGACGACTGGTTATCAAGCCAACTCAAAAACAAATAGAAGGTGGATTACTGGGAACACTAGCAGCGATTGGAATACCATCAGCAATTAGTCTGCTTCCAAAGTTATTTGGTTCCGGCCTTCAGGTTGACAAGGGATCTTCAAGTAATACGAGAAGTGTTTATGTTCCACCCACACAAGGAGAGGGTTACTATCCACCCCCCTTTATTGGAAATTGGGAAAATCCAATAGGAATGGGGGTAAAAAAAAAGGCAAAAAAAAACACCAAAGGCAAAGGTTTATAGTTAAACCCCTTTCAAACTTTGACTTGATGAAATGGGTGAAAAAACTTGGCCTGAGACATTTCAGAGGAATTTACAGTCGAGACCAACTACCACAAAAAATAAAAAGTGAAATTGGAATTATCAATCTTGACGATATGAAAGGACCTGGCACTCATTGGGTTTGTTATAGAAACTTGGATTCAGTCGTCGAGTATTTTGATCCATTTGGTCTGATAATGCCGAATGAGGCTTTGAAGTATTTCAGGTCTTCTGGAAAACATATTGTTTATTCAATAGATGAAATACAAAATCGAAACACTGTTCTCTGTGGTTATTGGTGTCTTTACTATTTGTTTGAGAGACAGAATGGAAAAAGTATTTTGGATGTTATTCATAATCCTCATTTTGACAATGATAACAGTGATTTTATAAAAAAATACTTTGGAGGATAAAGATTATTACAAAATATAAAATAAATAAAAGTTTTTTATATATAAAAAAGATTCCTTGAATAATAATTTGTAATAATATTTTTCAAGATTAAATATAAAATTTATATTTAATCTGAATCCACTGGTGAATCCTTCAACTTTTTAACCTTCTCAACTTTTCTTTCCAATTCTTTTACAGTATCAACTATGGAATCAAATTTTGTGTAAATATCAATAAGTTTGAAAAGTTTTTTCTTTTTATCAGATTTTATTTTCAACCAAGAATAATCTCCTTTTCTTATTTTTTCCCACATCTCACATTCGCCAGCCATTAACACCCTTGAAAGATCTGCATTTTTACTCCGAAGAGTCTCAAACTCATCATTTATTTTTGTTCTTATTTCTTTCTCAAAATCTTTGATAGTTTCTACATCCATATTTTTCTCTATCTCTGAAAAGAATTTAGCTTCCATTTATCTTTAGTTTATATTAATAAATCAACTAATAATAAAATTCTTTCTTCAATTCTATCTAACTTTTCATTCAAGTTTTTTTCAATTTCCTTATTTTTTTCAACTATTCTTTCGACTATATTATCTAGATTTTCTTCCGCGTTTTCTTCTAAATTATCTAAATGACTATTAATTGAATCTAAAATTTCTTCAATTCTAAACAACCTTCCTTCTTTTAAATTAGGCTCTGGTATATCAAAAGACAAAGGCATTATCCTTTTTTTAATCAATCCTCGATCTTTTTCCATTTTATTATAGATTATTTTATTTTTAAATTTAAAAAATTAATTTTCATTTTACTAACCTGTTTAATAAAACAGAATGTCCTTTGATTTCCATAATTATCTCAAATATTTTCTTGAAACGATTATCACTCTTTAATACTGCAATATTAAGATATTCAAAACTATCGTTAAGCAAATTATATATCTCATTAAGTTCAATCTTTACCAAATCAACCCTCGCCGACATTTAATCTAAACATTATACTAAATGAAAGAATCATATTGTATCAAAGATAAAATGGTAACACCTTGCACTGAGCCAAGTGGTTACCAAACTGATAAAAGAGGAAGAAAACAATTCTTTTGTCATTGTGCGCTTTGTGGAATTAAAAAGGTGAGATATGTTAAAATGACCCAAACTGGAACTGGGGGAAAGAAAAGAAAAACTAAGAAGAAATCAAAAAACTAATAAGCCCGTCTGAGAAGGCGGGCAAGCATACTGGAGGAGATGTCTTTGACACTTTTGTTGGGACAGCTGCAGATGCATTTGTTGAACATGCTCTTCCTTGGATGGCAAAAAAAACAGTCGAAATGGGTCGGTATGGAGCAAGTGAATTAATGAGAAATAAAAATTTGCAAAAGAAAGCAGTAAATTACGGAATCAATAAACTGACGCCTTTTATTCAAGATAGTGTTGGATCAGCATTGGATCAACTTTCTACCAAAGTCAGACCCAAAAAGAGATATAAAACCAATAGTCGCGATTTGGATGGATCTGGAATTGATCCAATGACTGTTGTAAAAAAAGCACCAGATATTGCTATGAAAACAACTCAAGAATTGATTCCATCTTTGAAACCAGTTTATGATGGATATAAATCTGGTGATATCATGAAATCAGCTTTTGGATCGGATCATGGTATTACATCTGGTAAATTCTGGAGACGACCCACAGCCGCTGAAGAAGCCAAGATGGGAATAATAAAAAAGGGAAGTAATCCTGAATTATTTTTTAAGTTTGAAAAACCTTCAAGAAGAATGAAAAAGTCAAGATTTTTTGAGAACAATCCAGAAGCCCTGGCAGATATGAATAATATCATTTCATCTAATCCTGATACATGGCCTCAGATATTAAGAACCAAATATCAGATTATTATTGATGAACACTTCTGGGAAAATAATCCTCTCCTTAGTTTTGGAACTGGAGTTGATATTCACAAATGGATAGGAAAACTCCCAAAACCAAAAGCAGGATGGACTCCAGGTAAATACAAGTATATGGGCCCTTATAATCCTCTTGAAAAACAAGTAACTTATGATCCAAAAACTGGAGAAGTAACTGAGTGGCACGTCAAACCATTTAACAAAGTTGATGAAATTGCAGCTTATCATGATATTTGTTATGATATGGGAAAAAACAAAGGTGATTGCGACAGAGAAATGGTAGAATCTTTGAATCAGATTCCTTTTGGTGAAATGCCAAAATGGGGATCAACTGCTCGATTCTTGATTGATACAAAACAGAAACTTGGACTTGGTCTTCAAAAAAACGCGCGTCGGCGTTGAGTAGTGATTGGTCTCAACAACTGGCCGACGAACTTCACAAACCAATCACAAGAAACTTTCAAAAGAGATCAGTAATCTCAAACGCCCGTGATGATATCTGGGCTGCTGATTTGGTTGAAATGCAAAAGTTTGCTAAGTGGAACAGGGGGATTAAATATTTGCTGATGGTTATTGATGTGTTTAGCAAGTATGGTTGGATAAGAGGTCTGAAAGACAAAAAAACTGAAACTGTGAAAGAAGCATTTGATGATATTTTTGAAAGAGGGCGACAACCAAAGATGTTGTGGACTGATAAAGGTTCTGAGTTTATCAGCAAACATTTCAAAGATTTTCTGAAGAAAAAAGGAATCCGGCTTTATCACACTGAAAATGAAGAGAAATCTAGTGTTGTTGAGAGATGGAATAAAACAATGAAAAACAGAATGTGGAAGATGTTTACTGTGAATAACAACACTGTTTACACAGATAAGATAGATAAACTGGTTAATGATTATTATAATACGAGACATTCTAGTATTAAAATGTCACCTGTTGAAGCGAGTAAAAAGAAGAATGAAAAAACAGTTTGGTCTAATTTGTATGGCGAATCTATTTACTTGAAACCAGGTAAACCAAAGTTTAAGATTGGAGACCACGTTAGAATTTCAAAGTACAAAAGAAAGGTATTTGATAAAGGTTACACACCAAACTGGACTGAGGAGATATTTGTGATTGATAAAATTAATCCAACAAAACCTGTTACGTATTCAATTGTTGATCTGATGTCGGAATCGATCAGGGGATCTTTTTACGAACAAGAATTACAGAAAGCAAAACAGCAGACTTTTAGAATAGAAAAAATTATTAGGAGAGATAACAAGAAAAAGATGGCATTAGTAAAATGGAATGGATATCCTGATAAGTTTAACTCATGGGTTAGTTTCAAGGAGTTGGTTAATTTTTAATACAAAAATTGTATTAAAAATCCAATTAATCAGTTTATTCCTCAATGTCGGAAATAATTAAATCTTCAATATCACCAACCTCAACAGTCACATCATCATCACTTTCACTATCAACTTCTTCCTCAGTTATTGTTAGTAAAGATTCTCGAGGTTTCAATGGTTTAACATAGCACTCATGAACTTTTATTTGAAGAGATGTTACAGTCTTGCTCATAAATATTCCTTCTACTATCAATGCCATTTTGACATTGCAATACTGATCAATATATTTAAGTGGATTCAAAGCTTTTTTACCCTTGCCATTGAAAAGGGAAAGTATTTTCTTGGACTTCTCAGAATAAATAAGTTTTGCATATAGAACTGGTGCAGCTGACTCATCTTTTCGTGTTTTCTTTTTCCCTTTTTTATCTGTATATTCTTCCTGTTTATAATAAAAAGGAGAAGACAGGGATGATGCCATGTCAGATCCATATTCACTTTCAAGATGTTTGCAACACATTTCCCTGAGATTATTAATGGAATCAAAAAATGCTTTTTCACTTGCATTTGGTTCACTATCTTTGCCCCAGAGACAAACTGGAATACTGTAACCAACTAACTTTCCTGTTTCTTGGTTCTTCTTTTCACTTACTCCAAAAGAGAAAAGAAGAGGGGTTTCAATTACCAAAGCTCCTTTCTTTCCATTTGGATATTTGACTTCAATTGAGATCCGTTTGTACTTGATTTTGCTATCTTTTACTTTGAATTCTTTGGCTTCATTAAAAATAATATTTTCTGGTGTGAGACGATCGTAACTTGACAACTGCATTTTTATTATATAGAAATATTATTTTTTAAATCAAAATTATTATAATCCTTAGATAAAATGATCCTCAGTAGTCTTGAACTGAATGAATTCATTGTTGAACCATGGATGGAACTTGAATCATTTGACCCAAAACTAATAAAAAAAATCCAACCTAATCATCCTTATAAAATTCTTTTATGGCTTTTTCACAAATATAACCCAAGTTACGGCAATTGGAATGAAAATGATGCCAACCCAGATTGTCAAGGTTACGATGACGATGTCGTCGATTTTTACTTCTGTATGCTAGATGATTATAATAGGTATGGAATTGCTTTTTATCGTGATTGGAAACTTTTTCCCGATAATAAACTCGGTGTATTCGAAGATAAAGATTTTGGAAAAAGTTTTTACTCCTTAATTAATTATTATGATAAAAAAGAAACTCTTCTATTAAATAAAGTAAAAACAATGGTTCTAAAAGAATTTGGCAGTGGGAAAAAACCAGTTTCAGAAGAGGAAAAACAAAAAAAAACTCTTCTATTTAATAAAGTAAAAACAATCGATTTGAAAGAATATGACAGTGGGAAAAAACCACTTTCAGAAGAGGAAAAAGAAAAACGAGACTTGATTAAAAAACAAACAAATAAAAAACTTCAAGTTGCATTGATGGACCCAGATGTTTATCGTAGTATTGAACTTATGAAACATGCAATCAAAAAATCAGATTATTATATAGAAAAATTCAATCATCGTATGACATGGTGGGGAATAAAAGAATTTAAAAAAATAGAATTCAATTAACCCCATCCTCCCCTTTCATCCAAATCTGATAAAGGTTTCTACAATATAAATAATTTAAACTTATTTTATAAATATTAATTAAACTTATCTAAATATATTTTGTAATAATATTTTTCGCGATTGAATTCTTCTATAGTAGTTAATAGAGGATGATTTACGCCTAACTTTTACCCCTGATTAATTTCTGTCATTTCCGCGAGCCCGCAGGGCGAGCCATTATTTCTGTCATTTTCCCCAAATTTTACAAAGATTACAAAATTAATCGGATTTTTAATTTTTTTGAGTTAGAATATTTGGGAAAAAATGAAAAAAACCCTGATTAATTTCTGTCATTTTTGTACTAAGTGGGTGGATGACAGAGTTAATCAGGAAATGACAGAAATTAATCAGGGGTAAAAGTTAGGCGTAAAGCATCCTCTATTAACTACTCACTCGCAGACTCATAATTTTCTCCTGTATAACCACAGGCGTACCATCCTCTGAGTGAGCAAAGCTTTTCTGAAGGAGATATTTAATAACGCTTTAGGGAGGGATAAAAACAAAAAGAAAGTTCAAACATAAACTCGATATTGAACATTTGTTGTTATGTGTTGGTTTCGTCAAATTAAAGCTCGCGAAACTTCAGTCTTATCAACTCGAAGTCTAATTAAGAACCGTGTACTTGCTAATCAAATTGGAAAACTAGAAAATAAGTTTAGAAAATGAACTAGTTCGCAACATTTCGCTTAGAAACTACATCGGAGGTATAGCCTGGTCGTTTGAACAGATACATTTTTTTGATTCAATGTCCTCAGCTGATTTGGCTACACTTTGTAGCTGTTTTTCCCCCGAAGGTCACATTTAACGGTTGAATATGAAATTATGAGGTTCACAATTGCGTTAATGGCAAGCGCCTATGATCCCTTGTAATAGAAGTTTTCACAGCAGGCCAGAGTATCAAAATTCTACTTATAAAATACAATAGATAACTTTATTCTCACTAGAAATATCTAAATTTGTACAAAGCTCAATAATTAATCCTATCGTACATTAAATAAATCTACAAATTTATCAAGTTTAAATTCAGACGCTTGATAGAGTAATCGAAGCGATATGTCTTCAAAGGCTGCTACCGTTCTCTTGTATCAAATTACAATGTACATAAATTCACAGGCCTGAAAAGAACAACATGAACACATAAGGAATCTAAGGGGCTGTCCACACTTGGTGCTCTGGAACCAGTGCCTCGGTACCACACAAAATGGTGTTGTGTTCACACTTTGAGTACCCGATATATGACTGTGTACATAGTTACTCCATTTCGCCCTGTCAGCCGCCATTTTTAAACATGAGCTAAGCACCGAGAACAAAGCAGTGGACTGCCTGCAACTTACCAAAAATGTGTAAATGTATGAGTAGAAGGTCGAGACCTTGTACTTGGTCACCGGCACCATGCCTTAATTCAAGCTTGGGTATTTGTAAAAAAGGGTGTGATCACATTAGTGCCCAGTGAGTACCGTACTCGGGTACTGTGCCAGGGCACCAAGTATGAACACTGCTTAAGGCAGCATTCACACTTGGTGCCTGGGTATGCTGCCCGAGTACGGTACTCACTGGGCACTAATGTGAACACACCTAAATTTCAAGTACCCAAGCAAGAATTTGGGCACGGTGCTGTTGCCCGAGTACAAGGTCTCTGGGTCCTTATGAGCACACCGTTTTTCGTGAGTTCTGGTGCAGTCCACTGTTTTGTTCTCACTGCTAAGCTTAAGTTTCAAAATGGCATCTGACAGGGCGAGACGGAGTAATCATGTACGTAGTTGCATATCAAGTACTCAAGGGGTGAACACAACGTCACCATTTTGTGCCGGGTAAGTGAGGACAGCCCCTAACAGTAATGCAGTAGTAAAAAAGAGTAGGAAAAAAAAACTAAATTTTGGGGGTACGGATTTAAAAATCTACAATCACACGGTTTTTTCATTCCTTTTCCTCCTTTAGTATTTGGGAGAGACATAATTATAGAGATAGAGGAAGACATGATTACAGGTAACAGCTCTAAAGATGAAGCCTATTCACTACATTAGAAACAAGAAGGGAACTGAGGTGAGTTAACTTTTGCAAAGAATTCTGGGACTGTTACTAGGGACAGGGAATTTATTATTTGACAATTAGTTGCCGAAGGCGACGTGAATATCGGCAATTAGTATATACACACTCAGTGATCTTGGTAATTCAAGTAATCTGATTGGTTAGCTATCTCGGACTATGACGTTATATTCACCGCGCGGTGAATATAAAGCCAAACAAAATCGCTGTCGTGAACTGGGTGTTTTGCCAAAGTTTCAAAGTAAAACCTTTTTGAAAATACACGAATATCCAAGTGCTGATGACTTTGAAGGCAAGAAAAGACTTCATGGTGTTTAAACAGCGCGACTTATTGTGGAGTGGTTTACTTTAGCTGACTTTTTGTACGCTCGAGGCTATGTTTACCACTACAGAGGAAAACGAGGTCGCTTTGTCACTGTTTTGTGATTTTGGGATTTTCTCGCAAGACCAGTTTTGTCTATAAATAGAAGTTAATTTATGGAGAAGAGAGGAAGGCAAATATTTTCGAAAATTGTACGTGCCAGCAAGTTAACAAGGCCAAGAACTTTGGAGATAAACAACGCTCACCTTGATCGCAGCCGCTGTTGACAGCATTTGCAAGAAGCGACGAAGAAAACTTTCTCATTCACGGTGAGTGACAGAAACAAGCTGTAGATACTTTTCTTCTCAGAATTGGGTAGCAATTTAAATTTTCGGCGTTTTCTTTTAAACCGTTGATGCTAAAGCTTACAAAACTCGATACAGAAGCATTAAAACTACCATTTGCCATGTTTGAAGATACTGTAAAGATCTAACTTTTGCGCATCCACTGTTTACGGCTTCTTGTTCACGCATGAATTTTCACCCGTCACTCAAACTAATCGTTTTTTAATGGTTTCCTTTCTGATTCTGTTGAGATCACTTCGTGTGAATATACTAAAACAATTATTCACCTCAGGCTCAGTTAATATTGTTGAATAATCCCCTCGACTTCGTCTCGGGGATTATTCAACAATATTAACTTCGCCTTCGGCGAATAATTGTTAAATAGTCACCGAGACGAAGTCAAGGTGACTATTCGCCAATATTCACGTCGCCTGAGGCGACTAATTGTTTTAGTATAATTACATTGATGATTATTCAAGAAAATAAAATTATTGATCAATTTCCGACCCCGAAACATCAAAACATCTGGCTGCCATTTTGAAAACTGCTAGCCTTCAATGCTATAATCACCGCGCCAATCACAGCGCTCTATTTTCGATAGTCATCAATGTAATTATACTAATGGTTAATAGCTGTCCAGTGAGTCCCCAGTAACGATCCCAGAGACAATCATGGGACATAGTTCAACTCCAGTTTTCTCTTCCTGAAAAACCAACCAGTACCAAAGCAAGAAAAAAAAATTGCGTGTAGGTCTGCAATGAGTGTGCAGTGCAAACACGACCTGTAAGCTGATTATGTTTCTCAAAAGATATTGAAGTCACAAAATGACAGTTGGCCGAATGTGTTCTACAGTATCGCTCAAATGTAAGTTGACAGTCTCAATTCTAGACTCGAAACTTGATTTTCATATCTTGAAACTTGAATGAAATGAGTTTAGAGATGCAAGAATCAAGTTTCGAGTTTCAAGAAACAATAGCCATTCACACATGTAGCCTGCATAGCTGGCAGAAAAAAAGATGTCAAGCTGAGTCCAAGAAAGGATAATCCTTTTCAGTTTTTGTTTCCTTCTCACTTCATGTCTGCCTTTTTCTTTTTTTTACTATAATGAAGGGTAATGCTAGTAGGGATACTTGCCAACAAGTCGAGCTGCAAAAAACGAGCATGGAGCAGAAAAATGAAAGAAGAGCATGAAAAAGCATGTATAGCATAAGTTAGGTACTGGGTATGACTAGGACAGAAAAAGATGGATGGAAATTAATTACTTTCAATCACTAACGTCCTCATTTCTTATTAAATTAGCCGTTACCTGCAAGTATTTTGAATTTCACAGTTCTCTTGTGTAATAAAGAGTTATGTAGAGGCCCAAATTAAACCAGTAACAGCAAACTGATTTTTTAAACAAACATTACGTTTCTTACCTTGCAAATTAAAATTAGATTGCTTACTCCCAGTTCTTTCACAAATGTTGAACAAAATTCAGGCTCTACCATGCAATGCTCCACTCTGTAAGAAAAACCCTCACTAAGTATTGCCACATCAGAATGTAAAAAAGGCCCTGACCAAGAGCCACTACCAGGTTAGAGTATTTTCCTCGCAAGTTGCCTGTCAGGCTAGCCAAGGTTGTTTTCTTTTTAGGCCAGGTGAAAAGAGAAGGTACATGTGTAGGAAGTAGAAAGAGAAGTACAGGCTGGCTCATTCCAAATAGCTATTATCATCAATATACGCGGCCAAATTGAAAACCGCCCTCTTGAAAACACGCGCTTTGCGGGACGCAAATGATTCCTAGCGGGCTGTTAATGTATTAACGGCCCTGCAGCTGATTTGTTCTCGGTTCATCATCGGATGAATATTAACCAATCAGGTTACGTTTATTGACGCGGGAAAACCATTCAGGTGCGAACAGCTTGCGTAGTGAACGTTTGCCGTTTGGAAATTTCATTTGAAAATGGAAGAACTCCCAAATTTTCAGCCTTTTTCTAGTCAAAACTCGGACTTAGACAACGAGCAACTGGATCAGATTGAGCAAAAAGCTCAAGCGAAAAACACCAAGAGAGCAACTGAGTGGGGAGTAAAAAAGTTCGAGAAATGGTGTGAGAAAAGAAAAATTACAGTGGATCTCAAAACAGTAAGTGCAACGGACTTGAGTGAAATTCTGCGAAAGTTCTTCGCTGAAGTGAAAACAGAGAAAGGCCAAGCATTAACTCCAAGTGCATTGACTGGAATTAGAGCGGCCATTCATCGCCATCTAACCTGTGCTCCACTCAGCCGAAACATAAACATTTTGCAAGACAGCGAATTTATGTCTGCCAACAAAATGTTTGAAGTGAAGGCCAAGCTATTTACGAAAGAAAACAATGCAAGACCAAAACACAAATCATCCATTCAGTCAGGAGACATGCAGAAATTGAATCAATACTTCATGGAAGGGCAGAACACGGACGGCGTTTGGAAAGATGCGGAGAAGTTAGTTGAGTTTATTTGGTTTTCGTTGTGTTTTCATTTTGCTCGCCATAGTTTCATGCTACATCTCTGTTAAACATTTTTTTCTTATTAAATGAGTTTGTACGATTTGGCCTTGTGTATTGATAATAATGATAATCGCATGACTTTTGTCGGTCATATAGTTTATTTGTGTCCCTCGTAGCATCATTTGCGCCCTTGCACTTCGCGCTCGGGCGCAAATGATGCTACTCGGGCCACAAATAAACTATATGCCCTCTAAAAGTCATGTGATTGTCCTATTAAACAAAGATGGTTCTAGGCAGAGGTGTCAGCTGTCTCTTTGCCCCAGCCCCCCTCCCAATGGCTTAGTAGTCTATTGGGGGGGGGGGGGGTGGTGGGAGCAGCTCATTGGAGGGGGTTGGGTTGAAGAGATGGCTAACACTTTACACTAATGGTGATAACATAACCCAAGGAATGGATGGGGTGTACCATCAAGTTCCCGACCCTGTTTAAGGAAAAAAAAAAACCCTTCATTTTGCTACCTTCATTTTCATGAACCTTATTCAATCTCCTTCAAATAGAAAATTATGTGTTATTTTAAAATTGAATTAGATAATTTTAAGAAAAGTTGTTGACACCACACATGTAGACTGTGCGCAGTCATCAGTTACACCCTGTTCCAAGGTTCCTGGTCCAGAAAGGCATGTTACTCTGTTCAAGACTCAGCAGGACCCAAAAAACACACCCTGTCTGGTTGCACATACCCATTTAGACCAAAAAAGGAGCTGCCCTCCCCCTCCCTAAGGGGGGTAGTTACCTGTGCATTGCAAGTGCCTCATCAATTTCGTTTCTAACATAGATCAGGTTGACTGCGTCATACTAAGTAAGAAAAATCATGGGAGGATTCACTGTTAGTATACATGCATGAATCCCATCAGTAGAAAAATCCTGGGATATTTCTAACTTTCGATGGAGAAATGAATTATTGGAAGAGGGTGGGGAACAGAGAGACCCTTTCTTTTAACCTGCTACTAAAAGCATGGTGTACTGATTTACACACAGAAGGGGGCTCTTACCCAAATGGGGGTACATATTTGAAGAGGTGCACTTACTCCACAATTCAAAATTCAGTCTTCACGAGTGAACATTGAAATATAATTAACCAGAACGCACTTACAGCGGCATTAAGTCTCGTCTGCTTGGAGATTAAATGTGTGATTTCAGAAAATATCCATATCCCCCCACCCCTCGGATGGTTGATGGAAATTCCTAGGGGGTGGGGGGGCTAAAGGGTAGAAATTTCCGAGGGGTATGGGGGATGCCCACGAGAGGAATTTTCCACAGGGTTGTAAAAGATGTGATCGATCGTACGAGACATACTGACATGGATTATTTTGATTTGTAGCACAACAAAAATTAGAAATAGATGCCCTTTCGAGAAAAACTTAAAGATGTTTGTCTCGAATGTTTTTTTTCTTTGCTGGGCATTCGCTATCATCTCTCCGACGACGAACGGTCACTTTTTTTGGCTTGCACTGCACTACATGTGAAAAATCAAGATGGCTGACCGTAGCATATTAATACCCAGACCCCTAGGTTCTCTCTGCCTACCGGAAGAAAACATGATTCTACAGCAGAAGTTTATTCATTCATTCTTTATTTCCCATAAAGTTGATCGATAAACTAGAACTTTAAACGCGCAAAATTATAGAGAAAGCAACAACTTTAAAAAATTTACGAAAGATTGAGTTTATTTTATTGAAAAGTCCTTTTAGTACTTTCCTTGTTTCTCCAAGTAGAATTTGCGTGCGAAAGCGATCTTGTGAACGAGTGAGAAATTACAAGAATAAAGTGAGAGTAATACGATGTAATGAGTCTGGTCCTTTTTATGACGTGAACAACAAAACTACTTGAATAATCGGTTAACAAAACATAGGCACGTTAAACGTGCATGAGCTATTTTGAATGCTTCAGTGTAACTTTAATGCTTCGGTGTAACCTTACCAAAAGTGATGAATCTACCTCTTTTATCCTAAATGTAGATTGGGTTTTTGTGCGAAATTGCGTATTGCGGTACATAAATGAAAACGCGAAACGCTCAGCTGAATCGATCTTCAAGCTATATATTCAATTTCTTCTGTCTTTCCCTGTTACATCTGGTGCAAGTTAAACAAATCGTTTAAGTGAAATAAATTTCTACTCACCAAACGTTGATTAGAAGGAAAACTCTAAGGTTTCCTCAGAGTTTCTTAAGCCAAAATGTGACTCATCGAATACTGAATAGTTACGAAATACCAGGATTTTTATCATTGTGGTAGATGGTTGCATCATCATAATTCAAGAGGTTTTCACGTGCGATGCTACTCAGTGAAACAGTCTTTAACTCCGACAACTTATTTCTTCTTCTCAGAAGACAAGAGCCTTTTTTAAGGATTTGGTTTCAAAAGGAAACAGGTCTTCATACGTCCAAGTTACTATTTATCATTGTGAAAAGCCAATCTGCATGAGATGTACAGTCACACAGCTGGCACGTGAAAGTGTTGGACTTTGCCCCCTTTCGTCGTTCGTACGTGAGGGAATTCGAGTTATCACACAGTAAACTAGTAAACAGAATTCTAAAAATAACTCACCTACACAATTTGCACGTGAAGATGTTGGTCTTTCGCCCTTTTACAATTCGTACGTAAAAAAAAGGCAAATTGTTTTACTACAAAATTTTCTCAAACGATTTTAAGAAATCACCTCGGCTTCATTATAACATCTGCAATTAAATTATGTTTTATCCAACGTCAAGGTTGATAACCTAACATTTATTAACATTTGT
>JBBMOI010000001.1:18037500-18237500 GCA_038088405.1 Porites divaricata
TGTAAATTGTTTTAAGTACATCTCGAGAAAAAAATCTTGAGCCTGCCTAAGACCACTTATGGTAGTATGTGAAAAATACATGTAACAAACTTAAGATTCAATGTGCAAGTAGTTTAGAATCTATCACGAGTTCTGACCTTCATCCATTAACTCCTTTTGTATCTCGTCCATTACAGAAAGAATCTCATCAAGTGAGGTATCCTCGGGACCATCTACGGCAATCTGAAAAATAATGACATATTTTTTACTTGTCAGAGTATAGACCATCTCACATGATGTCACAAACCAGTCTTACAATATTGCTTGTGGGAGTTGATTTGAGAATTGTACATGCCTTCCCTGCTGGCCATTTCAAATTTTAAAAACATGCTCTTTTTACAAGCTACAATATTACTGTAACCCAGATTAACTCATTTGCCAGTGGGAGTTGCCACAAATGCATTTTGAAGCTAGTTGAGCCGTTTTCTGGTCACTGTCTCATTCAGAAGCAAATATTAGCTTAAGAAGCACAGAAAGCAAAATTTTGAGATTATTAGGTTTAAAAGTGACAGAGGGGGGCGTAAGGGGGGTACGAACACCGCAATACCGCACATGGTAGCGCGAGAATCCCGCAATACCGCACCAAAATTTAGTCAAATACCGAAACCGCAGTTAAAAATGGGAAAAAGTTGACGTTGTCAATACTACAAATCAATATCCTCCTTTCAAATAGAAATAATACTTTTACGTCAGTGTTTCCAAGTCACGGTGCATCGAAGTCAAGAGTGCGATAAAAATAAGATCATCGCACTCGTTTAATACATGTATACGTTTACGTAAATGATACAACGGGAGTACTTGGGTTAATTTTTGCTCAGGAGTATGTGCCGCTGGCCTCTCAGAGCCCCTAATCCATTATAGTCTATTCCGTGGCCAATTGTAGACCCCATCTAAGTCACTTTTGGACAAATATTTAATTTTCGCGATCCCAGCTTAGTCATTTTAGTCGTTTAGTCGTTTTAGATTGAATGAAGAACGCTTTTAATTACTTTTCATCTACAGTACAAACATTCTGGTACGTTTGCTAACCGTAAATATGAAAAACCAGTCGGTCTTACCCCTAAAAATCAGAAAATGCGCGACCCCATTCTAGTAACTCTCTTGAAATAGTCAATCCACTCGTGAAAATGCGACCCAATCCAGCGGCACATCCCCATTAGCCTCTTATAAGGAAGTAACCCCCCCCCCCCCGGGCTGCCATGCTACGTAGGCTAAGCACACACGAATAGTTACTTGTACATTCTATATTCCTGCATGCACAACGAGAAGGACAAGTAATAATTTTTAGACCACACCATCTTCATAGATTATCTTTCAACACTACGCAATTTATAACTACTGGCACGAAAGTGGCGGTAAGATTGGTAAGGAAGTTAACCAAGCTGACTATTCCCACAAGGTCCATGAGGTCATAAATAATGCGACATGTTTACGTATCATTGGATAAGAAAGTTAATGTCGTTAATCATATCAAATATTAACTGAAATTATAAGCCATACGATTTGCCTGGACTGTTTCCGCAATACACGATCTCCAACTGGGCAACTATAGGAAGACACGCAGGTCACACAGGCTAGCTAGGGAGACCTTTTAGGATTTGTATCCTCTTGTCATGAAAAAGAAGCAGATCACCGCGACACAACGTTTTTTTCACCGACTACCGCAACATAAAATTTAAACTCACCGTACACCGCTTGGACTCTGAAAACCGCAATACCGTACTTTGAAATAAAAATTACCGCAACACCGCACCAAAAATAACCCAATACCGCAAACCCTTACGCCCCCCTCGTGACACAGCAGTCTTGACTTCTCCTTTCCACTTTTTCGCCTCCCTTCTTTTTTGCTAAACTTGCCTCTTTTTTTTCTTGCTGGGCATTAAATAGCCTTCATTTCAGTGGGAAAAGGTTTTGGGGAAAGCATCTGGGTTCTTAGATGAAAGGAAAGGTAGGTGGGTGGGTAATGGCACAAGAATTTCATGGGAATTTTGGGTCAAAGTTACATGTTTTTTTTCCTTTTTTTTCTGACCTCCTTGACTGAATAGGCTCATTCTGGTATCTTACAAAAATCTCTTCACCCTGCACAAGTTAGCAGACAAAGTTATCCTTTCCCATTAAAACTGACGCTGTCCCAAGCCGTAGAAGTGATGTGGATCTACACAGGCATTATGGGCATTTCAGGGGCGAATGGGTTAATACAGTGAAAACTTGATGTGGTCAAAGTTGTGAAATTCAACCATGCAGGGCCCAATCTAGAATTTTACAGGGCAGGGCAAGGAAAGGGGTCAACTTACATACTTATCTAAGGTGAAAAAGAGAAAACAGAGAAACAGCTGACATTTTTGCAGACCCCCCCAAAAAAATTGCCCTATTTCTTGGCTAATTTATCTTAAAAAAAGCCCTCCCCTCTAACCACTTTAAAATACCCTTAACATCTCTACGTATGCTCTAACATTCCTTAATTTATCCTTATTTTTACCACTGCAATATAGTTTGGGCTTCGACCTATAAAACCAATCTCCGCTGCCTTGTTATCCTGCATATTAGAATTATTAATAAATCACATTTCAGTGCTCATACAGACCCCATCTGTAAGGACCTTGGTATACTAAAATTGATTTTTTAATGATATCCATTTGCTTTAACTGGGTCAATTTATGTATTCTTGAAAAAATTCATTCTTACCTCCAAGGTTTAATAACAATTTCTCTCAAAGCAATCAATTCCACTCTTACAATTGATACAAGGAATTCCTAGGCCTACCGTCTACCATATTGTTGTACAAACACTAAGAAGTTCTCACCCTTTTTTCAAGGGCCTAAGTTTTTTAATTCACTTGACAACGAGGTCATCTACTCTCAATCCCTTTCCTCTTTTAATTATCTCTAATTATTGTGTGGCAAATAAAAATAAAATAAAATAAAAAATAACCCTTGACTCCACCATTGATTTTTTCCCTCCCATCCCTCTCCATAAATGTTGACTGGTTCCCAGTAGTATTCAACAGGATATGATAATTATTTAGGTGGTCCTATTAACCATGATTTTAACCTGCAATCAGTCAGTCCTTCTTCCCTTTTTGTTTGGCATTGAGGCAAGGGGAAAAGGACGCTTGATACATTTTACTTTATGTGTCATCTGCCCCTAGTCCAGAATCTGGACTTTTGTCTGACTGGTCAAAAAACAAAGGACCCTTTGGAGCCCTGCACCGATAGGTCAGGCAACATATCTGATCTCTGGAACTATTAGATATGTTTAATTTTGTCACCTTCATCTCTTCATGACAGAAACCACGAGATGATCGAGGAATTCTATTGACAGAAAGGTTAAGGTTAGGTTTTAAAGTTAGGTCTTAAAAGAAAATAATCAACACTTTATTAATGAGTCAAGTAAACTAAGAACAGAGAAAACCCTTGACAGCTGAGATGAGGACGAGTTGTTATTTGCAACTGGTAAGGATATCTGCTACTTCTTCTTTGACACTTTCTAGCTGTCATACTAGGCAGAATTGTTGTCTTTGATTTCTGATTGAGTTCAGCTGCGTGAAAGTGTGTAAAAAAATAATTATTAACAATTTTAAACCTGCATTTTTTGCGAAGTGATGAAAGGCCATGAAAGATAATTCTTGCTGCATATCAATTCCTATACTTTTGAACACTTCCAGTAAAATACAGAATTTGGTTGCTCCACTATTGTTTTCAATAATTTATTAACTATTAATTTGTTTGACTTGATGGTTTGAACAAAGGTACCACACAGCAATGATAAGGCAAGATTCGCAATAACAGCAGTGATAACTTGGTCTTTAAAATCTGTGATGTTTTTGCTCACAACTACAGTATCCAGTTAACATTCACTACTTGCCTATTTTGATAATAGCCGCCTTTGTTGCAAACCGCTTGAATTTCTCATAAAATCTGTTACAATAACACAAATGTTGACAGATACCTTAATTAGGGGGAGGCAGACAACTCATGAAGTAATTGTATCAGGTGTTCCTTTTTTTCTCTTTTTCCCGAAAAAAAAGAAACACCTGATCGCTGGTTAACCTGATTTAAAATAAGGCATAGTGTATTGTCTTAAACAGGGGGGAAAAGAAAAGACATTAGCATTTGACAGGCTCTGCAGCAGCATCCTACCCAAGCTTAAGCGCACTCCCCCCTTTACTAAACCCCTCCCTCCCAATAGGGCAACAAGTTAGTAGAGGAGCAAGACTGGTTATGAAAGCCAGTAAACATCAAAGTTGAAAACAACAGTGCTGCAGATTATGTTGGAAGCTCCCTGACCATGCACATAACCCTTTGTTTTTTGTTCACAAATTGTGACTGGATAAATTATTAATGCAATGTTCCTATGTAGTCAAAAATTTCAAAATGATAGGAATGCTATTGAATGTTGTGCATGGTCAGGTCCAAAAAAGCTAACAAAAACATATAACAAAGGAGTCTAACGGGTTTCATAACCATTACACTTAACTAACTATGAACAAGGCACGTCCTTGATCAAGAAAAAGACAAAAGGAGGGTCTGCACATGATCAGCTTGCAGGGTACAGGGTCAGTGTCATGGGCCGTTAACAAAACCTGGATCGGATCGGATCAGTTTGTGGATTGGATCAGACTCTGGATCGGATTGGATTGGATAAGATCAGACTGGCAATTTGCCTTAAATTCAAAGTTACATTGAAAGTGAGTGATAACTTGTTGGTTGTTGTACGACTGCGAGAGGGACTTGGCTAAAGCAGACAGTTGTGAGACGACGACCTCTTGTTAATGAAAATAATGTATGTGACATTTGAAGAGGTCATTCGCTTATTGACAAAAAGTCGTCGCTATCGTACCTTAATCCTATTCTCTGAAAAGAAGCATCAATTTAGGCTCAGTACAAAACAAGACCAATTCAGAAGAGAGTACAGGTGGAAAGAAACACAAAATCAGTGAAATGAGAGATACTTTCATCTCTCTGCGCCATCTTCAATTCGAGCATTGCCATGTGAACAAGCCTCTTTTTGGAATTGTAATCATATGAAGTTATGCAACAGAAAATTTCCCAATGCAGTTCAGTTGAAAATAATTCTTTGTGATGATTTTCAAGCTGATGGTGAATTTTAAGCCTGGTGATACATGAGAAAGGATTTTTTTTTTGTTATTAGTGACACAGGCGGCTCAGAAGAAAAAAATCCGAGTCAAACCGGTTACTAGTCCAAACGTGTCTGGACTAGTCATAGGTTAGACTTCTGTTGTGAGAACTTGGATTTCTTATTCCGAGCCACCTGTGTCATTATTAAAAACAGCTTTTCTCAAAATAATTCTTCTGCACCAAAAGGGAAATACCAGTCCAATCCGATCCCATCCAGAGTCCGATCCGAACCGCAGTCCGAGCCGATCCAAGCGATCCGATCCGGGTTTTGTTGACGGCCAGTGTCATGCCTTACTTTTTCACAATGCATCTCACTGTAACACCCATTTTCGTGTTAACATGTCCGTACTCACCCCAGCAAAAGGTGTGCATGACTGTCTACTTGGGCGCCACAGAGGAAGCTCACTATTCTCCTCACTAAGTTTCAACCATTCTTCATTCATCACTTCGTTCACCATGGAGGAGTGATCAGTCTTACTGCCTTGCCTGAACCGGTCCACACATCTCTGTCTTCCATTTTTAAGTCTAGCCAAGCATCTCTTTGAAAACAGCAACAATATAACAAGTCATGACTATTTCATTTCATCAAGGCATAACTGAACAAAGCCGTGTAAGCTATATTTAGCCTAATTAAGAATCACATCGGATACACTCCCAGTGTGCACTGTACGTTCCCGTTTCGCCTCACAAAAAAACACAGACTGACAAATAACTATGGCATATATTTGACCTTGAAATACCTTTCTGTATTGTTCTTTCCACGGTGGTGTGCTACACTTGTACTGCGAACGGTGTCGAGAAATGGGATCTGGACTTTTCGGAAAGCAATCCGCCATTGTCGCCATGTTTTTCTTCTTCCCGCGAACGAGACCGCAGTTTTAAAACTTCTTCTGATTGAGCAACAATGTAAACCAATCAAATGAAGTGTTTTATTGTGACATAATGCAATCATTGCGCATGACGCCAAGTTGGCGATCAAAAACAAAGATGGCGGCTTCATCGTTCGTTTCTATGAGAAATTTTTGGAAAGAATTTTCCCTTCCAGAGCTTCAGGTAAGTGATCAAAGAAGATTTTTTCAGATATTGCTGTCAAGATTGTGCTATATTCTTGAAAAGGATAATGGAAATGGATGCTGTGTGTTAAGTTTGAGGATGCGCACGATTTATACATGTTCTCGATCTGCAGTTTGTAAATAAGTTCCCTTGTAATCGATAGAAATCGTTAGATACAACCGCAGCAGAGCTTGCAGAGCGCCAAGATGGATCAGATATTTCTAGAAAGAAGCTTGTTGAGCTTAGCCGTGATTTTAAAAAGAATACACCCGAGGTAAGACAAATCTTAGTTACGTTAAAACGTATTTTTAGAAAAGTTACGACATTATTAAAACTTAGCTTATCATCGCATACTTCATAAATTTTGTAGCAATATATTTATTTATTTATCTGTATCTGAAAAAAATTGTTTTAAGATATTCGGAAAAACAGTTGAATGACATACAGTAAGCTCCCTCACAGACTTCTGACTTTCATTGATAAACTTAGTTTATCAATGAAAGTCAGAAGTCTGTGAGGGAGCTTACTGTATGTCATTCAACTGTTTTTCCGAATATCTTAAAACAATTTTTACTATTGTTAATAACAAGATTTTTTTTAGTACAAGGGTATAAGAAGCAATATGGAGACGAACCCTTACTTCTTGAGATGCATATTTTATTAAGCCAATTCTCCCAGATTATCCAGGAGTCTCCCAATTTCAGCACTAATCTCCTCCTCTCCCATATGGGTCACCAAATTTCCTGGATTAAAAAAGACTGCTTTATTTGGGAATTTAAGAGAAAATTTATTTGGGAATTTAAGAGGAAACAAGGCATTAGCCAAGCCGACCCAGTAAAGCAGGCTCTTAGAATGTTATGCACCAGTCATTTAAAACCCTCGCAAAATTATGGCTATTTGAAGACTTTACAACTTGAAGCCACAAAATGTGAGATAACAAAAAATTGCAAACCATGTTTTACAGTCTTCTGGAGTTTTTATAGAATGACTTTATCATTACAAGTGTCTTTCTTGTCATTTCCATGATACATCATAAGTTGATTAAAAATTAGACCACTTATACAGGGGAAAACAAGACATGTCTTATGAACGTCCTGTATATTAATGGCACAAAAAATGTGTTTGCATCTTAATTAAGGTGGGACTCAGTGAAGACACTCCTCATATGCTCATATTAATGTACAGTTTTTGTCTTCCCTAAGATGTGTTTTATGGAAGCCACATCAAAGACACTTTGTAAAGCATGTTTCTGTTACCTGCAAAAAGCAATGATAATGTATGCAAAATTACAAAACAATATATATGCGACGCAAAAATGAAAACACTGACCACAGATAATATTTGTTCTAATTATTTAACTGAGGGAGCCCATTCCTTATAAGCCCGGTGGCTTCTCTTGGGCTTCCTCGCCATGACAGCTTAAATAATTTTTTTTCTTTTCCTTTTTACATTTTATGGCAAACAAACCAATAAACAATAAACAAGAGTGTCTGTCCTATTATTCCCCGCTCTGGCTGGCAGAGACCATGATTTCTAGCGTATCCCCTGCCTACTGCGGAACAAAAGTGGAGTGATTATGAAGTGAAAGGCCCCACTGTACCCCGATCATCCCTTGGGGGAGGGATGAGGTTCTGCAGGCTTTAAATGCCTGTGCATTAGGGAGAACCCTTTGCTTATTGTGAAAAATACTTAAAGTATACCAGGAGTTGCAAATCCCAGGATGAATCTGATTAACAATCAAACTTTATAATTATTGATTTTGCATGTGTTTCATTTTTTGCAGGAAATCAGGAAAAAAGTCGCACCACTTTTAAAGAGCTTCCAAGCTGAGGTTATAATCATATAACTTTCTTTTCAAGCTTATTGCACACTTAAATTGCAAATTCTTGTTTTATTGAGTTCTAGTAAAACATAGTTTTACATGCACTTTCAGTTGAATGGTAGTAAATGAACAGTGAGAACACCAAGTTTATTTTCAATTGAGTGATCACAACAGACTCAAAAAAGTAAAAAAAAAACCCATAAAATTATCAGAATTTGCCTGATGTCAACAAAGACAGCAATTCAGTGAACAACAGATAAAGTTATTTGATTTTCTCTTACGTATTAAATAAATTAAAACTAACTGCTTGAGAAAAATTCTGTAGCAAAACCTTTAAACCAAGAACATATAGCCAATGTTTTCCCAGATGAAAATTAATATTACATATTTGAGCCATTCCTTTGAAAACTACCCTTTTATTGATTTTACTATTTCCCTCCTATTTAGATTGATGCCCTTTCAAAAAGAAGCAAAGCATCTGAGACTGCCTTTCTTTCAATTTACAAGAAACTGGTTGATGTCCCAGGTAAAGTGATTTATTACTTGTCAGAAGATTGTTTGTACTGTTTTCATCACGATTGTACAGTAAATAAAGCAGATTTTATTACATTGCTTAAAAATCAACCCACATCAGCTAGTGCATCATGTTCACGAGGTGTTATAGAAACATGCTATTATTGCAGGTGTGATTAAGTCTTGAAGTACAGTTAAACCTCTATTAAGTGGCACACTGCCCACAGGTAAGAGAAGGTGGTCAAGGGTTTTGAGAGATTTCGTGACAATTTTAAATGCAGGAATTTGTGTTTTTAACTTACAGCCGGAGGCAGCTGAAATAGAGGTTCAACTGTATTATATATGTAGGCACATAGTATTCAAACTTTAGTTGTACTGCTGAACTTTAAGAGACTAATATATTCAATCACCTTGGGCAAGTTGTTTGGATCAACTTCACTCCTCTTCTCCAGCAACACCTTTGGCAAGTTGATAGAATGTACATGTACATTTTTGGGAGGCAGACTAATAATATTTTTAACATTATTTTTACCAAAATAAGCATTTTGTATATTTTTATGAATTTTTTTCAGATCCATTACCAGTACTTGAGCAGTCTGTCATTCAACAACAAAAAGTTGCAAAACTTCAGGTATGTCATTTGAGTGTTCTTTGTATATGTAGAATCAGTCAAACTCCTCAATGATGACCTTATATATTTATTTAATTACTATACGTTGTATTTAATAATCAATTATAATACGGCAAAACATACACTAAACGTTTTACACCTGTAGTAGAAGAGAACCTTGTAGATTTCTTTGTTTTCACCTTAAAATGGAAAACTATTTCATTTGTTGCAATTAAATCTGCCTGTACACTGGTACATGTAATTGGCTTTTCTGTATGGGGTGTATATGTTCAGTGTACAGTGTACATGTAATCTTGAGTGTTGTCTACATCCTGTTAACTGTTTATTTTTTATAGCTAGAAAATAGTTTGAAGCAATACCTGTGTATTAAATCATCTGCTGGTAGTTACTTGTTTCTACTTTATTAGCTGATGTGAAACATTATTTTTATAATTCTTTTGTCTGTAGGACTATGAGATTGAAAATAAACAGCTAAGAGAAACATTAGAGGAATATAATACAGAATTTGCTGAGGTGAAAAATCAAGGTAATATTCTCTTTTGTAACTGGTATATAAGGTAATATATTTTGTACTTATATTTTCAATCCATAGCTTTTCAGTTGAATGATTATTTCATGTGGTTTATTTTTGCTTGATAGAGGTGACTATTAACAGATTGAAAGAGAAGCTTAGAGAATATGAGGAGAAAATGGAAGACAGAGTACAGGTAATGTATGAGTACCAGTATTTTGGTAAAGCTAGTAAATGTTAATTAAATACTCTTTTAGCTTGTTGTACATTGGGCTTAACCTTTCACACAAAGGTTTTGTTTTGTTGAGGGATGTTGGGTGATGGTGATTAACCATTTGGAGTGCGGAACACTAAACAATTATAACAAGCTAAAATAATTACAGTGCCTCCTTGAACTGTCAATATTGGTAACTCTTAAATGGCTAGCAGAATTTAGAAAAGCACTTCAGGGAAGGAATGTACATGTAACTGCTAACAGAGGGAATTTTCTTGAATATTCATTATAATCATTCTTATTATAATGCACATACATGCATACATACATGTATACATACATACATTTATGTGACGTCCCCACTTGGCTTTTCAGTGACATATTTATCAGACATCTATTAAATGTAAATTGTAGGCACGAGTGAAAGAAAAGGAGAAAGACATACAAAAGATGTTTTCTGATAAAGAGAAGGCACTGCAAGAAAAGCAGGTTTCTGTGGCTAAAAAGCTGGGAGAAGCAGAGCACAAGGCAGTGACTCTCCAGGCTGGTAATTATGAACCTTTACACAACTCTCCACAAATTTATCTGAGTATTGTTTATTTCATGTATTTTATTTTTATGCAATATTATTTTATTCAGTGAGAGTGTTTGGCAGGTGGTGGAAGGGAATACCATATGGACTTTTTTTGAACGATGCATGGAAGTCATGCCCTGATTTATACAGTTGTTGTTGTTGTTGTTGTTGTTGCTGTTATCTTTTAACAAAGACAGTTTCTTAGCTCTTCACCAAGGTGCATAAATGGACGTCAGCATACAATTCCCCTGACTTTCTTCTCTGTATCACTCAGTGTTAATTAGCTGTGAATTCATATTCAAGCAATAGCTTTTTGAAAAGTCAAATGCCTCATCTGGCTAATAATTGTTATCTTGTACCAGTTCTAATAATAATGTTACATTTTAGATGTCCGTAGCAACAGTTTCCTTTATTTAACACCTGCTTGTTGGACATGACAAAACCTCGCAAGAAAAGGTTCTCCACTATGTTTTGATCTCACCTCTGATTTCGATTGTCATTCCAATCTAATAAGGAAATTTTATTACTGATTTTTTTTAATTGACATTTTTATTCAAAATAGATTTTGATTGGTTTTGGGTGCACATCAGAAGAAAAATTTAACACAGCAATAACTGATCTTCATTTATATATAATTATATTGTTCTCTTTATCATGATACTTAATAAATACCTGCTATAATTGGAGATTTTTCATTGCAACAATACAGATGGTATCTTTTTCATTCTCTGCCTCTCTTTCTTATTTTTGCAAAAGAACCTCTGTAGACTCTTAAAACCTTGGGTAGAAGGTTATTAGAGTTTAACTGTGTAACAACTCCATTAAAGCATTGAAATGGTCTTTTCAGTGGGTAAATTTGTTTATTTTACAGCACTTGACAGTACTCAGTCAGAACTGTTTGATGTAAAAGCCAAGTTTGATGAAATGGCTGCCGCGAGGTACTGTCAGTAGTTGTAGTGCCTATTAACCCTTTAAGCCCCAGTATCCACATACAAATTCTCCAAACTGATCTCCATACATTTCCTTAACGAATTAGTTAAGAGAATTTGTTCAAAGATCAAAGTATTTTCTCTTGGGTGATCATTTTATTGATTCTCATAACTTATCTCTTTACACTGTATGGATAATTGTAAGGAGAAGATTGATCTTGGACACTATTGCGACTTAAAGGGCTAACAGTTTACTTGTATTTGACAGCTACACTTTTTGATTAGTGATTGTCATACATAACAATTTCTGTTTCAAAGCAAAGTATACATACCAGTAATAAATTAAAAATGTTTTTAGTCCGATAGGTGCATTTAGGCAGAGTGAGAGGGGATCTTGATCTGCCTCCATTGTTCTGTGAGTGACAGTCAGTGTTCGATGTGTATTGAGATAACTTTTATCTTATTTTGTTTTTAGGTCTTCAGAGATTGAAATTTTGGAAGCAGATTTAGAAAGGGCAAATCAGGTGTGGTGCTTCTGAATTCTTTTACAGAGTATGTTTTGAAAGTTATAGTCTTATATTTTTACAGAGCTTTGCAAGATATAGATTTTAAAGTAGTTTTCATTTAAAGTAAATCCGATAAGATTTTTTGGGTTTTATTTCCATAAGAGGGCATCAAGTGCAGAACGTCAAGTTGAATCTTTGCAAGAAGAGCTTCTTTCTACACAGAATGTATTACAGGTTAGCTCTGAAGTTTGCTGTCTTTTTGTTTTTTTTTGGGGGGGGGGGGGTGGGGGAGATCTAACAGTTTATTTTCACTTCAAGTGAATATATATGTCTTTGTGGTAGTAGTGATTGTTGTTTCATTTGTTCCAGAATATTGGTGATGTGCAAAGACCAAATATGGTAAGAGTTATTTATTTATTTGTTTATCAAACATTTTATAAATCAATCATTTTATTGCCAATAACCCACGTTTTAATATAATCCATCTGCTCATTCCAATGCTATCCCATTACTAAAAGCTTGCTCATACCTTCTTGTGTCACTCATTTTATCCATTCATCCAATCCACACACCTGCCATCCATCCAAAAGGCATCCATTCATCACTGTTTTGGTCATACTTTTTAGATTTCTGACTCGAGTCTCATTCTAGATACTGTTTATTTGTCTTTATTGTGTGAAGGATAGTCTTCTACATGCATACTGTATAATTATGTAGGACAGTGTGAGACTGCTTTAATTTGTGTATTTTTTTTTATACTCTGCTCATTTTTTTCCTTTCGACTATAGAGTGAGACAATAGATGCACTCTCACGCTCAAGCTTGGAACATGAACTAGCAGCCAAAGAGAGACAGGTGGGTTTGTAAAAAAGAAGGCAGTAGTAGGCAATAACATGTTTTAATTGCAGATTGCCAAATGCTCATTTCTTTACTAAAATAACTTAGGAGAGGGTGATGCCTTCATTTCAGATCTGCATTATTTTGGAACATTTAGCATGTCATTGTGTGGTTAACGTGTTGACAGTAATTATAAATCTAGACTGGGATGTAAAGCCTCACTACAGTTTTGTGCATGGTCTTTAACAAAATGTCATTTTTAACACTGAGTTTAGGATATTATTTTGTTTTCCTGTTTATTCAGATATCCCAACTAGTAAGCGATGTACAGCAGTTACAAGTGATGCAGAGCAGATTAAAGGAATCTGGAGCAAATGAGGTAGAGTGCAAGCTCTGCAAGTCTTTTGTGATCTAGGGTCAGTGGTGAAGAGACTGCTTGCTCTTTTGAATACCCTCTCCTACTCCATCCTACAGGCTCAAGGCTTGCTTGCTGGCTACTATTGTGTCCATTCATGTCATAGCCTAAGCTACAGCAGTATGACTGAACTGTCCTATTCTAAGTTGAAATTTCTTATCTTGAAATAATATTAGAGCTGCAAATGTGCAGATCAAGTCGCCATTATTTTCAGACGATCTAGAAAAGTTGTTGTTCGTACATTCCATTGAATCTTTATAATTGCTTTAAATACTATGCATATGTTCAGTCAGCTTCAAAATGTTAGTTATGGCATTATTTTGATCTGTCTGGTCCCAGCTGTTAAAAAAAGTGGATGGCGCTATCCACCGGATAAATCTCTATTCACTGGATAGCGCAATTGGTTTCCCTAATATTTATCCACTGGATAGTGATTTATCTGGTGGATAGCGCTATCCAGCTTTTGAACAACTGGGGCCTGGTCATCAAGTCCAACTGCAGGTAAGATTTCGGGCATGGACATGTTTTTTTCAGACACTGTCTGATGACTAACTGTTATTTGCAGCTCTGAATGTGGTCAACTCTTGTCAAATAAAATAATTATAGGTCCTTTATTCTTGCAGAAGAAGAAACTAAAAAAAGTAGTTTTAATTAATAGCAGGCTACTTGCAAGCAGATTATTTACAGAGGGGAGTGGTAGGGTTCTCCAGAAACTCTGGGGACCTGCTAAAGTCACCAACTAATTGATGCAGATCAGGTGCCAGTTTTCACGGAAAACACAGTAAATAATTTTTTGTTGGCTAAGTGGGACAATAAATCCAGCATATTTCATTTTACTTCAGGTTACCAATACTTTTGTTTGGCTGATGCAAAATGTGGGATAATAAAAGTCATCATCATGGTTTAAATTTCTTTCCCTGGTCGCTAAAATGCACTGAAATGCACTTTTTAGAAACTCCCAGATAAGAATTTTTGGTCCCTGATTTTACACAATTGTACCTTGTGAGGGACATACCTTTTGATCTTATCAGTTGCCGCCTAGTTTATGTTTTTCTCATTCTAATTCTGGAGAACCCTGAAGTGGCCACATAATCAATGAAAAGAGCGGTCTGTAACTTAAATTATCGTATAGTAAGAGAAATGTATTTTGTTGACAGGTCAGCAGATTAGAAGACCTTCTAGCAAGTAAAACAACTGCTCTTCAGCAAATGGTACAGCCCTGTTTCATTATTTCTTCAATTCACTCTGTTGTTTACTATTGATAGTGCACGTAATTTTATTGTAAATAAAGTTGTCAGTTTTCCATTCTCACTATTTCTCTTAATTTAATGAATGTGTAACTTTTCATATTTTCTGATATCTTTCAATTTTTGGTTTGGAAACGAAAGGTAACTGTTTGCTCAAAATATCTTTGTGTATATTTTCTAGTATAAATCCATTATCGTTTTTTTATCTTCTTTTTATCTTTTTATTCCCTTCAGGAGACGAAGCTTGACGCACAGAATGACTATGAAGAAATCAAAAGAGAGCTAAGGTTAAGTTTGCACTTAACAAAAAGTAACTTTCTGGTAGCATTTTGCATCCTTATGAAGTGAAGTTTTGAAAAATAGAGAGATTAAGACTCACGCTTACGCCAAACGGCAAATGTCAGATTCAAGTTGAGAATTACTCAGGGTAGAAAATAAGCAGATAAAAACTGTCCAGAACAATTCTCATGTATAAAAATGGCATGAAACTACTTATTTTTTAGTTGAAATAATAAACAGCTAACGACAATTAAGGGGAAAACTTGGTTACATGGTAGAAATTCACGTTTGCCGCTTGCCGTAAACGCGAATCTTAATCTCTCTATTGAAGCGATTTACTTGACAAAAATAAAGGTTATCTATCATAGGATGGCCGTGACCTCAGCCCACCAGCTTGCATGAATGCCTTGATATAAATAAATTGGTGGAAGTTGTAAATTTATTACACTGCAACCTCAGTTGATTGCAGTCATCTGTTCAGAGTCCTAAGCTGGTGGGCGGCAAACGCCAGATTCAAGTTGAGAATTTTTCAAAATGGAAAGTAATTAAATAAAAACAGCTCAAAACAATTCTTTGGGATGAAACTGGTGTGAAATTAGTAATTTTTGAGTAGAAGTAATGGTAAAGAGAAAACTTTTAAAGTATAAGCCCAACTCTGCATGTATGTTCTTTGGCAGAAGTGATTGTCTCAATTTTCTGCTACATTGAATAGTGACACCATTGGATTTCGTCCACAGACCTGAAAGTTTACGTGTAAAACATTCTCGACAAAACTTGGTCGGGACGTGAGAGAGTGAAGATCTAAGAAATATGCGTTTCATTCGATTGTTGCCCTTTTTATTCGTAATCTGTTGTTTATGTTAATTGTTGCAGTATTCTGAAGTCAGTCGAGTTTTCCACGAGTGAGGGTGAAAGTGGGGAAGGAAGAGTGGTATGTTGGAATAATTGTGTAAATATATATAACTCCTTACACGGTTTGTTGAGGGGGTAGCCTCCCACGCAGACGTTTTAAGGCGTTCGTCACGCAATCATTCCCAGGAACGCATGACGAACCCCTACGAGCGTCTGCGAGGGAGGCTATTGAGGAGGCACATTTTTGTGTTCATTGTACATAATAGGGCCATTTTGTACGAGAAAAAATAAGACGTGAACTTTCCGTATAAACGGCACATTTCATCTAAAATAAGACGCGACTTAGCTAAGACGCGTCTTATTTTAGAACATCCCTTAACACCTGTTCTTAGATAAGACGCGTCTTAGCTAAGACGAAAAAACTTCGTATAAATGACCTTCGCGTCTTACGTAAGACGCGAACGCATAGTACGCATGCGTTAATTTTCGGCGGGAAAATTTGGATCGCCGTTGCTACGGGCAACATTCACGTGAAAACGAGTCAAGAACAGAAATAAGACGCGAACCATTTATACGAGCTGTTTTCGTCTTAAATAAGACATGCTCGTATAAATGGTCCAGTTCGCGTCTTATTTTTTCTCGTATAAATGGCCGTAATGTGCACTCTTCATCATCATCATCAATCTTTATTTATACACGAAATCGTATCATTTTTACGTGGTCTTCCTAGGAATCTTGTGTAAAATTAGACTAAAATACTCTAAGGAACTACTTGAGTATAAAGTTAGAAATGCAAAAACTTGTAATATAATAATAGTTACAATGAGTCATGGTGTATTAAGATAATCTTTCCCACGAAATGAAGTTTTAAAAACATTTAAACTAGGCACTCTTCCACGCCACCATAAGAAAGTTAAACTTTTCTATGTTTTCGTGGAGCATTTATAAACATAAGCGCAGTTTATATACTTTGGAGAGTAAGGTATGCTATTTGTAGGTTGGTTATGCAGTAAAAACAAACTGGAGGCCTTTGGAAATAGCAATCAAGAAACCAACCTAAGAATTCACGCTTGTATAGCCCATGAGGCCGAAGGCCCAGTGGGCTATTGACTCAGAGGCCATGAGGGCAAGAGGAATAATTGTTTTAGTAAAATCCAACTAGTTGGCCAAAAATATCGCGATAAAACAACTTTAGCTAGTTAAAAAATTCTTTTTTGCCGCCAACAAGTCAGCGCTTTTCGCTACCAGTAGGCTATAACATATAGCCCAGTAGTAGCTCAACCAATCAGAACGTAGCATTGATAATAGACCACTAGTTGGATTTTACTAATATATGAGATGTTTTGCGTGGCCCTTTGTCTCAGGTGGAACTAATCCGCTCTTACTACTCAGTGTAACCTAAGATGTAGCCTGGGACCAAACTCCGCAGTGGGGGAAAAAGGCAAAAAACGGAGACAAACAGGAAAAAATAAGTGGTGGGCAGTCGCCGCCATTTTTTCTGGCTCTCGCCGATTTATTTATATTTTTTTTTTGCCTTTTTCCCCCACTGCGGAGTCTTATCCCAGGCTACCTATGATGTGTTATCTAGGGTGATTATCATGATGTTTGTAGCTGATTCTTTAATTTGTGTTGTAGAAATCAACTCCAAAGTCTCTGGAGATGCTTCTTCTTGATAAGAACAAAAGTGAGTCTGCATGTGTAAAGCAAAATTGTCATAATTAATCCAAGTGTGATTTTGAAGGTTTTCACTCGTAAGTGACATTTACCGTAAATGTGCTTTTTCAACTCTTTCAGGGCTTCAATCTGAGAATACAAGTCTTAAAGTGGAGAATGTCGACTTGACAGGTGATATTTCACTTAGGAAAGATGTGCTGTCATATCTCAAAATATCAAACAATTGTTTGTTAGTTCCATATTACGTTCCACATTCAACGCATTTTATATCAAGAACAGACAGTACGGAGAAAGATGTTGAAACAGAAGTATAAACGAAACTGTTTAATTAAGTGCAATGGACTGATTTTGAGCCTGAGGCTGTTACGACTTCTTTGGGAATTTTGTCACGATCTCGTTGGGGAAGCAACACTTGACAAATGAAAAACTCTATGGGCGCTTACCAAAAGTGACTGAAAAAAACGCTGTGTAGTAGCCTGCGTAGCTGGTGGTTGTATTGCTGTGTTTTTTTCTTTTGAGGTTCGTAAAATAAGATATTCAGCCGAAAGATATTGTCATGGATGAAGGTCGAGGGATCGGTCTAAGTAAGTAAGTTTGAATAGCTCCTCATACTTTCCCTGTTTTGTGTTTATATCTTTAGGACGTTATTCTGATCTACAAGTCCAGTACAATGAGGCAGTGAACACTGTAAAGGAACAGAAGGAGCTTATCACACAACTAGAGACAGACCTATTGAGTGTAAACGCACTACCCTCTGCATTCCGCGGCCAAGGGGAGGTCAGAATTCTTGTTTGTAAATATTCAGTGACCATTAATTGAGTTGAAATCTGATAAGAGAGCGGCGACATTTTAAAGTGATGTTACACGAGACGATTCGCAACGACGATTTTTAGCGCAACGCAGCGTTGCAATGTTGGAATAATGTTGGAACCATTCGAAAAAATGTCGCTACAATGTTGCAACGCTGTGTTGCGCTAAAAATCGTCGTTGCGAATCGTCTCGTATAACATCACCTTTAGTTCCAATTTGTATAGCTACGTTTATCTAAAAACTCATGATTGGTTTAGAAGCGAAAAGATCTGACGTACAGATGTCAATTGAATTATGTGCACATGCTGGCTGTAAAATGAACCAGGAATTTAAGTACCGTTTCATTCCTTTCATTTCAGCTAACGTTTGACGTTAGGCTCATTGAAAAACATTTTTTTATCGTCAGTGGTTTGAGTTCGGTCGACAGAGAAAGACGTTCAGAAATGACGATGAAATGAACGATGCTGTATCGCTGAATAAATTGCAAATTTGCTGTCGGGAGAAGACAACAAGATCAGAAGCAAGGACAACAAAAGTGACCAAGCTTGAGGTCAACATGGTTGTGTAATGGCCATCAAGTTCTGTTTTAGTCCCACGGTCCAACCATTTGACCGAAAGGCTTGGTCAACAGCGCATATTATTATACTTCGTATTAAAAGGGACTTCTTAAAACATAAAATGGTAAAAACGAACGATAAAATGCGACGTTTCGGAGTAGTCATGACTCCATTATCAAGGAAAAAATGTTTTTGATCATGCAAATTACAGCATTTAAAGCGATGTGGCGCGAAAATTAACATAACAGAGTGCGAAGATTATGAAAATACTTTTGCACGACTAGAGTCTGATTGCACGTTGAGATCTGGCTTTAAGGTTCTTATGAAAAGCATTTCGTACACTAAGGGCCTGTTTACATGGAGGGGGGGGGGGACCCCAGTTAGGTGAGGTAACATGTGGCGGGTCACCCCACCTATCATGTAAACGTGATCAAATTAAAATGAGAGATTATATGGAGAGGCGAGTTATCCCACCAAGCGGGTTACCTCACCTGCCTGGGGCCCCCCACCTCCATGTAAACAGGCCCTAAACGGTCAAATTTGTTCCTGCATTTCTTAAGCCATTGCCAAACATTACAGGAACGTGCACGGGGCGATCCCTCAGGACCTGCTGACACGTTTCGAAATGTTTAAGAAATGCAGGAACAAATTTGACTGTTTAGTGTACGAAATGCTTTTCATAAGAACCTTAAAGCCAAATTTCAACGTGCAATCAGACTCTATTCGTGCGTAAGTGTTTTCATAATCTTCGCACCCTGTTATGTTAATTTTCACGCCACATCGCTTTAAATGCTGTAATTTGCATCATCAAAAACATTTTTTCCTGATAATGGAGTCCTGACTACTCCGAAACGTCGGATTTTATCGTTTGTTTTTACCGTTAGATATTATTATACTTGTATGAGCAAATGATTACAACTTTTACGGGAAAAAGCGAGCAACCCCGAGGAGCAGCCCAAAGGAAAGGCTTACCTTGCCTGCTAGGGTAGCCACCTAGAATATGGGTCAGCCAGAGATGCTGCAATTTGTGATAATTCGTTCATTTTGATTTAGTTAATTGTAATTATGTGTTTTTTTCAGGGTGAGGCTGGACCTCCTTCAGAGAAAGAACTTGTCACAAACGCTGTACAGCAAGCCGTGGGCGCACCGACAGGTAAATTATAATATTTAGGGTGTCTCGTCTCTCCAGTAATCCCTTAATAAAAATGTCCATTTGATATCTTTTCTGTTGTTGTAGTTGGTTTTACAGGAGAGAATGTGGCAACGGAATCTCTTCTTCCCATCGTGGCGAGCCAGAGGGAGAGATTTAAAGTCAGGAACATGGAGCTTGAAGCAGTAGGTTATTCCCTTTACCACTCATCAGTTAAATAGTTTGGTTGTTTGTTTTTGTCTTGTCGACATGTTAGAGCGATTTTCGTATGACCTTGAAAAATGGTTTCGGTACAGTGTTCGTTATTTGTTTCATCAGCCAATAGGTGAAAAGATCAAAACATGGACTCTTCGTTTTCCCGCCAAAGAAAACCCTAATATGGTGAAGGCATTGTTCGATTGGCCAATCGTGTTGCAGTATGACGTCAAAGCGAAGCATCGGTTGATTTCTAGAAAGTTCTTGGGCATGACGTTTTTTCACCCGAGCGTTCGCTTAACCAACCAAAAGCTCACGCGCGTTTGTATCCGTTCGATAAACCAATCAAATCGCTCTATTTCCGTTCGTTTGTTTTTTTGTTTTGTTTACGCGTTTTCATTTCAAGGTCATACGAAAATCGCTCTATATATAATTATATTAAATGACTGAGAATTCACAGAAGTCCGTGAATTGCAAGTAGAAACCAATGCCTGGCCCTTGTGGTTAACATATAATACAGAAGCAATTCGGTGGAGAGGTGTTGAAACAACTCGTTGGTCCTATTTGTGTTTGTTTGTTTTGTTTGAGTTTGATTGGAGAAAGTACGGTAGTTTTGTGGTATGGCGGGATTTAAAGTTACCTAATGACGTCAAAGAAGGGTTTCAAACGATGATCAACAGTACCAGCATCCAGACACAAAAAAGCGCGGGAAAGTAGCTGGCTAGCCGGCAAACTGCTTGCTTTTTGGAAGAGTCAGGTTATTGTTGACAAGCGCAGCCGACAAGCGCGGGAAATCAAAATCGAGCAACTTTGACCAAAGCGGGAAAGAGTCGGTTCGAGACGTTTTGGGCTTCCTTGATGAAAGAAAAACGCTCGTCTGAGATATTTCAAACACTGTATCGATACTGTAAAACACGTTTTTAAAACTACTGTACCCTCTGTTCTTTCTTGTAGCAACTGCGTCATAACCAGCAACAGATCAGTGTCTTACAAAATGAAGTGGACACCCTACGCTCTGACAACGTCAAATTGTACGAGAAAATCAGGTTTCTCCAGAGCTACCCGTCAAAGGTAATCTTCCTCTTTTTAATTGAAATCCAGTTTTCAATGTATTGTTCGCACTGCTTGTAGTTAAAAAAAGTTGAAGAATACTGAGCTGCATAGTTGGTAGATGACGTTGTGTCTGTAATTTAAAAACGCTTGATTTTTGCTTTGCCGCAGGGTACAAGCGGTAAAGATGATGAAGCTGCGGTAAGCAGATATTCCTCACAATACGAACAAAGACTGGATCCATTTTCAGCTTTTAATCAGCGGGTAAGTAGGCCCAAACTTACTGTGAGAGTTGGGAATCTTGGCACTGGAAATTGAATAATGGAGTGAGCCCTAGCCGAAGTTTGCGATTATTTTTGCAAGAAAATAATGATCTTTCAGTTAAAAAGTCCAAGTTAAGTTTGAAATAAAGTGTTATAATTCCTCTCAAAGTCTTTATTCTTTCGTTTTGCCCCTTTGAGGTCTGTGGCGCACGCGAATTACTTGTGGTTACCGTTGGATGGCAGAACATTTCCTCGGAGAGGGACTGGAGCGTATTCACCCTTGGGTGCGTCGCCTCAGCACCGCCACAATCGAGCAAGATAGTGAAAGTTCAGCGCTGAAAAGCATTTCGGAAGTGTGACTTCTCGGCAATCAAATGTTGGAAAAAGTTAGACTAACTATTCATTGTGTAAATGCTTTAATCCAACGGGGGCGGGGTCTACTATTTTTACTCTCCCTAATCTTCCTCCGTCATAAAATCAAAGATGGCGGTTAAAACAATACGAGCAGCTTTTGCCCGCCCAAAATACGCTTGCACTGCAGGCTAACTTTCTAATTGAAAGATCATTACTTTTTTGCAAAAATATTCACAAACTTCGCTGGGGTTCATTCAATACAAAATTCCGTTATTCAATTTCTAGTTACCCAGATTCCCAACTAGCACAGTACGTTTGGCCACCTGTGTTGCTATAAACAACCATGCCGGAAAGAAACCTTAGCTCGCAGGGTAGAGAGTATATTGTAAGTTCCCAACAAGATCTCTCCGATGTCCGTACCTGATAGGCTCATATTTTTTATTATTTCGGCGACAAAAATTGAATTGAATTTCCTTTTCTTCTTTCTTTTAATTGTTAGTCAAGACTGTTTTTATTTTCTGAAAATTTAGAAACATTAAAATTACACAAAGCTTCATTTGTCGCTCTAAACAAATTTCTAGATGCTGCATAAGTTTATTGACCTGTCAAATTTTTATTCAATTCTGTCAGGGCTTAGTTTTGGTGTTGAAAGTAATACATGCTTAAGTGTATAGTATGTTTCCGTAAACTTTTGTTGGAAATACTAACAGTCTTTCATTGATGGCTTTCGTCAACACTGAAATGCTCGTACAGTTCGCTTGATATTGATTTCAAATTATTAATTGATCAGCAATTCGGTTCCTTATTTCCAGGAAAAGCAACAGAGATATCTTGGTCTTAGTGCTCATGAAAAAGTTACTCTTAATCTGGTAAGTGACTCTATGTGGAACGTAAGTGCCGCTTTATTACGTCTTATCACTTATCGATCCTGAGTAAAGACATCTTGTTCGTTAAACTTTTTACAACCATATTTTTCAAGTCAGTATTCTTTGTACACTACCAGTTGCTTTTGATTGTGTGGAGACAAGCAGTTTGCAAGTAAAATGACATTTTATATAAAAAAAGGAAACTTGGCCTTATAACTGAACGCAGTAGATAATTAATACAGTAATTAATACAGGCACGTGAGGAACAGAGACAAGTGTCTGAGTTGTCTTAGATTGGGGAACTATATAAAGTGTAGTATCCTTCTGACCGGTTGAACTGTCCCTGCTGTGGAGGTCTCCGTAAGCAGCGGTTCATTTTTAGACAGAGATGCTTATTCAGTTAATTTTATTATATATATATATTATTCCTTTTAGGGTCGCTTTATTTTGTCAAACAAGGTGGCGAGGACTATCGCCTTTTTCTACACACTCCTTGTCCATTTGATGGTGTTCTTGGTAGGTAGTGCGCGTTGTGAATGTTTGCAATTGTAGCATTTCTAAAGAATCCTGATGATAGAACCTTTTTACTTTACTTTTCTGTAATTCAAATTAGCACGAGTATGTGCTACCTCTTACTGCGTTGTTGATTGCGTTCAGGCGGAAAAGAGAAATTTTTTAATTCCTTGAGTTACGATTGTATTGATGTAAGGTATAATCTGAACGAACCAAACCGGTACAGTTTGGAGACAAAGCGTTGACTACATGACTATTTCACGTCTAAAACAGGTGCTTTACAAGTTGGCTTACACAGAATCGTGCAAACGGGACGTAGCCTCAGAGTGTGCAAAAAGGTGACTATTATATTACTTACCAGTCCTTCATCACCCCTTTGCCAGCCTAGGACATCCCTCACACTCTACACCACAGTCAGTTTTTCGCTTATTATTTGGGCCCAAATAGAGTAATCGAATTCAAAGTAGCAATAGGCACGCAATACGTGCGAACGTAAACAAGCCAAGCGACGCAAATGACCAGCGCGCGCTATGTCACAACACAGCATTTATCTTCGTGACATACGTCCCCCAGATAACGCACGGCAAACAAATTTGCAATAGATAACAAACGTTTTGGAAAAGTAAGGTACACTGAGTGAAACAAACTATTAAATAATTTAAGTTTTCATTTTGGGAAATAATCGTCCTCGCAGCACACGGTGTGAATCGTTTGGCTTACGGCCAAGAGTTTGACAATAGTTTTTGCTCTCAGTTGTCGAGCGCCAAGAAGATGTCACGCAAAATTCCATGATCTCGTGCATGAGATAATTTAGGGTAACATTGAATGATGCATAATTTCATTGCATATTTTCGGAAAAGAGGTTATTTCTTAAAAATATTAAAAATAATCTTAAAAATAATCTCGTAAACAAGTTGCATTCTTTCACGGTCGAACCGTAAAGGGGCAGAGTCCAACATGTTCACGTGCAACCCGCGTTCTGTTTTTAAAACCCTTGGGTTAATTAGATTAAGTCGTATTCCCTCATACACTAACCCCGAAAGCGGCAAATTCCAAAGCTTCCACGTGCAAACTGCGTGACAACATAAAATCACAATAAGGGCCTGATCAAATGAGCCGGGGAAGCAATGCACATGAACAGTGTGTTACCCGCTGTCCGGTTTTTCGCATGGTTGGTTCCCCGGGATCCCGGCATCACAATACCGGGATCCCATAGTCGCAAAGTTGATTTTTGTTGCGTTTAACTGAGGTACCGGGTTTTCTGCAAAGCGAGCCAGCCTGGGTCATGTAATTAGGCCGTAAGTTCTATAGCCAGATTTTACGCTCTCCCCTTGACCTCGCCGATTTTTCAAAGCTCCCGAGCACACACAAAACTTCAGCCCTCCCCCCTCAACATCTTCAAGTTCATACCCCCTTCTGTATATTAAATGAACTTTTAGCCTAATCCATGTTCTCTCGGTACAAATATCAAAAATAAGCGGAAAACAATCCTAAGCAAAAACCTTAACGTTTAAAATAAGTACAAGTATGTTTTCGACTATTGATAAGACTTTTCACAACCACCACTTTATTTCAACACACTGTAACTACACTGTCTCTTCATAATCAAATTAGCACTTCCACAACTACCTCACTGCAACACCTAAAATCACTTTTTCCTCCCAAAATAATAAAAACGAAACTCGTGTAGTAAATGCCCAGCAGTTGATAGCATATTACCGTTCTTATTTCTCTTTTACAGGTTTGCTGAACACATGCATGAAGTTCATGGACAATGATAACTGAGATATGTATTAGTTGGCAACAGGCGAACTCCGTCAGGGGAGAAGGTGATCTCCCCGATGCCTATACTGTACACAGAAACCTCTGGCAGCAGTGCACAGTCTCCTACCAGCTAGAACGTTAACTTAGGGGGTGTTTACATGACTCCGGGCGACTTTCGCCCCGGAGCGAGTTCACTCCGGTTCCCTCTCATGGCTCTATATTTGTTTACATGATACCACCACAAATTTCATGCTGGCGCGAGTCACCCCGGCGCGAGTTCACCTCGGTTCTCGTACCGGGGCGAGAATTTCACTCCGGTACGAAATCTCGCAACGGTATCATGTAAACACGAAACGACCACCCGTTTCGGTGTGAAATCGGTCTGCCGGTAGACTGGAACGGGTAGCGCATGCGTAATGTTCGCGATTTTGAATCATACGTGCATTTTATCAACATGAAGTGTACCTTCAAATAACGAGATGTGAAATAACCCAGTCATCATGTAAACGCGATACGAAATCAAAAAGTCATGTCGGTATGAAACTCGCGCCGGTGCGAGTTTTCTCATGTAAACACCCCCTTACTATGTCACCGGTAGAATTAAAGTACCAGCCAGAGAAGTAACAAATGAAAAGGAGAAAAAAAGGAATTATAAAACAGCCTAGAACGTGTCAAGATATGGGGGCTTTCTAGCGCGTGTCAATAGTAATCCGTTCACACCTAAATTTTAAAAAAGTTTTGATTTTGTTTTGTTTCACTTCCTTACCTTTTGAAAACAACCCCTGTAAAAGTTACTCAAAAGTAACGTTTTCCTGTTTGCACTCATTTTGTTTTCTTGCCACTGCTTTCATGTATTCACTTTATTAGTGCTTCGAGTTCTTAGTACGAAAGGGTAAAAACCGATCACGTAGGTAGATTTTTGGCGCGTCACGCATTTCTTTGCTTACAGGCGTCCAATAGCACACCGCCCTTTTAACCAAGCAGTCATTGGCCGTTTTTATACTAAGGACGCATTATCCGTCTGGCCGAACTTGGGCAAACATTTTGTTGTTCGTCTGGGTTATGCGTCTATAGTATAAAGACGGGCACAAGACGCATTATGCGTCCAGGCGAACTACCTTTCGTAGTGCGTCGTTCAAGACGTATTTCAAAGGAAGGTTCGTCCAGACGCATAATGCGTCTTGTGCCCGTCTTTAGGGACTTAAAGATCCAACGACGTGGACGGCCAAGAGAACGTCAAAAAGACAATAGGTCTTATAAGCAAAACAACAGCTTTGCACGTGCATCACACTTTTTTGTACATTTCTTTCCCGTTTTTGTACGACTACGACGTGAAAATGCCAAATTTCGTGTTTTATGGAGGACGTAAACAAGTAACGACGAAATTTTATTTCTCTTTCTGAGCTTGGATATGGTCCCTTGAAATTCAGCTTTAGGAGGGTTCGCCTACATTTGACAAAGTAATTGGGTACGAATAATCCCTATAAAGACTGACAGAACGCAAATACACTTTTTTAAGCGACGTTCTCGTGGCCGTCGCGTCGTTGGATCTTAAAGTCCCTTTTATACTTGAGACGCGTAACCAGACGAACTACAAATGTTTGCCCAAGTTCGTCCAGTAGGATAATGCGTCCTTAGTATAAAAACGGCCATAGACGCATTATCCGTCTGGACGGATAGTGCGTCCTCTAGTATAAAAACGGCCATTCTAAAATAGTTGTGAAAGTGCTGAAGAACAGTTATCACCTCACCACACAGTACTATTTGTGGAGGACAGTCACACCATGACTTTCTAGACTTAAAGATTTAGACTAAAATAATTTTATCTTTGGAGTGAAAGACTAAACTTGTCTATTTTAATTTTGTAAAAAGGTGAAATTGGGTTTGCTTCATGGGAAAGCTTTCGAGTTATTTGAACTCTAAAATGTATAAAAATAATCATTAAAATTTCGATTTTTTAGGGTCGTGTTGCAGAAAGATGCAAATAAATAAATTTCTCAATGTAAAGAAGTTGATTTACAGATGACTTATCGTACGGAATGAATCAGAAACGGAAACAGTCACCACTAAAATATTGTAAATAATAAATAGTGAACTAGGAAGGATGATGGTGTCAAAACGTCTCTAATCTGTACCTGACAACTGAACATTCGATTTCTCTTCTTACTCCTAGCCTTTCCCTGTGTTTCTCTTTCAGTTACCTTAAAATTCCGAAAATAAGCCCCGGGGCTTATATTTTTCAAAGGTCCTTTTTGAGGGGCTTATCTACGGAGGGAAATTTGGGTCTCAAAATCGATTGGGCTAGCCTTATAGTTGGGAGTATTTGAGCAGGGCAATTTTCCAATTACAAGCCCCCGGGGAGGGGGGCTTATATTTGGAGGGGCTTATTTTCGGAATTTTACGGTATGATTTTACGATTGATGGATCGTCCATACGCATGATTTTTTTGCTTATGCCGCTCTTAATCTCCGCTTTCTAATACACATGGTGTTGTAATGCACATTTTCTGTTTGATCACGTGACTATCGAGACAGGCATTTGGCATGCGCATATTGACAAATATAATCACGCAGGCGAAGTGCTTGGGCAAACTAAACGGAGTTCTTTCTCAAACTCCTTCCTTGTTGTTTGTGAATGTCACGAAAGATAAACCCCCTTAACGCAAAAACGTTCAGCTGCGTGAGAGCACAAGCCTGTATACTTCGATTTACTGGCTTATCTGTTGTAGAAATTGCTAAAAAACTGGAAAAATCCGAATGTTGGGTGGTAGAATGATCATGGAGAAATGAAGGTTTTGAAGGCAAGAAACTAAGGGGAAGACCAAAAGCCCTGAATAAAGCAGCTAAGATAGTTTTAAAGAAGGCTAGATACAAAATAGGAGACTCCACAAGGAAGCTCAGTCTCGCATAGTTAGCAAGCCAAATAAAAGGGTCATGAAAAGCTGCTTAAAATGTTTAAAATTAGATGCCCCTGAGATGGCAAAAAAGCCTCTGCTTAGTCTGCCAATTAACGCTCAGCTCGTTTCAAATTTGTAAAGAAGTACAAAAGACTTGCTGTGGAAGGGAGCCGGGATGATTATCTTTTTTGGATGAACGCCTAAAGTATTTTTTTTTCAGCCGCCTAAACTAAACAAATTATATTTTGAGGGTTGAACTGGATACTGCGCACCAGGTGATAAAAAATCTCAAAATCATTTGTGGGTCTACACGCTGTATCCCACTTCATGCCACAGCGGCTACAGAATATGATAAAAAAAAAAACAAAAAGGGTATGCCAGTTACTGAAATTCTGAATACATGTACTTGATAGAGAAATAAACATCTAGAAATTTCATGTAAAAATAAAGTTTTGATCAAAAGCTATAGTGCATGAAATGAGAGGAACGAACTTTTGGGACACCCTGCATATGCCTTCATAAAACTTTTCACACAATGGTGTTTAGATAAAGCCATTGGGCAAATTGAAAGTGGCTTAGAACGCGGTTTTGTTAAACACTGGGTAAACTACGTTAAAATAACTGGCCCTTAAAGTTTTAAACAGCTTCAATTTTACAATTTTCAAAGTAACATTAAGTAGCTACGCTGCGCAGGGAATTTAGTCTTTATTTCTTAAGTTCAAACTTAATCGCTCTTATTACATGTTATTAACGGCGTATTAAGCGGGTTGGCGAACAATGGCACCGGGGGGGTACTCCCTTATATAAGCCATATAGGTATGTGGCGCCCCATCGGGTAGGGTTTTTGGGTTTTCGAGGGAACTACAGGACTGTATGAACGTATTTATCGTTTCAGTTCCAAATGAGTAAGAAAGGAAGGGAAATATGCGAATTCAAAATGGATTTGAAGAATTTGTTTGTTTGCGCTCCAATCTAAATAATGATAACATAATTTCCGCCCAAAGGCCATTTCTGAAAATGGGTATGGATTTTAGAGGTCTGGTCTGAAAACGGGTGCGGAAAATAGCACTTTTTGGTCTGAAATCGGGTCCGGATTTGCAGAATAGGGCGGCACACCCCCACCACCCAGGAGCACCTCCCGGGTAATCTCGTACCCAGATCTCCCACGGCCAAGTGTAAAACAGAGTGAGAACTGGGTACGAGATTACCCCCCGGGCAATGGCACAACTAGAACCCGCTGGAATCTCCCTAAAACGGCCAAAAATGCTAAGAAAACCCCCTATATTTAGACAAGGAGACAAGGTAAGAACTTCTGATGTATCTTTATTACTATTTTTGACCCCTAAATAACGATCGCTTAAGGTGACTCGACCCAGTTATTTTGTAAGGGTACCATCCTACTTTGAAGCACGCTGGGTCGAGTCACCTTAAATCTCCATCGCATCTCCAGGCTGAATCTCTGTACAAACTCTTATTTCGGCAGTACGCAACAATCTCACTCGTGAGCTTGGGGTACCTGAACCTGTTGTAGCGAGGTCGACTTTCTATGAGAATTTGTTTATTAGGCAAGAAATAAAGTATCCGTTGACTTTCCACATTACCTGGTGTCCATATTAAGAGGGTTGAATTTAGAGAAAATGTAGGCAGGGCTTTCGGCAGGGACAAAGATTCTTTATCAGAAAACTGTCCGTAATAACGAGGTGTCCATATTTTAAAAGGGGGTTTCCGAAAAGCGGGGTATCAGATATTAACCCATTCGCCCCTGAACCGCCCGTAACCCCCCGTGCGGATCCACGTCCTTTCTAACCCTCATGACGTCATCAGTTTTAACGATCAAGGCCAACTTTATCCGCTAACTTGTGCAGAGTGAAGAGGTCTTTCAAACCATACCAGAATGGGCATAATTCAGTCAAGGATACCGGAGAAAACGGCAAAAAACCATGCAAGATTGACCTGTAAATCTCCATGAAAATCTTGTTCCATTACCCACCTACCTTTCCTTTCACCTAATCCTAAGATCCCAAAAGCTTTCCTAAAAACCCTTCCCATCAAAATGAAGCCTACTAAATGCCCAGCAAGAGAAAAAAAAATGAGCAAGAAAAGCGAAAAACGAGGGGAGGAGAATGAGTTAAACAATTATTCCTCGAGTCCGAATGCGCTCTGAGTCAATAGCCCATGAGGCCGAAGGCCGAATGGACTATTGACTCAGAGGCCATGAGGGCGAAAGGAATAATTGTTTTAGCAAAATCCAACTGGTTGGTCAAAAATATCGAGACAAAACAACTTAAAGAAAAACTTTAATCCTTTTTTGCCGCCAAAAATCTGGCGCTTTTCGCTACTAGTGGGCTATAACATATAGCCTAGTAGTAGCTCAACCAATCAGAACGCAGCATTGATAATAATAGAATAATAGACCACTAGTTGGATTTTACTAAGATGTTTTACTGTCAGGTTAGCAATATGTATATATGTAATTCATTTTTTGTCGTTTTTGCAGCTGATTCTGACAAGAAGTAAGCTTCTATACTGAACATTTGTAAGGAGAAGTGCATATATTGATCAAGAAAAAGTTCCGGTAAAAAGGAAATATAAGCCATATATGTCTTACCGTACAAATGGTTAAAGAGATTGGGGGACCGTGGATGCTATCCCAATGTTTTTTTTTTTTTTTTCAGTTTTCCAAAACTCGATGAAGTCAGCAACATTCAGGTTTTAAGCTAACAGAGCAAAACATAAAAAAAGTCTCTTGTCTAGGTTTAAAACCTAGAAAGAGTCGAAATATGTTACGGATTAACAGTAAGCAGCCACACTAGTCAGGGTCGAATTAACGTGACATGGATTAAAAGAAGTTTTGGTCGACATTGTTTTAATCTGATCATCATTGACTAGAATAAATAGCCTTAATTTGAGGACAGCCGGCAAATATTAAGCAGTGAGTGCAGGCAAGACATCACTTAACCATGAATGTTATCATAATCCTTATAGACAGGTTTCCAATCGAATACACTAAAATAAATACGCCAGTTAATACTTCAGGACTGAGTCTTTTGGATTCTGGCCACCATTCCTCCTCATGTTTTACCTGCTGAGGAAAAAAGAAAGGGAAAACTGTTACCAAAAGAGACTCAAAAATGACAATCAGTTTACTTAGGTTACGTTGAGGTCACGCAGATTCTTAAACTCTGCTGGTCATCTGCGAAATAATAGTAACATATTCTCACTACCTGCAATACGCATGAACATACAATGAGATACGGAGGTGTGAAAATGGTCGCTTATCCAGAGGTGCGGACACCGGTATATTCATATGCATTGAAGGTAGTACACCTCGTCAGGCCTGAGGGCTGGGAAGGTGGGTAGCTGAGCAAGTCTAACAGGCTAGCAATAGAAACACTTCCTAATTAACGAAACGTCCTAGAAAGGCTAAAGTACAACTGAAATTTTTAAGAAGAGTTTAGCTCAATACCTTAAGGCCATGAACTTAGAAAAAGTAACATGATTACAACATTTTTTTAAATGTGGATTCCGACTACTCAGTAGCCTGCGTAGCAAGCGTTTCCGTTTGGTTTCGGAGCAAAGAAAGACCGAGGAACGGTATTCTAGGTTTTGGCCGCGCGAGAAATGAAATAAGAGCCCAAAAAAATGAAAGTGGGGGGAGGGGGAAGGGAAGAAAGGAAACAGCGTTTCCTTCCTTTCTTCCCCACCCCCTCCCAGCTCTTTTATTGGCACCATTTTAGACTCTCGTTCCTCCTTCTTGGTCCTAAACCGCACGGAAACGCTTGCTACGCAGGCTAACTACTCAGCTACCCTTGAAAACCAATACAGGAGATGTCAGTTGAAGTTATATATCAAGCATGAGACGCAGTGTCATCACCAGACGAAACACCGAGAAGAGAGTTGAAAATACGACGCGCAGCGGAGTATTTTTGACTAACTTCGAGGTGTTTCATCTGGTGATGAAACACTGTGTTGAATGCTTAATATTTTTTCTCAAACAAAATGATTTTAGAAGGAGAAAGTAAGGATGCAAAAATGAGCAGTTTTTCATCTGATTTCCAAACACTCGATCTTTAAACATTAATTTCCTTTGTATTTTCTTTATGAATTATGTTGAGTTTGAGAAGTAAAACTAATTAATAGAAGAGAGTATTCATTTCATAAAGGGGTATTTAAATGGTATAACGTTTGATTAGATTGTAAGGCTAATATAGAGATTTTTCTCATCAGTGCAAAGTACATAATGTAAAAGGCAGCTATTTAGCCCCATTAATTAACAATTAGTAATTAACAATTAGCATATCAATTTGCTTAATAAATGTTTAGTAAATCCTAATCACTATTAACATTACAGCGCTGAACACAAGAGTGTTGCGAGTGAACAAGGTTTTATATGCATGTTGACATTAATTTTAACATAAATGGCACTAGAGTTAGCCCCCAGCAGGGCTAATCAAGAGATTTTTTAGTAAAGGAATTGATAAACCTTTTGTCACTGCAAAGCCCACAAGTCAACCTGCAGTTGTCTATCATAACCTTCCTCCATGCTGGGTGTGTGGCATTTGTACATCGATTTCTCGCTTTCCAACTGAAACACACCCGTGTTGATATCATGTCTCTACACTCATCGGCTCCTTGTTCCAGCATGCAAAATGAAATCAGTAGAGAAAAGGCGTTTTGCTTGAGTCTAATCCTAGTGCTTAATGAGGCGATTTATAGAGGCGTTTGGGAGGGCATGCATGGTCGCAGGAGAGCTAGAACCGCAAAACTCTGACTAGTTTGTATCCTTTAGCTGGTATAGTGGGTAAATTTCTATAAATCGTTGATTTGAAAAGGCACCACATAATTATCTTATTATATGGCTGGCTCCTTGAACGGGCAAAATTAGGGGAAGTCTGATTGACAGCCCAAGCGGCAAGATGGATCTTGGGATTACCCGCTTTTCCCCCCAAGAAGTTAAAGGATATTGTTATGGCTATGAAATAATCTTTATTGACCAAGTTCTCGTGGTCAATAACGCATATATGGTGGATTTGCATGGCTATTTCTTGAGGCCAATTCTTATCCTCCAAGGTGAATAAGCTTATTTATGTAGACAGATTTTAAAATTGACTAATTTGCCTCACCACAGAAGCCACAAGTACGCGCGCAACGTTTTATGAGGTAGTCCTCCCATGCCTTTACAGCACAGTACCCGGTCCTCTTACGTCGTTTACAAAGCTCTTTAGGGTCAACATCGTAGCAGTCATCTAAAAGGTAAACAAAACACAAACTAACGTAACTAACCGGCACAAAAAACAAAGCAAAGAGTATGACAAGTATCAAAATGACAAACTTTGACTCTTACATATAGCTGCTAACCATTACTCAAAACAAACCGTCTAGCTGTAAGCCTGCCAACTTTCTCCTTTTTGTTTGATCGGCTACTATTTATGACGAAAGATAATCACCTGCTTTTATATACCAAATCCAATTCTTAGTAAACTCGTTGAAACATTTACTTTAACTGACCTTACAACTTTTGCAGGCTCTAAGTAGAAGAAAGTAAAATTCTGTACCGAAAGTACCGTAAAATTCAGAAAATAAGCCCCAGAATGTATAAGCCCCCAAACTCGTAGCGAAAAAAACCCTCCGTTAAATCGTCCCTCCAAATATAAGCCCCCCGGGGGTTTGTACTAGGACGTTGCCCTCAAATACAAAGTAAATCAAAGCAAAAACGTTAAATTTCCTTCCAACCATAAGGCTAGCCCAATCGATTTTGAAACGCAAATTTCCCTCCATAGATAAGCCCCTCCGAATATAAGCCCCGCCATAAAGAAGCCGCTCAAAAAGGGCCTTTGAAAAATATAAACCCCGGGGCTTATTTTCGGAATTTTACGGTATGATAGGTGAGTTAAGTCGTTACTCACTTTGGCACGAAATTTCTTGCCTCGAGTCGCCTTGACAAGGATGTTGGGCTTCTGAGAAGAAAAAAATAACAAACGTCTACTTGAAAGGTAGATAAAATGATTATTTCCAAAATAGACGAAAGTCCTGTGAACGTAGGGCGGCGATAGTTTCGACGATGAGAAAAGGCAATCTAGTTTCGCAGAAAATTATGAGCTACCTTCATGGTAGAGCCTTCAAGTGTTTTGCCAAGTATGTTGGATTTCTAAATATAAGGGATTATGAAGCAAAGATAATAGATCGCCATTCTAAATACCTGGTTAAATTTCTGCAGTACAATCACAAACTTTCCGGTGCATTTATTCTCAGATATATTGACAGTTTGTGCGTAAGAGCGAACAGAAATTCGCTTCATGAAGTTGGTTTGGAAATACGACTATAATTGCAATAAGCTTTTATCTTTCTTAAGGGTTAAGGCCTTACACGGCGGTCAAAGATACTTTTTGGAAAATACGATTTATTATCAATATTTGATGCTAACTAAAGATTCCTAGAATAAGATGAAATTTTCCCCAAATGTACATCGTGAGGTACTCTTTCACCTTAACGTATAATTAAAGTCACGTGACATGTCAGAAGGTCAAAAATTCAAAATGAAGGAAATTGGTGTCAACTGCTTTCTACGTTTGGAATGAATGCACTCGAAACTTTAAATTAAAGTTTTGACTAATTTAAAATGAAATTTGGGCACTCAAGTGATATGTTTGCCGTTTTTCATGAAGTGCAGTGGACATTCATTCCAAACGTGAAGTGTTGAAAAATAAGTCTTTGATTTGTTTTCTTAAACCCGTCACCAATTTGCCACTCAGAGAAATGGTCCCGTGACACATCACGTGACTTACCAATTTCGACTTAAGTCCATCCCCTTTGCCGAAGTTATAACCAATAAATTATTTTCCACAGTTCAACACATTAGATCCAGGCTAGCCTACGAGCAAGCTCTCCATTACTGGCTTAAACTTGGTCTGTTCTAGGAGTTAAGTTTGTTGGGAAGGCGCAAACACTGCGCTCTCTGAGTTCGCACAGTCCACTGGAACAGGATAGCTTAAACTGCTTGAGACTAGCTGGATTTCCTATAGAGTAATATGGACCATTAAAGTCACAAAGAGTACTCACTGATTTAGTCAAAACACTGACTTGCTTTTCGATATGTTATTTATCTAGTGATGCAGAAGCACTCCTTCTAAAGTGTTTATTATACTACGAGTTATGCTATGGGAATGAGCTCTTACTACTGCAATATCCACAGGTTTCTGGACAGCTTATTCTGAGAAGCTTGTGGTTTGTTTTTGTGAAACACATGTGCTTCATCATCGAGCAAAATTGTCTTGACTTGCTGTTTTCGCATGCTAGAATAGAGAACAAAAAACATTATCTCATTTGTCTCCTCGTTTGGACCATTTGAGGCCTGCATCAGGACACCGGTAATGATGCCTCGGGTAAGAAAAAAGTATTAAACAAGAATTAAGCTTCTTAACTCTGCGGCTCTTTTGTATCAGAATCGGGATTTTAAAGCAAAATGGGGGCAAGATTTAGACCTGAAAGAACTATAGTATGCTCGGGATGGTGAATTCAAAAAATTACCATCGGGAATTTTCCTGTATTCCCTGAAGTTACGGGATTGCACGTAAATTTGGTTCAACATGACGGGATTGACTAATTCTATTGGAGCCTTTGATCCCTTTTTTTGCATGGCCAAAAAAAGGCCTCTTTTGAATTGTATCCGAATCAGAGACCGTCATTCCTTGACTCGCCGATTTACCTGACACATAAAGAAAGTTCTCAAGCGGGTTGTCGCTTTTTTGCACGACTTCTTAACTAAAAGAATCACGATTTGTAATCAAATCTAATGACAGGCGTGAGTGAATTTAATTTAAATAATCACAGACTACCAAGTTACCGGGGCATCCCTGTCCACCAGGGCCAGTTGCTGCGATGATGCCATCCCAGCAGCAGCCGTGAACTGACACTTCTTCCTTTCTGTAGTCGTAGCACTTCTCGGGTGTAGGGGGCTCTAAAAATAATGAATAATTTGTTAGTGGAACTCTGGAAACGAAGGCAATATAGTTTCGTAATTTCTTAATCAGGCACAAGTTACTCTTTGTATAGAAAAAGCGCACCACAGAAGTTGCATGTCTCGTAACACAGCTTCTTCATCATATTTTTCACGCGTGGAAAGGTTGAGTTGCAGAGTCCTCTTGATTTCCATAAGTTGCATCTGCGAGACTCGTAGTCTTGACACCATTCTGAAAACAGGAAAAGAAATAAAAGTAGACGAACAAAGTGATCGATGTCTTCAACAATCGGCGATGCAAGTTAATTCATGACAAGTGGTCTTTTAAGTACCCAAGCATTTCATTGCAAATTTTACTTCGAAATCAATTTCACCTCAGACTAACAAAATGTACTGAAAAAAGCGGATATCCAGCATCATAACGTAAACGTGACATAAGAGAAAAGTTATACAAAGTAGTAAAAGGCCCTAGTAAAAAGCGAAAATTGCAGCTCCACGTATATCCTCCGTTATAAGCACCCCTCCCCAATGAGTCCCCTTCTTTTCAGGGAAAAAAAGAGGCTCCCTTCCTTCCCTCCCCTTTTATTCTTAAGTGATTGATTAGAGACTGATCCGGTATCTTTCACGAACTGGAGGTTCGGATTTTTTTTTTTTATATCTTTGGCAGCCTCCAACTTCATGTGTCTGAGCTTTTCTACTTTGCAACCTAGTTATTTATGGAGAATTGATATCACTCATAAGCTTCCTGTCCCTCACTCGCTCGAACATACTTGAAATATATAAAATAAGCCCTCGCAGTACTTAATTACTTACTGTACAAAATCAACTGCTATAAATTGACAAAGAAACAGTCTTGGTGCAAGATCTTTAATACATTTTATGGTTTCCTATTAATGATACTGCCACGAAATATCGATTTGTATAATAAATCGTAAGACCTCTTTTAACGCTGCTCGCTTTATTCAAGAGCAATTTTAAGCCGTTGTTATCATATGCGTGAGGTTTACATTTGCGTGTCAGAATTTTTTAATCCATAAGGCTAATTATTACCTTTGCTTAACTTTCGTGTAGAATTGAAACCGTCAAAATGAGCGTATGGAGTGATTTTCGAACATGGATTTTAAACAGGATACGGCTTGGGACCAGGCTCCGCGGTGGGGGAAAACAAGGTAAAAAACGGGGTCAAATAGGAAAAAATATCGGCGAGCGAAGCGACTTCTCGGCTCGCTTCGCTCGCCGATTTTTTCCTCTTTTTCCCCCAATGCAGAGCCTGGTCCCAGGATAAAGCTGAGGAGAACTAAGACCTTCGACTAAAGCTAATATGATTTCGAAGAAGAAAGTTCATAACTGAATTTAATCTCAGCGCAAAAAAAATGAAACATTAGTACGCTGTGTCAGTTATTAGAGAACGCGCCTTGTTTTCTGCGCTGCCAGCCGAGATTACCAATTATCGCATGAGCGTCAGATCATCATGCATGAAACATTCAGGAATACAGTTTTATCAGTGAAACGAAGGCCATTCTATTTTTCAAAGAAAACTGACCAATGCCAACTAATGTCCTAAAGATTCGTGACTATACCGGTCAAGAAAAAGATTAACTGACGATTAATCCGACCCTAATAAAATAATGTTCATTCTTACCATTACTCTGGATCACAAAGGAACTCGAAATTAACACGAAGAATGTGTTTAACAGCCGCAACATTGAACATAACGTTTCTGCTGAAATTGACCCAAAGGTTACAACTTCATGACGATAAATTAAACTAAAAGCTCCTTATATTGACATTCCTGGTATTGTTCTCTCTCATATCGGATTAACACTTAATGTTAAATTATATCCAGTCCGAAATGTTACTCCAACTTATTTTGTGTCGGGCTTAATAATGACTTCCCTGGCTAAATAATAGCTAAATAATATATATCGTGTTACTGATTATGAGGCCCACTCCACCCCCGAAAAGTAAATCTTTCTTTGAACAGTCACTTGACTAAGCACTTAACAATTGCATTAATATATTTCTAAAATTAATATCTTGAGGGCTGTCCGCCATGGAAGGGAAGCTCAGAGTTGAATCATTTGTCAGAAAACAGATACATAATGAGCTGTTTACTATAAAATTACGCAGCTTCATGCACGAATGTGCATTTTACAAGGTCGTTTATTTAGAAATAGGAAGAAAACTTAAGCCGAACTTTGTTTGACTCGAAAACTCGAAGGTGTACTAAATGCAGTCATTGTCTAGCTTTTGCAGGTAACGATAAGTAATCAAAACAGAGGCAGATCACACTCACTTACTCACTCTTACTCATGAGCTGACTGGTTTTCAAAACCGGTTTTCTTTAATGTGGAATGCACGTGTCCTGTTGAGACTCTACGCTGAAAATTTCTAAGCCCACGATTTCTATCGTGTGAACTGTCTCGCACATGACTAAAACTTTACCTGGTTGCAAGGAAACGCCAGAAAATATTTGCAAGATAGGAAGTCGGGCGCCGGCAGCCTCTTTTTATCCTCTCTATCCTCTTTTTTTTTCTCGCTATGAGAGATCACTTAGATCACTGTTAGCCGGGAGAACTATCATTCTTGGGTCTTTTAGTTAAACTGTTTTTCTTGATCCTAAGACAAATGTTAAACAGTAACCTTGCCGGTTTTACCGTGACCCGAGGACGTGTTACAGTAATCGCAAGTAATTAAGCAAAATCTTACCATATTTTCGACATGATACATTTGTGTAAAGGAAAAACATCAACACGAATATCGATAAACTTGGCTTCATTTTGTATCCCATTTCGGCAATGCAATCCGTTTTCTAACGCGATGCTTCAGTCACAAGGTTTCTTCTGAGTTTTAGCAGTTTTGTTGAAAGATGCTACTTGTCAGTGTTTTGAATGGCACATAACGGATGGCTTGCTTGGGCTTATGTAGTATTTCGATGGCCACTAAAAACAAGTGTCAATAAAACAGGAGTTGGTGTCGATCCATCTATCGGAGGAAACCCCTTGCTTAGTCTAATATATCTAATTAGTCCAACCTTTCTTTTGTCTAGCCCGTACTTAAAGAAATAAAAGAAAGGAATTGAAAATTGTTTGAAGACTAATCACGCATCTCTTAAAAAGAAAATATTTTCAGTTCTCAATGAGTGGTTGTAGTCGGCTATATTTAATTTACAGGAATCCCGTCTGTCGTAATTATCAGCCTTTGTGTGTACTTAAACAAAGGAAAAAGTGTTTCAATTTCAGGATTGTTTTGTAGACTTACATCACGCAACCTTTTAAGTGAAATATATTTTTAAAAAACAACTAATTTTTTACGACATCATTTTGCAGGCCACGTGCAGCCTATAGATCAAACATTCCATGTTCTAAGTGCAGCTATTTCAAAAACATTTTGCAAATGACTTTTCCAAAATTCTTCATAAAAAGAGTTTGTTTTACAGAACATGCAGCCTACAACCACAGCTGCAAACCACCGTTTATTTCTAAAGAGATGAATTTTATTCTTAGAACAAAGGTGGAACGCAACTGTGGAACAACGCAAATAAAGAGAATCAGAACCCTGCAATGTTTAAAAACAGGTCATGTATGAATTTTTTATCATTCTTTTAATTTCGTTTACCGGCTAGAATCATGCAATAAATATATCATGTTATTCGGATTTCATGTATCCAAAACGCAGCGCGCTTCTTCGATTCCTTACCATTTGAACAAAAGAATCTACCAGCGCATACAAATTTTCTTAAAGGAATTAGAATTTTGTTAAAATTTGTTTTCGAAGCTTGTCTCAGGTCAGGAGCACGCCAAAAGTGGAAGAATTAAAGAACGATCAATTTTTCAAAGAACAGGAGTCGGTACAATTAAGAAGTGTCTCATTGAGTCCGTCATGATCACGGTCGTGAAAAGAAATTCCAATACTTGATTATTTTTGAGTACAATATAAATGTAGTCTGCATATGTGACGTGTTTTCCAGACAGTTTATATCTAGCTAAAATTTGCAGTTTATACTGATGCACCTTCAATGCCCGGGAGGTACTCCTGGGAATTCTTGATGGGGGTGTGCCGCTCGGTTCTTCAAATCCTGACCCGATTTCAGACAAAAAAAATGTAATTTTCCGCACCCGTTTTCAGAATAGACCTTTAAAATCCATTCCTGTTTTCAGACCTGGCCTTTAGACAGAAATTATGTTATTATTGCTCAGATTAGAGCGCAACTGAAAACAATTATTCAAATCCATTTCGAATTCGCCTATTTTTCTTTCTTTCTTACTCATTTGGAAAAGATACCTTGAAGTACATTCATACAGTCCGTAGTCCCGTCGAAAACCATACCCGATTCCAGACCAACATGGGCAAAGTGTACACCCGTTTTCCGACCAATTGCAAAGCGGTGCAAAAACCCTACCCGATGGGGTGGCACATACCTATATGGCTTTTATAAGGGGTACCCCCGGGGCTTCAATGGATCATGATGATCCTGATCGTACATCATCCACTATTAATAAAGAAGAGGCGGGGGGGGGGGGGGGGGGAGGGGGGAGTTTCGCTCAGGCAAAATTCCGAAATTTCGCTAACTGAAGCTGGGCAGAGAATTTTGATTCATTCAAAGAAAATTCACAGGCGTTTCTACGAAATTCCTTGGCGAACTTTGGTCGAATTTTTGAGAGAACAAGGAGAAAATTCGGCGAATTTCGTCCTCTCATTTCTTTTGCACAGTACTATACATCAGAAGATAATTCAAACACTTCTTGCTCAATGTCAAATGAATTATTTTTGGAAGGACAGTTCAAGATCTTTTCTAATTTTGTTAGGAAACAACAAGAACAAACAATTTTTAATTCTTTAAAACAGTTCCTAAATATTTCATATTTTCAGCTGCAAGCAGCAAGTTAGTGTCGTCAGCAAAATACAAAGAAATCGAATTTTTTCAGAAGAATCTTGTGTATCGTGTAGTATGTAATAAACCGCCAAGAACGGATCCTTGAGGGGTGCCACAAATTGCTGTATTTCTCTATTAACATTTGTAGCGATTTAAATTATCTGATACCTTCCTGTAAGATTTAATTTAAGTGAAATAAATTATACCCTAGCTGGTAATTTTTATGTACTCTTTCTGAATACATTTTTCTAAAGAACACACGGTTTTCGTCTGAGAAATTTGATCACGTGTCCAACTCATGCAATAGGCCTATTTTATATCCAACAGCGTTTTTTGAAAGGACCTACTGCTTGTGGGAAATGTCGTAGATAAAAAGCTTTTGATCCAAATATGTTCCTATTGAAAGTGATAATTGGGCATGTTCAGTGGATTGATTTTCACGAACTTCGTATCGCGAAGAGTATACTAATTAGATCAATTCTTAAAATATTAAATATCAACGCTCACTAAGGTGAATCAGTTTTTTATAGTTAACACTTGAAACTCGAGATGTCGTCTCCAGCTTCACAGAGAACCACGTGAGACACTCTATCTAACTGGTTGACAGCAAGAAGATGAGCCGTCGATGATTACACGGCGGCGCCTGTTGATGAGGTAATCCTCAATCCAGCTTAATAAGGGATTCCGGAAACGGTAGTACCTCAGTTTGTAGAGTAGCTTAATCTGATGGGACACCCTATCAAAAACATTCGCCATATGCGAGTAATTAAATGTTGCCTATTTGACCATCACTGTCCAGGGATGATGCCAAGAAATGAACTTGTTGTATTAACTGAGTTACACAAAATTTCGATCTATTGAGTCGAAAGCCATTTGGAGAGGATTTAGGACTGGGCTTACATGATTTTAAATTCTAAGAAAGACACGTTTCTCGAGCACCTAGGACAGAATTGAAAGTAGAGCAATGCCTTGGGGGACTGTTATGGGGCAGAGCAGGCCATTCTGAAAGGGAGTTCCAAACCAAGGGAAAGGCACCCTCGGTCAATTCGTTTTTGTTCCATTTTTTTGGATAAGGAAAACAGCACATCAGGTCTAACGCCGTGGACTCAAAACAGTACGGTTCATTGCTCATTGCTTTTTATTTTAGATTCACCAATTCTTGGCAGGGTCTCCGCAACAGCATGAAGCCAATTACTACGCCAAAAATGACGGGCCCATAAGAGTCTACTTCCACTGGGGTATACGTTCCCTACTCTTTTCGAACATCAGTATGGGTTCTTTTATGTTTCCTTTCAATTGGATGAAAGATGGTTCAACTGGATGAAGGATGATTTAAAAGGATTAAGGAGACAAGAGCAATGGCTTAACGTCAGCGGCCAGTGACTCAATCATCTGAACTGCGACAAGATCATAAACCACAGCCAATACGATATTACCGGTTTTTTAAATACCTTAGTCGTTGGTCCGGCCGCTCCCGCTCGGCAGATCAGCTCATGGAACTGAGATAAACGGGCAGCGGTTCAAGTAATGTAGGGTCAACGGGTGGCTGAGAGAGCATGCTATCTACTCATATTCCAGAATTGAAATTAAAATAAAGACAGTATTGGAACAAAAAGTATGTGATAAAAAACCTAAAATATTTGTTCAAAAATTTCCCTTCCTGGCTGACGCAACACCACGGTTTCTTTCGGGCTAACTAAGTTATTCCCGATGACTCGAACATCGCAGGTATAATTGCTTAATTAACGAGATGTTATAGTTCCAGAAGAGAGCCCTGGGAACGAGGTTAGTCTTATTTGTTCAATCTTTCTTTTAGCCGCTTGGATTTTCCCAACAAATATTTACCCCTAATACAAAACCTAACCCTAAGCGTCTTTGAAATGCCCTTGCGCCCACCCCACCATTTATCCCATACCCTCTTTCCTTCACAAATGCAGTCTTAAATGTTCATCAGATCAAAGTGAAGGGATTAAATTAACAGCAGAATAGTCTGCGGACCCGAGTCATTCAGACTTTTTGTAAAGGGACTCAATCACACACCTATACTACTCATGGTATTGTTTGAGTGCCACAGGGCTCATTATTTAAGTGGTTGGTGGCAAATCGGTGAAGTGCGAAAGCATTTGCTAATGCTGCCATAAAATTCTGGTGGCCATTCATTTTTACCATTCGATATAAAGATAAATGGCACCTGCTCAACTTCGGTTTTCACATCTTTATTGTTTGTTTGCCTATATATTTTCTATGCTTGAATGGAAACGATAAAACAGCTTAAAAGAAGCATATTTATCTTAGGTTGTTTCTTGATTTACACAGTGACAGTTACGAGTTTGGGGCCTCTGAAACCCACAGCAATCGATTATGCCATCTCGAGAATTTCACAACGACAAAAAGAAGAATTCGTGGACGAACATAACAGATATCGCAGCTCAGTGGATCCCCCAGCAGCTAACATGGAATATATGGTGAGATATTTGCGCTTTAAACTTTCCATATTTATTTATCAGGTACGCCTGGTTTACAATTAATGAATACCAAAATCTCAAGTTCAGGTTCAAATTCAAGTTCAAGTTTATTAAAAACACTTTCCATACATACCGTAATTATTCCTTGTCCGTAAAGTAGCCTATAGCTAATCGATGCGCGAAGGAAAAGTAACAAACGTTACAATAATAGGGTTGAAACATAACAATAAAGTTAAACAGACATAATTTTAAGACAAATTCAACCAAACTCTACTCGGCCAAGGCGCACGTCCACTCGCTAAGTGCGTTACAATGACTTTTTTAAGTGAAGTGCGAATAACTCGAGTCAACTGCGAGCAATACTTGTTTTGGTTGAGGTGTACAGCTGAGCCTCCGTCAAGCGGCCAGTGAGTAAAGTCCTGAAATAATTGTAGAAGAGATTTCAAAACTAAACCTCTTTTAAGCGACCTCTCCATCAAGCGGCAGCAGGCACCTTTTGGCCATCCCGACGACAGTTGTCCCATTGATGTCACCTCTATTAAGTGGCGACCAGGCGCTTGATACAGTTAGTTTGACTTTATTTTAAAAATATAATGAAGGAAAATGCAGTCCTAGAAGGTGAAGACTTCACGGTTGTGGACCATTAATGCCATTCCCGTAGTGTGTTTGTGATGTCCATGTGAAGTGATGTTTCTGTTATAGATTATGCTAATTTATGACGAACCTCTATTGAGCGGCCAACCTCCATTAAGCGGTCACTTGCCAGTACTCCTAAGATGGCCTCTTAATGGCGGTTCAACTGTTAACTTTCAGTCAAGTTACTTCCGTAGCTCTTAGGGTATCGATAGCATCCTATCTTATAGTATTAAAAATGCCAGTTATTTGTTTGTATTATATTTTTCGCTTTCTGTCGTACAGGCTGATGTAGAATTTTGATTTGTTATCCTTTGTTTTCTTTTTGCTGTGCATGGAAATGTATCACAGCGAACTTCTAACCTAAACTGAAGTATTTACACTCATTAAATTAGTGCTTGACGTACACTAAGTATCGAGCGACTTTTCAATAAAAACCGGAAGACGGAGCAACTCAACATTTTCTGAGCGGGTGTGTTAGTGCTGTTGTACTCAATCATCTTGAGGGTTCGTGCCATGAACTAGTTAAACTCACATATTTTCTTCTAACGGTATGTAAACCTGATATTGCGCAGTCAAATCAGTGACGTCGAATTGCAGTCATTCAAGGAAAATGAAGAGAAACAAAGAGATGGTTGGTATGGTTACTAAACCTCGCTACTCATGGGGTTTGAGGCCTGGGTCTAAAGTGTGTTCGGAAAATATGGTTGATTGGCATGCAATATCTTCTGCTGGGACACCTACAACAGGAGGAAATTGTGTCTCGTGAATTCGTGTTGTGCCTTAAGCGTAATGACGGTCGACACGTGACATAACACGTGATCAAAAATTAAAAACTTTGTATGGTTAAATAAATTGGCGTTGCTAATGGAGACGTTTGAAATGAACATACGCAAAGATGAAAATTATAGATTTTTAAGACCAATTGTAAAATGACGTTTTCTCTCATAGCTTTTTATTAAAAAATGTATATCTATCTAGATATATAGACAGTCATTCGAAACGGGAAATGTTAGAAATATCTAACATAAAAAAGAAAATAATGTTAATTGATTTCTTAAACCCGTCACACAATCGTCAATTATTCAAGATTCTCAGTAAAATTATCACGCCACATGTCAGGTGACGAACGTTATACTTCCAAATCTTCAAAATATACCCAATAAATACTTCATATTAGTCGAGTTTTCGGTCCGTACTGTGAATTACGGACCGAGTTTTTTTTTTTTCATCGATTTTAATATGGCCCAAGCGCGAAGCGCGCGGATGGAAAAAAACGAGGATCCGTAATTTACAGTACGGACCCAAAAACAAGGCTAATAAGATGTTTATTATATGGCTTCTTCCAGTTTAGGGGACCAGAAACGGCCGGAAACAAGTGCAGGACGCGCGATTTGACAAATACTTGACAGGCGTCAATAAAATTTTTATTGGCTCACGAAAACAATAGCACATAACAAAGGGTTACCGAGAAAGTGAAAACAAATTCGCCATGTTGAAAAAGTTTATTCGGTCAAAACTAAGAGCACTGTACATTTTAGCTCTGGGCTCAGTTGTTCGAAGGCCGATTAGCGCTTAACCCAGGGTTAAATTTAACCCTGGTTTCTTTTTCTTTTGTTCAAAAGTATTTTCTCGTGTATTTTTCTCTGTTATTTTTAAGAGCATCCAATCATCAACTTTTTGACAAAAAGAACTAAACTGAATTTACTTTTTAAGCTTTCATATCTGAATTCAAATAAGACACTGCAAAAGGCAAAGAAGCTTTTCAAGGTAACTTTGTTGTCACTGTCGAAGGATTCGCTCATGATTATTATTTTTTGGGGGGAAAACTCCTCGAATTTCTGCCAGTTCATTCTCGTCTTCAATTGTGATCTGCGTTAAAATTTTCAAACACTGATTAGAATTCTCTTCCTTGGTAAGGTTGCAATTTGTACATCAGCTTCGTTCTCATTAAAACAAATCTAGGATAAAATTTGGAAAGGCAATGTCAACATCCCAGTCCTTAGGGTTTACAGACATAATTTAAAGTTTATTTGGTCAAAACTAAGAGCACTGTAAGTATTCAATCGTTAATGTGACGCTGGAGTCTTTTGAAAACTGGCTCGAAGTGGTTTCTATATTTCTTTCGTTGGTCTTTGAAAAAACACTGCGAATGGCAAAGAAGCTCGTCAAGATGATCGGGTGCAGGTATGTTTGTTCATCGAAGCCCGGAATTACTCATTTTCTTTTGGGCAAAACATCTCGAATCTCTGCCAGTCGATTTTCGTCTTCTTAACTGTGAACTACGATAAAATTTTCAAGCACTGACGAGAACCCTCTTCGATAAGATTAGGAGTTAGTTTCTCCATCACCTTCGTTCACAAACAAGCACAGTTTAATTTGTTGAAAGACAAAGTCAACATCCAAGTCCTTAAGGTTGACAGACGTCTTATAACTTTATTTAAACCTTTTTCCCGAGGTAAAGAGATTTAGAGCTTTGAAATGAGCATTTTCTTTGAAATTTTGGTCCGTATAGCGAGTTACGTACCGCAAATTGACCAATCACATGGCGAAAACAGACTCAGCCATATGATAAATAGTTTTTCTTATTAAAACCCCTTAGTCCCAGTCCTTAAACGTCTTGATTACAGGTCTCTTTGAATTTATGTTGCAATACTGTAGAGATATTGGCTGGCCTTTTCCTGCTTTAATTTCTGATAATAAGGATACGGATAGACAGATTACGCAAACAGGCCACTTCTAGTTGACTAACAGTTCTGTACTTTAAAACAGGTTTGGGATGATGATCTAGGAAACTTGGCTCAAATGTGGGCCAACAAATGTACCTGGGATCACGGATTTTTAGAGTTTGGAGATGCGTACCCTAATGCTCCTTTTAAAGGAAACGTCGGTATGTGAAAGAATCGTGACATTAGAAGAACTGTGCGCTTTTCAAATTATAACTAAAGGCACTAAGGAGACTAATACCTTGAGGGCCATACGCAGATGCTACAGAACTAATTTTTAGTTCACATGCGACCCAACAAGCATGAGGGGTATTAAGACTCAACAAAAATGGCGGTGATCGTTCGAACCCTCTGTTAAAAATTGGTTGAAGCAAATTTTCCTCGCGGCGTGACCAATCAGAAACACTTCCCAGATCTGAGTAGCCACGCCATCAGTATTAAATTTCTGCAGTTCTTCCTGAAACTAGCTTCAATTTGCGGGGCAACCAGTATTGGCGTTGCGAAATGTTTGTTTTCTCAGGCTAACTTTTTCTTTCCTTAGGACAAAATCTCGCACGCGAGTGGGGCCGACTTCATATCCCCGCTAACAGGGTAAAACTCTGGTACAAGGAGAGCAGGAATTTTTCGCTCAGTAGGGTGTCATCTTCCGATGTACGTAACCAATGTTCAAAGCCTCCATGCAAACGATACACTCAAGTAAGTCCGCCGGTACCAAAAATTAAAAGCGACAAATTCATTACAATATTATTATTGAATGAGGTTTTTGTGATATCAGGAAGAACCAAGGTCGAGGTAATTGTTAAAACTTACCGAAACGTAAGGTACTTTCCGGATTTCACGAAACTGAATCTAATATATAATTGTTTTAGTATACTCTGTTTTTAAGAAGATGGCGACGAACAGTGTATTATAGTTTAGTAAGTTATCTGCTAGTACTAGTAGATATACAATATCTAACTTATCTGTGGGTTGCGAGGTTTCTCTGATTCTCAAAACTGACTGCACGCTGTCTTTATCAATGAGAAGGCAGATAGTGAGTACAATGTATAAAGTGAGCTTTATTGTGCCTAGCTAAATATTTTCTTCAAGACATGCCACGAAGGACATACCACTGCCCTTTGGCAATCGTTCCGTAGACTGTTCACAGTCCTTTATTTTTCCGTAAGATCGTCGAGATCGAGCGCTTCGTCGAGCTTTGCGTTACGGGCTGCATGCCATCTTGCATCAGTGTCAAAACTACTTAGGGGGCGGGGGAGGTTTGAAAATCAAGATGGCCACCATTAACGGTAAGGAGCCAGAAGCGCTATATCTCGACGATCTCACGATAAAATAGGGAACTGCAAACAGACTAAGCGTTCCGTGTCACTTGTTTTACAATCAAATCGAGCAACAAGCTATAACACAAACCGCTAGAATAACAGCTTCTTAACATGATTACATTGGCAAGCGGGGTACAGTAGGGGATACAATATCTGAAGAGAAAAAAAAATTAGTCTAAAGTTCTTGCCGAAACCGGTACATAAGTCATTGCAATAAGATTAAACCAGTTTTATTTCTAACATAGAGCGTTATCATTACTGTCAGGTTGACCAAACGTTTTCACTTGCTAATTTTGAGTCGATACCACTTTTACTTGAAGTTGAAGATAAGCTTCTATTGGAGATACAAGTCACCTTCATTACAGTTTTACAGTAAAAATAACAAACAGTTCAAACTGCGTGTCTAGAGATTTTCAACCGGTGATTTCTCATAACCCGTTGTAAAATTTGTTCGATTTTTTTGTCGAGATAAAAATATTAAATCCTCAATTTATGAATGAAATGTAATTGGTACAGGGTTTGCATCGGTCACCTTCAAATTGTATGATTCAGATTCATTACTAGACATTGATTCGTTACATAGCGATTTGACATGTTTTCCTGCGTTTGATACAAGTTGGATCATTTGGCCTTGTGATTGGCGACCACCTGACAGTCATTTTTTGTCACAGTGGTTGGTCAAGGTAATACAATACCAGTAGCCAGCTATTCAATCTGGGTACATCTTTTCCTATCAGTATACGAGCTTAGTTAAAATGGGATGGGTGTTGGGGGAGGGGGGAGGGGGGGGAGGGCTGGTATTGTGTTTCGAAAGCAGCTGCCATAAACCATGATCATGATACTATATATCTTGGCAATATGCGATACCGACCAGCTGTTTCTGAAACCACGCTGACGCGACAAGGGGTGGCAGATCAGCTACTATGACCATGAGATTGCCAAGCACCACACTAAGGAAATACGGAGCCAGGTGGAATTGTTGAAACGAGGGCCTCGTCAGCATCAAGAGCGAGAGGGTTTGAAGAACGCAGCCCATAACTGCTAACACGGCCATGCACGAGGCAAGAGTGGGATAGACCGGCGCTGATACAGTCGGATAGTACATTAGATACACTCTGATACTATGTTCTTACTACTTCAATTGTTGTTGAAACATTGTAAAGCGTCGAAAGGGGAGATGTAGGCACAACATTTTGTTTTGTTGTTGTTTGTCCTTTCATTGCTCTGATTAAAAGGCGGCCGCCTCCCTTTCAGTGACGTCATAGATTGTATAATTAACCAGGTTTGCGCACAAGAAACACTCTGGAATATTGTGAAAACAATCAGAAATACAGAAATAAGTAAACTTCAATGTGTCCTTGTGCTTGAAATGAAAATGAAAAATGTTAGCACCAAACATAAAACTAACTTATAACCTGGGTGAATTCTTTCATAGAAGAGTCTTCTTTGATGTAGTTTACTAGTTGTTTTGTTTTTTTCATTAAATACAGTGTAGTTTTAGCTCATTGTTAAGTGCGTTGTTTGCGAATTCAGTTCTTGGCGCCAAGAATGATGATAATAAAACAAGAAAACAAACCACCATAATGAAAACTTCTAAAAGACCTTAGTTACATAAAATGATATCATTATCAACTGATGCCATTTTCAGATCGATGTTGGTGTTTTGACTTTGATTTTGTTATTTTTTTTTAGTTAGAATAATTTACTAATTCATTAGACCTGTCAGTGTTAGAAAACTTAAAATTAGCCGCAGAGTCAGTTTCGCAAGGAAAAATTACTTACTTTCAGGCGATAACCATACAAATCATAATATGCCGGTTGAAATTATATAGCTTTCAGTTTGGTCATGACTGCGAAAACGTTTAATTTATTGCTAATCGCGAATGACACTTGAGCTTGATCATTCCCGCAGTTCAGTTTCAAGGTACACGAACTGATCACGTGTGAGCGTCTTAGTAACTCAGTGAGCTTTTACCCATATCAGTTAGTTCATGTCTGATCGGAAACCCCGTTTGAGCTGGGTTGTAAAGCAACAGTAAGAATTAATTTCGTTCTGCAGCTTGTATGGGCCTCGACCAAATATGTGGGGTGTGGCTTTTCATTCTGTGACAAGACATTTGGTAAGCCTCACCCATGGGTCAAAGGAGAAACTGAAGTGGTCTGCAACTACGCTCCTGGGTAAGTAAGGTGACTGTTGTCATACAGTCGACCCCCCGAAATTGAGGATGCCCTGACTATGCGTTTTTGTTAGAGAATGCTTTGCCTTCCTGTGCATTGCCATACTGATTGGGATATACTTCAACATCAGAAAAATCTTTTATAGAACTATGAATTTGAACGGGTTATCGTCTTCGTATGTAGCCCAGGAAATAGTCCAAAAAAAAATTAGAGCAACTTGCAATTGTCTTTTATTTCAGTTGTCCCGCAGCATTTTTTTAGCTCTCCAAGCAAACTATGCTTCGTAAACATTATACTTTGAAAAACTTCGGTTCGCCGAAAAAATGAAAACACAAAGGAAAACAAAAACATACATGTACAGTGGATTCCGTCGTATGCCCATCTTGTTTGTACGGCCACTTAAATTTGTGCTTGATGACATTCCTAAATTACTTTTTAACCCAGTTAAAGCGCGGTCATTCAGTCAATGTGTTCTATGGAGACATTGTGAAATCCAACGAACACAAGCCGTTATAAACTATCCTCGTTAAAAAAGGCCACTTAAACCAAACGCAGTGTATAATAATGGACAGATAACCGACAAGCAAAAATAATCTTGAGTAACAAGAATGGTTTAATTTGTTTCATGACTGAAATTAATCGTGTACTGTCATATATTGTTCATTATGATTTCTGATACAGTTAATTTTTTTGGGTGTCCACTTAATATGTGGGGTCCGCTTAATAATGTCATCTGCAAATTGCTAATTCCTGGATTGACTTTTTAAGAGGTAACGAAATTGATCACTTTCCTTATGAAGTTGGAAAGCCATGTTCCAAATGTGCTTCAGGAAACGGATTCTGCTACAAAAATCTCTGTAGTAAGTATGTAGCTTTAATGAGCTTTTGATTTAAGGCATAAATATTTGTTACATTTACCAACCGACAACCTTCCATCCATAATTAAAAAGCTGAAACGTTTCTTCCCATCGACTGAATTCCAAAAAATAATGGTCCAGGTTTGCCAGCTATTTTAGTAATACTCCTTGTCGCCGTTGAAATTTTTCTTCTGTCCTTTGTTGCTGCGGATGGCAAGGATAGACATGGATTGAAATGTGACAAAATTGGGTCAACGATTTCGACTTTGAATCTGTGGATGGAAAATCATCAAAAATATAGTTTTTAATGTTTAGTACTCTCTGATTAAATTTGTTTCATATTGGTTCACATCCTTGTCATAATTCTACTACCGGGGCATTTTTTTAAAAGTAAGTAAAGGTAGTCTAAGTTAGTAAATAAACGCTGGGGAACGTTTTTGCTCTCCTAGGGGACTGCATTGATTTTGACCCAGAATGTGGCAAGTCTCTGACAAGGAAAATGTGTTCTGAGTCTAAGGAGGCGATGGCCAAGAGATGCCCAAAAATGTGCAACTTGTGTGGTAAGTGTAAAAAAAAATAAAACAATTAAAGCATCAAGTCAAAGCAATTCAATACTATAAAATGGTGTGGAAAATATCTTTTGTAATTTAATTCGATTGTAGTCGATCCCCTTCATAGTTCCTTTCATCCCTTTCTGTTGCTTTTTTTATTCTTCTCTTTTTTTCCGCCGTCCCCACTATTTGGACGTGTGGAACAGGTTAATTGAAATATAGTTGCAATGCTCTCATACTTAAGAAAATTTGGTAATCTCTCTATCCGAGAAACTGTGATAATCACGTAGACCGTACGTCCTTCCGTACGTCCTCACCACAGGGAAACCATTGTGGAATGTCAAACTTTCTAGCTGTGTGGGAGCCTGTAACCTGTGTTCAACTTGATGATAGACGTCGATATTATGGTCAATTGACAGCTGATAACAGGGGATCCGGTGACCAGAGTCACATGACCATATCGTGGACTCAGGTGCCATCTCATGGAGGTCACGTGTTTTTGAAGTTGTCCACTCACCAGTTGTTAGCTTTTACTTGATCGCGGGCTCTAGTTCATGTTTTTCAGTCATATGGTTCTCCCCTAAAGTTAAGTAAAGATTTGTGGATTTCTTTGCAATGGTTTCAAATCCATCGTCTGAAGTAAATTAAAAAGGCAAAAACAGGACCTCCGCTTTTAGCTCTGGCTAAATCTATAATTATGTTATTGGAATTTTAGACTGTTCACATTCCCCTATTTTTTGGTAAGATCATCAGGATCGAGCGCTTACCTGTAAGGGCGACCATCTTGGTTTCATATGTACCGAGGGAGCGGACGTCGGGGTTTAAAGCGGTGGTCCCCCTGGAATGATTTTTTAATGATTATATTGGGATATTCATTTTCTGGAAGTGTGACTTAAGGAGAATCTTATCAAGCAACCGATCATCCTTTACTTTTTAGAATGTCCCCTGCAATGTCAAAATGGTGGTAAACTCAATCGACTAACGTGTACATGTGAGTGTTCGTCTGGTTGGATTGGATTGGATTGTTCAGGTTAGTGACGTCACCAGTTCCATTTCTCGATTATTAATCATGTTTTGTATAAATAATATCGAGGTCTGTATCTTTGGGCACCTCAAAATGACCTACTGTAATGGCTGCGTTTTGGATTTAAGAGTTTTTGCTACAAACAGTTAACTAAAGTAGCTTGTTAGCTCTTCCATTACATTATATTTGTTAAAATGAAGTATTTTAGTGAGACAGTGCTATGGTACACGTGTACTATTAACATTCGATTCTGGCAGAACGACTGTATTATTTGCTACGACTGATGAAAGAGTTACCTTTCCGAAACGTATCGTCTGAAATTGAACTTAGCAATTTTAGCCAACCCTTTTTAAACGTCTCGATCAGTGACCCCTCAGCACAAAGTGTTTCATGTCATCTGTAATTATCTTCCTTCTAAGGGGCTAACTTGGCCAAGGGTGCTTGTAAATTTGTGTTAAAAATTATTTAATTTCACAGAATAAAAACAGCCTTAATGCTACGCGGTAGTTGTTCATAAGGAACGAGAATTGGGAGGGGAAAATATTGGCCCGGTTAGGGTTGTCATATGCCTACAAAGGAGTTGAAGAAATGACTTTATTTTATGTGATCTCTTATACTACTACACGAGAAATTTCTGCAATTTGATTGGCCTAGAGCAGTGGTATTTCAGCTTAATTTGAAATACCTACATGCGAAAATTACAAAACTTTTGCGGTTAGTAGTATAGAGTGTTTTCACATGACGTCACGACGGCCATATTGGTGCCCCAAAACAATAAAACGGCGGCCATGTTGGTGTCCCAAACTAGTCCTGTGGGAGTTGAATTCTTTTCTTATGTAAACGCTCTCTTTTGTTCCAATAAATTTGCATAGATGCTGGCCACGTGAGTGAAAACACTCTATAGGCAAATAATATATAACACGACTGGTTCGTGATATTTAGCATAAATACGACTCGTGATCTTTCAAACTTGTCTCAAATTTCACTTGCCTAACGACTCGTGAAATTACGTATAACAATTTTGAATTATCACTCGTGGTATTTGAGCCAAATATCACTACAAATAATGCTATTACTTATACTTATATCACTAACTTTTTATATATAGTTCAATGCGTTGACAAGGCTGGCCAGGAAGTGTGTCACCTGAGAATTAGTAACGGGCATCAGTGCCGTGCACCATACATGAAACGCGAGTGTGCTACCACATGCAGAGTATGCGGTAGGTAGGTTAGAGGTCTCTTAACATTCCGTCCTACATGACGAGGGAAAAGCCACCTTTAGTTAATTATTTGAAAACAAAAAAAATCAGGTCACTACGAGGAAAAGAAAAAGTGCTAGGAACTTCAGCTAACATTAGATAAATCAGTTTATTGTCAAGAAGATCATTGAAGTGCTAATTGAAGACTGGTCATAATTTATTTAAGTCGCTTACCAGGGATGAAGTATTTATTCCAATTCATTTGATTTTCTGAAAGGAAACATACCGGCGACCAATCCAGTATTCGGCTTTCACAACGCGACTTCAAAACCACCAGTATTTCAACAATTGTCGGCTGATCTTCCAAACAGGCTGCCAAACCCTGGAGAACTTCAAACGTCAGCAATCCCGTCCTCTGTTTTTCCTTTCACGCATTCGAAAACATCATCATTGCAGTCTGTGAGTCACCCTAAAAAGACTTCCAATAAAACGTCAAGCCTTCCACCTAACTCGCCATCTTCGAGTCCCTTCAATGTGAAGTCTGGAGCGGCAGGGCAGCCAAAAGAGTTTTTTAAGTACATGTCGTCCAAAATAAAAAACTCTAGGGAGGAGCAGGTTGTAAGTAAGTAATATAAAGATTTAGCCAGGGCTAAAACCGAGGCTGCCATTAATAAATTTATAATTTAAATAAAACAATAAACTTGCATTCCACAATTCAGTTAACTTTAGAGCACATTCATGTGACTTTTGAGAGAAAGGCTAAGTGATTTTAGAGAAAAATAATTTGCAAACAGCCCAAGATAGCCCTATATGTACACCCGCAAAATAGCAAACATCGTCGATGACATTTAAGAACCATAATGGCTCTTGATCACCGTAAATTAATTAGGCCTGAAAAAAAATCAGGCCGAATTTTTTGCGTTCGACAAGTTTACTTTACAATTAGGATCCTGCCAACAAATCTGGGTGCGTGTAAACCAACCTTTTATACCATTTAAACATCACTTCTGAGGTGAAACAGTACTATGAGGCACTGTTTTATCATACAGTCGTCGGACAGAATTTTGCAATACAAAGTGCACTCATTCAATATTCAGGACAATCGATCGAAGCACGCGTGGGCTTTTACCTATTCGCCGGTTCTCACTTTTGCAGTGCGAGCTGTGGTCGGGTTTGAATGAACATTAACAGAGTTACGCTTCAACATAATAAAGAATTTATTATGGTTATTTTTCATTTAATGGTTTTATCGATGTGTAATCTTCAAAAGCGTTTGATACGCGCGGCATTTTGAGTACTCCTGCAAGCGATATTAGGGAGTTTAAGATACGGTGACTACGGACTACGAACTACGGCTGGACGAGCGTTGTCCTTTGCTTGTAGCACTGGGTTGAGTCGTGCAAATATAGAACGTTACGATTGCACTACAGACAGTAGACTACGAGAGAAGAGGCGGAGAGGGAAACAACACGCAAAGATTTTCTTGTTTACATCACAGTTCACAAAAATGCAAGTCAGTTTTGCATGTGATCTTATCTTTAGAACAATGAACAAATTATTCCATACTTGAAGGAAGCAATTTACGTACAAGTCGATTCGCGTACAAGTTGATTCGCTTACAAGTTTACTCCTTGTTCCATCACCGTAGCTCGGGTGAAATTGGTAAACAAAATTTTGGTTGCACAGGTTTTATTTTTTTCGCCCATGAATACTTATGTCAAATATTGAAGAAATAGACAGAAATAGTAATAGCTCATTTATTAGATTTAGAAGATGGACTTCTCCAACTACTGATCTGATGTAGTTTGAAGTATTGAAATGCCGAGTTTCGATTGTCTCGAAGATGTTTACATCATTTTCATTCAGCAAATTCGATACAAAAACTCGCTTAAACAAAGGTTACACAAGTAGAAAGATACACTAATCAGTTCGAAGAAACATTGAAACTTTTCAAGTGCGAAGAGAAAGTAAATTACCTACATGATTTCTCTTCTCGTCGGCCATCATTCTGAATTCTGCGTATAAACAGCTAAGCTTCTTTAAATATGAGCTTAGCTAGATAAAAATGTCTGAGTCACAACGGTGGATTAAAAGCGTAAATCTGAGCAGAAATTAGACACGACTTACATATTTCGCTTTCCCCTCACTTAAAGCAGGTGAATTGAGAACTTTCTTACGAAAAAACGAGATTCTTGAATTACCGAGACGGCAAAATACGAGCAAAATGTTCTCCGTAGTCCCGACTACGCGAAACAGCTCAACAACTCACCGTAGCAGCAGGACTACGCGGGATGAACAGTCACGTGGTTTTGAACATGCGCAGTAGCATGTTTAACCGTAGTCGTAGTCCGTAGTCGCCGTATCTTAAACTCCCTATTCACTGACCGACTGAAAACAAACGGTACAGCGATTAAAATTACAAGAGAGGCTACTAACAATTAATAAAAGAAATATAATTCGGTGAAACATATATAAAGACGACAATTTTCATTCGCGAAGACAAGTATTAAAGTGTCTCTAAAAATCCTGAGTCTTCAAGCTTAAAGCTTAAGTTTATGTTTTAAGCCGGCTGGCTTGCCGTTCTTCTTTTCAAAGATGAACTCGAGGCAAGAAAATCGCTTAAAGCTTTCTTTTACAGCCAGAATTATAACTAAATATTCTTTGGAACGTTTTATTTCTATTTGAGGTGGGAAAATGTCTAAAGGCTTTTTAAAGTTCTGTAAGCTTATATCAAAACTGATACTCGGTCAGATCATTGCCTCAAATTTTACAAACGTGCATAAACTAAAGGGCCACATAAACTACGCTCGACTTCATTAAATTAGATATAAAAAACAAACATGAAATACAATAATTACTCAAGCTTACCATTCGAGATGCAGCCCTGAAAGGTATAAAGTAAGAAGGCCAGTATCGCTTCAGACTTTGCAACCCTCTTACGCATCAAGCAAGGTGAAAAACGAAAACCATGCCATCCGAAATTGGATTTTCGACTTTGACAAGTGACGTATTTCTCAACCAAAAACCCAATAAACAAACTAGCAATGAATAACAGAAGACTCCTGATAGCAGCTGAATTTCATTTTGTACATCCAGAGGAAAAAGACAGTTAAAAACATCACAAGTTGACAGAAAACTCTGTCAGCTTCAGCTGTCAAAGTAAACAAGAGTCAAGACGCTGCATAAATTTTCCGCATGAACTCACCTGTCAAATTTTGACCAATCACAGCATAAAAATTGGACGAAGGGCGTGATCAACGCGTGATTATGGTGAGCAAAGTCAAAGCAACTGTCTGTCCTGCCTGCAATAGCTAGCTGAATTTTCGCGTCTGAGGTCAGTTTGAAATCAAAATTTTAATTGTGCGACAGAAATACACGACATATTTCATGCGAATTTTTTAAAAAAAAAATAAACTTGAGCCTGCGATGATTTGAAAACTAGTAACTTGTCAGGGGATAACTTCAAAAAAGTACCTGACCTCGATGGATCGACACGATACGACCAAGTGATACTGGTCAGCGGATACCCTGTTTCGACAGCTGTCAATTGATCACAACATTGATGTCCAATATGTGTCAATCCGTGCTCTCAAACTAGCTAGAAACTATGAGATTGAACATTGATCGCGATCTAGTAAAAGAAATGGAAAGCGGACAGCTTCCAAATAAATCACGTTTCCTCGATGAGTTGACACATGAGCTCGCGCTATGATCATGTGATACTGGTCAGTGGCTATCCTGTTTTGACAGCTGTCAATTGACCATATTGTGAATGTCCAATATACAAGATGTAGACTTGCCAAGACACGCCTGAGACACCCTTCCCTCCCTTTGGGTGGTCTCCCCTACCCCACCTTTACAATCTGTAGACGCGTACGTACGTACGTACGTAGGCTCGGTCAATCACGTGGCAACCATAGCCAACCAAACGAAAAGAGGTTGACCATATACCATGAGTATGGGGCTCTGTCCCACGCGCGCTTCGCGTGCGTGGGAGCCCCGCTATTATAACATTTTGTGAAATTAATGGGAAGAAGCAAAGACTTCAAACATAAACTAAAACAAGGAAAAAAAAACCGTAAAAACTTTATCGACAAGCATTTTATGATCATGTAAAGTGAGCACATGTAATTCTGAATACGTCGAAAAGCTGTGTTTCTCTTTGTCGCTCTTTTGATCTGATTTTAATTTGTGTGAAATTTCAAGCGTTCGTCATTTATAACCCCGGTTACGCTTTTTCTTAATTTCTCAGATTCCAAAGACGATAATCCAAAATGCAGTTTGTGGTTAGTTCTCCGGAGATGTAAACAGAAGACGCCGACTTGGCTGATAAAGCACTGCGGCTGCGGCTGTGGAATGTGCAACGAATTGCATGTTGATGACAGGAAGGGTAAGTTTATATCAAGAAAATTCGCAGCTGCTATTCGTTTCAACGCTTATATAAGTGTACAACAAGACGCTACGGAGCGTACACTTCGGCGTCGTGGTTGTGGACTGATTAAGTGTAAATGCGGAGGAATAGTAAAAAAATATATATATATGGTAAGAGTAAGGTGTTAATTTGTGAAATTGTGCGATTTGTCAGTATATTCTGAAAAGAGCCATATCCAAGAGGCCTACTAGCCAAAACTAGCATTTCGAGACAAATTGTCTTTGCGATAGTAGCCCAGTTATGCTCTGATGACTCCATACAAATCCTTCTAACTTTGACTTGGGTCTAAACGTTTAGACCTAAGTCAAATATGAGGTTATTGGAAGTTAATAACAAGTCTAACAAAAGAAACAGTGAAAAAAGAATTCTCTATTTTTCTTAGTCACATCAGGCTTCAAAAACGGCATAGCAGTCTCATGTACTGATTAAAGATATGTAAGACATGGGTAAGCAGTCAGTTACGTTGAGGATGGAATTGGCTAAAATTCAATGTTACGAGTTCGAATGTTTTGAGGATAATTATTCACTGACTATCAGCCTGCAGGGATGTCGGATTAACACAAGGAAGTTTAATACCAGACGAACATTAGCCTCCCCGCAGACGTCCTGTGGGGTTTGCTTTTGTTCGCCACGCATTCATTTCTCCCCACGGACGTCTGCTAAACACAGCCGACATTTACGTTCTTGTTTGCTTGAATAAGCCAATAAGCGGTCAGTTATTGTGTCATGATCAGCCAATAACGAGCTGTGATACAACTGAAACGGCACCCAAGAATTTTTCTCGCTTTTTTAGAGGAATATTTATTCCATGCCCACGCAAGGATGAGACTCCAAAGAAAGTTGTAAGAAGCGAATTTTTTTGTTTTCTTTGCAGCTGTAATTTAGGAAAGGACCAAGCTCGCGTGTTTAAAAAAAGCGCAGTTGACATCACAAGGCTCAACAAACGTGCTCTGGACGTTGATGTGTCCTTGTATTCTTCAAGTGAATTATTTATTTGCACTGCTATCTTCTACCTGAGACGACTCAAACGTTTTGAAAAAATCACAGAAATGATGCAATAAGGCGGTAGTCAGCTGTATAGTTTTTTTCGGAAGTTGTTAAGTGTAAAATAATCTGCTTTTCTTTGATGAAAGACTTCAGACAACAGTCTCCCACACGAGCGAGGAGCGGTATACGTATTCAGCACGGTCGAAAACAATTACTATTAACTCTGTATATATTCGAAGTATTAAGAAAAGAGAACTTGTAAACGTTGATAGGGAAGATTTTCAAAGCATTCTTCCAAAACAAAGGCCGTTTTCTTTTTTTGCGAAATGTAATTCCACCAAGGTCATGGGTCGCGGACCAAACACCAATACGCGAAATTTGGGTATATTTTTTCAAGAGACGGTAAAACAAAAAATTCGAAGTCTACAGCAATGTGCTTCCAACGGTAGAAAATGGTTTACGTGAAAACTTGTTCTGCAAAAAGGCACGTCTTCCCGTTGCGTTTTATTTATTCACGAGCTAAGTGCCACCGAAGTCTAAACTTCAAGCTAGGACGACAAATTAACCTGCCTGTCAACAAACTTTAATTCGCTCCTTCAAAGAAAGAAAGAACGCTTATAATCAATAAATCATTGGACCTTTCATTTTTCACCGTATTTTATTTCTCGACGAAATATTTAATCATGCTGCAGCTCGGAAAAGTCGCGGACCAAGGACCACATGCTAACTGTACAAGTCACTCCATTTCCTCCACCGATCGATCTTCAACCAAGCTTCTGGGCTTTCGTAAACAACAGAGAAGGCCCCTCTCTCGACAACCTTCATATTCTCTTCGCTAATATCACTGAGCGTTACAGCAGGAATACCAATATTTGCCAGCTTTGTAGCTTGATCTTTCACAAGATTTACCAGGGGCGAAACAACAACAACAATATGTCCAGTAGTTCCACGCACTGTGTCGCAAATAAGCGGCAAAGCTTGATATGTAAGGGATTTGCCAAATTGCCTCGGCAAATTTATGAACTCATCGATCTTCTCTATAAAATTTGCAGGATAGCTTCTCTCTGATACTTGTTTAACTCTGTATTTTAATACTAGAAACCTCTCGCACACCCGATCAAAAGCCTCACTGATCGTGCGAATCTGAACAAGCGGCTCGGAGAAATGAATGCGTGACGAACTAAAACAAACCCCACAGGACGTCTGCGGGGAGAGGAACATAGGCTTTACAGAGCTTTAAAACACAGCATCCGCCAACACAAGCTTTATTTGAACTTAAGTAAAACTAAACAGCCTCTGCCAATAATAACAAAATCTCACTTGAACTTCAGATATCTTACGGCTTCCGCCAACTTGTAAACACTTGGAAATCGACCTCGCCACACTTGACTAAACACAACAGTCAAGCTCGTGGGAAAAAAACTTAATTCGTCAAAAGAACTCGCTTGGAACTTGTATACCGTTTGATATAAGGTTCTAGGAATACTAAACAGGCGAATAGTAGTAGCTTTTCGACATACTCTGTGCTGAAATGTAAACATGCCCTAATTAATTATTCATAAATAATCCAAAAACTTAGAGAACGTTCGAGAAAGTCACGCAACGCATGAAAGCAATTTTACTACTTAGAAACACTCAACAAAGACAAAATGTCTTTGTGCAGGATCTTTCAACTTTAAATTCATCATAAAACTGTTCCAAAGGAGGGCTCACTCGTGAAATGTTTTTTAACACTCGAAGAGAAATTTCGTGTCTCTGTGCGGCCACGTAATATGCTCTATTTATTCCTCGAGTAACTTAAAGACTAGACTCGACATGATCTCAAGATATTAGGGACCTTAAGCAACCTAGACGACGAGCCTAGTGGACGCCGGCCGGAAGTGTTCTCACAAAGCCGGCAACTTCTGCGCATGTCAGTGATGTCGTCCACATGGCGTTCAGGACGTGACATCTGTTGATTTGCCGTCCTCAGGTGAACGTGAGCATTCAAAGCAATCTTTGACGTTTCTGTGCCCATTTTACCTTGTTTAATACCAATGTTTGAAAAAAGGAAACCTTTTTTGTACTTTTTGCCGAAGGTTGGGCCGTTGGAAGAAAGATTTCGAGAGATTTTCGGTAAACCGTGAGCTGTGATTTTCAATGGCTTCGGCGGGAAAGAACCTGTGAGTAGAAGTGAAATGTTTATGTTCTCCTTAAATGCTTCTGAACTGTAATTCGTTTCCAGAAGCACTATTTAACTCGAGAAGGAAAAGGCGTTGATATTCGGGACCCTTGCATGAAAGACACCGGTTAAAAATAATTCAAGGAAAATCTCTCGAAGCATTTTCATCCACACTGTTTCTTTTTTTGTTTATGTGTTTTGAGATGTACATGTCTGCCTTTCGAAAGCAAGATTTTTATTATGTTTCGTACATACTGTTTCCGGTAAACTTGATCAACGTGAATAGAGTCGTATATCCGTAGTAGATAAATGAATGGGACTGTACGGAGATCTTGCCTCCGGCAATTAAGTCCTGTAAAATGTATAGGACAACAAAACCAGTTCTGTACTGTTTGATTCTCGATTGATTCGATTCAAACCTTTTCATTTGATAAAGGGTTTACTGATTTAAATCCTTCGGAGAGTAGGAAAAGTTCTTCCTCGTTTATAATTGTGTTGTTCTCATCGCTAAACTGAAGAAGTAACTCTCGTATTTCTTTAAACGAAGCCATTCAGTGCAGTCTACCTACTTCGGCGACGAACCGAGACGGGAGCGTGCTTAAACATTTGTTTTTCCCGCTTTTGACGACGTTCTCGACCCAGACCTCACTCGTCTTCTCTCGTCGTCGTCCACAAACTCGTCCTGGCTGCTTAAGGTCCCTATTACGAAGTAGTCCGGTCTCATTTCGTGAAATAGCCGAAACAAGCCGAAAAGTCACGAACTTGCACGCCCAATCTTGTCCCGAAACTAGTGCATCATTTCATAACAATTTTTTGTTCGCCCAATTACCTTGGGTCGCAGTAGCGCAATCGGCTAATCCCTTAACTTAGGGTCCCCTCTGATCTGACGGGTCGCATAGGTGAGTCGGTTCAAACCCCATGGAAGACAAAATAATAATTCTTTCTTCCTCGAAAAAGTCAAGGAATAAATCAAAGAAATCGAAGTGATCTCGAGATATCTCGAACTAATTCGGCTCTCACTTCGTCACATAACCGAATAAATCCGAAAACCTACAGACCTTGCATGCCCAATCTTGGCGAAAAATGGTAACTTTGATACATTCCTGAGCGTCGCGATACCTTTACTTCGCGCTCCGCCGAAGTAATTAAACTCTCACATTTTTTTCCTGTAAATTACGTGTCAGTGAATTCTTCAAACTGAAATTATAATGTACAGTAAAACCATGAATTTTTGCCATAAAGATTATGTCGCAGAAGGGAAGAAGAGGGGTGATGAATGGTCCATTAAAATTTTTAACTGCTCGCAAAATTTTGCCTTTGCTCGATTTGCTCGCAAAATTTAAACGACTGCTCGCTTGTTCGTGCTCCCCAAATTTTTGCGTTGCTCGCCAGCTCGCAAAGCAATTTTTTTATTTCTGCTCGTGCTCGGCATGCTCGCGAATGCTCGCAAAGACCATTCGTGACCCCTAAGAAGGTTACGCCGAAATAGCTTTCAATGACTCATATAATCTTGGGTTGAATAGAAATGCAGATTAACTTTTTAACTTTTGTTAAGATTGTGATCTTGAGCAAATTTACATCAACTCCAATTAAAAGCCATTGAAACGCCAAATAACAACAACAACAAACTTTATTGATTAGCAGATAAATGTAACAGACGCCGGCACTGCCCGCAGCTAGGGAGGCTATTCGAGGCGGAAAAGTGCGTGCAAAAAAAGAAACTACAAGACTAATTAGGCCAACTAAGGAACGTTTAGAGTTTCAAACATATGAAATAAAAATCGTCGCTTGAGGACACGATAGAGAGGAAACAATAAAACAAATAACAAATTACAAGAGTAGAAAGGAGTAAGCTAGAATTCATTTTTCGACATTTTTAAATGAAAAAGTGCATATTTTAAAAACTATATACACTAACAAAACTCACTTTATTTTTTAATTTTTAGAATTGTGCATGGATAACAACTTCAAATGTCCAATTTGGGCTTCGAATGGTGAATGTAATAGAGATCGAGTGTGGATGTTGAGAAACTGTAGGAGAAGCTGCAATCAGTGTGGAGGTAGTGATATGGAATCAGCTAAATATTACTTGCTCTCATCCTCATCGTTACCTCTTTCTTTGTACGCTAAGGCCCGATTCAAGCCTCGTATTAAAACGATAATCGATGTTAATGTATTGTAATCCATATCAATCATCGATGAATATCGATTTCCGATATCGACGGATAGAAATCGATAAAGAAAAAAAGTTGTGCCTTCAATCAATATCGATGATTTTGCGATAAAAGTCGATGATGAATTTTATCGATTGTCGTCGATTACTATCAATTTCTATCGATTGTTATCGATTTTGTTTATCTCATAACAATCGATAGATTATTTTTCCTGTGACTTCGATTTCTATCGATTTCCGAAATCAATCGATGTTTATAGGCGGATTAAATCGATTAATATCGATGATATCGACTGATTTCCGATATCGATTTTTATTGATTTTCTACGTCTAGAATGTGCCGAGTATTATTTTTTCGTCGGCTTTGGCTTGAATGGCACACAAGACAGAATTGCTTTTAAAAATGTTTTTCCTTTTAGTTTGCCACGACGCTTGGCCTAATTGTGCCGAGTTGGCTTTACAAGACAAGTGTACTGAGGGTAACACGACACAGTTCATGTTAACACACTGTCGTCAAAGTTGTGGTTTGTGCCAAGGTAAGGTGAATCAAACAGACAGTAGTTTTTAGTGTATATTTAACTGACAAATAGATTCCATGTTGCCGTGCGTCTGTTCAGTAGTAGATCAGAGTTGACGTCAACGCGTCGAATTAATCAACTGAATCAGACCAAAAAGCAAGTTTTCGCCGAATGAGGCTAAATATACGTTATCACACACAATTTTAATTTACCGTACTAGTTTAGTTCGTCGTATGTGAAGATAGAGGTTTGTCCATGTGATGATCTTCAGACGTTCTATCCGTCTGCTAGAACGTGTCGGACGACCCAAACTCATTTAGACGAACTTAACTGAGCTAGACGTTGAACTTTCATGAAAATAAATCACTAAGTTTGGTTCGTCTCATGAAAAGTTCGACGTTTTGCCTTGGCGTCAGTTAAGTTGGTCTGAATGAGTTTGGAACGTCTGAAAATCGCCCCCGGGACAAACGTTGATCTTGACATGCGACGAACTAAAGTTGTAATAAATTAAAATTTTGTATGACAATGTATAGTTAGGCTCGTTCGGGAGAAAATGATTTTATTACTGATCTGATTCAGTTGATTGGTTCGATGAGCCCTAAAGGGGTAACGAATGGTCTTTACGAGCATTCGCGAGCATGCCGAGCACGAGCAGAAATAAAAAATTTGCTTTGCGAGCTTGCGAGCAACGCAAAAATTTGGGAAGCACTATCAAGCGAGCACTCGTTTAAATTTTGCGAGCAAATCGAGCAAAGGTAAAATTTTGCGAGCAGTTAAAAATTTTAATGGACCATTCATCACCCCTTCCTAAGTTCGACGTCTGACCCAGCAGACGATCTTATTAACTTATTTAGGTCGACCCAAATTAAAGTTTGGTTCGTTTCATGAAAAGAGACCTTATTGGTCTGATCCAAGAAAATAAGAGTTTTTTCAGTCTACGATATATAAGGTAAGGTAAAGCTGCAGGGAGCCAAAGGCCCACACGGCCGGAGCTTACTCCGGTTTCAGTAGCATGAGGCATTCATAGGAGTATTAATTGCTACTCCCCCTGCAGTATGTACCCGATACCCATTTTAATTTTACACGTGGGTGAAGAGAAACAGACTAGGGTAAAGTTCCTTGTCTAAGGAAATAACGCGACGGGCGAGACTTGAACCCCGGACCTAGCTCCAGATCCAGAGTTCGAGGTGTTAACCGCTCTGCCACACATTCCTACAGTCTACGCTGTATGCTTTATTGAAATTGTTCACGATAAATAATGTTAAGATAAAAGTGTTGGACAAACTGAAAATGGCTTAGAACGCGGTTTTCTTGAAGACGGGCGAAACACCGTTTAAATACCTGGCCATAAAAGTTTACATAAGGTTTTTCTTTTAAATTTTGTTATTAGTGTATGACATCTATGACCATTGTCCAGCATGGGCGGCGCAAGGTAATTGCAAAAACTCAAACTGGACGTGGATGAGAGACAATTGCCCATTGAGCTGCGGAATACCACGTGAGTCCCTCTGCTCTACTAGTAGATTCATTCTTCTTTTGTAACTACGTAGGTGGTATTTTCGTAGGATCCTGCTCGTGTGCTCATCAGACGAGAGATAAAACTCAAAAATTGTACGATGGCATAATTTTATTACTAACACCAGAATCCTTTTCGGTTTTCCTTTCATATTTAGATTTGTCAGTCCCAGCGAGGTTTAAATAACAAAAGTCCTAATTTGCACAAGAAGGCAAAACTCTGAAGGATTCTGATCGAAGTAGTGACGTCATCGTACAAATGGCCATTATAATCTCATCTAATTGAAATCGTGCATTTGAACTACGCATGTTCGTTGTAAGTTTTGTTTTTGGTTTGTTGTAAGTCTGAGTTTTAGCGACCTGTTTTTTAAATTGTCTTTGGGATCTAATGCAGTTAGTTAAGTCTATGGCCTAAGTGATCATGCGTTATCTTTAATGCGTAGCTATCTCTCCTCTCGTTATCAAAGAGTAAAGCTTAGTGATACTTTCTCCACATGGCAAGAAGTGTCAAGAGGGGTCTCACAGGGCTCTATTTTAGGACCTACATTATTTAACATATTCATGGACGACCTGGCATACACAATTGAACAATGTAGAATTGTCAACTATGCAGATGATACAAACATCCATTTTTCAAGCAAAGATGTTTGTGCTTTCCAAAACAATCTTAGTATCGATCTTGAGAATGCTACTTCATGGTTTATTCAAAATGGCATGAAACCTAACCCAGATGAATTTCAGGCTATGGTACTTGGCAAAACGGAAGACAAATTGAACTTTAAATTACAATAGCTGATATTGATATTAAAACCACAGAAAATACTTGTCTTCTGGGGGTTGTTCTTGATAACGAGTTAAAAATTGACGATCACATTTCAAGTATTTGTCGCCAAGTGAGTGCTTAGATAAGTGCTCTGAACAGATTGAAAAACATTTTGCCACTTAAAACCAAGGAATCGCTTTATCGCGCATTTATACTGCCGTATTTTAACTATTGTAACCAAGCCTGGCACCACTGCGGAAAAAGAAACACTGCTAAAATCGAAGAATAGGACTCCCATCTTTGGAAACTCGAAGAATCCAAGACATGTTACTGACTATAAACAACAGTACATTGGACAAATCTCCACCCCCCAATTAGAGATCTTATCACCTTGCGCTCAACCAAGTACAATCTTCAACATGATTATATCCTTTAATCATTGCCTAAAGTTAACACGACTAAATACGGTCTCAAATCTAGGAGATATTTTGCCGCTAAGAAATGGAACGTCAGCTACCAAATGACATTAGAATTAAAGCAGGCACCAATGACGTGAAGAACAAAAATCGATTGCTTAGTTTTGACTGAAATCGGGATTTATAGTAGTTACAGCCTGTTTCTTTTTTGTTTTAATCGATTCTTAGCTTTTACAGTTTTCATATATGATGAATTATTGTATATTTTTAGTTTTTAATTTTTAATTTTTGTAATAGAAATTTTTTTGCTTTTGAATTTTGAATTTTAGGAATATAATTAGGGCCGTGGATTACCTGTAAACTAGCTGATAGCTAAGCGTAATAAAATCCAAGTTAAATAAAGTATCGTATCGTATCGTTTCTTACTTCAAAGTCTTTTAAGCTTCACTCTTGAATTTGTCTGTGATTGCTTGACGCGACGCTTGTTACCGTAATTAATCAATTAATTAACTGCCCTAATATATATGCACACAGTTACTGAAGTTCAGTATTGCTGGGACAAGAAAGATGGAAACTATCCAATACCTCAGATTTGTACAGGTTATGTGTTATGTTCAGGACGACTTACCCGTCACGTGGTATGTCCAGATGGAACACTCTTTAATGCAGTTAAGAAGATTTGTGATCTACCACAGAACATCGACTGTTTGCCTGACAGACAGATGAGGTGAAAAAGATCCACGTAGCGGGTTGACTTTCAGGTACAATTTAAAAAAAAAAATCAGCCCTTTAGGTACTAAGCAAGGGCGTTAGTCATTGAATGAAGATATTTTGCCTCAAAAAGGAATTTCCTTTCTTTTTATAAATATTTATTTCAAGTCATTCGGTAACTCTACAACCGATGTTAGGTACGATTTCAGAGGCATAAGTTACAGTTTGCCTTAGTGTCACTACCCAGGTCCATAGTTAGTCTAGAGAAGACTGCTCAGTTATGAAAGACGACAAACATCAAATATAAAAACAACGGTGCTGCAGGTTACGTTGAAAGCTCTCTGACGGTGCGCAACCCTTTCTTTTTTGCTCACAAATTGTGATGGAATCATATTAATGCGATGTTTAATTTTTATGGGTCAATAGATCAAAATGAAAGGATATTGAACGTTTTTGGCCTTCATGTCCACAAAACAATCAGATATAAAAAGGGAGTTTGACGGGCTTCATAACCATTCTACTCTATTAACTATGCCCAAGTAAGCTTACAAATCGGCGACAACGATGACAACCCATTTTTATCCACGCCATCTATTTGATTTAATCAGGTTTGGATCCTATCGTTATTTTTAAAGCTGATAATTCAACCACGTTTTATCTAGTTGACTCCGCAAAATAAACAACACTTACAGTCGAACCTCTCTAATACGGACACCAAAGGGACAGAGCGAAGTGTCCGTATTAGAGAGGTGTCCCAGTATAAAAGAGGTCACTACGATGACGTCACTTTATGACTCCACTTACAGTTTTAAGTGTTCAGTAGCTTAAACCAGGCACACACTCGTCTTTAAACTGCATTTAAATTAAGTAATTCACAGTACAAATTAAAAACGACACTGTCTGTCCTGAGTAGCATACAACATTGTACATCAGCTACAAAGTAATTACAGTCGTAGAGAAATTACTGTTCTAAAATGAAACGAGCTACAGTGCATTGCTGCATGTAAAAAGTTGTAACGTAAAGCACAATTCTAAAAGCGTCTTTCGCTATTTTGCAATTGCAGTAAACAGTAACTCGAGTACAAAATGTAATAGAAAAGATCTTTATGCTATCTGTAGATATTCAAGACTTAAAAAAGTCGTCGGTTATGTTCCTCTGTACACGTTTCGCAAATCGTTGTTTGATATACATGTGCAGCGACTGGGCTTTTGAAATCATCTTGCATAGCTCGTCATCCAGACGGGATTCACCCCGTGCCGAATAACCCGATCGGGTTCGGGTTTCACCTGATCACCGCAGTTTCCGTAATGAAGAGGTTAAGTTTATATCAAGTTATTCTCTGGGGCAGAGATTTAGTGTCCGTTATCCGTATTAGAGACAGCCCGTAGTACTATAGAGGGTTTTTTTAAAAGAAATATATCTTGAGAATTTTGTTGCGACATTGGAAACTGTCCTTGATAGAGAGGTGTCCGTATTAGAAAGGTGTCCGTACCGAGAGGTTCGACTGTACTTGTTTTATTTTAATCAAATACTTGTAGATCTATTCCGAGCTTGCAAGGGTGGAAGCTCTTACAAATGTTTGCGTAAGAAAGTTCCTTTCTTCACTTGTAAATAAGCAGCAGCCAACTCGAAAGCTTTGCTACTTTGGCTGTTGCACACTGATTCAAACTTGTACATATAGTTATATATTCCTATCATCTCGTTTTCTTTAGTTTCTTGTTTTCTTATTTTTTCTTCTCCCATTTACCTGAATAGTGTGAATGAAAAGATTGTTGTTGTTGTTGTCCAGCAAGGAAGTATCACACACCGCCTGAGTAATCTTGCCCGAAGGTATGACTTATCTGTTGCGCTACGTAAAGACTGTAAAGATCTGGAAGAAAATCTCACCAAGTGTGTGAGAATTGCATCGGTCTTGCTAATACCCGACTGTAGCTTTGATGAAAGTGCTGAGGAAAGGAAAGTCATATGTCATAGACTACATAATTTAATTATGAATTATACTATATTAAAAAACATAAAGGGCGACACTGAATTAAGGCCGCGGGGGACACCTAGATTCATAAGGCAAAATTTTGCATGTGCTACATTTTTAAAACGCTTTTATCTCGGCTGTTTTAGAGGCGATTTGTATAAAATTTTACAGAGACATTGTGAAATGATGGAAGTTAAGGAGGATTGTATTTTATTAGTAGATCGCGCTTTACAGCGATGATTTAAGCCACAGTTGTACCAGACTGGGAAATCGCGATTTTGTGTCCAAGTTTGGGGAAAGAATAGACGACAGCACTCTGTGATTTTATTAATAAATGATCGGTCAAAACCTCTATTGTGTCATGTATTGAGCAGATTTTGCAATTTAAACTTTGCCAGCAAGATATAATCGCTTAAATGAGCAAACACGTACTGTCATCGCTGAAATTAACGCCTTTTAAATCTTTTTCGTAAAAGCGCTAAAATTCTGTTCAATACATAATACATGTACACTTCAGTCTACCAGGTTTACCCCTCTACAGTGCCAGCTCGTGAAGTTTTGTATCTGCGCTCAATTCTTGGTGTCAAAATTATCAGAAAAGTCAAATTTTGAGACTCACGAAGGTGTCCCGACTAAAGCACGAGTTCCAAGCAAGATATGTAATTATGGTAGTTATGGTTAATTACGTTCCACGCTTTAATCTTATTTATGAGATGCAGTGTTTTCAAGGATTTTTGAGTCGACGAAAAAAAAAACCTACATGTCAAAGAGTTTTGGTTTTAAATTTGGTTGAAATTTCTTAAGATTTCCTTTTTTTTCATTTCCTTATTATAAAAATCACTGAAACAAGGTTTGATTCAGAGCCCGTTTGTTCCTTTTGATAAACATTTTGTTCGCAGTCTGCGTGCCACACTTGCACGCGTGAACACCTTAAATTATGCGCTCATCTTTTATCCACTTATGAATATCTCGTAAACCTGTCGATATCAGTCGTTGTATTTAGTGCATACGTTCTAAATTAATGCATAACAATGCCGCCTAAATTCAACGTTACGTTAATAGTTCAGCGTTCGTGCTAACAGTTCATAGAGCTGTTGAACGAAGTAATTTTATCTGTTAATAAAAGGAGGAAAAGCGCCAAATTGTCTGTGAATTACAATGAAGAAGGCTTTGCTTGAAGGGAGGTTTTCCCTTCCATAATACAAACGAACCTCCCCATAAACACAGGACGAATTGACATGTTTCCGTATCATGTGAACTCGACGGAAACATAGCGTTACTTTTAATTTATCCGTCACTTTTCCGCCCTGCAGAAACATGGTTATCTACTTTTCCATGTACGCGACACGTTTCCGTCAGGTTTCCGAACCGGAAACGAACTATCATGTTTCCGTCAAATTTCTTTTATTACATTTCCGTTCTTTGCTGTTTCCGTTACGTTTCCGATGACACATTTCCGATTTTTTAAAACCCTAGATTGCATGGTCAATGTTTCAGAAATTTTGCCTTTGGAAAAAATAGAGGTGTATAAAGGTAAACATACTGTCTCCGGCGAGATCGATATAAAGGTTGAGAAACTTCTACGAGAAAGTTGCTAAAACAGATTTACGTTAGTTTACACTACATTTAAAGGTTGCCCTTGATTCCGATTTAAAGTGATAAAAATCTCGGAGAGAGAAATATACCAACATTTATCGATAATTGATTGATCTCAATTAGTGAAAGTCCTTCTTGTGTGCCTGCTGAGCCAAAAGACTTAGCAAACCGGAGAGAACGGGAACTAGAAAAGAGCGGACTTCTGGTCAGCGGTTTTTTCTTCCGCGCATGCTTATTGGGTTGGTTTTTTTGGCGTCCATTTTGAAGTGTGATGCAACGTCATTTCTGGAGCTTTTTGAGCTTAGAGTCCGTGTTAGCTCCAAGAGAATTTTACGAGTTGTTACGGATCGTTAGGCTTCTGAGTGATTGGTTGCTTCACTCGTTAATTGCGTAAACGGTAACCAGCCCTTGGAGACTCAGTTCGATGAGCAGAATTTGAGGCTAAAACCTCGTGAAGTGAAGGCATAATTTGAAAGATGGAGTGTCTGATTCTATCCAAGACATTTGATAGAAAATACAGTAATGAGGTAAGCTACACTGGTTTTTCTGTTGTCTTCCAAATCTAAACTTGTTCCACTTCATTGTGCTTAGCAGTACAGTCGACTCCCGATAACTCGAACCTGCAAGGGGAATCGAAAAAGGTTCGAGTTATCGGTAGCCTCCCCGCAGACGTCCTTTGGAGTTTGTTCGTCACGCATTCATTTCTCCCCACGGACTTCTGCTAAACACAGCCGACATTTACGTTCACCAATCACAGGCCGTTTAAGGATTTTTGTAAAACGTAACCCGAGCCGCTTGTTCAGATACGCACAATCAGTGAGGCTTTTGATCGGGTGTGCGAGACATTTGTAATAAATACAAAGTTAAACAAATATCAGAGAGAAGCTATCCTGCAAATTCTATAGAGAAGACCGATGAGTTCATAAATTTGCCGGCGCGATTTGACCATTCCTTTATCTATTAAGCTTTGCCGCTTGTTTGCGACACAGTGTGTGGAACAACTGGACATGTTGTTGTTTTTGTTTCACCCCTGGTAAATCTTATGAAAGATCAAGCTACAAAGCTGGCAAATATTGGTATTCCTGCTGTAACGCTCAGTGATTATTAGCGAAGAGAATATGAGGGTTGTCGAGAGAGGGGCTTTCTCTGTTGTTTACGGAAGCCCAGAAGCTTGGTTGAAGATTGATCGGTGGAGGAAATGTTAGCGAGTGACTTGTACAGTTAGTATATGGTCCTTGGTCCGCGATTATTCCGAGCTGCAGTATGATTAAATATTTCGTTGAGAAATAAAATACGGTGAAAAATGAAAGGTCCAATGATTTATTGATTATAAGCGTTCTTTCTTTCTTTGAAGGAGAGAAATTAACGTTTGTTGACAGGTAGGTTAATTTGTCGTTCTAGCTTGAAGTTTGGACATCGGCGGCACCGTGGTCATGTTTACTTAGCTTGTGAATAAATAAAACGCAAAGGGAAGACGTGCCTTTTTGCAGAACAAGTTTTCAGATAAACCTTTTTCTGCCGTTGAAGCACATTGCTATAGACTTCGATTTTTTTGTTTTACCGACTTTTGGAAAAATATAACCAAATTTCGCGTATTGGTGCTTGGTCTGCGACCCATGACCTTGGAGGTATTACATTTCGCATTCCTAAATTACAGCTGCAAAGAAAACAAAAAAAATCGCTTCTTACAACTTTCTTCGGGGTCTCATCCATGTACAGGCATGGAATAAATATTCCTTTAAAAAAGCGAGAAATAATTCGTAGGTGCCCTTTCAGTTGTTTCACAGCTCGTTATTGGCTGATCATGACACAATAACTAACCGCTTATTGGCTTATTCAAACAAACAAGAACGTAAATGTCGGCTGTGTTTAGCAGACGTCCGTGGGGGAGAAATGAATGCTTGACGAACAAACCCCAAAGGTACCCTGCTAGCAGAGGCTTTTCCCTTGTGTTTCTCAGCGTTGTACTGCCATTCTCTTCGCGGTTTTGGCTGCTCGCATTTTGTTTTGGTTGTTTCTGTGCCGAGGAAAAGACCTCTACATACAGCCGTTTGGGATTCCTGTTGAGCATGCGCGAGAAGAAAATGCGGTTACCATGGAATTTCTGGGTCACGTGTCGGTAATACGACAGTTTCACTTTCTCGCACCTCTGGTTTCTAGCACTTCATGACCAGCCAAACTGACAGTATCTTCAAGAGATGAGGCATCGAGCTTACAGGCTGTAATTCCTAGCTTGGTTACTGAGGCTATCTGATCATCTATCAGAGCGTCCAGCGGGGAAATAACGAGTACAATCGGCACTTCACTGAGGAGGCCAAGATGCTTGGAGACCGATGGAGCTAGTTGATATATCAACGATTTCCCATGACCCGTTGGTAAACTGACGAATGTATCTTCGCCATTCAATACACGAAACAAAGCTTTGGATTGATATTTAGTCACAGACTCGATTGAACTGTCTTTAAGGGCTTCTAAAGCCTTTTCAACAGCGTCGTTGAAACTTTCACGGGAAAGACTCGCACTCGCCATGTTGATATAGCGGGCTCACTTTTGCACAGCAAACTAGTACAAAAAAGATGCGCGAGTCGATAAAACCGGTTCCACAAGCGGCTTAGTCATGTGATTACCTCCTAGATCTTGGAGGTATCTAATACGCATGCTCAACAGGAATCCCAAACGGCTGTCTGCAGAGGTCTTTTCCTCGGCACAGAAACAACCAAAACAAAACGCGAGCAGCCAAAACCGCGAAGAGAATGGCAGTACAACGCTGAGAAACACAATGGAAAAGCCTCTGCTAGCATGGTACCCCAAAGGACGTCTGCGGGGACGCTAAGTTATCGGGAGCTCGAAGAAAATAGCCGGGAGTAAGGAAAAACAGTTTTACTGCATAGTAAACTTTTTAATCACATTTAATTGTAGAAATGTCAAGTGAAAATTAAAAGATACTTCTAGATTATAAATCAGAACGTAACGTAACAAAACATTGCCTAAATAGAGCGTGCGTTTTACTGTGTTGAGAAGTAAAGCTGTTTCACGTTAGATTTGCCTCCGATAGTAAACTATATGCCTACAACACTTCAATGGGAAATTCAAAATTCAATGTTTGGGATGCCAGTAGAATGTTTCCTCCGACTTTTAAGGCCTAAAACATGGTTCAAGTTATCGAGGGTAAAATTATATAGAAATGAAAGGGGGGAAACAAAAACTACTTCGAGTTAGCGGGAGGTTCGAGTTACCGAGGGTAAAATTGCAGTAAATGTGTGACGGAAATCCAGGGGAAATCGAGGTTGGTTCGAATTAGCGCGAGGTTCGAGTTAGCGAGGGTTCGAGTTATCGGGAGTCAACTGCACTGCATCGTCTTCATACAGTGTATCTGTGAAACCAGCAACGGAGTTAAATCCCGTATTACTCTCGCAGTTCTATGCAAGGTAGAACCTATACATAGACTAGGAGTAATCGGAGCTTAGGCTGCGTTGCGTTCGATATGTTTGCTAGGCGTACAGGTGACTGTTTCAAGAGGTTTGACCGCATACCAGTTTCCGAGAGAATATCCTTGCACAGATAATGAAGTCCTTTATACACACAGTTCGCGTAATGATCGAGCTATTTTTGTCGAGCAAAATTTCACATCATGAGCTTTCGAAATAGTTAGTGGTTGTTTTACCTACCAGCCCACTCGTTCGTAATAGATGCAGTAGTGCGTAAATTTCTTGGTAACCTATTATTAAAGGTAGTCTGAGCACTGTGACGTCACTGTAGGAGTTACCCTCTGTCAACTGATTTAAGCTCTATTGGGGTGTAAGAGCAGAATCGACGAGATTAAAATAAAAAAACGAACTATATGCAAGACTATAATCGTCAAGCTTAAAAAGCATTGTCTAAGGCAGACAGCAAAGCATTAAAGCTTATATTGAAATTTTACAGCAAATTAAATATTAAAAAAAGTGCTTTAAGTACGACAAATCGTTAGGAGCGGGGAAGCGTTGTGATTTCGATATATGACATATCCTTGTATATGAAGTAGCCACATACACACACCAGTTTTTGAGCTCACAGGCTAGGTTTATTGCGTACACTGTAAACTGCTTTCTGTAAACTCTTGAACACTGTAGACTCCAAGTCAAAAAGCCTGTTAACTAATAAGGTAACTGTTCTATCTTGATGTTTTTTAGTTTGACTCTAAATGCAGCATGGTTGCATATAGTAATTACATCTTTAAGATGTCCTCTTGTGAGTTAATTAACAGTACGTAGCGCTATTTTAACGTGCCCATCTTGTAACGCCTTAACTTTGGCCGGAATGCACGTGAACACGTGGCCTACAATTGAGCGGCAATGCCTTTTTACCATCATGAAGCATGTCATGGAATGGAGCTCAAGATAGTAGACATTAATGTCCTTTTTATTATTCGTTAACATTTTATTGATTTTAACAATAAAAAATACCTTCATCTTTTTCTTGGTGAACCATAGACGAATTATAAAATTCATCAGTACTGAATAGGAATGATGTGGCAGAGGGTTTTTCTAAAACATTAGATACACTGTACCATAGTTTTACAGTTACTGACTATATCTGCTAGTTCACAGATCCGTTTGACTGTATCGAACTTCTTCCCTTTGGGACACTGAACATGACTTGTAACGCCATTTGAACACGCTATGTATGCTTCACATGTCGTTGGGTCTTGGTAGTTACCGTTTGTTTTGTTGCCACAAAAGGAGGCTTCTGAAACTTAAAAAGGAAATTAACGGTTCTTTATTATCTTTATCTCACTTTTGCTTTTAAACTTTCATGAATTTAATTAATATCATTAACAGCCTCTAAATCTTTGGCTTGCCCCAAAAAACTAAAGAAAGATATCCTTGCGTCGCAGCTTCCAGAAAACCACAGAGTTATGTCCTTTTGCGATTTTCTTGTAAAAATGTGCCACAACAAATTTCTTTAGCCAACCATACTGCCAAAGAGAGCCTTTTAACAACTGGCTCTCTTAACATCATTCCAATCATTTTTGTCAAAAAGACTGATTTGTTTCGAGACTATTGTGTCTCTGGATATGCTAGGGCATTTCCACTCTCAACCAGCTTAACATCACCCCCGTTCAAAGCCGATACAGTTCTTCGATTTCCAGATTCTTGAGTTACTTACATTTTAGTTCACAGCTTCGAGGACAACGATCTACGATCGAGGTCCAATTGGATTTCGTGCACTCATCCCTCGCGGCTAAGGCTGGGCAATCCTCGTGTTTATCATACACTATAACAAAATTGCGTACGTGAAGGAATAGAGCCAATGGACGCATAACTGTTTCAGTAATACTATAACTGTACATGCATTCACACAGATGTAGAGGCACTGTGACAATAAAACAATCCTTCGAGTGACATAAAATAATCTTGATTTCAGTTTGATGTAAAAGTGCATAATTCACTCCAAATTTGTTAGAAAATCGAATAAAATTAGAAAATTTTTAATAAGAGATGCCACAGATTGTTTTCGATTTTGGACAAAGTCGTTTTTCTACAGATTTTTAAATATGTTTGCTTCGGCAATATTTTAGGCTGTGACGTTTTGGGCCTTAGGCGAGTGACGTATTTTGAGGCATTACTCCGATGTACTTAGCTTTCTCACCATTCTCTCGCCCTTTTCTATTTGGTATTCCTTTTCCTTGTTTTCTTTACGTTTTACCTCTACACATTCCACAGCTTTTCCTACAGTTTATGTGCATCCAGGTCACTCTGTTGCCTGAGATGCATTGATTTTGTACAGCCCATGAAGGACAGTCGACGACGTTTGTATCTTTGCAATCTGTGAAAAACAACAACAACAACACAACCACAGTTTGTTTCTTGCAATGTTGTGAAGCTAGATTTTTTATTTAATGTTTTTAGGGACCGGTCATTATTTATGTAAAGGGGGGGGGGGGGAAGAAAAGAAGCGGGGGGGGGGGTCAAGGCTATTTCAGATTGGCTAGAGGGGGGGCTAAACTTTTTTATAAAGAAGTTTAGGGGGGTTCAACAGTTTGATCGCAAGGTATATTTTAAAAATTTCCGAATATTGTTTTCTCTCTTTGTTCCAGTCATATATTTGACCATTGTCACTGAACTTTTCACCATTTCTTTCTTCAACTCTTCTTCCAAACTTGACAATTCTTTGACTCCCCGCTCACAGTTCAGTATATCTGAAGGACTGGAAAGGGAGGTTATATATTTGCCAAAGCGGGCATTATTGTCATCACACAACATGTATCAGCTTCTTCTCCACTTTCTCTATCTTGTTCTTTGTTTCCCACCTCTTGCCACGCTCCATGATTAAACAAGTCTCAAATCCTGGTTCACTGATACGACATCTTGCCTCAAACAACCCAGGTAAAAACTGGACACTGGTCTACTCGATACACTCATTTTGAAATAGAGTAGGTTAGTTTCATTGTTATGTAAAGTAACTAATCACCTTATGATTAGCATGTTACATATATTTTAAGTATGACTTTGTAGAGCATATATGAGGAGATATGTGGTGGTGGGGGGGGGGGGGGGGGGGTCACTTGCTATTTACATGGTCTGTAGGGGGTCCTTACAGAAATTTTGATCTTTCCAACATAATTTTCCTCCCCCCCCCCCCCCCCCCCCCCCTCTCTACATAAATAATGACTGGTTCCTTATACGTTTTTTTCGTTTTTGCATAACGTTGAAGTAGTTGCAAAGAAGAAAAAGACTATGAACAGTCCGCTCAGGGATCGGAGCTCTTAACATACCGGGTAATTATACTGTAACACAATTACTGATCTTTAATAGGAACATACCTATAGAAGATTAATCCGCAAATTTAATGAAAATAATGTGGAAGATAGGAAGCTAAATGAACCAGTTGGTTTTCATGTTATCTCTAGGTGGCAGGTAAGGGATACCATCAACCTGAGATATATCCCATCGGCTTCTAATAACTGTCACGCCGAATTTTTCTTTCAGTCTATTAGAATTAAACGCTCAGTGTTTACTAACCTCCACACAAGCGACTTAAACGCAGGTGATTCTTAAAAGGGATGTACATGTAGCTAGATGATAAGCTTCAGACCGTAGCTTCCAAACGTTTTCAACGGTTGAATTCACGTTGCTCGACGAGTCTCTGATCTCACCCGCTACTTCCTGGAAATCCTACTACGCTTTGGTTGGTTAATAGATTGTTTTCGTGTGTCTATAACGGATCTATAGATAGCCTTAAAAAATAATCTTCGGTACACTCTAACGCGAGCCTCATGTGAAAGGTGGATCCTAAAGGCGATGAATTCTTGGACCTGGTTGCATAAAGGACTTTTAACTGATAGTGATATTTCAAAATATTACATTTTAAGTGCAAATTTTCTGCATCCGCATTTTGTGTTCCGCAGAGAACTAAATTGTAAGTGCTAAAATACGGCGGCCCCTAGTTAACTTTTTAGGCCACAGAAAACTAAATCAGATTCCTTACCTCCACACTGGTTACAACTTTTTCTGCAGTTCGCTAACATCCACGCTTTATTTTTTTCACATTCCCATTGGAAGGCCCAGCGAGGGCAGCTTGACTGTGAATCAGTACAGTCTGCGAATTGATAGTGATTTAGATAATAATATACATTTTTCTTAGCAGTATAATAAACCCTGATAGAAGTAGTAAAATATCACCCCATGAAAAGGAACCCAAGACAGTCCAATCCAATCGTAAGTGGGATTCCGGATTCCTTGAGCTGTATTCCCGATTCCAAAGCTCAGGATTCCGGATTCCACAAGCAAAAGTTTCCCGGATTCCCTTTCATGGGGCGAAGCAAATGTTAACTTGATCATTAACTCGTTGACAGGCTCTAGGGAAAGTCGTATATAACGCACGTGTGGAAAGCGAACAACATACTCGTATCGCAAACAGTCACGAATGATCTTAACTTAACTTAACTTAATTTAATATGTATATATAATATGTAGTGTTTTGAATTTTTATTGTAATATTACCGTAATTCTTATCGCCAAAGTGAGAGCAGCAGAAAGTGTGCCAGCCATGAGTAAATAAGTCCGTCGAGAATTTCCCTTTAAAATCAATTATTTACTTGGAAAGAGTGCAACTTAGATGAATCCTAGCTTGGCAAATTAATCAGGCCGCAAAACTGTTAAAGGGAAAGGAGGTACAGGAGAAGAAGTTGTAGTGCTCAAGCTCATGAGATGCCAACCATAGCACGAGGTGTACAAACTATAGCCTACATTTGTTGATGGGTTTCTCAACTATACTCAGTTATCTAATTTACTGGAAACATAATAAGTGACTTAAACAAACTAGGAAAAAGACTCTGATGATGCAACTTCCAACCTTTCGGAGCCTGATGATATTTGCAGCTGTTGCAGCAGTTTGAAATCATCCAAGGGGGGTTCTTTTCACATTCGCCTACCCCTGCCCACAGCCCACAGCCGGAATGAAGGTCCTTTTTACAGTCTAGTAAATCAATTAAATTGATAGGTTAAGTTAGATATCACTGAATGTATCACTGTATAAGGAAGGAAGGAGTCATGTATGATTCCATACACCATACATGCCCCTTTACAATATACCTTAACATGACTGTTTAACGGTGAGCTCAGACGTCAGCATACAAAGGCTCCACTGGCAGCCGCGATCAGTCCATTAATGAGCTTACTGTACCCACCCAACCTATGCTGTGAATGATGTGTTAAGGTTGGTCACAGTGGCGTGGGTTCTTTTACATCCCACAAGATTCAGCTAAGTGGTGTAAGTGCTGTGAGACGGGGCCTACGGTTTTTCCTCCTTATCCGAGACGATCAGATAGTCTAACCGTTTGCAGATGTCATTACAAAGGCAGGACTTTCTTCTGAGTTATTTAAAGACCCTTAGTGTTGGTCCGGCCGGGGTTTGAACTCGCGACCTCCCGCTCAGCAGACCGGCGCTCTCCCAACTGAGCTAACCAGGCGGCGGTTGATATAAGCATCCGGCCTGTGTTTTATATATGGCGTACAAATATTAACTGAACATACCCTCCGGCACAGTAGGTACAGGGAAATTTGGAATCCCAGCTGTGGTTACAGAGGCTGTGGGGGGAGGTACTGTTGCGAGAAATAACATTTTATTGTAAACAGTGTTTGACTAAAGGTTTCTTTGTCTTTCGCTAGAAAAGTAAAATTATAAAGAGAAAAGGTTTACGAAGTCACAATTGGGATGAAAAAACGTTTCACTCCCTAAAGGGCTTCAATCCCCGGCTTCAAGGTTTCAGGCAACTGTCGGGTGTTCTAACTGTTCTAACAACGGATGGAGCTAGAGCTTAAGCTCTGTAGAGAAAAGACCTTCTAAACTAAGCTGTTAGATTATATCATATAATCCCGAGGGAATTAAAAAGGTGCATTTCCAGGGAAGAAAACATTAATTAACTCAGACCACTGTCTCTTCCCTTTTGGTCCCTGAAAATTCCTATACTTTAGGTAGTAAGAGTTATTTTCAGCCGGTTCGCCTAAGTAGTGTAGTAGAGGCCCGTTCCTCTTTTTTGCGGATTTAATTAACCGACTGAGTTGAATAAATTGGTGTTAATGAACTAATGGATAGGCATGTCACTAAGATCTAGTCACCCTCTATTTCCACCGATATAACGGTTTAAAGTCGATCTTACAGGGAACCATTTGCGACGAAGGTTTTTAGGGCAACATTGTTGGCACAATTTAGAAACAATTAAAAACAATGTCGAAACAATGTTGCAACAATTTGTTACGCTGAAAAAAGTCGTTAAAAATCGTCTCGTGTAACGTCGCCTTAATAGGCGTTAGTTGATTTTTTGGATCGATGATCAAACTTGGAATGTGTGATTCATCCCTAATTGTGTTATGATGATTTTATATCCTAGTGCACGTAATTTAATATAATTTGTGATACCTGAGCAAGAAAAAGAGGAAAGCAACTTCGATTATGAGATGCCTATATAATTTATAAAGTTGATATATTCTACCGCAAAAAGGGAATAGTTCATACCTACTATACTACTTGCCGTTTAAGACCATAAGAAACGTTTCTGTAAATATCTTTTCTGTTAAGTTGTTAAATACGGCAGAAGTTTCATTGATTATTTTCTCACTAAAAAGTAAAGTTGAATACGTTTTTAAACTATGACATTACCTGGATCACAACACGTCAAGTCCTCAAAACTAAAGAAGAAACGTTAGACTTACTTGTGATCGAGGGGGTCGTCGGAACTGTTGTTGTAATAGGAGCTGGTGTTGTTGTAGTTGTTTTACTCTCAATAACTGCAGGAAGAAGAAAATGGGAAAATTCAACAGAGCATCTGCTCAGCATAAAATACACGTACAAAGAAACCAAAGAAAACACGATACGGCTTTTACCCCTTGGACCTACATGCAAATTCATACCCCCCTCTTGGGACAAGAAGGGGGGGGGGGGGCGGTGGATGGAACCCCTCTCATAGTTTTGTTATGTTGCAGTATTTTGAAACGATTTCGCCTTCAGTGGAAAGCCTTTGATCTTCCTACGAGATAAGATATATTTTATGGGTGGTGACGCTGCTGGAGACCTGTGACGTCACCAACAGTGGTCGCCATTTTGGCCGCCATCTTGGATTTTACCAAGAATTAGAAATCAGGATAAAACCGCAAGAAATGGTAATTTTTTTGTGCTTGACATGAAAAATAACACATAAATAAGCACTCTGCATGATTTTAGGTAAAAGAATTACTTTTATTGTTGGCAACCATCACGCCCTTGTACGTCCGAGGGTTAAAAGACTCGATAGAATAAAAAAATTAAAAAAAATAAAAACTATCAAATCAAGAGTACCTCAAACAAATGAAGGTTGTTATGTTTCACTTACCGCAGTACCCGCAAGTCGCTGCGCAGTCGATCTTCATGTAATATGCCTGACAACTGTGCCCGTTCTTCACGCGCCATTCGCACGTATCTTTCCCAGCCGCGTCGTAACAACGGACTTAAAAAGAACGCTCGAAAAAAATGGTGTTAATTCTAGGTAATAAAAAACAACTAAGTCCAACTGGATTAAAATAAAAAAGGTGACTTAAATAAAATGTTTGACATTGCATATATCGTAAAGAAAATAAGAAAAAACAATAATAAAAAACCTTGTTAATCAACGGGAAAACCACTAGCATTCACCAGTTTCCCACTGCCCATAATACACATTGTTTACCCCTTCCCCCCACCCCGCACAAAAATTGCATAACCTTTGTTTCCAGCTTCTCATGGGTATTACAAGTGTCCCAAGAGAAACTGAAAACATTCCTTATGCCATATTTTTTCTCTGAGGGTGGGGGGACAATGTGAAATGGCGAATATGAGAATTAAATATGCAAATGAATAAATAAATAATTTCATGCTTGTGAGTCAGTAAACGAAAACGAAAAGAAATTAACAAGAGTCGAAAATATGCTGCTGAAATAAGCAAATTAAAAGACGGAAATTTGGCTTCAATCTAAGGGCGCTTACCAAAAGCCAGAACTGGCCGGCCGGACCATGGACAGACCAGTCAATTTTATAAATGAAATAGGCTTTTTCCTAGAGTTTTTACCGAAAAACGATTTCCTTCGTGTATGCCATTCAGGATTTCACCTATCTGGCTGGATAGTTTTGATTAACAGTGAAATTCGCCGCACGACGGGAATGGCCTGGCCGGTCAGTTCTGACAAAAGGAAAGCGCCCTAAGTTCACAAACAGGCCATGGAATTTCAACTTTTCAGGCTCATAGATTTAAAGTTTAAAGAAACTAATGAGTCTGCATTAACATTTGATATTAACATGCATGATACCAGGGCAAACGCCACATGACGCCTGGTATTCTTACTCAATCGACGACTATGATATTTTGGCGATAGGCTGTGACTTTGCTCGCCTGTTAAACTTGCCATTGCACACAAAAATTATGACACAATTCCGATTTACTTACATTGACAGTTTTCGCCGTAGAAACCAGGAGGACATTCTTTTTCTAAAATGGAATAGAAAGCCCTGATCAAAAAAGTTCATCAAGAACTCTACTGAGAAATTTATGTTTGTTTTTGTCAGAGCCTCTTCTCGTTGAAGGTGTCAGTCTGTACCTGTACGTTCAGTAATTCCCTAGGCATACTTTAGCTGATCCCAAGATATGACGTCAAGATTGATACACGGTCAAGTCATAAATCTTAAACCAAATTATAAAACACCCAAATCTTAAGCACCTTAATGCGTCGTTATTTTTTGATGTCTAAAGAGTACTCTTATGTATTTTGATGAATTAAGTTATTATTCAATTTTATGAAAAAGCTGAACGTCAGCCTTCTTTATGTTGTTTACCTGAACAGTCCATACCCTTCCAGCCAGAGGGGCAGACGCAAATACATCTCTGAGGGTTCACCGTCCCTCCATTCTGGCACTTCAAAGGACATTCTAAGGAAAAGGAAAGTAGTATAAGGTGCACCAATTACAACTCCTTTTTCCGCAGGATTACATTAACGCTGATGACGCCATAGCCTTTTATCTTCATCCCATTTTAACCCTATACTATATTTAAGGATGTCAGTCACAATGACTGATTTTCTAATTTTACTACGGTTTTTACTACCCATGACCAAAATATTTTAGATCATCGGTCCAAAGTGACGGAAAAACATACTATTAATGTAGACATATTAAATACTGCATATTCATTTCTTGTTTTGTGATTGGTCATTCTGGTCTTGAGTGATTGGTTTCACGATTCCCTAAAATATCTGAAATGTTGCAATGCCCCATAAAATAAATGTTCAGTATATTTCTTCAATGTGTCTAATTACTAGTCCTAGAAACAAGCCACACGACCAGTGAAGTTCTTTTAGACCATATTAGTTTAAAAGCATGCCAATTTTTTTTTGTTTCCAAATCAACTAAGTTGATAAACAGACAAATGTCATTATTATTCAATCAAAATATTTTCCGTTGATGGTTGGCTCAAATCCCCCAGCTAATTCTTTATTGCTAGGTAGTGTGGCCAGTTGACTGGGAAGAAGAAGTTCACTGCGATTATAATCTACGAAAATTACGTTAATAAAACAGGATATCGACAGAAAAAGTGATTGCAAGTCCTATGGACAAGGTGCGTTAGCTCAGCTTCTTTGTAAACGCGGAAAAAATGGCGGAAAGTTTCACACTTATCGTGAAAAAGAAAAAGGCCAATTTACTCCCTTAAAATAGCAATAACAGCAATTATACTACTACAGGAGAAATTTCTATAATTTGATATGCTAAGAGCAGTGGTATTTCAGCTTAATTTGAAATACCTACATGTGAAAATTACAAACCCTTTGCGGGTAGTAGTGTAAACAAACAATAGCAGGATTTGTACGTGATATTTTGCATAAATACCACTCGTGGTAATTCAAAGTTGTCTCCAATTTACGTGTAACAGTTTCGAAATATCACTTGTGGTATTTATGCCAAACTCACTACAAATCAAGCTATTACCAAGCTATTACCCATACAAATACAGCTCGACCGATTACAACTGGTTCTATTAGAAAAGTATCTGGTAAACCAAATATCCCTTCATATCTCGAGTAGTCGAATAAAGACGGGAATTTTAACATCGATAGTGGTCAGCTAGTTTTTAAAGTATGAATTATTTGAATAATTGAGACGATTATTGGATTCGGCTTATATAATCCTATGATCTGAAAAATTATGCAGAACACGGAAGTTGTTATAAGCTGCTAATTAATTGTTGTGGGGACAAGCTGTTAAAGCTGGCTTAAGTCTTACCGCATAAGTCGCACATCTTTGGGCATTTCTTTGCCATTAACTCACGGTGTTGTAGCGAGGAACACATGTCTTTCGATAGGCTTTTACCACATTCATTATCAAAGTTATCGCAGTCCCCTAATGACAAACAAAAGTACATTAATTTTTCTTTACCTTAAGTGAAATGCAATTGGTGCAATAACTGACAGGGCCGGGTTGTTCAAAGCTGGATTAAGATAACCAGGTTAGTGCGAATTTGAAATCGGATATATTAGCTTAAAGAGTATATTCAGTTTAATTTTTTTTGTGAACAAGTTGATGATTGTATGCTCTTAAAAATAGCAGAAAATTATCCGAGAAAATGCTTTTGAATAAAAGAAAAGAAAGCCGGATTAAATTTAACCTTGGGTTAAGCGCTAATATTCAGCTTTTCCTTGATTTATAGCTGAATCAGTTAAATTGTACTTACTGCATAAATTTTTGTAACAGAATCCTTTCCCAGAGGCGCATTTTGAACATGGTGTGCCTTGTTTGTAAGGAAATTGTCCTATAATGTTACCCCTTTGAAGAAAAAGAATTAATAAAAATAAATGAATAAATAAATAAGATCTATCAGGCACTCTAATTTTGCTAACCTTTGTTTTCATTAAAAAAATGTAGTATAAATGTTTAGTTCATCTATTTCAAATTCACTGGTGATCCTTGCAATCTGATTGGCTTGCGGCAGAGTAATTTTCGACTTGTCAAATTATTTGTTCTAAATCCCATATTTTTCCCCAGCCAATGAGGGTATTACAAAACAGGCAATCGAATTAATGTTTACCAATTGTCGCATGACATAAGTCGTTCTGATTTGCACCCAACGTAAGATACTCCTAATTTTTAACAACTGGATCAATAGAGTATTGGCATTGACTAAAATACTTTAATTATTTAGACGATTAAATCGTGTGATTTTAAAATAGATTTAAATAAATCCCATGCACTGTGCGATATAAGTAACATTTGAAACAAGTGGATAAATATAACGTACAAAAATTTAATGGATGCATTAATAAAATAAATAATAAATAGACAAATAAATATACAATATGAACTAACCATTTTTCGAGATTTTTTCAAAAATTTGCCAGAAAAATTCTAAGCTATTCTATGTACAGAAACAAATTGAAAAAAACGGACAACATCAATTAACGAGCTGCGAACGACCTAAAGGTTGGCAAAGCCCTTCTTAGTTATTCTGTAAGATGAAGAGAGGATAAAAGTAAGTTTCAATTGATGATCATGATCAGCTGGGACAATTCTTACGTTATAATTGATAAAAAGAACCATATCATCCGTGAATAGCATCACATTTACAATGAACGATGACACGAAGTGGACAGGTTTTCTAATTATGGTTTAGGCATTAATGCTGTATGGCGCTCATGATTTCCTTGTTTTGGGAAGAATCTGTGCGTTGGACCCTTGATAATGAATTTGCATTTCTGGTTCCTGGGAAACTTGGCCCATAAAACTGTCAGGTCTCATCGTTTATCCCATGCATGCATGCCTTTCAGCTAAAAGGAACTTTTAATTATTGAAGAAGAACATAACTTCAAAAAGAGTCGTAGAGTTACTCACGAGGGACCATAGTCGCAACTGACAATCGTCTCCCCAGGGATCCAGGGATGGGGCATACCAAACTCCTTGTCACACCACTTCACCCCACATCCCACAAACTTTGATTGCGCCCAAGCAAGCTTTGGAAGGAAGTAAAGAAAAGGTGAAATCCAGTCATTTCAACGTACCCCCGTTGTCTCCATAGAAAAGCCCTATGGTAATGCATACCTGAGTGTAATGGCCGCAAGGTTCCTTGGAGCACGCAGCTCCCATTGGGTTGGCAAACTTGCTGTAAGTGTAGTACTTATGTTCTTTGTACCATGGTTCCACGCGGTCTTCTGGAGAGGAAAGTTCACCCCATTCCCTTGCAAGATTTTGACCTGAACACGATCAATCTTCTTAAGTTACATTGCTAAGCCAAGTTTTAACTGAACTGATGTTCATCTCTGTTCAAGGAACTAGTAGTTCCTAAAGAGGTATGCAGAACTATGATCGCTCTTGCTGGTCATAAAGACCCCCAGCCTTTGAGCCCAAAAACTAACAGTTGTCGCTGGTAAGTACTTTTGTAGGGGCAAATGGGTTGAACAGAAATGGTGACACAGCTGGCCTTCATGCGTTTGATCCAGATTCGAATCCCGGCTGTCAAGTGATATTATTTCCCAGCCGTTTCTTTTTCGATTCTTTTTTTATTTCCCTCCCTATTTCCAAATGTTGGCCCTATTTGCAGTGCTTAAAGCGAGGTTCTGTAAGACATGCATTTCTTTGTTGCTTTACTTAATAATGTCACCAGGAAGTACTTGTATGTATAGTAAGTTTCCTTCAGTGTCACATACCTACACGCTCCTTAAAGGGTACCTCATATGGATATTCGTCACCAAACTCGACAAACCCGTGATCCCAAATGCACTGATTGGCCCACATCTGCGCTAAGTTTGCGAGATTGTCGTCCCAAAACTGCAGAAATGTAAATAAGGCTCAAAATGAGAGCTTTTGGTAACAAAGAAGAGGGATTGATCACATCTCCACCCTACTACAGTCACGAATAGAGTTTTAAAGAAGCGACTTGAAACAAGCTTAATAATAATGATGATAATACTAATACTATAATAGTCCACATTCTTTTTTTATTGAACAAAATCCTTTTTTCCTTTGGAATAACAAAATAGGCCTTATCAAGCTTTCTCATATACCTTTAGCACTAATCAGTTATTTTTTACCTTTGAGACCTCAGTTGGTTTTTTGCCGTAGTCTTTGTCATACTTTCCAATCTCTGCCTCCGTTGCATTTTTCGATGCCGACTACGACCGTCTAAGTCAAAATGATGGCCGATTGAAAGTCTTATTTTAGATTATGCCTACTACCAATTGTATGCGTTGGGCAATTTGATTTGCTAAACCCAAAACTGAAGAAAAAAAATTGAAGGCCGCGAGCAACACTTTTTTTTTTTTGGGTGGAATACGACCCGCTGCATACCCACAGGCTGTGCAACAGGTGTCCAAAAGCGTTATGATTTCTCATTTTCCTTCTCCTGACGACCTTGTTTTTGTTTTATCGTTGTTATGTGTGTGTGGTGTCATTGTTTGTGTGACTCACCAGATACTCCATGTCAGCAGCAGGCGGCTGAACCATTCCACGAAACTTGTTGTGTTCATCTAAGAATTTCTCTTTGTCTTCAGGGGAAAGTTCTGTCAGGGCAAAATCTCCACTTGAAGGCTTAACTTGGGTCAGTGCCGATGCCATATCATTCTTTCTGAACAGCACAGAAAAACTTACGCACAAAAATGCGCAATACCTCAGACAATTCTGTAAGCTGGTCCTGCTTTGGAAAACCATAGTGGGCGCCTTTAAATTACAGTAAAGAGGGTAAGACGCACTTTGTAGCCAGAAACTGACTTTACAACGAACTGGTGACTGATCCAAGAAGCAGGATAAAACAAATATGCGCTTTGAGGTTGCTAATGTACTGAAAGCCTTTTTTTTAGTTAAATTAATTCATTCGATCACACGGTGAAACCGAAACCACCTCATTTGGAATTAAAAGAGGTGTTCTGTTCATTTTAAATAGAACGATTCCCGCTTTTCCTTTAAGTGCAACTCAATGGTTTGAGTATTTCGAAGCCAACTGAAGACTCACGCCTGAAGTGGTGATTGTATGGAAAGCAAAGCCAACGTAATATCTTCAGTTTTATCCTTTATCGTTTAGCAGGTTTTCGTTTCATTTGCTTTGTGTTTGTTGTATCATATTTATGGCGTTCTGAGTTCTTTCTTAATGCTATTGCGGGTGAACTGATTGTTTTGTGTTTCGGTACCTGTCCAGCAACAAAATGCTGTCACGGTAGGTTCTCACTGTATAAGACCAGAACGTAAATTATCATCAGTGAGTCAAAATAAATAAACAAATAAAGGCTGGCAATGTTAAGTTCCTCTTAAAATATACCTTAGTGTCTTTCATTTGCATAAGAACAATATTTAACAATATATGAAAAGAGCTAAGATATCCAACAGAACAGGGCCGCGCATAATAAATGTTGGGGTTGTATGGAAGTCGTACCTAATAAAGACTATAAATACAGAACCTGTAAGGTCACTTATTTTCTACACTGACCTTATACTCTTTTTATTTTTGAACTTATACTATTTTTTTGATTTGTTAACTTTTAGGAATTATACATGTCATTACAAAGTTTTGCCGTCGTGAATACACTGCAGGTATTACCCTTCTATGATCTTGATGACAGGGAATTTAGCTTTGTGATTGGTAATTGGACTCGACAATTTGATGAATTAATGTTGTCTGATCTCTATAACCTACCTAACCCAGATAAAAATGATGAAGCTGACCCTGATTCAATGTTTATCAATCCACAGTCTGAGTACTGTAGTGTATCAAAACTGAATAATATATCCAATACTACTACTAGGTACTTCCCTCTAAGGAATACAACACGTCATTTAATAGGGTTAGGTTCAGTCTCGTTAAACTTCTTATATTGCGGTGGGACTGTTTGGTTGAAATTGACCCCAACAATAACAGAAAGCACATCATGATTGACTTTATCTACAAAACATCCGACTGCAACCGTGGATTAAGAATTTACACTTAAATTTGATGAATTTTTAAACAAATTTAATCCAGAAAAAATATGATAGGTATATAATGGATGATATGAGTATTGACCTTCTGAAGTATCATTCACACCAGCAAACAGAGAGATACCTTGATATGATCTACTCCCTTGACCTTTTACCAGTAATGACTAAGCCTACTAGAATCACTAGTCATACAGCGACATTGATAGATCATATCTATACCAACACTGTTAATAGAATGACCTCTGCGATTGACACAGTTGATATCTCGGACCATTTGCCAGTCTTGTATGGTTGACACACCTTTCACAAAGCAAAATAGACAAAATATGTATTTTAGAGACTACAGTAAACTAACCACAGAATCATGCCTCCATGATATTCATACAATTGACTGGAATGCGATTACTGAACAATGCAATGATTTGCATGAAGTAACAGCTTACACTATTGATGCAATTGAATTATTGTTGAAAAACATGCACCAGAAAGAAAACTGTCAGGTCAACAAGAGGAATCGCTAAATCTATTAAATCTAAGCGCACTATGTATAAACCCATTTTTTATCTAATGATACAACCAAAATAGCTAAATTCAAAAAATATTCAAATAAGCTCAACCAGCTTAAAAATATTAGTAAGAAAACATATTTCTGCAGGCACTTTGAGATGTGTAAAAGTAATTTAAAAGCTACTTGGAAACTTATTGGCACACTGATAAAGAGAGAGACAAAAAGCCAGACTACTCCTCTAAGAGTAGCTAGGAATAACAAGATATATACCAATAATATAGATATTGCAGATCAGTTTAATAAACATTTTATTAGTGTAGGCCCAAACTTGGCCAGTAAAATTGACAAAAGCAATGAAAATCCTACACAATATATCTCGTCATCTTCAATTAACAGTTTTGTTATGGAAAATGTCACAGAAGCTCAGGTTTCTAATTTGTTCAAAAACCTAGATACAAACAAATCATCAATTGAACGGCTTGGAAAGTGAAATTTCGAGGACGTTTTTGGACTTTTTACATTTAGGGCATGAATTTTTCGTCATTTCAGGCCATGGAACCTAAAAATGAGCCTAGCTAGCTGTAAAAAGGGGCAATACGGAGGCAATACGTCCTAGCCGGCATGATCACATGCTGTTTACGGAAAATTCCCTTATCCATGTCAGGAAATTCTGTATTTTAAAGCCTCCCCTAGGGCATGACTCAGCAACTGAGGACATTTCTGCTACGTTTTCAGTGTTGGTTAGCATGCAAGGAATTTTCCCATGCTTATCGTCAATGATTTGCCCACTGGTAATTGAGGGGATCGCCCCAGAGTGGTTTTGCATTGAAATTGTTATGCAACAGAGTTTTGCGTGCCCTGTAAGCATAATTTGAGTTTCCGTGACCTTCTCACCGAGGCCGCGAGAAGCCTAGGTCCTAGTAATAAGTAATTCATACCCAGCAAAATCTCCGGCATGCCGGGCATACCAAATTTTCTGGCATGCCCGGCATGCCAAATTCTCTGGCATGGCGGGCATTCCAAAATCGGTCTCTGGCATGCCCTCAACGTACAGGTTATAATTCCTTGAATCTACAGACATTTTAAGCCTGACTAAAAATAAAAACTAAGCAAATCACCGTGCTTATCTTTTGATGTACGGTTAGACGATGACGTCATTGCTATTCCTTTCATTTTCATAGATTTGGTTGTCTCAGTGAAGCTTAAATAACAAAAGCTCTAATTTTCACAAGAAAGTAAAACCCTGAGGGATTCTGCCGTAGTAATAAAACAGCGTCATTGTGAAGATGACCTGTTGGGGGATTGTAAAAACTCCTCACCCCCTTTAATGAGTCTTTAATAGGATTCCCATTTCACATTGCCAATAAAATGGAATTGACTGAAATCAGTGAAAAGAGAGACAGAGACTATTTTCATTGTATAATAAAATGTATCTATGTTCCAAGAAAGCTTTTAAAAATACAAGGTTATAGAATACGTATCTTTCAAAGTTCATTACAAACTGAGCTAAGCCCCCAAATCACTGTTCATCATTCAGTAAATTGTGATGTTTGACAATGCAATGTGCTTGAATATAACGTTGCAATTACAAATCTCTCTAACGCAATTTTCCCTACGTTAGAAAAGCTGTTTTGATCTTGTTTCATATTTTGATAAGGAGTCTGAGTTCCTCTTTCTTGTTTTGTAGACTTGCCAGGGATTAGTGTTTTTGTGTCATTACCAGTGTCTGTGTTCTTTGTTTTTAACTCAAAGTAAGTCAGTAATAACTGACAGTATCCTGCTCTCTAGAAAAGTAATTATCTCCTCGTCATGTCTGGAAGTTACCTGTAACAAAAAAGAATGGAATGTTAACACATGCAAGGGGAATATGAAAAAAAAGAAATAGAACATGTAAACTCAGCTTCTCTTAACATATTTTCATACTGGCTTGTTGAGTCTGTTAAAGGTCGGAACTAATTGTCTGAGGCTAATTTCTCAATCGGTGTATAAAAAAGTGAAGCTATCAAATGAGAAGTTTATAAAGAATAAAAATTATTAAATTAAAAGCTCATATAATTAGGAAAATTCCTATACGAAGACAATGCTAGTGACATTAAATTGATGGGATAAAATTCTCACAAAATATGTCGAATAAAAGCCTCATTGTTTGCTTTTGTTTTTGCGTAAAGGTAAATTTTTCGGCCCACAAAGCAAAGTTGAAAAAACGACTAAATCTTAGTTTTTACATTGAACATGTTTATTCCAGCCAGGTTGTTTAAGCTTTATACTAAATAGAATTTTTTGCATTTTAGCGTCCTATAAATTTACCAGAATCACCTCTCAGAGGCTTACTGTAACAAAGCATTTTGTAGTACACTCGTAGACAAGCAATTGGATGAGATGTCCAAAAGAAAAATTAGTTTTGTGGACCTAAACGCACATTCACAGACTGCTTATATTGAGTTGCTTACAACTTTGCATTGACATCTGGTGCATGTTCATTTTCTAAAAGCGAAATCAAAATCTGATTTTGGCATTTGATTTACGGATATTTTATTTTGTCTCCAAAAGTGTGAAAGACAATCAAACGGATATTACAATCAACAACAGTCACACTATGCAGCAAAAATAAGTAACTTTACCAGTACAGTGAAAAAATATAACCGTAGGTGCCAAAAATAATTATGCTCGAGCTATAAAATTAGATCTGACTTTTTTTAGCTTTGGTTTCTATATTTTTTAAGTTTTCTCTGGTCTTCTTAGCAGCAGAAGAAGATTACAAGACGTACAAACAGAAACAATCCCAAGTGAACGAGTTAACAACCACTTATGCCGCAGTTCTTAGGCATGCTCAACAGCAAGATAAACTGAATGCCATAAAGCTAATTCACGGGATTTGTTCGATATCCAGACTTTTTCTTTACAAATTAAATTTGTACTTACAGTCTCTGGCAGAATCCTTTTCTTGTCCATCATTCACCAACATCTCAACAAGGCACCGCAGAAAAAAAAAAAACAAACAAGTGCGAAGAGACATGGCGACATCGTGACGCCACAACTGCCACGCTACAACAAACTAGATTCACCGTCATCCGAAAACACTTCTGCGGAAATTGGGCCGATTTCGTGCGTGCTCGGGGTATCTTCGGATGAAGCAGATGACGTTGCTCATAGGACTATCGTCAGCAAGGAGTAAAACAGTTTGCGAGATTCGCATAGCCGAAATAGTCGACCAGAAGCGCACTGAAAACCTAAGCAAAATCTCTCTGAGAAGGCAGTCCAAATTCACCAAATCAGAACGTCTTTGTAGTATTAACGGCGTACTCTCGTACTGACTTGAACGACCTGGAAAGCTTAATTTTCACCAGTCTTTTAATGCTGTTGACCGGGAAACATTCCGACGCGATAAAACTTAAGCATGGTTAAGTTTATACTGAGAAGATTTGTTATCTTATTGTTTAAAACCCTTTTCCGCGATCAAATTTAAATCTGGACCCAGAAATGTCAGTATCGGTTTGAAGTAAAAGGATTAATCTTTGATTGCAAGTGAAGTATTCTATTTTATGCATGAATAATGTTGTTTTGTTGTGCTTTTTATTTATAAATCCAGGCTTCTGTCTTCAGTTTTGCCAGTCAATCCCGTTACACACATTGTGACAAACATGACTTTTTTTGTTATCATCTGCATTTATTGCCAGGCATGAAACCTGTAACTTCAAGCTCCCTAAGATATATTGGGCGATTATATGTGATGCTGAACGAAGCGAACATCAAAATCAGTCTTGCTGGGCATGCCAATTTCATGCCCGGCATGCTGGGCAACCAAACCAACTCACCATCGGCATGCCCGGCATGCCAAACCAGAGGAGCAAAAACTGGGAATGAATTATCAACCCGGCGAGAGATCTGGGACCTAGGTTTAGCTGGGTCAATTTTAAGGTCAATTTTGGGCTGCGATGGCATGAACCCATTTTTTCCATGCCTATGAGATGTTATTTCTAAGTGCTAATGTTCCCTTGAATTTTGTCATGCCTAAATATATAAAATTTTCCCTCTCTCATTAATCCTCAGCCTGGATGCGATTTTTACGCTCGCTAGGCATGTTCAACTGAAAATCATCCCCATACCCGCATTCAAAACAAAATGCTATCAAATTTTAGTTTCCAAGCCTTTATTGGCATACCTAACAAACTAATAAAAACAGCTGCTTAGCCATTATCTGTTCCATTCACGCAAATTTATAATCAATGGATTAAAACTGGTATAGTTCCAAATATATTAAAAGTTTCACAGGTTACTCCAGTTTACAAAAATGGTGATGCAGCTGACCCAGCCAACTACAGGCCTATTTCAACTCTCCCATCTTTTAGTCAGGTTTTAGAAAAGTTAATTTATAACCAACTATACAACTTTCTTGAAAAATGTAGCGTTTTGTATAAGTATCAATTCGGATTTAGGAAGGGATACTCCACTGAGCAGGCTATCTTTTGAAATTACTGAGTCACCTAAGAAGCCTGTGGATACAAAAATTGGTTACCTGCGGTCTTTTTTTTGACTTTTCAAAGGCATTTGACACAATTAACCATGGTACTCCGTTATCGATACTCTATAGATATGGTATACCTGGAAATCCTCTTAGATGGTTTGAAAACTACTTATACAATCGTAATTAGGTTGTCAAAATTGGTGACACTATATCCAGCAGCCAGATAAGACTATTATCTGTGGTATACCTCAAGGGTCAACTTTGGGTCCATTGTTACTTCTGCTTTATAATGCAGAAAAAATCAGTACTCTGCACTTCTTAAATCTGCACGTATGAATTATTATTCAAACCTAATTGATCAGTGTGCGGGTGACTCTCGCAAGCTATTTCGTGTGGTTAATTCCTTGTCCAGGGAACCACCTGAGATGGCTCTTCCAGAGCACGATGATCCCACTAAGCTAGCAGACGAATTTGGCACCTTCCGCGATAAAATTGGAGTCATAAAGGAAAATGTTCACAAGTTTCAAGTTTAAGAGCCTCGACTTGCTCCTGTTACTCCAAAGGAGAATCTAGAGAATTTTTTTTCGCTGTCCATAGGAGAAGTGTGTAAGATTGTTCGAGAATCCTCCAATGCTTCTTGTCGGTTGGATCCTGTTCCTACATGGCTAGTGAAGTCCTGTCTTGATGTATTAGCGCCCTCTATCACTGAGATGGTTAATCCTCTCTCTTCTCAGTGGTTGTGTTCCAGAAAATTGGAGAACCGCTGTTGTCATCCTTCTATTGAAAAAAACCTGGACTTGATTTGGTCTACAAAAATTTCCGTCCAGTCAGTAATCTTCCATTCATTTCCAAGGTAGTGGAAAAGGTAGACTGTTCACAGTCCCCTATTTTTCTGTGGGATCGTTGAGATCGAGCGCGTCTTACCGTTAATAGCGGCCATCTTGATTTTCAGATGTACCGAGGGGGCGGGCGTCGGGATTACAGCTCTAGGGGGAGGGGGGCGAGAAAAATAGAGGGACTGTACCAACATCACTGCGACTCGCGTTCAAGGAGCGCGTTGCTCCAGCAACGCAGCCATCTGATTGGTCATTCGACAATAGAGGTTAATCTGCGTTGACAACACGTTTGCTTCACACTGACAAACTGTTGACAAGTCGACAGTTCTAAAAATGGCTTTCGCGCGCGGGGGATCAATTTCAGATGTATCGTTTTCAGATAGATTAACTGAGCGCCTTGGAGGTTTAGTTTTGAAGGACAAACAAGAAGAAGCTTTGAAAAGTTTGCTGGATGGCAAAGATGTGTTTGCTGTACTACCCACAGGCTTCGGGAAGAGGTTAATATATCAAAGCTTTGTCATTGCAAAAGAAATGGACGGCTGTGTCACTGATCCGTGTTGTTTAGTTATCGTCCCGCTTCGCAGCATAGCAGAAGAGCACGTTAACTACAACGATTTTGGCACGACAGCCAAAGTTTTCGAGAAATCCAGCGAAGCCTTGAAGGACATTAAAAGCAACAGATATGAGTTAATCTATACCTCCAGATATAAGTTAATCTATGGACTTGTTTTTGGAGACTGCTTAGGCATTGGCGAACTGTAGGGCAGGGTCTTCTTGACATTTCTTAGAGGAGAAATGACATTCAACCTTTTGAAGCGAGGATCTTCGCCACTTTCCACGCAAATGTCGTTTTCAGAATCCAATGCTGCCTTTATAAATTCGCATATGGTACTGGCATTCCTGATTTTCATGGCGCATTTTGCGCAAACACGGGAAGACTTCTTCGTAGCTTGCGGGAGAACTACTCCGACATGCTTTCCAACCAGCTCAGCTAGGGGAGTGCTGCTAACTCCCGATTTCTGCGGAATTTTAAACAAATTCTCCGTGGAAACACGGTATCTGCCAGAAGACTTAAAATCAACGTAACAAAGACGACACGTATTAGAAATATTAGATATTAGAAATATCCTACTTCTTAGCTGGTGGTTTAACCGTTTTTTTTTTTGGTGTCGAAGAAAGCGTGTTCACCGCCTCCATTGGAAAACGGTGATGTTTTGATCACGCAACTTTGATGTATGAAATGTACACGTGGGTATTTTTATTTGGCATGTTCTTCATCAGAGGCGGAGTTTGTTAATTAATGGGGGATAGGCGTTAAATTCCTGTCACGCCCCCTGAACGCGAGTCGCAGTGATGTTGGTACAGTCCCTCTATTTTTCTCGCCCCCCTCCCCCTAGAGCTATAATCCCGACGCCCGCCCCCTCGGTACATCTGAAAATCAAGATGGCCGCTATTAACGGTAAGACGCGCTCGATCTCAACGATCCCACGGAAAAATAGGGGAATGTGAACAGTCTATGGAAAAGGCTGCAGTTCAACAACTTCTCGTCCACTGTGAGAAAAATGCCCCTCTTCCTAGATTCCAGTCCGCTTCCATAAGTATCACTCGACAGAGACTGCTCTATTATGGGTTCAAAACGACATCTTAATGAGTATGGATACTAAGGAAGTGACTCTTCCCGTACTTTTGGACCTAAGTGTTGCTTTTGATACCATTGAACATTCCATTCTTCTGAAGTCGTTGGAACTGCTTTAAGTTGGTTCGACTCATTTCTATCTGGTCGCAAGCAACGTATGCTTGTCGGTGATAAGACTTCTGACGACTTCAATCTGAACTGTGGAGTCCCCCAGGGCAGTTGTATTGGGCCTATTTTATTTACTCTTTACACACTGTACGTCTCCCGCCTCTTGAACATTATCTCTCAGCACCTCCCTTCCGTCCATGGTTATGCTGACGACACCCAGATTTAGCTCTCCTTCCGACCTTGTTCTATCCATTCGGAAATTAACGCTATCTCTGTAATTGAAAAGTGCATCGCTGATGCCCGCTCTTGGTTTATTATTGGAAATCGTTTAATGATCAATGACGCGAAAACTGACTTTCTAATTATTGGCAGCCGTCAACAACTTGAAAAAACATCTAATATTGAATTTATTATCATTGGTGACACCGTCATTAAACCTTTAGAAAGCGGTCCTGGTTCGATGCTCAAATGCGAATGAATGTTCACATAGGCAAGATTTGTAGCAAGGCTTTTCGCGGACTATACAACATAAGACAGATCAGAAAATTCCTTAACGTGCAATCTGGGGAAGTGCTTGCAAAACTAGGCTGAATAGGATCCGGGCTAAACAAAATAAATGCATTCGTTTAATTTTTTTGCCCACAGCAGAGAGAATGCTACGTCTTACAATAACGTTTTTGGATATCCTAAAATTTGATAACATTTTCAAACTTAAAGTAGCACTCTGTGCACGTATATAAAATCATTAATGGACCATTAGGCATCCCAACAATATTCTCTGGAACTCTATCTCTAGCTTCCGACTTCCATAGTCATAATACTAAATTTGCTTCTAATCGTAACTTCCATAGGCCACAAATAAATAACAACTATGGAACTTTCACTTTTTCTTTAATTGCGTCGAAAATATGGGATACTATTCCACTGGAGCTTAAGAAACTGTTACTACCGCTTCTCTAAACACTTCAAGTTGTTTCTGCTAAATTCGCAATCTGTTTCCTAGAATATATTGATTTAGGAATTAAGCTTATTTTGAATGAATAATGAAACAATTAATGAATTCGGCTTTCGTATCATCTGAAGAATTAGGGAGTCCTCGGAGGTTGTTATCCATAATTCTTCAGATGATACGAAAGACGAATTCAATAATGGTTAATATTAGTACAGGTGTATGAGGAAAATATGTGACTTCAACTGAGGCTAGGTTAAACCACATAAAGTAAATAAACTACAGATGAGATTACCATACTATCGTATTTATTAAAACACCGTTTGCAAAATGAAAAGACACAAATAAGCTTACAGATTAACTTTAGTAGTATTTTTCGCTTGATGGAATGTTTAGAATTACAGTTTAATCGAATAGAAGAGGTGATTTTGTAAACTCAACATTTCCTATAGAGACGAATTTTCCCCAGAAATCAAATTCAATGAAATAAAAGCAATCTTTTCGAAAACTCGAGATTTCAATTCAACAGGAAAAAGAATCAAAACTACAGAGAAACGGTGCCTTACCTCGAGCAACCAGGCCACCACTGTCTGCATGCACTTACGAAGGACAACACAAGGGAGTGCACAGGAAAACGTTTTCACTAACTTGGCGAGTCAACAGACGAAAACAAAGCTTTACTTTCCCTCTCAGGCGGGAAAGCACAATTTAAACTTAGGCCGATCCATATGAAATATTAGGCTATTGTTTGCGAACGGTTTTTTTTTACTGCGATTTGATTTACAATGTTTTAAAATTCTGTAAAGATCGAACTTTTGCGCATGTACTGTTTACCAATTTTCCACGCATGATTTGATCAAATTGAACTTACATGGTTTCCTTACTGATTTTGTTGAGATCCTTTTTAGACTTCAATCTCGGTGAGTAGTGGCTTTTGGAATATTTACCTCGCCGTGGATATTCAGCTTCTATTCACCTTGTTTTCAAAGAATTATTGTTAATTGTACAATTGTCAAGCGGGAAAAGGTGTGATCCACAAGATTCCTGGTCGTGCCCTTATATCAGTCTTCATTTAAATGCTAACTTCAATAGGAAGCAAGGACGCTGATCATGTAATTGAACAATCTAAACAAAATTAATAGGCAGGACTCCCGTAAAGCATTCTGCCCCCAAATAAATCAGATGCAAGATATTTTTACGTGCGGGTAGGAGCACTTCAAAAGGATGAGACAAACTTATTACTTGGTTCATCAGAATTAGGGTAAACCAAGTGCCGTTAATTTTTACCTGAAAAGTGTCTTGTGTTGCAACACAAACCATAAAAGTAGAGAGAGGATAGTCGAGAGTTTCTATCTTGGACTCTCATTTTTATCTCGTGTTAAACGATGATCACCATGCATTAGATAAGAGGCCCTCAAAAGCCTTAGTTACTGACCCGTTGATTTATAAGAAGAAATCGGGGTTAATTTAGCCGTTTAATCTAACCTTTTAAACAGGTACCTGAGACTTTGGAGTATTTATCCAATTCTTCTTTGATATTGAAACTTCATCGCTTGAAATTTATTTTTTTAACTTGTAAATTAAGCCCTCATTTAATTAATGTCTCGTTCTATACCCGATCCACTATACAGTGGTGCTAAATTTGTCGCCCCGTAGTGTGTAGTTTTGGCATACCATTCTAATAATGCCCTCAGAAAAAAGAAAACGAATAGGCCTCATGATTAGGTCATTCCCGGACCACATGCTAAGTGAATAGCCTCTAGTTTAAAATTAATATAAAACTGACAACCAATGAGCAAAACGGAGCTAACATCACGACTTATTCATGTTTTGCGGACAAGAAAAATCGAGTAGCTACCAAGGCATGTTCTCGAAATTAACTTCCGTAATATTGTGCTTTATCTTCCAGTTTCTATCTGAGCAGAGGGCTGTTAAAGCAGCCAATGTCGACCTGACTCCACCGACGAGAGCAGATTTTGCCACTTGCACGTTAACGCAGGAGTTTAAAGAGACGTTTGTGGAAGAACATAACAGACATCGGTCACATGTGCAACCCCCTGCTGCAGACATGGAATACTTGGTGGGTGTTTAATTAAAGTTCAGTTTTTTAAAAAATTCTTTGGAGGTTAACATCTTATTTATTCGGGTCGCTTAAGGTACATCATAGTCAGATTCGCGGGACTGCATTTCCGTCATTTGACACCATTAGAATGCAAAATTGATTTTTACTATTACAGCAAAAGTTTTAAACGTCCGGTCCAATTTCGAAGTTTATTTTTTACATATTCTTAGACCGCATGCCATCGTTACGTCAATTTTATTGACGTTCCTCTCATAGGCCAAGGCAAACGCCCCCTAGAATTTTCTCATGAAATTTCGGTTACTCCATTTCCTCGAACTTTCGATCGGACCCATCAAGGTAGCTAACACTTTCGAGAAGACCAAAATTCCCCCAAGACATCTGAACAGCTAAATAGGCTTTTTAAATTTATCAAACAGGCAATTCTGACGTACTTGGAAAATTCGGCCATTACGTCCAATAGTAGCCCAGGTAACCGGCGTTTGAGAGGATGATATGGCCTAAGAGAAATATTATCCGTCAGAAACGGATAGGTCCATATGGCCAGAAATTCCGGACATTTGAGCCCGCATTCTATCTGCGGTCTTACCACTAAAATAAAGATGGCGGACAATACGAGTCGCCGTCGATCAAGGAATGTTCTTGATTACCTTTAGCTAAATGCCCTTTCTTCTGTCGTTCTTTACAACACATCCAAACGAAAGAAGACATAGCTGCAACAGGGCTCTTGTAATAGGCGTTCTTGCTTTGCTCCATGCAAACATCGGAAACAATCCTATCCGATGTGTACAGTGAAAATTATGTCTTCTGATGAACATGTTGCAAGCAGTAATCATCGCTAACACTTACAGGGTTCTTAAACTTCTCAATTTGAATTAAATCTAAGTTATCCGACATTTTTACAAACAAAAACCGATCCGGTCTAGTGGTTGCGTCCATGGGGATGTTTACTGGCCAAAAGTACTCTCTATTTTCCTTATATCCCACAATTCTCTGTAGCATTAGAAAGCTTGTTTTTCACTAAAAATTTTGATACCAAACATGGCGGAGTTTGCTGAAAATTGCGAGTTTTTTGCCCAAAAATATGGCACGTGGTTCTCGGATCAACACAAACAAGACGCTCGCGTGGCATTTGATATCTTCTCTTTTGGTAGAACTGATTTGTGCTACTCTGAACTGTTTTTGAAGGCAATTAGCAGGGCGATTAAATCAGTATGGAAGCTGAAAATTGGTCAAATAGTACACCATACGGTGCTTTTCCTCAAGCGATCGCGGCACTTGGGATATCCCGATTATGTTGTCTGCTATAGCGGATCAAAATCTGTTTGGGATGCAAATATTGGATTTCAAGCCTCTGTAATATAGAGCGTTGTATGAGCCAAGCTTCGAAAATAAACATTGATGAAAAGCAGGGCCAGTGACATTTGTTGATGAAAAGCAACTAATCAGAATAACCGAGGAAACTTTCAAGAACACGACCGCATCGCGGCACTTGTTCCCGGTAAGCCAGAAATTGCTCTATTTTATTTTGTTTTATTTCTGCCATACATTTCCTTTGAGTGTTTGGCGGCCATATTGCCGAGTAATCGCGCGCGTGCGCCGTTGCGTTGTCCGGAATTTCTGGCCATGGCGGCGGCGGCATTTCAAGAATGCATATCCGGTGTTTAGATTAATTACAAGCCAATTTCGAGTCTTCCGATGTTGTCAGTGCGTCTTATACACGTGCTGACAGACGTATGATTCGTTCCTTTTTTTACCTTAACAAGTTTTGACTTAGGAAGGATTGGTACCTCACATTTTGAAATTTTCCTATCATAAATTGAGTCTCGTTGCACTTTTCCTTCATTTGAAATCATGATCTCAGACCAATTCTCTCGGTCAGCTAACCAAGTATGTCTACACTTTTGGTATTTAATTCGTTAGAAGAAGCTGCTGGACGTGGAGGGAAGGCGTTAGAAGTTAGAATCAGTTTCTGCAAAAAGAATAATATAAAAGAGCTGTGGAAGGATATTGCTGGTTTTCAGTGTCACGCCATTCAAAATAGATGAAGATAAAAATCAAAACCATTCAATAGATAAAGTCCAGAATCTGGGAAATGAAAGGAGGTACATATGCAAAGACCCTCGCCAAGATTCAGGTCAGAGGAATAGTTCGTATACGAGATATCAGAAGAAATGTTTTACCCAAATTTATAGAGATTTGTATGGAGACGCCATGCTGGTGCTCACCTGGATGAGCTCCAACATGGCGGACGGAAACCAACAGAAACATCTGTTACCGAGTTCTGCTGCAAAGGCGTGAAATTATTCTTCCAGAAACTCATAAACATTAAAATAATACTTTTTCCAATACATGAACTGTTTAGATGGCAAAATTTCCTGAAATAAGTAATTTTTTAACCTACATGACAGCTCTCTTGGCCGTCATGTAAATGCTGCGTCACGCAAAAGCTTACAAATTCAAGCGTACTCTATCACAAAATCAAGAACCCTTTTGAAGCGAAAATTTGTTTGACAATTAGTTTTCAGCTGCTCTAATGCATCGTGAAAGTAAAATCTCGGTAGGACGGATAGTTTTTTAGTTTGAATTTTAGTGACGTCATGTGAAAACCAACAATAGAGTTCTTGTACCTCTCTTTATCAAATGCCTGAAATTCACGAAATTTTGGGATTTGGTTAGCATATCCAGGAAGAACAAGAAGAAAAATGGGCACTTGCTAAAAATCAGCCCGTTAGTGCAAATTGGTGAGCGGAGATGTAACAACAGTTATTTACTCCGATATTTTTGTCCATTGTTGTCAATTGCATTATCAGCTTTGCCAGCCAACTAATTCTCAGTTTCTCATTTTTTCTATATTTCCCCTAAAAAAATTAAAAGGTGCACTTTTGTTTCTTTCTTTTCTTCATTCCTTAATCCTCAAAACCAAAGATCCATCTGAATTTGTCTCTCGAACCTGGACGACTGATATAGTCGTCTAGAAGAATAATCTGTCTCAGTCTAAACTACAAATTCGGCAAGAACGTGAGCACTGCGAAGTCACGCAGTTATTGTAAAATATCATGTAGACCTCTAACGGATCATCGAAATAACCCAATGAATAACCATTAGTCAATGATAATGTTTTAATTTCAAAAGTAGAGCATTATGGTGTTCGAGGCACTGTACTTAGTCGGTTTGAAAACTATCTAGCCAACAGACAACAATATGTGAAATTTAATGATATCCATTCGAAGTCTTACCAAATCAAGTGTGGGGTGCCTCAGGGCTCTATACTAGCCCCCCCTGCTATATGCATGCAATGTGTCAAAGGTTGTGGACTTTATTCTTTTTCATGGTGACACAAACATATTTTTTCCCAAAAAGATTTCAATTTACTTTCTGACACCTTAAATTCTGAAATGTTAAAATTGACATAGTGGTGTCGACCTAATAAGATGCACTACGTTGAATGTAAAAAATCGAGTTTTAGGGTTTTCAGACCACGCCAAAAGAAGCAACCACTCGATGTATATCTATTAGAATTGACAACAATTATAATAATGTTGAGTTTGTGAAAGAAACCTAGTTTTTTTAGGTGTTATCCAGAATGAGCATTTGTCATGGAAGCCTCGCATTCTTAGCGTTTCTAGAAAAAAATATTAAAGTCTGAATAGGTGTTATTTTCAGTGTGGGGATCGACATATCGCTGCAATTTAAGTCGTATTAGAGCGACTTTCGTATGACCTTGAAATGAAAACGCGCGAACAAAACAGAAACAACAAACGAATGGAAATAGAGCGATTTGATTGGTTTATCGAACGGAGACAAACGCGCGTGGCTTTTGGTTGGTTAAGCGAACGCTCGCGTAAAAAAACTTCATGCCCGAGAACTTTCTAGAAATCAATGGATCCTTCGCTTTGACGTCATACTGCAACACGATTGGCCAATCGAACAATGCCTTCTCCATATTAGGGTTTTCTTTGGCGGGAAAACGAAGAGTCCATGTTTTGATCTTTTCATCCATTGGCTTATGAAACAGATGACGAACACTTACCGAAACCATTTTTCAAGGTCACACGAAAATCGCTCTATCATCCTGCATGTCATACTGATGTTCTTTTCAAAGAACGGGAGGTTTACTTACCGGTTAGTCACTGTATTTGGTTCTGTAAAGGGAGATTAACACAGCCTACATGTACCTTTATGACATATGTTATTACAGTAAGCGTTACTCGTCATCGATCAGAGCTGTCGTTTAGAAAGGGAGGAGACCATCGGTGAGGCTGAAGTAGGAACCCTCTGCGCCTTGCCTTACTTCAAAGCTAAAAGAAGCCTAAGAAATTATATTTAACTGAGAAAATTTAACTGGTTTGTCCTAACTAAAATACGTATCAGTCCTTAATGAAAACAATTGGGCTGATCAATAATGCAGACCAAATTGTACGCTGCACTTCCCTTATTTACTAATTCTAGCCTCCATCCTTTTACCTTCATCCTTCTTTCACTTCCAGATCTCTTAAACGAGAAGCATACAATGTTTTTATTGCTACTAACTTTCATTATAATTCAATTTTATTTTTGACACTCTTAGTTCTGGGATGAAAATCTAGGGAATCTGGCTCAGATGTGGGTCAACAGATGTCAATGGTATCATGGTTTTCTATCTTTTGGCGAAGAATATCCACTTCCTTTGAATTTGACAGGTAGAATGGGTGAGTGTCTACAAATTACTTGAAAACTTACATATCATTCTTTGATTATAGTCGTTAAATATAATTATTTAATCAGGCCTGCCGGAGCGATGTGCATGCAGAGTTAACAAAAACGGCGGACGATGTCACCACTACACAAAGACGTAATCATGATAACCAAATTACTGTATAAAAAAGATGGCAAAAAAATCCAACTTAATGGATGTCAACTGTTTTCGAAGTGTAGGACTGCCCAGAGCGGTCTGGTTAGGCTATTTGAAGATATTTGTAATGGATACAAACAAAAATTAAATTCAGCGCTTGAATTAAGAATTATGCATAGCTCGGAGGGTGCACGACCGCCAAGGCCACCCTCCAATTAGGTCATTTTCAAGTTCACCCGGGCCTCTGTTTCAAAACGAGGTTAGGTGCTCAGCCTTTGATATGGAAATCATTTTTTATTCTCATTCAAATAAAACTCATTTTCACAAAAAAGGTTGCGCACCGAGCCTCATTTTGAAAGTGAGGGTTTTTGGAACTCGGAAGTGGCCTATTGCTTTATCTTAATCTTCGCATCATACTCAGCCTCATTTAGTAGTTGTTAAATGCCCATAGCTGCATGTAATCTGTAAACATAAAGAAGTCATGTGTTCCTCCGTAATAAAAAACCTTTCTTTTTAATAACTGATGACGGTGGGGTGAGCTGTAATACCCAAGCAAAATAAGAGTAAAAATTCACGGTTCTTGGAAGTCCCCGCGCTTTAAATGTGAACAAACTATCTCATAATCAGGTTTTGGGTTTTGAGGCTATGTTCTCATTTGAAGCCTGGTCACGATGCGCGAATACATGGTGAAGTAGACCCTGTATTCGGGCCCTAAAGTGAGCACCGAGTATAAGCACACGGTTCTGAGTCATTACCAGGCAGTCCGTTGTGTTGCATACCCATAACAACCTGCCACAAAATGCCATAAAAGGAGCAAACACATTTACATATCGGGTACCCCGGAAGTTGTGAACCCAACACCATTTCAGTTCTGCCGGTACCCAGCCAAACATCTGTGTTCGGGTACAAAGCGTGAAAATTTCGGAATCCTTTATTTCCACCGTTTCTGTTTGTCTAGGATTTAACTCTGCCGAAAAAATTTCTGAATGTCATGGACTCCTGTTAGGCCAACTAAAAACTGGGAAATGACTGGCGACCAAGTTTGAAAATGTAGCACGCAAGATTACACGTACCGAATTTGGCAATACAAATGGTCAACGTACCTGTACCAAGCGGTCCGTTAGTCATTCCTCATGATCAAAAGTTACTGCTTTTCATAGCTTAACATACTAAGCTGCCTCTTTTCTGAATCGTCCTCAGCTCTCTTTGTGTAGATGTGTCCAATGAACTTCATGTTCCTCTGTCAAATTGTATTTGTCAGTGAGATCTTTTCACTCTTACAGAATTTGTTATTTTCTGGTTTATTTGTTGTTGCTTTTTTAATTTCCGCTTATTCTCATTCTCAGAAGTGGATAATTTGGCGAATAGTACTGTTAAACGATCATATGTTCTAACCGAAGTTTGCATTTAATTGACCGACGCCTTATAATACTTGAGATAGTTTTCGATGCTATTAATCTCTCGAAACCTCCTGATCCTCTCTTATACACCCTCTTAGTACTTCCACGACGGGGTTTTAATAATTTATGTCTTTGATTATTTTAAGGTCAGAATCTCGCTCGACAAAATTACAACCTTCCAGATCCAACGACCCGCGTAAAGGAGTGGGACAACGAGGACGGAAACTTTGTATATGGTCTTCAAAATGGCTATTGTAAGAATCCACCTTGTGGGCATTACATTCAGGTAAATAGCCAACGACAAGTTGAAGCTTTTTTTGATATTTATCAAAGGAGGATTGTTCGTCGTTTTTGCTCTTACTACTACTGTCGCTACATCTTTGACCACATCTCATATTTTGAGCAAATATTTCTGTTAACTAATCCAACAATTCTGAGAAATAAGGGTCGGTGCATAATTCGGCCACCAAGTTACCATTGGAGTTCTGAAACGTCACGCCTGAACAAAATATACCAAATTATACCACAAAATAAGCCCATAATGCTATATTTTTGTTTCTGCCCAAATAAGGAAGAAGGCAACTTTGGGTTCAAATAGAATTTTTGTGGTTTTTGTGGCGTTTCTTGAACATTGTTTTGAGAAATTACCGCACCTTTTAATTTGGAACATGCATCTTAAGGCAACCTGCACGGACCACGATTAAGTTACACTGCTTTGCTCGCAATTCCGTATTACTTTTACAATGCTTTTACAATTAAAGTGAATGCTTGCTGTGCACAAATTCCCTTAGCTTATTTTCCTGTTTGAATCGACCACTTTTGGCCCAAGTCTCTTAAAGTTTGCATCTTTCATAATTTATTTACCATGTCAACTCATTAATGCTCAGGCCCCTTAAAATTTACCTTGTAAAAGCACAGAACACAGGCCAGTGCCGGTCATCAGCTGGGTAATAGCAGCTAATGTGACGTTAAGCTCAGTTAACCTTCGCCGTTATTAAGATAATGCAAGCGATTCCTAGAATCATTGTTTACTTTTTCTCCAGTTGGCTTGGGCGAAAGTGAAGTACATAGGCTGCGCCGTTAACTTGTGCCCCAATTTTGGTAATGGTCAAAACAATGGTGGGTCATTTGTTGCTTGTGACTACGATAGGTAAATATAAGTATTTCTATTTATTTTCTGATAAGATTGGCATTTAGTGCTCCAAGCAAAGTTAGAAAATAACGCACTGGTATAGATAAAGCATTTTTTTAAACAACATCTTTCTTTTCTGGTCTTTTCTTTTGTAAAGAAGTACGCTGTTGTGTGAACTTTCAATTTACACAGCAGGTGTCAAATCATATTTCACAAGCTAAGCCTTCTGATTACTGTCCGGGAGTGCCTTTCTTGAGTATCCAAGTTTTGCCAGTCTTTTTTAATATTATTGTAGGCAAATTGCATGTTATGTGATAAATACAGTCGAGTTGAGCATACAGCTGTCTTTGAGTAGTCGTTTGTTTGTTTGTTCGTCCATTGCTCCCACCTCCCTACTCCCACAAATGTACATCATAGTCTTTCAGAAAGATGTCACAATATCAGCATTTTCTCATAGACCATAAAGCACCTTGTTTCTTTCCCCCTCAAGAAAACAAAAGTTGCGTAACTATTGTCTTCGATTTTTTCCTGGGACATTTTGCATAATCATTAGGGAACTTAAGATAGAGACGTTTTCGGGGCGACGGCGACCGGACTGGCAGAGCAATCCTGGAACAGAGGTAGCCGTTGCTTCCCTCCAAAATTCGAACATTAAGATCGCAGTGAACTCAGGAGGACGGCGCCGTGGAAGACTACCGAAGAGGAAAATATAGCTTCACATAAAGAACTAAGAGAATTAATGCTTAATTGCTTGCATGCAACAACAACAACTTTATTTCAGTATTCCCACGTTAGTACGTGGTATTACCAACTATTCTAAACAATTTTCAATACATACGTTTCATTTATGCGATACTCTAACGACAAAAGTGAGCTAAAAACACACAATTAAGATATCGGAGTTCATATTTTTTGTCCGGATACTTTCATTTGGCTCGTAGGACAATTTTGTCCATGTAAAGCTCACTTACGGTTTGCTGTTTGCCATATTGGATCAGATTGCATCTTGACTCTGTGACATGAAGCATAGAAACATTATAAAGATGTAAGTTTAGATGACAGAGCTTATAAATCGAGCATGAAATGTGACTCAAAGAAAACAAGGACAATTTAAGGACGATAATCTGCAAAATTCTGGTTGCTAAATGCAGCAAACCTGATTGAAATGAGAGTTAATTACTCACGTTCTCGCCACAACGCCAAACAGACCAGTTTCACGTCGCCGACGGGAGCACGACGGCAATGTGGTGAGTACGAGCATGCGCAGTTTTGCACAAATCATGACGTCACGTCCGGTTGAAGTTGCCGTCGCCCCGAAAACTTCTACATCTTAAGTTCCCTATTGTCTTCGATCTCTCCTGGGACGAATGTATTACACAGGAGAAATTGGAAACAATGGTTATGCAAAGTTTTAGCGGAGAATACAAGGTGCATTATGGTCTACGTGAAAATAATGAATATCAGCATGAACGAGCCTATTAATCGGCTCCCGCAACATGTCAGTAAAATGCGATTCCTTGCCATTGGAATTTGTCTTAACTTTGGATGCTTAAGTGAACGCTAAGGTGCTGATCATTCCTCAATTGTATTAGCTTTTTAGGCACTAGTGGCTTGATCATGCGTCAGCTTGTTAGGCTTGGCTGAGAAAATAAATATCCTAAAGGTGACATAAATTCTGGTTATAATAGGGCTCAAATACTCGGTGCAACTTAAATTATTGATTTGGCATTAGTTATGTTTGTTTTCTCACCATATTTCACTCGTCTATGGACTAAATGTAATTCTCATTCTACATGTCCTTTAACTTCCTTACTTCATGATCTCGTACATGAAAACGTGAGCTTGCACTTTATGTTGCGTTCTAGTCATAGTTATTAAATTTATGCCTCTCCTTCTATGCGCATTAGTGTCGTGATATCAGATAAAAGCCACATACCTTACCAGGCAGGCAAACCATGCACTAAATGCGCTTCTGGTTCTGGATTCTGCTACAAGAATCTATGCAGTAAGTACATGGCTTTAAGCAACGAATAATAACGAAGATCAGTATAAAAACAGTTGAAATACGACCGGAAGTGAGCTTCGAAACTTGTCGTCAGCTTTAGGCCTAGGCCAAACGTCCAACTTTTCATGAGACGAACAAACTTAGGGAGATAAGTTCATGAAAAGTTCGAACGCTCAATTAAATTTGTGTGAATGAGTTTGGTTCGTACAACACGTTCTATCCGTCTGCCTCAGACGTAAAAACGTCTGAAGATCGTCTCCGGGACAAACGTCGATCTTCACATTCGATGGACTAAACTACTAAATTAAAAATGTATATTATAATGTATATTTAGCGTTGTTCGGGAGAAAATTTATGAAAATTGCTTTTTGGTCTGATTCAGTTGATTGGTTCGACGCGTCCCAAGTTCGATGTCTGACCCAACAGACAATCTTAACTTAATTTAGATCGACCCAAATTATTTGGAGTTTGGTTCGTCTCATGAAGATCGAGTTGGACGTTTGGCCTGGCCTTAAACTTTTACGATACAAATCATACTTTAACCAAGGGAAAATGAAAGCTGAGGACGTATAAGAAACGAATTGAGACTGTTGTTCCAAAATATCTTAGGGAATTAGACCACAGTTATGTGGTTTAACGTTTGTAGGTTGAATGTTAAAGTGAAAGTCACGATACTGCCAACGTAATTGCGCAAACGTTAAAAACAGAGACAGCTAGTGTTGTGCTGGTGTGTCCTAAACAGGAATACGATTGGATTCAAGATTTTACAATGGAAATGTTACTTCTTCAGGAGAGTGTGCTGATTTTGACAAGCAATGTGGAGGGATTTATACTCTAGCCACGTGCCAAGCGCACCCCGAACTGATGGAAAAGAAGTGTCCTAAAATGTGCAACTTGTGCAGTAAGTTGTTCAATGTGGTCTCTCTCGTAAATTCCTAATAAGCCATTATTTCTCAGTGGCTATTATAGTACTTATAATGGATACCATTTAGTGGCATAACGCGGTGCCCTTGAGCAGAATTTTGGCCTTCACAGGAAAAAAAAGGACTTAAAAAGAATCAAACATTTTTTTAAATATGACAAAAATTATCTTACTAACATAAACATAATATTAAGCGTGCACATTCCGAAAAATTATTTTGATTCAGAAAATCCAAATTAAATCATGACGAATGAAAACCAATCCACTTTCCCCTTAGCGATTATTTACTGCAAGAATCGTCCTTAACTCCGGCTGTCCTTATTTTACTTTACATGTCTTTCTATTTTTTCTTTTTCTTTCTTTTTTTGTATTCAAGAATGTGAAATGCAATGTCAAAACGGCGGGACTATCAATAAGCAGAGCTGTACTTGCTCGTGCCCAGTACGTTGGACAGGCCCGGATTGTTCAGGTACAGTGTTGTAAACTGCTAATCAATCTTGCTATGCAAAATCAGGGCGTCTGTGAGCCGAGCCGAGGTGCAAATGTTTGGGTTAGTCACAGTGGTTCTGTGGTTTCAAAATAACACTGATAATAATAGCTGATAATATACAATGCGATGCGACTTTTTGTAAAGATGCTGACTATCTTATAAAGGGAAACTGTTCTTCTGAAAACGAGATCGTGCGTTGACGGGGATCTCGATGGATCCGCCGATGCAAAAAGTCAAACAAGAAAGCAAACAACATATATTGGTCTATTATGAATTCCTACTTATCGCCGCAAAATGGTGCTGACTGAGCAACCGATTTCATTGAGTGTTACGGACATCCAAGTTCAGTTCAGTTAATCTTTTCAAGTAAAAATAATTAGTACTGGGCTTCAACAAAGGTTACTTAACCTCACAGTTGTGCTTTTGTGAGTCATTAATTTCAGCATCTTCTTGAGTTTATATTCCATGATTATTTCGCTCATTTTAACATTTTATGAAACCTGACCTGAAGGATCCCTAAACCTAGCGTCATATCTCGAATCCTTTAATCTTTAGTTATATAAACAGTAAAAAAATTCAAGGAGGTTACGCTAAACCTTTAGTACAGTGCATAGGTATGGGCAGTATATAAAGATTTGCGTATCTTCTGGTTAGGACTTTTAGGTGTTAAATAATTGCAACTACATGTAATTGTATTTAACACTTTTTACAATTTAATTCGAGTTATTTAAATTAGTGAAGTTTACCTTAATTGTCATTTCGTTTGTTATCGTTTGTTTCCAATGCAGTGGTTTGTAAAGACACCTGGACAGGGTATCCTCCATGTTCTGATTTAATCAAGTGGAGTAAGGCGAAAAATATTGATGTATGTATACAAAAGTCCGTGAAGGAAACCTGTATGGCCTCTTGTATGATTTGCGGTAAGGAATTTCCAAGACTGTCTATATATACAGCTTTGTATCAGACATGCATAAAATATAAACAATAATGCTTGCATGCGTTCGTTTGCTGAAGGACAGCCTCGAATTACTGTCATTTTACGAGATTTTAAAAAAATACTTTGGAGTTGAAATAGACCTTTTGAATTTGCGATTTAAGGCTTATTATATTATGTCCCAATCGCAATAAAAGCCTTTGTTCTTCCTCTTACGGAACCAGATGAGCAAGAATTTCGGCCACACCGCCCAATACCTATAGCCTTATCGGAAACTACCCTGATTGCCTTTTTTATGGGAATTTTGGAAATTTCTTTGAAATTTAAAGATGTTATTGCCTAATAATAATTTTTATTAAATACTGAATCATTGGATAATGCAATTCTAGAGCTCTGATTGGCTTAGTCATCATGGTATATGAGCCATATTCCGTGCTCTCCAAATATGGCAGCTGTGCGCGGCTGCTCAAAATTAAGAACAAGCTGAAAATCGGTTGTTTTTACAAATAAGTCTATATTTTTTTAGCGTTTAAAAAAAAAAAAAAAAAAAAAACAGCTATTCCACCCGCGCTTGTTGGATATGAGAGGGTAGATAGCCAACTCGGCTCTACGCGCCTCTTTGGCGTATCTTACTACCTCATTTCCAACGCGCCCTCGTGATATAATTGTTAAATAGATTGGTGCTGTCTTGTTCACCTTCAGATGACGGTAGCGGCAAATACACCACCACAGTGGCCCCTCTAACCATTTCTACTCCCAGTAATGCACCGCAAACTACAGGCAAGTATTCGCGGGTCAATTGCTATTCTCCAACCCCGCACATATTGCATTAGTGCTAATCAAATCCCTTTTCCTTGCGATCGGCTAAAGCTATCCCATGGTCTTTTCAATCACGTTTTAAAAGTGAATGAAACTGTTATTAGGTAATTAAATATTTCTATTTAAGAATCGCTTCGTTTTCTAAAGATGAAGATAACGGCCGAACATTAAGATTTCCAGTTTTATACTGAATTTCCAACCATGAAAACTTCATACAAAAATATCTCCTTTACCTGTCGTAGATTTCGCTAAAATATTTGAGATCATCCAGGCAGCTATTGGTCAAAAGCTCCGTGAACGATTTTGGAAAGAAAGTTCCCTGTACCGAGAATACGGCTGCATATTTAATGGGGGCATTTCGTTGCTATGGCATTTTCATCCTCATCTGATACAGCTGTTTAGTAATTTTTTTCAAATCTTTACTTTCTGAATTGCGACGTAGCTTATGCTCAAATGTGGGAGGTATTGATCCTAAAAAAATCCCACCGAGCCGCCTTAAAGCATTTTGAATAAGGCAGTCATTGTTTCAGCTGTCAGTCAACCCTTTGTAATCAATAACCGTTTTCATCAGAGGATAAAGCTTTATCCTCTCTTGTTATCATATAAACCTATTATACCTTTTTAGTATAATTACATTGATGACTATCGATAATAGAGCGCTGTGATTGGCTAGGAGCTTCGCTCTATCCCGCTATAATCACCGCGCGGTGATTATAGCATTGAAGGCTAGCAGTTTTCAAAATGGCAGCCAGATTTTCTGATGTTTTTGGGGTCGGAAATTGATCAATAATTTTATTTCCTCGAATAATCATCCATGTAATTATAGTAAAACAATTAGTCTCCTCAGGCGACGTAAATATTGGCGAATACATTCACGTCGCCTTCGGCGACTAATTGTTAAACATTCGTCTGTAGTAGTTAGCCCAACAACTGCAGCTCCAATCGGACCCTCACCAAATACAATGACGAAAGAGCCTACTTCACCAGGTTAGAGCTTGGGTAGTTATATATAGCAATAAAACGTCTTTCTGAAAAAGCAGTCAAATCAGGAAACCGAACCTCGTTAGTTTTGTCGCAAATGGTTAAACTGTGTCAGCTCTAATTATCTTTAGTTACAGAATAAGGTTCTTCTTGTCACTTTTGTCTCTTGTGTGACTGGTTAAGACACGGAAAAAAGGGGTCTTCGGATGCACAAGCAAACAGAAACTATCGCGCGAGTACAAGGAAGAAAGGAAGCGTAGCTAATAACCTACTCTCCCTGGACTGTAAAACGGTCCTTTTTTGATCGTTTTTTTACTTTTTATGTTTTTCTTGTCCTGGTTTTTCAAGGCGTTCAACATAAAGCCCCTGAAGAGCAGCACAAGAAACTAGAAAATCTCAGCTTGAGCCCCTAAAGGGGTTGCCGTTGCTTATTTTCCAGGTGATCTGTGACGTCACTGCGGGGGCCTGGGGAAAGAAATTTTAATGCCGTATCCCATAAACCAACGCGCGCACCAATTCAATTCAATTCAATATGTTCCCGTCAGCTTTGGTTTATGGGATACGGCATTAAAATTTCTTTCCCCAGGCCCCCGCAGTGACGTCACAGATCACCTGGTTTTTGCTTTGCTGAAATTGAATTGGGCCACAATTCGACAAGCTTTTTTTGAACAATGATAACTAGGTATTACTAAATGTTTCTGGCTATAATTCAACAGACTTTGGAAAAGTTAAAAACCATTTTGAATAATAAGTAAATATGAGGCAGTGACTGCACCAGCTTTAAACTACAATAAAAACCCTGTTATCGGAACCTACATTTTCTTTTAAATCAGGCAAAAAAGGTTTCTTGTGTTTTGGGTTAGTTCAGTTGGCAGTTTGGGCTTAGCAGGTTCTTATAATTATCTTCTTAATTTTTCTGAAGTAGATATAGCTGTTGATTGCCAGAAAAACGAGTTAACTTGAGTTTGATCCTCTACAACAAGAGCTGTATATCTAAAAAAAATCATATATTAAGTAAATAAATAAAGTTAGTGTTAATTTAAGTATTTTCTTTTAATATAATTTAATCTGCAAAATCGAAGTCAAACTCCTTGGTAAAAATTTTTCTTATAATTTAACTGTAACCCACATATCTAACAGCCTGCTTGACCTTGCTCGGCTTAACAGATTCTTATATTTTTAGGCATTAAAATGACAAATTTCTGCCAGCAGATTCTTACACCACTAGGTTCTTACAAGCAGGTTTTTACTTTTCTATCCTTGTATGTCAGTGATAAGCCCAACAACTGCAACCCCAGTGCCAATGACGAAAAGACCTGCTTCACAAGGTTGGAACATGACTGCTTATAAAATGTACTTAATATGTAATATATCCCTTACAACTATATTCCACCAATCGATAAATTCCATTATGCTCTCTCATGACTCCCTTCCGCCGGCAACAATTCAGCCAGTGAAAGTGGGGCAGTCTTTAGTCTCGTCACAAAACGAAAAACTGTGGCAGCTGTTACTGGCGATTAAACTTTTGAAAGGGTTTTCGAGGTTCTATAATAACTTTTTATGATCTGAAAATTAAACCAACCCAACCTCGGCTAAGATAGGACCCTGGAAATGTGGTTGAACCTGGCCTCAGACACACATGCAAGCTCATGGTCCCAGCGGGGGAGGGGGTGGGGGGTGTGCAAAGGAGGAGGGAGCTGAAGCCCAAATTGCAATCCTTAATTTTGTCAAAATCTGCTCTCTTTTTTGTGTGTTTGCTTTCTTTCTATCTATCTTCGTTCGCGAAACTTTCAATTCTGCGCTCAGCATAAGGTAAATACAAAGACCGGCTGCTGGCGCTCAAAAGAAATGACATTGTAAGACTAACCAATAAACATACACCAAATTAAAAGCCAAACTCTTTCATTTATACGTTTTGTTTTAGTTTGTACAGCCGATGAACATCCGAGCTGTGAAGCGTGGGCAGCACGTGGAGAGTGCGAAAAAAACCCGTCTTGGATGCTACCGAACTGCTGTGTCAGCTGTAAATATCATCGGGCACCGAAAGGTAAATTTGTATTGTTATTGAGTTAATTAAACTATCCACTTGACAACGACTAAGTTAAACTTTTTTTTAAATAATATGCTTTTTTTCGAATCTTTTCTAAATCACATCAATGTTGTTCTAAATTTTATCATTGTTAAATCGCATTTCTTGCTCTCGCTTAATTTCCGTTTTCCATACAAAATGTGCCCATTTGAAAGCGTTTCCGCTCCCCCTTTTTTCGTCTTTTACATACTGGCTCAATTTAAAAATCAGTTCTTGGTACTTCTATTTGCAAGGGTGATTAGATTGACGTCCGCGATTTCAAAACGGATTACATGTAATAAAGTTGTTTGCTGCAATTCTTAAAACGCAGGTTTCGATTGTAGAGTTGAATCACCAAGAACATTTTCTCTATACAGCTTGCAATGATTCTAATCCAGACTGTCCTCGCTGGGCCTACTTCGCTGAATGTGAAAGGAACAGAGATTGGATGCTAGTCAATTGCCGGAAAAGTTGCAATCAATGCGGAGGTAAAACCGATAACAAGAAGTATTTTGCTGTAAGCATCTTAGCTATAAATTAGCCATTGTGTAACTATTTCAAGGGAAGCTAGGTTGAGGATACCTCCGCCTAGGGCAGGTCATGAAAATTGAGTTCAACCTATATGTCAGTCAAAGTTTACCACCCCTGTTATAAATTAACGCAATATTTTATCAACAACAATGTTGAGAAGGCATATTATGGAAGAGAACCAGAAAAAAACATTTATCTACTTCCATAAATTATATTTATCATTGGATCGGAGATTTTAATTACTGAATAACATTGCGCGGTCCTAGTTACACTTCCGTCTTTTTAGTCAGTAATCAGACGACTTTGTTCGATATTTTTGCCTATAAAACTCGCGGATAAGATGCGAGCAAAGCGTAAAAGAAGCTATAGAGTTGCAACCATAAGATCAACGCAAAAGTAAACGCTGAACTATTCACCATTTGAACCTTCTGATCATCACAACTTCATATTATATAAGTTTGCCTTGTTGTTTTATGTCGTTTGTTAAGACTGTAAAGACACAGATTCCAGCAGCTGTCCTTCGCGGGTCAAAGAACTCGGAGGGTGTGGTCCTCAAAGTAAGACTGAGGCAAATTTGATAAACAGAGAATGTAGAAAAAGCTGTGGACTTTGCAGAGGTGAGACCGATAATGTCGCTTTTAATATGAGCCTCATCATTTGATTTTTGTGGTTGTGTTAATACATTTCAATAATTCACCGCTCATATTCCCTATTTTCTCATAATGAGCTCCTCGAACCTTCAAGGAGCCCTATCAAGCAGGCAGTGGTAAGGACTACTGAATGAGCGGGCTTACTTCGTAAAGCTTGATTTTAATTTAGTACATAGACTAAGACGAAAATGGCCTTTAGTCTTTGTTTACTTCAAAACAATGAATTCTTTGGATAAAAGTCCTACCCTTTGTATTTATTGATATAGTAAAATCAGCCTTTCAATGTTTTCCTTTACAGTTTATGACAAACACGCAGAGTGCCCGGCTTGGGCAGTCACAGGGGAATGTGACAAGTCCAACTCTACCTGGATGATGGATAACTGTCCTCGAAGCTGTAATGTGAATGGTGGGTATCAAAGATTTTTTAACTCAAAGTCCGGCAGGTCTCATTATAAATACGTAAGGACAAGTATGGAAAAAAGCCATCATGGCTCTTGGAATGGACTAAAGCACACATCAGCTTTGGCACGCGCATGCACGAACTGCACAAAAATGATACACTGTGTCTTTGAGTATATTTCGAGTATATCGGTGCAAGGAATTATTTTCAACAAGGGATTATAGAGATTATTAATTGAAGATGTACAGTTAACTAGCAAATATCATCTTGAATTAAGAAACGTTCAGTTAACTATCATGACTATATTATGGAATGCAAACACGAGATAAAGGAGATAGTAGTACAGGGCGCAACGAATTAGTCTTTTTGTAGTGAAGGGATTCTCTTTGATAACCTGCGGGGGAATACATATGCATTACATACATGTTACAGATTTTTGTATAGGATTATAAGGTCATAAGCTACGTTTTAGAGATTGTAAATCGATGATGTAATGGTACATTTTAAACCATGGGCGCCATGTCCTAATGTAGTGGAGGGAAATAAAAAATGAGGAAGAGCAAAATTCAAATGTGGAGGAGTAGGAGCTTCGTCCTCATTAATAGAGATGAGTAAATAAGGACTTGCTGTGCCTAATTTTAAATAAACTAAGAAATCATCGATTTAAAACCAATCAAACTAGTTAAACTGTCGGAAATTAGCACATCAGTGACGTCTTTATATTAATGTGAATCGCCCGCATTTTATTCATTTACTAATAAACTGAGGACAAAAGGTTAGGATGGCATCGGCGTTAATGTTCCCGGACGTTGATGTGATTTCCCCTAAAAAAAAAAAAAAGGTTAATTGCGCTTTTTTTCTACTGGAAATATATTTTCTCGTACTTTTGTTCTGACATATATAAAATAATTCGTGTGGTTGGGGAATTTTTGCCACGAAAATCATAAATTAAAATGTGCATGTGTGTGATAAAATACCTCTCATTTTAATGAAATGTTAAAAACATTTACCCACTTTTTAGTGTCAGAAGTCCTGTTCTGTGGTGGAAAACTAAACGGCCATTATCAAGCTCCGAGGAACTGCCAATCGTACATAGCCTGTTCGTATGGCGTCACCAGTCACGTACTATGCCCCCCAGGAAAGGTCTTTGACACCATAAAACGAATTTGTGAATTACCAATTAATTCTGCTTCTACTTGCAAGTTGCAAGATGCCGTCGAAGAGTCAAAATGGAACATAATTTGGACGCTCAAAAGAGGTTCAGTCGCTGCTAAGACAAATACCCCTTCCACAAGTAAAGATGTTAATGCACAGTGAACTACAGTTGTTTTAATTTTTTAGTGAACATAGTTATTAATCACCTACAAAAGTACAGTAAATTTTTAGCATCTGAAACCTGAAATTTCCTTCGTCATCGTCATTTTTTTTAAAAATCAAAATTACATGTTTTTGCTTCCAATCCACAACTCTTACTCTAAAGGCAAAGAACTAGTCGTCAGACCAGAATTATTGTGTGGAAAGGTAAGAAATAAAAAGTTCTCCAATCAGTACTGCAGATCACTGAAGGCGGTAGGTGGCAATTCTCTCTAGGGGGAGATAATGCCCCAGGGTATACGTTACGGGGAGGTGGAAAGACCTTTCTAAGGGTCTAATCCCCGGTTTAATGTGTTAGAAATGTCAATAGAGTTTCACCCGAAACCTATCTTTCCCATTCCCAACTTGGGAGGGAAATAAATTGCTAAATAAGGTAAAAGCGTTTTTTTTATGGAAAATTCCAAAGAGTATCTGTCTTCTTGTTTGAATATTTTACCTGAATTCCCATACAAATCCTTGATGTTCACTGCCATTTTAAAGATTACGCAATATCGTACCGCACCTAATTAAAAATTGAACTCTCATACTGTGTATGGGCTGCCTGTGCTTTCAATGTGCAATATCTCAAAGAATCATATAAACGTGTCGTGCTTTGGGAAACCACCTCAAGTTAGTGTTTTTATTTTTTGGCCAGAAGCTGACCTAAACACCGTACTGGAAGCAGACCCATAAAGACTAACCTTAGGATGATCACCAGCAACCTTCTAAACTGACCAAAGCTCCTTTTAACCTGCTTTAATTTGTAGTAAGCCCTTAAAGTGTAAAATTTTTATTATTCATTCGATCACACGATCATCCACGTCATTTGGAATTACAAGAGGTGTTCTGCAAAGTTAAGTAATAAATAAAAAACTATGATCTTTCCAATGTCCTCATGCGACTCAGTAGCTTGAGTATTTTATTGCCAAGACGCAAGTCTAAAAGCAAAGTAAGCAAAGCCAGTGTTAGCTAGTGTTATAACTTTAAGTGTTGCTGTAAAGGCTGATTGAAAGTGTTGTAGGCCCCTGACTCATTCGGGTATATAAAATACAAATGTCATTCAAGCCAGCTTTAGTAGATCTTTTGGGTCTTAGCGCCATAAAAATAAAGTGGGGAATTGAAGACACCCTTTCAGGAATTACGCGAATCTATACAGAAAGCGCCCTCTTCAGTCCAGGCCACATGTACCGTGACAGTTAGAAAATATTATTCACTTGTGTAAGGCATGCATAGGACCTATTCTATTGATGTTTTTAATTCCAGTTTGATAACACTGTGAATTTGAAAAACACTTTCCTGTGATACGACTTTGAATTTCCTATGTGGCTACGTCAGTCATGCTAGTACTAGCCTGTTCCAGGTGATCACATTGTGAGAATGGAGCAAAAAGATGTGAGCAGGTCCAGGCGTTATGTAGATTGTGGAAATGGCGGAAAAAGGATGATAGAAACGGCTTGATCACCTTTAGTTCTTGAGTTTAAACCTAAATTCTGTGAGAGAACAGAGGAATTTCTATAGTTTTCCTCTTTGGATGGCGTGGGTTGGTTCTCTGAAAGAATTAAGATACTGCGGCTCAAAACTAAAGTTGGTGAAACTGTTTCTAGTATGACGGACTTTTTGGTATTTGTCAATATTCTCACAATAACTGTATCCAGAAGAGTTTGCAGAAAAAATAAATTCAATATGACTAAACTTGGCAACGTAGAAAAAAAGCTTTCTCTTAATGGGTAACTGAAGTGTTCTTGACATTTGGCTGCGACCCAGGGGACAGCAGCTCATATCGGCTCCTGGCAACGATGACCATCAGACAAGAGAGGCTCTCAACGCCTTAATTCGCCACTTTTGCATTACCCACAATGCACCTCGTTTGTTCCTGAAATTTGCATAACATCCACCGTTTCCAGTTTCGTCTGAGTCTCGGTTGAGAGTAATTGAAAACAATGGTTATGGAAAGTTTCATTGGACAAACAAGGGATATTGAGGGCAATGCGAATTTCTCACCTTTTGGTGTTTTCCAAGGAGTCAGGGTTACTTCAATCTAACCTTTTTAAACGGGTACCTGAGTCCGTGGAGTACTTCCAATTGTTATTGGAACTTGTTTTACTTGCTCCGTTTCTTTTTCTCCTTTTTAACCCTAATATTGTGAATTACGAACTTCTTAAGTTAAAGTTTTGTTGCCTTTCGAAGAGGATCATTCCCTTGCTGTTGATTTTGTCGCCAACAGTGTGTTTTCGCATACGAAAAGACCTTGTAATTAGGTCATTAACGGACCGCTTAGTGAGCGTATGATCTACTGTTTAAAATTAATGAAAAGCAGAGAACCTATGAACAAAGCGGAACTACCATGAATCGGGGTTTATTCATGTTTCCACAAGGAAGACCTAGTTGTCAAGGCATGCCTTGGAAATTAACTCCTGTTATTTTACTATGCTTTGTTATAAAGTTTCAGTCTAAGGACAGGGCAGTTAAAGCAACTGTCGTAAGAGTCGACCTAAACAAGCCAACGAGTGCAGATTTTGCTACTTGCCAGCTAACGCAGGAGTTAAAAGAGAAGTTTGTGGACGATCATAACAAATTTCGGGCAAATGTGACACCTTCTGCTGCAGACATGGAATACTTGGTGGGTATTTACTGAAAATAGGAGAAGAAAAGATATCGTTTACTCGACACGGTTTGGTGTTTTTTTTTTTTCAGTTTCGGTTGAAAGCAAATCAGGTAATTTGCTACATTTTAAAATTAGTTCTGTTAGGGCCGATCAATAATGACTAAATAATTATCAGTTACCATCCCCGTTTTCAGTTATACTTGCTGCCCTCATTATCAACGAGATTCCATCTAATGAAAGTGAGCTGGTTCAGTCCTTAATTATCTTACACGAGAGGGATAAAGGTTTTATAAATTGCTTATTTTTCACAATATCGTTTTCTTTCTCGTTCAGTTTTGGGATGAAAATCTGGGGAATTTGGCACAAATGTGGGTAAATAAATGTCAATGGTGGCATGGTTTCCTATACTTTGGCAAAGAATATCCACTACCTTTGAAGGAAAATTGGAAGAAAGGAAGAATGGGTGAGTTTCTATCTTGCCTAATATAGTTGCCTACGTTAATTTAGTATGCGTTGAAAATAAATTCGTTTTTGATTAGCTTATACAGGCCTGGATAATTTGCATGGAAAGATGCTTGCTATTTTTTTAATCACGGAATTAATTTACGTATAGGTTGCTCACAGACATCAATAACGGAATAATTGTAAAAAAAAATCCACCACTGACACATTGCAGTTGTGTGGCAGCTAAACTGTTTTGGGTTTCTGCAGTTCAAGAAATTGCGGCCGATTTTCCAGACGCCACACAAAACGAAAAAAACCGAATTGCTTGCTAAAAATAGATGGCCCGAATGCGCAAAAGTCCTACTGGATGAATAGCAACTTCTCTAGAAACCTGAAGATCGAAATTGTGGCAGTCTTTTTCAGTTTTCGCTCTTCTTCATCTCTGTCGTTTTTTGATTTGAATTCTTAGTATGCTAGCAAACTCGTCAAAAAAGGACTAAAAGCTCGCACTGTTTACACTTACAAATAACGTATTGACTTTCGATAGGATTTACTAAAAAAATGCGCAAAAATCAACCGTCCTATCATTATTTTTGTGCTGTCGATGAATCAAGACATATGTTCAAGTAAACATGGCCCAGCCCTAACAAATGACCTTCGTGACAGCTTCTTGACAACTGGTTCTCTCTTTGATTTATAAGGCCAGAATCTGGCTAAAGATAACTACGACCTCCCAGATCCAACGACCCGCGTGAAGAAGTGGGACGACGAGGCAAACAACTTTCAATATGGTAGCACAACAGGCTTTTGCGTGAATCCACCTTGCGGACATTACATACAGGTAAAATGGCCTACTAAACTTAACATTGTTTGTATATTAATTTGCTCGTTGATCCTTATTCTTATACTTTCCTTGTAGGGGTTTCCACAAGTCGCTCATACTTCCAGCAGCGTTTTTCTCTCTACTAATCTACGAAAGTATTTACTTTCTTGAATTCTGAACAGTATATTCACGTTACGAGAAATAAGGATAGATTTATATGCAATAATTCGACCTCCGGCATATATATTACCAATGGATTTCTAATAAACTGTTCCGACGACGCACACCCATTACGAATACGCACCGACGACTATCAAAAGTTGACGAAGGCGTTTTAAATAATTCAAAGATTACGAAAAAATAAAATCTTTAAAGAAAAATTACTAGTTGCCATTAACTTACTTAAGATGGCTTTCAGGTGCTAATACTTGGACTTACATACTTTTAACCAATTTTTTTTTTTAAATATATGTGACGACAGTTGCATCCCGGCCAAAGTCTATCTTGGGCAACTTGTGGATCTAGAGGGAAATAGGAAGTAAATTATTTTTTCAACACCATGCGAGCAGAGCTTCCTTTTGTCTTCGTGAGTGTGGGGGAGAAAAGGAGACTCTGCAAGGCTCTGCCTGAATTAAGTTACAGCCTTTGAGGTCGCCGTAGCCCAAACTTCTGGACCAGACAATCTTGTCCTCTCTCGTCAAGCTGTTTTTTCCGAGTGTGAGCATCCGTTTACTGATAAACCGATAGTCATAGCCGAGCCCGTTGTAGCAAGGACACGGCTGTTATGCAGGGTCTTTCTCGAGTTCGCCAAAATCGAGAAAGCGACAGAAAAGCTCTACTGACAGGGTGACTTTTCAAATGCTAGATTCGAATCCATGTTTAAAAGCACTGGTTAGGCAACTCCGGCAACAGCCCATGGTACCATGGTTTTTAATTACCAGCTAAGTCTGACCATAATCGGCGATTGCATGACCGACAAGCTAAGAAAGCTATAAGTTAGCGCGCCATGGTCGTAAACTCTTACACGCTGGGGCAATTTACCTACGCATGTCTAAGCCAGAGGGAAAAAATAGAATAATTATATCTGATCCTTCCCGAATCACTCTTTTATCAAAGTTTACTATCTTTCAGAAATACCTACCATCGCTGCAAGTAATGTAATAGTATTTAGCTAGAATAAATGTACCGGAGCAAGTTGCAGAGACCTGAGATGGTGAGCCCGACCAGTTAAGCCAGTCGCAACTCGTTCGTTAAGTTTCGTGCAATCAGATCCTGAATAATAGTTGACTTTTTTCCAGTTGACTTGGGCGAAAGCGAAGTATGTTGGCTGCGCCGTCAACTTATGCCCTAATTTTGGTGATGGTCAAAACAATGGTGGATCATTTGTTGGTTGCGATTATGACAGGTAAATAGTAGTACTTCTAATTATTTTCATCTGATTGAGGCATTTGTTGCACCTCTGCTTTTCTATTCAAACATCAGCCTAGTTTAGTGGTCAGAGCAGCTGGACTTGTAATTCAGAGTCCCAATCCAAGTGGTCGATGTCTTGCCCAGAACGATTATGGATGTATTCTCGTTTATTAGCCCAGAGTTTAAATCCGGGTCTACGCAGCCTTGTAAAATATCCAACTTGAATTTTCCACAATTGATAAACTGTCCACTTTTTTTTCACATTTGACAGGACAATAGCCTTCGGCATCTAGGCAGAAGCTTCTTTGATTTGCCAGTCGAATGATTATTAGCAGATTATTTCATTCTTTCGGGGACTTAACCTCACTAAGTGCAGGCTGTAGCAGGTGCTCGTAAGGTGTCTCCTTATTGGTCGCAGAAAGCAATAACCCAACATTGTTTATAATCATTTCGATCGTTTTACTGTTAGGGATCACTATGTAATGTCCTTTCATTTTAAGTGATCTTCTATACCTTAGCTACAACCAGTTGCAAAAATGGTGACACACTCCCAAGAAAAAACGACCTTTCTTGCTTCAAATCGCTGCTGGTCACGGGTCTGTGAGATATAATACTGACCTCCCTCCTTCCTCCCATTCAAAGTTGTTCCTCCAAGTTTTGAGCATGGTCTTGTATTGCTAGCAACTTTGATAAGGGGTGGAGGGGGGATCACAAGCACAAGATCATGGACAGGCCATTTATGCCAAAATACGGTTTAGTGTCTCAAATACTTTTGCAACTGGTTGTAGCACTCAAATTATGTTCTGCTCCTCATTTACGGCATTTCTAAGAATTGTGATGTCAGATTCCAAGCACACACCGTACCAGGCAGGCAAACCATGTACCAAATGCGCTTCTGGTTCAGGATTCTGCTACAAGAATCTGTGCAGTAAGTAGTCACCACCTTCCAAACATAAGTTTGAATGGGAGACAAAGGCACCTTGGTGGACCCTCAACCCTGGTTTTTACAAATTTTCTAATATCGATCATGCTGGATGGGATCCGAGTCAATTCGTCAGGTGATTGCGTCTATAGGAGTTGTATTTATCCTTCCTTTTCAATTCGAAACCTGAGGTCGGTTTAGAATGGAATTCACAATATTATTTGAAAATACCAAGCGACTTAGAACCCCAGTGAAGTGGTGTTATTCTTTTGAGGGTTTAAATAGCAAAGGGCCAAACTTGATACCACTGGCTATAATTTGAGCAAATTTTGTGACCTTGAATTAAAAACTAGTAAGTAGTATTTTGGTGTTTTTAAAAGCCATGCAACTAATTCGACTAAATTAAAAGACTTTTTCAACAGAAATCTTGCTTTGTCAGGAAATTGTGCTGATTTTGACAAGGAATGTGGAGGGAGTCTGACACAAGCCATGTGCAAATCGGACCCCGAATTGATGGAAAAGAAGTGTCCCAAAATGTGTAACTTGTGCAGTAAGTTGTTCACTGGGTGAATTTTCTTGTAAATTCCTTTAGTCATAATCTCACGGTGGCTATCATTTAAATCCAACTATACATTATGTCTACACTGGTTGGGACGTCAATGACACCAGATATACGATACCGAGTCAGCTTAATTTCCTGTAGGTTAGAGATACCACTTCCTACTGAAATAACATGACGCCATTCTTCCGATTTAAATCAGAATGTTCGATTCACAAGTAATAGACCCCTATAAATTAGTATTTAAAGAAGCAAAGAAGAAATAAAACAAAGTTCGCATGTATATATGTCAAAAGTGAAAAACTGAATTTCATATTTTTGCACAATTCAGAGAAACTTGAATTTCAGAAAAGCCAAGACGAACTCATGATGACTGCACGCGTTTGACTTTTGACCTGACTATCTGTGCATTGTCTTTCTATGTTTCCTTTTTTTGTGTGTGCAAGAATGTCCATTGCAATGTCAAAATGGCGGTACTGTGAATGCTCAAAGCTGTACTTGTTTATGCGCAGTACGTTGGGCAGGCCCGGACTGTTCAGGTATGTTACATATACTGGTAAAATTAAAAGAAAAATGTTACGCGCCGTCCATGTCGTGTTGGAGCTATTCATGAGCCAAATGTTAACCGTGCAGAATCTCAGTGTTACTTCAAAAATATCATGCAAAGCAAAACCCAAGGTTGTTCCATTCTTCCACTTCCCTCGGCGCCCTCCCTATCGTGGAACTGGGTGACTCTGTATATATAAGTACAGTTTACTTGACGTTCGTGATTAATAGTGTCCAAGTGTTTTGGTGGATCATCGATCACTATCCCTTTAACTTCTTTTAACAAGTTTTGATTCAGTAAGTTATTTAAGTTAAAGTTTTGCTACAAGCATTAACGTTGATTTATTTTTAATTTTTAATGTAGAGGTTTGTCAAGACACCAGGACAGCATATCCTCCATGCAACTTGATGATCGAGTGGAACGGCAAAGATATATGTAAAGAAGAAACCATGAAAACAACCTGTATGGCTTCTTGTATGATCTGCGGTAACGAATTTTTAAGTCACCTTTTAAACAGATTTGAAGATCAAACTTGTAGAAATGGAAGCACAAATGTAATGCACAATGTTTAAAAACTGGCGTTGGTTGAAAGCTATTGGGAGACAACTTCAAATAAGCTTTATTTTTCCCGATGTTTACTGGGCATTGAGAAGCAACTTAGAAACTAAAATAGATTTTTTTTGTACTGGTCAAAGTGCGGAAAAGAGATCCAACATCTGGTCGATTAGAGCGCTAACCATCAAACCTCTATTAAGCGTTCACCCTCGGAAATTAGCCATGAGGCTGACCATTGACCATGGTGGCAGAAATTGGCCAAGAGGGAAAAATTGATTACTCTATTTACAGTTTATTAATCACAACAACAGTGACGCGAAATATGGATGTTCTGAGGGGTGCACGACTAAACAATATATTTTAGTGATTGTTATGTAACAAAGTGACCGTTTAAAACAAAATAAGCCATTTGGGAAATCCAAACGGTGACCGCGTCCGCTTGATAGAGGTGACGGTTGAATAGAGTTCAAATTGACAGTAAATATGGGAAGCAAATTTCAGGAAATTGATAGCTAGGTGACCGCTCAACAGAGGGCCGCTTAATAGAGGTTTGAGTGTAGAGAAAAACTATTTCTATCCCCTCTGTAACTACGTTGAGCTTAATTAGGCGCAATAAGTCTCTGAAAATGAATGTTAAAGTTAATTTGGACCCCCTGCACAGCCTGGTCCCTCCCTGCCTGGATCATCTTGGTGAGGGATAAGGCGAACAAAGCGGGGAACGGAGGCGCTGGGGGATCCGCCACCCTTCCCCCCTGCCCAGACCCCGCTTGCCTCGCTTCGCTGGCCAAATTTTAAGTCCTATCCGTAAAGTTCTCCCAGTTATACCCCTTTCTCTTAAAGGAAGGAGCCTGGTTCCAGGCTTCCCCTGCTGACTGACGTCAATACGCTATATTTAACAAGGTGCTTCCTAGTGTCTATCAGCACTCAAAATTCAATTTATGTATCCAACTTTAGATGATGGCAGTGGTAAATATACCACCACGGTAGCTCCTGTAACCACTTCTGCTCCTAATGCACCTCAAACAGGCAAGTACTCCTGATTAATTAGTGAAGCTTATTATTTGGGTTGTTTATTTCACTTTTGAGTGGGGGAGAACGGGGGGGGGGGGGGGGGGGGGAGTGTCGAGGTCATTTTAAACTTTATTATGCATATGACGAAAACCCTATATTTTTACCCATTAAGTTATCGGACGGGTATTGGTTGTGTCTATAGAAAATTCTAAATAGTAATAATACCGTGAATAATAATAAAAACAAATGCCGTCATACTGTGTTGGAGTAACTGTCTCCTTTAGGGGTAAAAAAGACTGTGCCACAACCCAGATTGGTCTCCTCTAAGCAAGAGTTCCCCTCGGAGATAAATCGTTTCTTTTTTATTGTAATAATTCAGGCTCCCGGTGTAATGACGCACCATTAAGGCAAAAAAAAAAAAAAAAGAGAAAAGAATGAGGAGGAGATAAGAACAAACGGAAATGATAAAGCGGTGTCTGATTTAGCTTCCAGCCATTCTCATTATCCATTAACAATTCGTTTTTAAATAATTTGTTCTTATCATTGATCCGTATGTCAGTGGTTAACCCAGCAACTGCAGCTCCTGCCGTAAGACCGATGCCAAATATTGGGGCGACAGGACCTGTCTCACAAGGTTAGAACGTATGAACAGCGTTGTTCCTAGGATTCTCTCTGGGAACGAGGTTGATGTATAAATAGCTTAAAAAGTCACTGTTGTCATTCTTTGAGCGTTCTAGCTGTATTTATTCCCTATGGATGCATTTTTTATATGCTCTTTACTATTTGGGATCACTTATTTGCTCACTCATCCTCTTAGTTCCCACTGGGGCATCAGGCCGCAATTAAATTTCTCCACTCAGCCCTGTCCTGAGCTTTTTCCTGCGCTTCACTCCACGTTAGACCCGACTCCTCCTGCACACCCATCACTGTTCTCCACTAGGTGGCTTTTAGCCGGCCTCTTTACCTCTTCCCAGTTAGTGTCCATCTCAAGGCAATTTTGGTTATCCCTTACCTTTCTCATATCTCCTGTGAGTCGTTACTCTCCAGCACTCAGTGGGCAATTAACATCGCTGTTGTAAAGCATTATCTTCGGTTTTGAAGCTGTACTGCTAAGACTTCCACATGTTGCGGAGTCGACTGAAAGACGCCTTTGGCCTTGTTAGGCGGGCCTTGACGTCTCTATGGGCACCATTGTCGCTTCTAATAACGTGTCTGAGATAGTGAAATCGTCAATGCACTCCGGACGGGTTTCTCTCCACTGATGGCGATTGCGCTATTGGGGGTGTTGAAGGGGCATTGACACACATCACGTACTTAGGTCCTTTTAAGGTTGCAGTGTAGACCGGTTTGCTCAGCACAGTTGTTAAGTCGGTCCTGGAGGTGGCAACCAGATCATCGGCAAAGTCAAGGTCCTCTAAATGTGAGGGAAAAGGTCTACTGGATTCCAAGAGGACGGTCTGAGGTTGTTTCACGCATCACCAAGTCAATGACTTCAAGAAAATAGATGGGAGATACTGAATACAGCCCTGTCGTACTCGAGACTTGACTGGGAATACCTCTGTCAGAGCATTCTTTAAGATGACTCTGCATTCGAAGTGTTTATAAAACTTCCTTATGATGGAAACAATGTTAATTTAAGGTTTGTTCTGTTTATACTGTCCTAATGGAATCCAAGATTTGACAGTGACAGTGGCATTGGTTTTGAATCATTTGACTTCATATCTCACATACATGTAGGCTTACATTCAATTAATTTTTAGTTCCTGTACTTTAAGTTTGTTTACATTCACGTGGTCAGCAACTACGCAAATTTATTGGGCAAAATGAAGCTTTTCCATGAAAAAATAATCCCATCCACACCGGATTTTCTCGGTGCAGCAAAATAACCCCCGTTTCATTGTTCTGTGCACCAGTATGGCCGCCGTGATGTCATGTGAAAACGATCTTTCGAGGCTTTGTAAAAACTCATTTTAACAACTGAGTTTCCGAGTTCAGGAAACTCTCACTTTCAAAACGAGGCTAAGTGTAAAAGCTTCAGTTCTTGTGAGAATGAGTATTATATTATTTACATGATAATTAAAAAATCATTTTCGTATCAACGTCTTTGCACCTAGCCTAGCTTTAAAACTGAGGCTTTAGGCAACTCCGAGATGGTCCATTGATTAGTCAATTAACCACTGCCAGAAACTTCCAAAGTTGACGTTTTGAGCGCAAGCCGCGTTATCAGCGTTATCATTGATTCTCAGATCGATGACCTTACTAGCACTTCGAAACGTCAGCTTTTGAATCTTTTTACGGTTGTAAATTGACTAATCAATTCAATTGTTAAAAAACAATTTTTGTACGTTTTGTGTTTAGAAGCCGATACTGATGTGAATGTCGTGGGTTCAAATCTTTTCGAGGTCAAAGGATTTTTTCTTTACCATCGGTGGTCACTTTATTCCCTTTACTTAAGGGCTCTTTAATATTCATCAAAAAAAATTGATTCGCTAAACCGTCATTGCTTAATAATACGCGGCACAACATCATATGTTAAAAGTACTCTACTTTACCTTTTTACCTCGCCATGAGTGACGACCATCCAACCTCGACTTGCTCTTCTGGCATCAGACCTCTTAGCCTAGGAGGCCGTGGGTTCGAATCCCCTTGAGGTCAAAAGACTGACTTGTGTGGTCTCCTGCAATTGCCATTACTAGGGCTTAAACGCTCAGTGGGGTACGTTTGTGGGTTGTTTCTTGTATCACTTGAATTTCCATTCTCTTACCGCTCCATATTATTCCCTTCACTCTATAGTCCATCTGATTTTTATTGTAATTATGATTCAAGACCTGAGAACCAGTCTGATCAGAAACCGAACATTAAAAATAATGCTTAATTAAAGGGCTTTTTCATATTTTCAGCTTGTACATCCGACCGTAATCCGAGTTGCGAGTCATGGGCAGCTGTTGGAGAATGCGAGAAAAACACGGTGTGGATGTCACTGTACTGCTGTGTCAGCTGTAAATATCATCAGGCACCGAAAGGTAAATAATTTATAAACTCTTTACTAAAATTTGAAGAGACGTCCTAAATTAAAATGACGAAAAATGACATTGAATACTGTTTTTATTGATCACTGGATGTAAACTGATTAGTGTAAGCTTCGTTTACCTGAATTATAAAATAAATAAATAAATAAATATTTAATAAACAGGTAAGTAAATAGATTGGTCTGACCACCCAGTTTTCCTTTTTCATTACTTAATAAAGGTTTAAAAATGCCAGGACCATTTGGGTTTGGCATTGTTAATCTACATATTTATGTGTGTGAGTGGTTATTCTTATAAATGTGTTTGTGTATGTTTATATATCTAAAAAAAGACTAACTAAAGGTGTTCTGCTTCTTGGCATAGAGTGCAAAGATTCGTCTCCAAAATGCCCTCTCTGGGCCTACGAAGGGGAATGTGAAACAAACAGAATATGGATGTTATCCAACTGTAGGATGAGCTGTAACCAATGTGGAGGTAGGAGCAATCACAGTTGTAATACTCGTTCGCAAGCGTGTCTAAAGCAACTTAATGGTAAATCTAATATAACTGGATGGGTTCGAATGTAATTATCAAGATCAGTGCAGGTCGAATCGCTGTTACTCAGTTTCTTTACTAAGACTTCAGTGATGATTCGTGAAAGACCGAATTCAACTAAATAATAGTAGCTTATTATGTAGCCTAATTGAGCTAAAATTTCTTAATCGATCCGTCAAAAGTTGTACTGTCAGTCTAAGGTTGTTCTCTCCCTTTTTATCCTTGATGAGGACGTTTGTAAGTCACGCGCTACTGTTCCCAAGACTCTTCAGAGTCCTTTTTATTTCAGCGTTTTTTTTTTCAAGATCACTCGCCTAATTCGGCGTTTCCATCTGGATTTTGTATAGTAAACGAGAAATCAAATAATGCCTGAAGTGGCAAATAGCTTAGGCTGCCTCTCATCGTTTTCGGGGCGCGAACGTTCCAGCGATAGAGAGGCGGCTGTATTTGCAGGCAGGTAAGGTCTGGTTACCATTGCCGTTGTTGTTCGTTTCCTGGTCTTTTTTATGGTATACATGTAATTATATTCAACCTGAGAGTAATTATGGATTTTTCTTGACCTGTAATTCAAGAATGCAAGGACAAGGATATGAAATGTCCTTCCTGGGCTATACTTAGGCAGTGCAGTGCAGGTGACCGGATGATCTGGATGAACAAGAACTGTAGAGAAAGCTGTGGACAGTGCAAAGGTAAGAGCTGTTAAGTTGCGACAACGACTTAGCCGATGTAAATTTTAGCTGTATATCTAGTTGTGGAAATGTGTGCATCTAAGCACAAATGGGCAATAAGATAATGATTGAGAGAAACGCAAATATACTTAACATTAAAGTGCAGTTTTGGAGGAAAAAACCCAGTTGGATTAACTCTATTGCTCTCGGCCACGATATTTGGCCGGTTGCGTGACATGACACTGTATGGATGGGCATGTGCCATGATGGTTTTGCCCTTCTAATTCCACAACTTGGTATATTAATGATTATATACCAGTTGATTGCTCCATTTATCTCGTATTCGTTGCACAATGAACGAATAGGTTGCTACCATGCTTTTCTCTTGGACATTCTGTCTTAGCAAGCTCAAGGCAGTGCGCGAGACTAGGTGGTCCATAGATTCATCGTACGAAAAAAGTACGTAGTACGTGCATGGAGAAATGCCCCATCTTCAATAATCTCGGTGGTGGCTTTAAAAACTAGTGGCAACGCTTTGATCTTATACTGCAATGACAAAACTTTCTGATTCCGTTTCAAGCCCACAAAAACTCGAGTAACTAGTTGGTTTTCTTTACGTCTCCATCAGCAGCCTTAATTGGTTAGGGTTGTGCAGTCCACTTACTGTTGTCATTATCATTTTGATGGCCTTCCATGAAAATAAGTATCTTCATTCTCATTCTCATTCTCAGTCGTATTCTCATTTTGCTTTCCACGATGTCTTTCATAGTTTATGACAGACGTCAAGAATGCCCGGCTTGGGCAAAGATGAATCACTGCAAGAAATCAAATTGGATTTGGATGGTAAATAATTGTCCTTGGAGCTGCAATGTGCCTGGTAAGAGTTTATATGCCTAAAGTTGCCTAGTCCCTATACGGCGTCTTTCCAGGCCCTGTCGGTCAATGCATTTCGGTGACGTATCCGAGACGAACGGCCGGGAGACGCGTAGACAATCTCGGAGTGCGCATGCGTGAGCATTTTTGAAAAGTTCTCACGGTCAACCGAAATAATCTATAAATAACTTTGCGCGTGAATATCCTTCGCTTATAAAAGATCGGCACTATTGACACTATTACAAAAATAACTAGCCTAGTTCGTGTTATAAAAGAACAAATCGGAAAGAATACTACTGTATAACGTGCCGAAGTAATTTCTCTTTTAGTTCATTTTCAAGTGTACCATTAAAATGATATTTCTTTATTATTAAAAAGATTTCAAACAGTAGTTTGTTGACATTCTACCAAATTTAGAAACCAAATTCAACAGCCTGTCCGATTAGTTTGATAAGCTTCCAAATCCAAAAATTAAATTACATTAAAATATTTTGAAGTGAAATGATAATGAGAAATATATAGGAGCAAGCGAAAATAGAGAAAGGAAAGATAGCTTTTCATATCCAAGAATAAATATAAACTTATTTCTTTAGCTTACCTTCCGATTGTTGATCAAATAATTTTTTTGCGAAGCTGTTTTGCCCAGCCTACAAATAGTTTTTGACACGAAATAAAGTTCAAATTAGTTTAATAAGACAAATGAAAAAGAAAGGCCAAAGGACTTCCAACAATGAAAACGTGCATAGAATAATAATGCTCGGTTTAGCTCTTTATCCTCTGCATTCTCCATGGCTGCTGGACATCTTTCATCAGCGCGGAAAAGTTATTGACAGCTCGCCCGCTTCCCATAAAAGCTCCGCCCCAAGTGAGACAAAATGTCTCACTTCTCTGAGTTTGTCTAGGCCTCAAAAACTTTCTCGGACCACGTGACCCGAAACGCATCGGCCGCGCATAATAATGAGGCCTAGGGACTAGGCAATGCGCGAAGCACAAAAAAGCCGTAACCTTTATGTCTAGGCCAATTGGGGAATTTTATACCCCGAAGCCTCATGGTTTTTCATGCCATTTCCTGCATTTACACTCCTTAGTTTTGCATTTTCCCATTAAAAAGCCTAATTAATGCCCCAGATTACCCTAGGTAATCTAGAAAGACAGCGAAGGTTAAGGAGGCAGCATGGTGAAGTGTTCAAAGTGTCAAGGCCCTTACATCTCCTGCCCTGTCACAATTTCTAGCCTTTGCCGAATTACTACCTCTTTTATATAAAATAACGCAATCCATACATAGCAGTAGGCACCCCTTGTTGCTGTTTTAGACTTAAGGCAGAGCTGCAGCAAAACAGCCTTTATTTAATTAGTTTCTTTTGTTTGAAATGCTTTGTCCAAACTCAGTACTTTGAACCACACATCGACATTAAAGCATAAAATGAGAAAACGAGAGGAAAGCGGAAAGGCTTTAAAATTCAAACTCTTTGCTGGACAGCAAGTCATATTGACCTCTCACAATCCTTCCATATATAGTCAATGAAGCCTTGTTCTGCGGTGGAAAAGCAAACGGTCATTACCAAGACCCTTCTTCCTGCAAAGCATACATAGCGTGCTCGCACGGTGTCGCAACGCACGTGGCGTGTCCACCAGGAAAGTCGTTTGACGCGATCAAACGGACATGTCAACCCAGTAACCGAGCTACCTGCTCAGTGTTTCATCTACGTGACAAACTAGAACCGGAATGGAAGATACTGTGGACCTTAAAAAGAGGAATACAGGACCCTCATCATTGAGCTTTTAATTTGGCAAGACAAGCTTGACACTGAGGTCGATTGAGCATTCTCTATACCATTTTAAAGGTGACTTATGCGGGGCAGCAATATGCTACGGCCGTTCATAGAGTTATAGTTTTTGGTTGGTCAATTATTTTATTTTATTTCACCCATGGGTGACTAAATTATGACGAAAGCAAGAACGTACTGATTGCTGGTTCTGACTCAAGTTAAAGCTAGAGTTGCATTCGGTTTTCCCCTCGTCGACTCAATTACGCCTCCTCAATTCCCTGTCCCTTGGACACAAACATATATTTGCGTCAAATATAAAGAAATTTTCCATTATTTTGTATACTTGTCTGACTTACAAAAATCACTCTTAACACTTTCCAAGGTTAATCCTTTCATTATTAGAGGTGGCCAAAATGAAAATACCTCAAGATGCTGTAAAAGAGATAGTTCTAGTACTGGAATTCGGATTCATGGTCATGGTCAATCGTTAGCGGGATTTCCAAAGCCAAGGATTTCTAATTATGAATTTGCAGGATTCCTGAATCAGGATACCTTACATGAAGCGATTTAAGATCTCATTTTATTGGTCACAAAATTAATAGAATGCCAGCTACAGCTAGACTCAAGGGTTGAAATCACACTACAATTAAATACTACCTCATTCACTGTTGGAGTGACTAATTAAAGGGTTAAGTTCGTTTTATGCAAAGAAAAAAAGAAAATAAACTGGCCAAAAATAGGCTATTCGTTAGACAACTACCATTACTCCGAGTATGCCTCGGCATGTCTGAAAGATTTTTACGGACATTCTTCTTCGTTGCTGGTATTAACAGAATCGCTTCAGATCAAATGTCTGGAACTTGTGCAGGTCAGTTTTGGGACGTAGCCACAGAGTGACGTGAGGGTTCAAATTACTCAAAATCGCAATAATACTGTTTTCTAGCCGTTTTCAGGTTAGATTTGTAAAGTTCTTAGTGACATATTTTGGTGAAGAAGCGATTATAACGTCTGTAAATCACTAAACGGCAAATGATGGATTTTGTTTAGAAACTTTTACCACTCAGCCTTTAATCCTGTGAAACAAGTTAGATTGTCGCTCAGCACGAGAATTTCGTTTCCCAACAAGGTTTCTGTTAAGGAAAATTTACTGATATATGACTTTAGGCCACGTATGAGCTGTTGTTCTATTATAATAATAGAGTTTGTCGCATAATCACTTGCATTGAATACACGGCTATTTCCAGAATACACCTGCTTTACTCTTACTAGTTGCCTTTCACATTTTTACTGCTTGTAAAACAGCAGTCACTGTGACTATTACATTCACAGCCATTTTATATTATCTAACGTCGAAAGGAAATGTAAATATTTTTGGACATATTTATTTTAATTCAAAAGTTAAATTTTAAGCCAATCGGAAAGTACAACACCTGCTGTGTGGTGAATCGAATCTCTTTCACTCTGTGATCAACATGACACCCACCTGCTCTCGTTGTGACGCCCTTGGCTGAAGAAAGTACCAACAGCTCATTCTAGAACTCCCCTGATAGAATATGATTGGATATATCATGTATTGTTTTCATACCAGGGAACAATATCATTGTAAGCACTTAATTAGGCACTGACGTTGTAAAATTCGGTTCTCATGGCAACCATGTTCAGAGGCTACATAATTATGTTAGGCATTATTTTCAAAACAAAGCCAATGGAGAATCTTCATCTCAATGAAAACACATGAAAATTGCTACGCAACAGCGGAATAACTTACAAACTCAGACTCAGCTACAAAGATTGAACTGGGGTAAGTCACTTTGAGTATATTCTAACAGACGAGGAAATAACCGCCAGTTATTTGAACGTTTAATCGTAAGTTATTTAGTAACTTGGTGTTTAATCAGCAACTCACCATTTACAGCTGTTATCATACTCAGTGGCAATTTTACGCCGTTTGCGTGTTAACCTTTTTCAAGTCAACGCTTCAGTATTTGTCATTAGCACAAGATGGGAGACAAGAGCAAAATTAAAACGGGAAATCTTGAAGCGAATGTTATGGAGGAAAGCGAATTGTCAAAGAGATTAGGTCGCATTAAAAGACAAAAGGACTATTTTGTGACCAAAGTTGAATCGGAACAAACCGCTTTGGCCAAGAGATTTTTAAGTCATCTGAAAAGAAGCACGAGGATAGCTGAGGAGAAAGAGGCTATGGAAAGAACTTTTAAATCTATGCGATGGAATCTTGCTTTTGAAAGTCAGAATTCTGGACATCTACTGACAAGCTCAAGAAAGTTTGGAACACGGCGGGAACTCGAATGCCAGGAATTGAAGCAGGATCATGGTGTATCTAGTGAAAAATTATTATTTGACAAAAGCCCATCGCATGTATTAAAAAGAATGAGTCAGCAGTTTGAAGTGCCTTACAAAAAGATTTACTCGTTTAACACAAGTGAGTCAGACAGACCTGCGACTGTCTTAGACATGCGCTGTAAGATGTGGCAACGAATATCGTTCTGCGGAGATAAAAAGGAACGAGCGAAAAGTGCTTGCCCTCCGTGGGCGAAAAATTATAAGGCCCCTAGACACATTCAACTCGCTCACTATCGGGCGTTAAAACATATAGGCATGAAGACAAACCTAGTGAGCGCTCCAAGCAGACAGCCTCAAATTGATGTTGAGGCCTTAGCAAATTACCGTAGCCGAGAAATTGAGGTTGAAAAACGGGTTATTTCTCGATTCAACGAAAGTCTGGAACCTTACAAGATACGGCCGGGTCCAAATCAAATCGTGTACGATACAAGCAAACTCTATGGAGAATTGGCGAAACTCAATTACAAACTTAAGAAATAATCGCGTTTTAATTTTGTTTAGTGGGCGTGTTGCAAAAATATTTACACGAAGGCAGGGGTAGCTAGGCTGCGCCTCAAACGAATTTAATTATAAACATCTGCCAGCCAGCGCCGAAATCCTTGTTCTGGGCCCTACCTGTTTACTGGGATTGGAGTACGCGTCATGTTTGGCCTGAAAAAAAAAAAAAAAATCCAGTTGTCGATTTGCCAATCAAGTTGCAGTGTGCAGGGAAACCCGGAACTCAAACATTGAGTCCGATGGGGGACAAAGACAAGGATCCAGGTGCTGCTTCCCAGACAGTATTATTAACTGGGGTTAGACTACGTCTGCAAGGCAGGGTAAGGCAGCCGTTAATTTCCACAACACCGAACGAGCAGTCGAGCGCCCAGAGAAAGATATTTAGACATTTGGGGTAGTAAGCATAGTCAATCAAGTTCCTTTCAGTTGGCCCTAATGTATATGTTGTGGTTCAATTTTTTCCTTGGTTTAAATTTTATTTCCTTTGTTTTGGGGTATGGTAATGTATGCTAATGTATTTTAAACAAAGAAAAATACAATTTAAACCAAGGAAAAAATTGAACCACAACATATACATGTAAGAAGAACTTACGATGCGACACTCGGTGAAAACGTCACTGATCATGAAATGATTGACTTCTCATCCTTTTAATGTGAAACTCACAAAACCATGAACAGCAGAAATATTTATGGAATGTTGTTGTGTTGCGAGAAATTAGCCAATAAGACGCGAGATAACCAATAAAACCGCAAACAGCAACGGGAGTTAGTTTGTGGTTTTGAGGTTTGCTTGCATATATCTTAAACTTTATTGTGATTGGCCAGTACACAATCCGTGGCATTCTTGAAAATTTTCAGGTGTTCACGGTTTTCTGAGTTTGATGGTAAACGTGTTCGCGATTATTGGAACTCGTCAGTCTTTTAAAGTTGGGAATGAAGCGGCCGTTGAATTGAAGAGAGAGGATAGTGTTGAAGGTCATCAAATACAGTAAAATTTATCGCCTTGCCGTTCACTTCTCTAATAGAACCTTTTAGAAAAAATGGTCATTTCATGTCGTCGCTGTGCGTGCACAGGGACAACATTGAAATTGACAGAAATGCGCGATGCACGTCCAAAATTGTTGTTTTGCTTATATTAAACCAACCGTTGCCTTCGAGGTCGTAGTTTTGTAAGGTCCCTATAAAACAAAACGTCATAGTCATTTAGCTTTTAGTGGCGAATCCAGATCTTCAGATAAGGGAGGGTGGGGGCGACGGTCATCCAGGGGAGGGGGCCGTCACTGGCTTTTGCCATGCAATTACCCCTGCCGCTTAAACAATGCAACTCATGTCGTAAGCACATCGTTTGCAACCCAGCTATACCGTGTAAGGGCCTGTTGACATGGTGGTGGGGGACCCCAGGTAGGTGAGGTAGCCCGCTTAGATACGGTAACCCGCCAGTCCATATAATCTCTCATTTTAATTTGGTCAAGCTTACATGATAAGTGGGGTGACCCGCCGCGGGTTACCTTCCCTTACCTGAATTCCCCTACCTCCATGTACTACAGACCCTAAATCACTTTTCTGGGCCCCACCGAAGAGCAACCGAGGAGCACTCGGACTTAATGGAGCATACGATAGGTGCTTACCAACACAACATAGCATATGTGAGGTATTAAATCGCCAATTGTATATGCTCCACTACTGAGCTTTAATTTATTGCGCTGTCATTGAGCACACCACAGCAGCCTTTCAGAACTTCTAAAAAGAGTTCATAAAAATTCACTTCCGATCTCGGCAGCTCAGTTTCAGAGCGGGCCGAGATCCTTTTTGTCAGTACCAAGATAATACCTTCAGCTAAACAAAGGCAGCGAATGCTCTAGTATGAGTAAAATTGATATTGAGGTCAGGTTAGCTTTGGATTTCTTCTCGCCATTCAAAAAGGCATTAAACGTTTATCATTCTCTTTCCGTGTATTCTGCTCATTTTAAAACGACACCTGGAATATTATATTTGAGATCATCCATGTTGATCAATGTGCCCTTTGAGCTAAATATTTATTTAGGACAAAATTCTTCGTTTCTGGAGAGTATGAGACACAGTGGGGCAAGAAAAACAGCATGCTTTTCTGACTACGTCGTTTGCTCTCCAGCCAGCGAGGTGATTTTGTACCATGTGCTTGTTTAGTTGCAACGGGCCTACTCACCAGTGACTCACTGACATCAGCAGACCTTGCTTAATTATTGACAGAATAAAAAATTACTGCAAAGAGCTTTGAGGGATACTTAAGCTGAATTTAATTTTCAAAGAATGAATTCTTTACAGTTACAGATGGTTTGAATTACATACCAAGGCTACAACACGTTCAATATATTATATCCGGTCCTACATTTACATTTTCCTTGTTTATATGTACAATTGTTAAACTAAAAAGGTTATATGTCTGTACTTTTATGAGCTACGCTGGCCGACCATTATTGTTCTTGATCATCTAACCACGTCCAGTGGCGGATCCAGGGAAGGGACCCGGGGGACCCAGCCCCACTCCCTTATTTCTAGACCAAACTAAGGCCCGAAGGGCCGAAAAACATATTTTTGGACACCGCCCCCACCCTTACCTAAGGGTCTGGATGACCGCCCCCTCCCCCCCCCCCCCCCCCCGTATCTCAAGGTCTGGATCCTCCGGTGACGTTAGTATTAAAGTGATACAAATATTAACAGTCATGAGCTGTTTTAAGCTGGATTTTCAGTCGGCTGTTTCCTTGAGGACCTGACAGGAATGTTCTCTTCACCCAGTCCCTGGTTTCCCTGGTTTGAGAAAAAACAAAAGCAACAAAAACGTTGCTTGTTAACGTGACGTAACGTGGAATAAAACGCAGATTTATCAGCCAAAAAGGGTCGGAAATAGGCCATTTGCACGATAGTGTCAGTTTACTACTGCTACTACTAGAATCCTTCGGGGTTTTGCTTTGAAGTCTTGTGCCAGTTAGAGCGTTTGTCATGTAAACCTCACTGGGATTACAAAAAAGAAAATATAAAAAGAAAAACAAAATGAATTCTAGTCTTAGTAGTGAAAAGACGTCATAATGCAAATATGATTACCTACGTAAAAGAGGTTACATTTATTTAAAGCAGGTATGCACATTGTTAATTAATAGGGTCTTTCTGTTATGGATTCAGCCGAATAAAAAATCTTGTTTTAGTTAACATTTTGGCCATTGACAGGCTGGCAACTTCCGACTGGGGTTACAAAAACCCTCACTTTCAAAATGAGGCCAAATGCACAACTTCTCTCGTGAAAATGAGTTTTATTTGCATGAAAATGAGAAATCATTTCCATGTCAAAGGCTGAGTACTTAACCTCGTTTTGATACAGAGGCAAGGGGGAACTCGGTAATGGCCTATTGTCAGCTGTCAATTGACCCCTTCCGCCACCCACCTTCCCCCACTTCCATTCAGACCCTTCTCTTATATTCTTTGTAATAAACTCTTTTCCGATGTTTCATCCTCTCTTGTGTCAACCTATTTTTCAGTCAAATATTTATGGATCTGTTTCCTTATGTCCGCTTTGAACTTCTTAGAAAAAGAGAAGAGGAAGACGAAAATCAGTACGTAAGATTTAATTTATCGCGGAGCGGAGTAACCCCAGTGTTACAAACTCTTCATCCGAATGCAAAATTATCTCGAGTGACTACGAATATGTTAACGCTAGCAACTAAGAATATAATAGAGTGATTTTACTTGAACCGTGAAACAGATAATAGCAACTAGTGCAAAATAGCTACAAATAAACAAAAGAAAACAATGGAATTGGTGCATAAGTGCGTAGCATTATTCTACTACCTATTTCACGAGTTTATAAACTACTCTAATGCTTGATATTAACTTTCGATACAACAAAAGACACAACACTAATGATACAAAAAAGGTTCAAGAACAAAAGAATTGCACTTTTAACTATAACGAATGCTGGTATCAAGACGGGATCTAATAGCCCAGTGTCGAGTTCGCCGATGACCTCGAACCTCTAAATAAGGGCGTTGAAGATCCATATGCATTTTTACATGCTAGTTAGCCTCTACCTGACTCTTCAACTGTTTAAATATAATTCTCCTCATGATCAAGTGTAAGTCTTGCCCCTTGATTAGTATATTACCTCAAAATGCGATGTGGAGAAACATACACTCCATCCATTTGAATGTGCTGCCGGCTGAAACACAGCCAAAGAATGGTCACTGTCCTGAAAAAAAATTAATCACAGTTATTAAATGTTTAAATTAATAGTAAAATGACAAAGGGGGAAAGAAGATCCCAAGAAGCTCTAAGAACTAAGTTCCCATTAGCTCTCATTTACACTACTTTGAAAAGGCATGGGTCTAGGGTGGAATATTAGTCAAACTGCATATTTCGTTCGATTCACTACCTTCTGCTCCAATCATGATGTTCAGTAGAGCGTTTAGCTAGTAGTAGCTAGTTTAATGTTTGTATTCAAACCATCCTGGTTCTAAAATAATAATAGTAATAGCAATAACAAGACAATAATAATAACAATAACTTGATTCGGTAGTTTATTAGGTTGTTTTATTACGTAATACTGATGATGATGATAATGATAAAAATAATTTTAAAAATATGTACATAATTTACACATTTATATAACAATAAGAATTATATAAATCATAAAAAAAAATACTATCACTGTGTCAATAACGGTTTCCTAAATACATTCCTTGAGGCTCAGATGCGATCAATAACTCCTGCAGACGGTCCAGAGTTTTAAATTAAGTCATCATGATTACAAAAGAGAATCATCCGTGCTCTGATTTTAAAAAGAAACAAGTTAAAAAGAGTAAAATCTCGTATTCCTTAATTTCTAATTTTTTATAATAATAATGATAATAATAATTTAAATAATAATACTTTTTGTATGTAAAAAACTCACCTTTACCGTTTCCAAGCTGGGTATGATGCCCATAGTTTTCATTAACTGATCGAGGAAGTTTTGTTTGTCCTGGGCAGCCGCCATTTTTAACAACTAGGAGCTGGAAAAATGAAAATGGGCCAGCGCATTAATTAATTTCTGGACACGAAATGTCAAATATGATAGCTATAGGATGGGGTAAACGGTTTCACTTTGTATGGAACAAAACAGTTGGAAGCAAGAGTGTTTCATCTCATATCCAAACACCAAAACGTAGGGCTATTTTTAGTTGTGATATCAGAAGATGTCTTATAAAGTTTCTGAGATGATGAATACCTCTAGAAGACATTTGAAGTAAAAATTCGTAAAACTGTGTTTAATTTCTCTTCACTTTCTTTTTATATTTACCGAAAGTTTGGGAAAAGTGATATCATTCCTCACCCATAAATAATTATACAGTGAAAGCTCTCCTAACGGACACTCTCGTAAGCGGACATGCTACTCACGGTAGACTTTAGCGCAGAAACAAAAAATCTACCACTCGGGCTTCTCGCTCGTGAAAAAAATTGAGCTCGACTTGTAGGCAAGTCTATACTCAAGGCCCTCTTCGCAAAACTTCGTTTTACTTAATTAACACTCCCTTAAAAACTCTGTATTTTTAATTTACATTCCCGTAAGCGGCCAGCTCCGGTTGGTAACGGACACCTCACGTCCCAAGAGTGTTCGCTCATGAGAGCTTCCACTGACTGTAATTAGCTGTAATTGCTAAGTTAGTGAAGTTAATCAAACAGAGAGCAACATTTAATTTATTATAAAGAGTATGCGTATGTAAATCTGAAAAGGTCATAAAACAGATTTTGTTATACCAGGGGTAGCTGACAGTGAGCTGATCGCAAGGTAAGTTTTTCATTTAGTTATTGTTTTTACATGTGACAGAGGCTTTTAAGTTAATAAAAAACTTCAATTTTTCTGTAATGTAAACTAGCTAAACTATTTAAAACATTAATACAGACAAAGAACGATTGCAGTTAATCTGACTTACAATGCTTTGTTTAACAAACACCGCGGCTTGTCTGATTTGACGTTCAAAATTCTCTCTTTTTAGTATCAACAGCTCTATATTTTTATTTGTAGATCGCTGAACAATGCTTTTTAAATAGTATAGCTATTTGAATGTCTGCCAGCTGGTCAAAATCTTTTAATTGCTTTTAATTCATTTCATTAAAGTTTTGTCCTCAGTTGATAGCTAGCAAGAGAGAAAGGATTTTAAAGGCTTAAGCCAAGTTTATTTGCCTTCATTTGTTTTCAGGAAGGGCGGAATCGAAGTGGATAAAATCATAAAATCATAATATCTCACCAGAAGCTTAGTTCAACTTCCACAAATGGAGTAGATAAAAAGGACTGGGCATTAGCACAAGTTCTCGGTACAAGTTTAAAAATTTCTTTAAGACTGCGCCCGACACCTTTCGAACAGCGGAATTCAGAGGTACGGTAGAAACTTCTGGCAAAAATAGAGAAGAGAAGTGTGACGTCACGTCACCATGGTAGCACTATTTTTGGATGCCAACAAAACCAACGACAACGGCGACGGAAGGAGAACGGCAAAAAAGTAATAGGTTTTTGTTGCCAAAACAACAAATTTGCACGTGCATCATGCTATTTTGTTCATTTCTTTGCCGTGGTTGCACGACTGCGACATGAAACTTCCTAATTTCAAGCGCCCGCTTCATGGAGTCGGTGAACCAACTCAAAAATTTTCGTTTTCCTTTTTTCTAAACTTAGATACGGTCCTTTCGGATTCAACCAAGAAAATTTCGCCAACTTTCGACAAATTAAATGAAATTAAATAAGGTCGATGAAGTTTGAAGCGGTGCAAATTCTCTTTTTGGTGAATCTTCGGTTTGTTGTCATCCAAAAATTTTGCTGCCAAGGCAACGTGACGTAACGACTTCTCCTCTCTATTGTTGGTTTTCACATGACGTCACTAAAATTCAAACTAAAAAACTATCGATCCTACCGAGATTTTACTTTCACGATGCATTAGAGCAGTTGAAAACTAATTTTCAGACAAATTTTTGCTTCAAAAGGGCTCTTGGTTTTGCGATAGAGTACACTTAAATTTCTAAGCTTTTGCGTGACGTGGCATTTACATGACGGCCAAGAGAGCTGTCATGTAGGTTAAAAAAAATGACTTATTTCAGGAAATTTTGCTATCTAAACAGTTCATGTATTAGAAAAAGTACTACTTTAATGTTCATGAGTTTTTCGAAGAATAAATTCACGCTTTTGTAGCAAAACTCGGTAACAGATGTTTCTGTTGGTTTCCGTCCGCCATGTTGGAGCTCATCCAGGTGAGCACCAGCATGGCGTCTCCATACAAATCTCTATAATTTTGAGCAAAACATTTCTTCGGATATCTCGTATACGAAATATTCCTCTGACCTGAATCTTGGCGAGGGTCTTTGTATATGTACCTCCTTTAATTTCTCAGATTCTGGACTTTATCTATTGAACGGTTTTGATTTTTATTTTGATCTATTTTGAATGGCGTGACACTGAAAACCAGCAATAAAGAGGACTACGTTGCACCTATCTAGCGCGTGCCTATTGTGTTGAGGTTTTGCATTAAGCACGTGGTTACGGGCAAAAAGAAAAAGTAGGAAAATGCTCGCTCGTAACACCCTCGGGACGCGGGCCGCTTACGGGAATGTAAAAATGCAGAGTTTGTATGGAAGTTGAGAAAAACGGCATTTTGTGAAGGTGGCCTTAGGTAGAGCTTTCCGCTTATGAAAGTGTCAGTTAGAAGAGCTTCCACTGTATCACTACTGAATGAAAAACTGCTTGAAAGACGTCGCAGATTAAGTCTAAAGACATGAGTGTTCTCAACGTTACAATCATGGCAACGCATGCTATCCCTTTTGTATTTGCAATTTTACTGCAGTTGTTTCAGTGTTATATATTAAATTTACCTTCGGAATACGAATATAATACCGCAGCGTTACAACGAGTGTGAACTACAAAGTCTTTTCTTCAGCATGTGGAACAAGTATTATATTCTTGAAATAGTCTTAAACACGCCAGTCTAACTTAGCACTGTTACTAAAGTGAAACCAATAGCTTGTAATTGAGTAAAAGGTGTTCCAACGCCGTATCAATTATGGTAGTTATCTTAAAAATGAAAGGCGTTCCATTGAACCTTACGTCGATGGAAGAAAGTAAACGTGCCAATACATGCTGAAAACCCTCCGAGGGACCTACCTCAGTAACTTGATTCCCGTTTTTAGTGGTTCTCCCCTCGTGTTTGCTGTAGGCCGAAGGTAGACCAACCTGGAAAACAACAGACTTTTAATCGGACTCAACTGAAGTGAAGACGATCAATTCTGTACAATGAGATTTTTACATTGCTAGAACCTTATAATTGACAAGAGTGAATGCCAAATTGTGTCGCTGGGAAACGAACAGAGAAACCGCCACTTTTCTCTATCTGAAGAATCGTGAAAGCTGCAACCTCGCCAAATGCTGTGTCCCGAAAGAGAAAGCCTTCGCCCTCTCGCTGATCCAATTTTCATAGGCTCTCGAACCCTCGGGATGTGAACGCAACAATTTGATAAACATGGTTAGTGTTTATAAGAAAACGGCAGTGTGTGTCAAGGGGAGCACCACTAACTCAAAACTCTGGTTTTCAGTGTTAAAATGTTGGTATAGAGGTAAAACGTTAAAGTGGGAGATGCAAAAAAGCTGACTGACTGGGCCTTCGTGGGCAATTCCTTGAACAGGAGATGTCATCCCTCGAAACGCCATCCTTTAAATTCTCAACTCCTTTTGCAGCGGTATAGTAAGTTTATCAGTCGAGAGTAATTGTTCCGCAATCAAAGTTTCACGAACATTACAATTGCGAACTTTGACAATAACCGAGTGCAGTGTGTTTAGTCAACAATTCTTGCAAGAACCACTTGGATAAACAGCGACGAGATCGTAGATCAGGATCAGCAAGATATAAAATAAGACTTAAGATTGAATTTTAAAAGGAGCTTTTCCAGCCCCTGATGAAGGCTGTTTTGTCTAGTCGAAATATTGGGCAAATAAATTTGCAAGCCTTAGCTGTCCGATCAGTCTTGCCTTCAATTTTAAGTGTGTTTAGTCACCACGTTGCAGTGCGGTACAAATAAGCCACGTAATCTACACGAGTCTTTCTGGTTGATATACATTAGAATTAGGGAATTCAGGACAAGAAACACGCTGAATGCCACAACTTATATATTTGGGAGAAAAATATTTCTCCTCTTTTTTTTTGGGTTTTGAAGGAATGTTTGACTTTGACTGATCTAGCTAGCGTTGAATATCGCACTTTTTTATTGATGTCTTCTGAAAACTGCAACGACCATCTGCGTTCTAGGAATAAACAGCCTTTTAGATTTTTAGGTCGAAAGGAAATCAAAAAGAAAAATTAACTCACCCAGTTGCTGGTGCCAACGAACTGGGCTGATGGTCTATCAAAATGATGATTTTCTTTTAAAACACGCGTTGGTTAGTAATGAGTCATTTAGCGGCCCGCATCATCATTGGAAGCTGCCACCTGCTCCATACAGCCTTTGGCATCTTGCCACAGTAGCGGCCAGCAAACGTACGCGTGAACTTGGTTTGGTGACTTTTGGTCTCGTTATGTGTGGTAACCGTTCGCCATCTTTATATCGAGTAAAATACATCATAGTTGCTTTGATAAAAACTGTGCTTTTGGAACGGTGACTTGACTCAAGCACTTAATGCACGTTCGATTTTCTGTAAGTTCCCACCTCTCTAAGGCAGCCGCACTCCAAGATGGCGGCGTCAGCGTCAAGCCTGAGAGATCCTTGCAAGATGTAGTCTCTGTGGTTGCTGTGATCAAGACCATTCTTTGCTGTGGAATTCAATCACACCGGAATATATCCAGTATTTGCTGATAAAATTCACTAAATCAAGAAGGAAAAACTCTGATACTTACAGTTACTCTTGGTTGTTTCGCCATTCTCCACAATTCTGAAAATGTCTGTTTTAACATGAAAACTTAGTTAGCAGGTTTACCGCTATTCAGTCGACAGTCAAGTACTTTACACCGAAAGGTTTTTAAGATGCTATCAGTGAACGTTGTTGACACGGTTAGTGAGTTTCAATTTGTGAAAAACTCCCCTGTTATGATGTCATTTAGACAAGAACGCAAGGTCAGTTTCATTCCCACTATCGTTTCGCTTTTGTAAAATTACCCCGGTCAAATATTGCTACGTTAATTATGAAGAGAAATTTCCAGTTTGTTTTGTAACCAGGGAGCTAAGGTTTATGCGTCGATTGAGTGGAAATTTCTATTTTGTTAATATTGACCCTGAGAAGAGCGAGTCCTGGCAAGTTTATATGCTTGATTAACCGCGTGTCAATCCAAATAATAAAAATGAAAAAAAAAATACATAGCTGTTTTCTCTTCTGTCAGTCACGACTAACGGTATATACTTAATGGCTGCGAAGTTTTGAATAAATGAATTCCCAAAGCAGAAAAGTTCAAAAGAATGCCCCAACGAGAGTTGGTGAAATTTGCTCGTCTGACGTTATCTTGCTAAGGGCCATTTGACATCGCGTCAGTGTCCAGAAAAAAAATCCAAAGCAGATAGATTTCATTCTTAGTCTTTGTTTGTCCTCCACTACACAGTGACTACATAGGTATTTATGTTTAGGCCGACTGGATTTAATGACCCCTTTATTTTACAGCCGTAAGTAGAAATCACGAACTTCTATCTACCTTACATGCGAGTTGAATCGAGCTCCCATTTTCGAGTTATATCCATTTCCGGTCTCGAGTTGCCCTCGGCGAAGCCTCTCTCCCAAAGCGAGAGCAAAAGCGGAAGTCTATGATTCAAGAGTCATGTCCCATCCACATGCCAAATAACCCATTCATTTTAATACTGACATTAAAATTCTGCATTAATTTGACCTCATTTCTGAACATGAAAGAAAGGACAATGAAAAAATTCCTAAAATGCGACATCTGTACAAACGTGCTGTAAATCCAGACGTAGTTTATCATAATAGATAGAAATCGACATCGGAAATCAATCGATATTAATCGATTTAATCCGCAGATTGATCTCGGAAATCGATAGAAGTCGAAGTCAGAAAAAAATATAAAGATTAACAAAAATCGATAACAATCCATAACAAGCGAAGCAATAATCTTGAATTGAATATTCTGAACATGACCGTCACGATATTTGACTTCAGCAACTCCTGGTTTGTTTTTTAACTGAAATAAATCTTTACATGTCCATTCAATCCTGCAATCTCCCTTACACTGGAATCCAATAATAGTCCATTTTACAGTTACAGTTGGAAACGAGGCTGGAGTTGACCTTGTTTTGATACAACCCTTCTTATTTTACTATGCAAATCATGTTGTTATTTTGACTAGTATGTTTTAAGCAAAATTTTCATTTATTTAGAAAAGGAAGAAGGTTTGTATCAAAACAAGATCAACCTTAGCCTTCCTTTCACTCAAAGGCTAGAACACTATTAAAGCCCACAACTGTAAAATGGCCTATTCGGTATACACACGAGCATTGAAGTCCTCCACATCGCTGACTTTGTTTGGCATAAGGGGTCGTACTTGTTATGCTCCATGTTTATGGAGTTGCTATAGTGAGACAGATAGTTATATTAAATTTTTAATCGCAGTGTATACAAGTCTATCTTGTACAAAACAGGGAAAATTTGAACAATGTAAATATAACAGAAACACTCTGGGAACAAAAGTACGACCACAAAACATCAACCATTTTGCAGTTCACTGTCATGTAGAGCACCTGCATTTCCATAGCCTGAGATCATGCTCTCTCCCAATTATCCCTCTATGTCTCTCACGGGAAGAGGGCGTTATTTTCTCTCGCCTCGTCCGCCCTTGAAAAAAAAAAAACCACCTGATCGCAGGTTAACATTTCCATTTTGAGGTACTTTTCACTACTACTACTACTTTTTACGGTTCTGTTAACGCCCCTTACGTTTTTGAGAAAACTTTCTAACGGGCAACCAACGGATGACTAACGGTTTTGCCCGTTTAACAGATAAGCGTTAAAGTACGTTTTCCCGTGTACGGTCACAAATAAGGTACTTCCCAATTGTCCGTTGACGGTTTCAAAAGTGCCCGTTGTCCTTGTTAGAGAGATGCCCGTCTTATAGAGAGTATAGTTACAGTAAAATGACTGAAAAGCGGTAGGGACCAACACCAGGAATCCGTCTTAAAGAGGTGTAACTGGGATCAGGCCAGAGGCAATACCAGAAAAAGAAATAAACTGAAAATGTCATTCAATTAAAGCTTTTTTCATTTATCAATTTAATATACTGCCACATAGCCAAATGTGTATGTGCGTGTGTCTTGTTGTGTTTTTCTTTTTCTGAAGCTTTGCTCATAAGGAGAATAGTTGTCCTGGGCGAAAGGGTCACCTGTCTACCCGAGCTACCCTGGGCGAGCCAACGTTTCATCCATTCTCTTACGAAACGTGGCGAAACGTTTACATGAGAATCAAAAAGTTGGCTTGGCTATAAGGGTGACCCTGCACCTAGCTGGGTCACCCTCCTACCAGGGCCAACTTTTCTGCAATTTTCTTTTTCTTTCGTCTTTTTTTACTTGGGCGGTTTTGTTTGTGTTTGTCTGTTTGTTACGGTACTTGTTTGCATTCCGCCAATACATTACTTGGTACGGTCGATATCCTTTCTCTGTTAACAGCTCTCAGTGTGCAAAGAAAGTCATGTCCTTTAGCCTGGACCTATGGATTTGCAATTGGGCTAGTGAAATCTGCTCTTAACTTGCCCAAAGGGCCAGTGAATTATTCTGGAGGAATTGAAGTTACAGAAGTATTGTAAGACAAGTGGTTTAAATTCGCAATAAGTTCATGTCGATCAAGAGCTGTTTTCAAGCTGATCTGATGAACTGAGAGTATTGCACTTATTATTACAGTACAATGAATTAACAAAGCAAGTAATTATAATAATTAACTATGGTACATAAATAACTAATAAATCTTAACAAATCGATCATTAATCCTGTTGGTCAAACACATTTTTCTGTAGGCTCATTATATTCACTTTAGAGTTAGTACGTGCTACAATCTGTGACAAAATAAGTTGAGACACTGCTCTAAAGGGCCTCTGTGACATTTTTACCAAAGTACCTAAAGAGGGGAAAATAGAGCTTTCCCTCCCCCACTCCCTCCATGCAATGTTGTGCCGCTTTTGAAGCTACCCGACAACAAACATCCCAACTTTAAATGGAGGGGAGGGAGAAGGGGTGTGGATTGTTGTGTTTTCTGAAGTTACCCCGTCTCAACAACGTTGTTGCCAACTGTAGCAAAAACTGACTTTTTTGAACCCTGGTTCTTCAAATGTCTATGGAGTTTATAGTTCTTTAAATTGCTAGGAAATGTCTCTCATAGGCATTGCATCTCATCTGCACCTTTAGAAAATCCTTTATATGATTTTCAACTTTTTTTTCATGTGTGTTGTTTCCCAAGCTCAGCCTGATAAACTAATGGCATAATATAATGACAGCCAGTCACTTAACTACACCTTTCAACATCTTTTCACATGATATCAGCTATGCATAGACTTTTGCTTACATGTAGGATTGTAAGAGAAAATACAGAAAATTTCAGTGAAAGAAAAAATAGGCCTAAATTCAAAAGGTTCAGTTATGTCCCAGGCTGTAAATTATTCCCAGGGTCCTTAATCATCAGAATGTTGTGCACATGACCTGATGCCTTGAAAGTGTAAGTTTACTGCCCCCTTAATTTCTTTGCCTCACTGGTAACAAAAGGGTGTCTTACAAGACCAACATTTTAAATGGTTATTGTTGCTATTCTCTTTGAGACATTTCTGGTGACAGCGGGGACATAGCTTTGTTCGTAATCTCCTTCTTGGGTTGACCTTACGATACTTTTCAATCAAATTTTCACCCACTGTTGGCTGTCTGACGGGTATCCGGAACCCTGGTTCGAGCCTCCCACAGTTTCCAAAATGGTCATAGACAGATATTGCCTTTCCTAAAAAAAAGAAGTGTTTATTGGTATAATTTAATAGAATAAACTGAAGGACAACCTTCCAAAAAATAGGTCAGTTAGATTTATCTTGTTATGGCACAAAATAATTTATCGATTGTATTATGGTTTGCCTGTAAAACTAAAAATTGATCAGATTGTATCTCCTAAATAGGAACTGGGCAAGAAAAATTCAAAATTTCAGCGGTAATATCTTGATTGGTCAATTATATGTAGCAATTGACAGAATCCATTAGGAAATTGAGTAATTTTAATTTTCAAGGGCTATAAATGTAATACATTATATGAAATCACTCCAAAGAAAAGGTTCTTATGGGAGCCCGAGAAAACAACCTTCAAAAGCTTCAAATTTCACAAAATGAAATCTTGTGTATGACGATTTTACCTGTGTTTTCTCAATTCTTGTGAAATTTGAAATTTCTTTTCTCAGACTCCCTAAAGAAATTGTCTTTGGTGTTATTACAGATAACTAGAAAAAATGGTCATTTCACGTCGTAGCTGTGCATGCACAGGGACAACATTGAAATTGACAGAAATGCGCGATGCACGTACAAAATTGTTGTTTTGCCTATATTCAAACCAACCGTTGCCTTCGAGGTCGTAGTTTTGTAAGGTCCCTATAAAACAAAACGTCATAGTCATTTAGCTTTTAGTGGCGAATCCAGTTCTTCAGATAAGGGAGGGTGGGGGCGGCGGTCATCCAGGGAAGGGGGCCGCCCCCCCCCCCCCGGGTCCTTCCCCTGGATCCGCCACTGGCTTTTGCCATGCAATTACCCCTTCCGCTTAAACAATGCAACTCATGTCGTAAGCACATCGTTTGCAACCCAGCTGCACCGTGTAAGGGCCTGTTGAATGGTGGTGGGGGACCCCAGATAGTTGAGGTAGCCCGCTTAGATACGGTAACCCGCCAGTCCATATAATCTCTCATTTTAATTTGGTCAAGCTTACATGATAAGTGGGGTGATCCGCCGCGGGTTACCTCACCTACCTGAGTTCCCCTACCTCCATGTAAACAGACCCTAAATCACTTTTCTGGGCCCCACCGAAGAGCAACCGAGGAGCACTCGGACTTCATGGAGCATACGATAGGTGCTTACCAACATAACATAGCATATGTGAGGTATTAAATCGCCAATTGTATATGCTCCACTACTGAGCTTTAATTTAGTGCGCTGTCATTGAGCACACCACAGCAGCCTTTCAGAACTTTTAAAAAGAGTTCATAAAAATTCACTTCCGATCTCGCCAGCTCAGTTTCAGAGCGGGCCGAGATCCTTTTTGTCAGTACCAAGATAATACCTTCAGCTAAACAAAGGCAGCGAATGCTCTAGTATGAGTAAAATTGATATTGAGGTTAGGTGAGCTTTGGATTTCTTCTCGCCATTCAAAAAGGCATTAAACATTTATCATTCTCTTTCCGTGTATTCTGCTCATTTTAAAACGACACCTGGAATATCATATTTGAGATCATCCATGTTGATCAATGTGCCCTTTGGGCTAAATATTTATTTGGGACAAAATTCTTCGTTTCTAGAGAGTATGAGACACAGTGGGGCAAGAAAAACAGCATGCTTTTCTGACTACGTCGTTTGCTCTCCAGCCAGCGAGGTGATTTTGTACCATGTGCTTGTTTAGTTGCAACGGGCCTACTCACCAGTGACTCACTGACATCAGCAGACCTTGCTTAATTATTGACAGAATAAAAAATTACTGCAAAGAGCTTTGAGGGATACTTAAGCTGAATTTAATTTTCAGAGAATGATTTCGTTACTGTTACAGAGGGTTTGAATTACATACCAAGGCTACAACAAGTTCAATATATTATATCCGGTCCTACATTTACATTTTCCTTATTTATATGTACATTAATTTTGTTAAACTAAAAAGGTTACATGTCTGTACTTTTATGAGCTAGCTGGCCGACCATTATTGTTCTTGTTCATCTAACTACGTCCAGTGGCGAATCCAGGGAAGGGACCCGGGGGACCCGGCCCCACTCCCTTATTTCTAGACCAAACTAAGGCCGGAAGGGCCGAAAAACATTTTTTTGGACACCGCCCCCACTCTTATCTAAGGGTCTGGATAACCACACCCCCCCCCCCCCCCGCCCCCCGTATCTCAAGGTCTGGATCCGCCACTGACGTTAGTATTAAAGTGATACAAATATTAACAGTCATGAGCTGTTTTAAACTGGATTTTCAGTCGGCTGTTTCCTTGAGGACCTGACAGCAATGTTCTCTTCACCCAGTCCCTGGTTTCCCTGGTTTGAGAAAAAACAAAAGCAACAAAAAAGTTGCTCGTTAACGTGGAATAAAACGCAAATTTATTACGCAAAAAGGGTCGGAAATAGGCCATTTGCACGATAGTGTCAGTTTACTACATGTACAGCTACTACCAAAATCCTTCGGGTTTTGCTTTCTTGTGCCAGTTAGAGCGTTTGCCATTTAAACCTCACTGGGATTACCAAATATAAAATATGAAAGGGAAAACAAAATGAATTCTGGTCTTAGTAGTAAAAAGACGTCATCTTGCAAATCAAGAGCCATGATAATGGGACCATTATGGCTCTTGTGCAAATATAATTGCCTACTTAAAAAAGGTTACATTAATTATTTAAAGCAGGTATGCACATTATTAATTAATAAGGTCTTTCAGTTATGGATTGAGCCGAATAAAAAATCTTGTTTTAGTTAAAATTTTGGCCATTGACAGGTAACTTCCTTGTTCCAAAAACCCTCACTTTCAAAACGAGGCCAAGTGCACAATCTTTCTTGTGAAATATCAAAGGGTGAGTATTTAACCTCGTTTTGATACAGAGGCCTGGGGAGACTCGGTAAAGGCCTATTGTCAGCTGTCAATTGACCCCCTCCGCCACCCATGCACCGCTTCTCTCCATCTTTCCATTCAGACCCATGTTGTTTGTAACAAACTCAGTCTTCTGGTCTTTTCCGATGTTTCATCCTCTCTTTTGTCAACCTATTTTTCAGACAAATAATTATGGATCTGTTTCCTTTTGACCGCTTTGAACTTCTCAGAAAAAAAAAGAAGAAGAAGAAAATCAACAAGATTTATCGTGGAGCGGGGTAACCCGAGAGTTACAAACTCTTCATCCGAATGCAACATTATCTCGAGTAACCACGAATATGTTAACGCTAGCAACTAAGAATATATTAGAGTGATTTTACTTGAACCGTGAAACAGATAATAGCAACTAATGCAAAATAGCTACAAATAGACAAAATAAGACAATGGAATTAGTGCATAAGTACGTAGTATTCTTACTACCTATTTCTCGAGTTTAGTAAAATTACTCTAATGCTTGATAGTAACGTTCGATACAACAAAAGACCCAACACTAATGATAAAAAAGGTTCAAGAACAAAAGAATTGCACTTTTAACTATAACGAGTAGTGCTCATCAAGACAGGATCTAATAGCCCAGTGTCGAGTTCGCCGCTGACCTTGCAGCTCTGAATAAGGGAATTGAAGATCCATTTTTACATGCTAGTTAGCCTACACCTGACTCTTCAACTGTTTAAATATTAATTATTCTCCTCATGATCAAGTGTAAGTCTCGCCCCTTGATTAATATGTTACCTGAAAATGCGATGTGGAGAAACGTACACTCCACCATTTGAATGTGCTGCCAGCTGAAACAGCCAAAGAATGCTCACGGTCCTGAAAAAAATTTAATCAAGATTATTAAATGATTAAATTAATAGTAAGGGGGAAAGAAGATCCAAAGAAGTTCTAAGAACTAAGTTACCATTAGCTCTCATTTACACCAGTTTTAAAAGGCATGGAAGATTTAGTCAAACTCAGCGTATTTCCTTCACTACCTTCTGCATCCAGTCATAACGTTCAGTAGACAGCGTACGTTATTGCTATAAGTAGCTAGTTTAATGTTTGCATTCAAACTATCCTGGTGCAGGTTCTAAAATAATAATAATAATAGCGATAACAAAAACAACAATAATAATAATTTTTTTAGAGACATAACCTTTTATTGATAACAAAACTAACTACTAAAACCTATTTACAATTAATTTCGCTGAAGAAGAAAAAATTTCAGTCAAAGCACCATTTACAAGTCATTTCACAAGCTCCTGTTCATTTCGATTAAAAAAAATTCATTTCAATTAAAAAAACTCATGTCAATGAAAAAATCATTATCATTACCATTACTGTTATTACTCGAATTAAAAACATTTCATCTCAATAAAAAAAACTGTCTACCTCTAAAAAATCAAAAATTTGCCTTCAACTGTGTAAGAAAAATAAAGTAAAACATCTATAGCGGTTGAGTCTAAGGAAGTCCTGCTTGACCCTTCTCTATTTCTAAATCCCTGTCCTTAATATCCAAGTTCCTCCTTCTCGGGGTTCTCGATCCCCTCAAGCATAGGAGGGCGCTACGCAAAATTGCAAATGACACTTTCGCCCTGACCCATGAAATTGTTGTGGCGTAGCTCTCTTAATAATAATAATTTAAATATTATTATTATTATTATTTGTTTGTAAAGAACTCACCTTTTCCGTTTCCAAGCTGGGTATGATGCCCATAGTTGCCATTAACTGATCGAGGAAGTTTGTTTGGTCCTGAGCAGATGCCATTTTTAACAACTAAGAGCTGCAAAAATGAAAATGGGCCAGCGCCTTAATTTCTTGACACGGAATGTCAAATACGATAGCTATAGGTTGGGGTGAAAGGTTTCACTCTGTCTGGAACAAAACTGACAGTAAGAGTGTTTCATCTGATATCCAAACACCAAAACATAGAGGTCTTTTAGTTGTGATATCAGAAGATGCTTTTTCAAATGTCTTATAAAGTTTCTGAGATGATGAAATAACTGTAGAAGGCATTTGAAGCAAAAATTCGTAAAATTTGAACGTTTGATGGGAAAAGTGATATCATTCCTCACCCATAAATAATTCTACAGTGGAAGCTCCCCTAACAGACACTCTCGTGAGCGGACAGCTCTACTCACCGTAGACTTTGCCGCAGAAAACAAAAAGAATCTACCGCTCGCGCTTCTCGCTAAAGAAAAAATTCGAGCTCGACCTGCAGGCAAATCTATATTCCCGGCCGCCTTTGCAAAACCTCGTTTTACTTAATTAACAGAGAGCAACTATTAATTCATTATCATTAAGAGTATGCGTATGTAAATATGAAAAGGTCATAAACCAGATTTTGTTCCAGGGGTAGCTGATCGCAAGGTAAGTTTTTCATTAAGTTTTTGTTTTTAGATGTGACAGGGGCTTTATTTACATACTACAAAACTTCAATTTTTCTGTGATGTAAACTAGCTAAGCTATTTTAAAACAATATATAGACAAAGAACGCTTGCAGTTAATCGGACTTTCAATGCTTTGCTTAACAAACAATTTACCGCTTGACTGAGGATTTGACGTTCAAAATTTCGTTTTTTTCTGTATCAACCATTATAAAAAACGAAATTAAGACTGAGCTCTATATTTTTATTTCTAGATTATTAAAAATTGGTTATGAAATAGTAGCTATCTGAAGGTTTGCCAGCTGGCCAAAATCTTTGCTTTTAATTCCTGCCATTAAGTTCTGTCCTCAGTTGATAGCAAGAGAGGATGGATTTTACAACCTCTTTCCCAGGGTTCTCTCCTACTCGCCCCATGGAGCGAGAGAGAGAGAGACCCTGGTAAACGCTGGTCACGTGTCTCCCAGAACCTGGGAGATTACAAACAAACGATTTGGGGAAGGGGCAGGTAAGTGTGTGATTTGTCCCTACAGATCGTAGGCAGGTCAGTGTAGCCATGAAACTGTGTACCTGACCTGTTCTTGAACGCCGAAATTAATGCACAAAATCCTTTGACAGCGAAAGCGGAACTTCCTGCAGAATATCTGGATGTTAATTGGATGTTTAGCAGCGAGGCTTTCATTTCGCACATGCAACGGAAATCGCGGAGGATTCACCGTTTGTGCAGTCAAAAATAATTTAGGTATCCTGGTAGTAGGATTCATACCGAAACGGACTAGATTTGAATTGCCGTTTCTATGGTGTGGAGGCCACTTAAGGAAACAAATGTACATCTGTATGTGTTTTCAAGACTACTATAATTATGGAGGGCGCCGAAATAATGTCTATGTCCTCACCGACCTTGAAGCAACAGGAAGAGAGAATACGCGGCCCGGACAGTCAGGCTGATTGTTAGCTACTGTTCAAATCGAAAGAGGTAAAGAGAATCTTGAAAGAAAATATTTTTAGCTAAGGCTCTGTGTTTTTGCAGTTTTTTTTTTTTTTTTTTTTGGTCCTCGTTTATAATTATCAGGAGGGCGGTAAGCTTCTTTGTAAACAAATATGATATGGCTTGCACGACTGCCAACCGTTTATTGTTCCGTCCTTATTAATTTTCTGGATGTTTAGGTATGCTTTAGAGGATTTTTAGAAATCACTGAGCCACATATGTTTTTAAATAAAGTTTTCATATGGACCATAAACAAGAAAGCCTTTCGCTTTGAAGGTTATGTTGTCTGTTTTGTCTCTGTTTATACTATTTCCTGTTGCCTTCCGATGTCGCGTTTGTACATAATTATTTTTTATCTTTGATCTATTTACCACTTTTCTTTTGCCGCATCATAACAAAGGTTAAGGGGTGGAAAATGCTGACATTTTAGGCTATAGCTTTCCGTGAAGTCACTAGATCTAATAAAATGTGTTAACTGAATTCCTTGCTCTCAATGTAACTGCCATGTTTTGTCCCGGGGTTTTGTCACGCCGAACCCGCTAAGACCGCAAATGGTGTGTAGGTTTATTTGGCCCGATTATCAGCCGCTGTCAGACAAGCATTGAAACTTTTAAGATAGAAGTTCAACATACAGGGATTTTACCTTCAAAAAATTAACTCGCTTGTGTATAACGCAAGATCGTAGATTTTTAGCGATTGGTGTCATCGGTTAAATTAACGGTCTTAAACCGGCGACAATGCTAGTTTTTTTTTTTTCTTCTCAGGTAATTCACTTGTTTATCTGATAGTTTGGTTTAGGCAGAAATTTCCCTTAGTTTCAGTTATAGTTGTATTAGGGTTGGCAAATCCATCTTGCTGTTGTGACCACTGAGTGAACGTTGCGAATAAACCAGACACAAAAAATGAGAGACAAAGGATTCCTCCCTCAGAATTAATTTTGGTCTGGAGCCACGTGACCAGCGTTTTCCAGGGTCTCTCTCTCTCTCTCGCTCCGTAGTGCGGGTAGGAGAGAATCCTGGGAACGAGGTTGTGGATTTTAAAGGCTTAAGCCTAGTTTATTTGCATTCATATTTGTTTTCAGGAAGGGCGAAAGTAGATAAAATCATAATATTCACGGTGAGCTTTATTCAACTTCCACAAAGGGAAGACTGGGTATTAGCACAAGCTTCCGGTAAAAATTAATTTTTTTTAAGACTGCGCCCGACATCTTTTGAACAGCGGAATTCAGAGGTAGAAGCTTCTGGCCAGGGGGGGGTGGTGAACTTGGTAGTTTGTTTGTCTGACGATCTTGGCCATCGTGACGTCACGAAGAGAGAAGCGCGCAACTTCGAGGAGTTTTCGAAAATGGCGCCGTTGCTATTTCCAAATGCTACTTTTAAAGTTGGTTTTCCTGGATATTGACGCTCCAAAATGGTTTTTGTCACGATAGGTTAGTGCAGTTCCAACATCCCTTTCCGAGAAGGTGAGTGAAATGTGCATTAATCCGAAAAATAACGCGTATGAGAGCTGTAAATAGTTTCGGTCAATTTCCTCGAGTGGAATAATGTGCCACAAAAGTTTGCATGTTCGCACAGTAATATCGTGTTTTCTCGAAATCGGTGAGGTGTTGAACATCAAAACTTGGCATGAGAATAGGTTACTTCTATTGGAAAGTATTGTCTCTGAAGTTTATTGACGTAAAGTGGCAGAAAAAATGATCAGTCCATTCGAGTGTACCATCAGTTCTCGGACTACCTTAGCGGCTACGCTGCAATTGAGTCTCATGATTTTTTAACTTTTCTTGCGGCCTCACAACAAGACTCCCAATCTCATGGTTTTCTGGGAAATATCATCCTAAAATGAAATATTACCTCGTTGAATATAAACGGAAATTTTGTGGGTAAATTCTTGTGCCCGGAGGAGCTTTGACTACTTTACCCATGAAGTTGTCTTAGCCCAAAGAAATGACTCAGTCTGCTGTATGTTTCGTCCCATCGGCCAGTGATGACCTATTTTCTGGCCTCTTAAAGTCATCAAAGAAAAAGCGGCATCTAATTTGTTACAAGAGGGACCACACTAAAGCAAGGTGATATAAAAAAAACAGTTAATTCCCCTAATCATAATGGAAAAAGGGTTCGTTTAATTTTGATCGGGAAAAAATAGAATCTCACTATTTTTTGTAGAATTTTTTTCATGCATGAGTCTCCAGATTTTCCTTTATCGGGGGTTGGCAGGTCTGTATGAGGAGCTAAATACCATTCAAATAAAAGGTGGAAACATCTGGAGTACTCCCAGAGATATGATGATAATTGATATACATTTGCATTAATATCTTTATTTGTGTGGAGCAATATATTAAACCTAGATTTTACCTCAAATTTTAAAAGATCAAACGAGTAAAACTAGCTTTATACAAACAAAAATGAAATGAGAAAGTACTGTAACTCATAATTTACAGAAGTCCCCTTTGATACCAGCCAAGTGCTGGTAATGCCATCCTGCTGAATATAAGACTTGACTTGAATAGAAAGTTAAATGAAACAAATATTTATGTCAGTGAAATTTGGGCCAGCTGTGGTACCACAGTTTGAAACATGCAGAAAGAGAGTCAAAACAAAATCATCCACTGCTAACCGTTATGTTTTCTGTTTTATCAACGCGCACTCTGTGGGTTTTTTTGAAATCCGAATTTTCCTCCGGACCAAGTTAGCTTTCCCTTTTCAGCACTTACTCTCTTTCCAGGTCTGTTCACTGTGCCCCTGATGAGAATGACAGACCTTCTGAGCAGACTAGAACTTCTTAGTTAACATCAATATATGTTCCTGTTTATATTAGTGAGCTCACTAAAACTTGATAGCAATGTACCATAGCTATTTGTAAATTAGTTCTTGTATCGTTGCTAAATGAGTAGTATCTCTTACCTAATGCTACACATTCTAATTTTAAAAGTATCTAACAAAATTGTGGCTATTTTTTCCGCAGCTACATGTAATCTACACTCAATGAACTAATGTGTGGTCATTGAACTACTGGTGTGGTTTTTGAACTGTTGGGTGATTATTGAACTGTTGTGGGGTTATTGAACTAACAAAAAGGAAAAACCAATCTGAAGCAAAAAAGAAAAAAGAAATCAAGGAGAAAGAAAATGAGTTAAGGGAAAAAGAAGAAGAACTGAAGCAAAAAGAAAGAAAGAAAGACATCCAAGAAAAAGAAAAAGAATTGAAAGAACGAGAAGAAAAATTAAAACAAAAAGCGAAAGACAATAAAACTGCCACAGTGAAAGCCAAATGGGTGGCTGCCCAACTCTAACTCATGGCTGGGCAGTTGGACCATTTGGCAAATCACATTCTTACTGAGATAATGAATGAATAACTAATACCATCCAAAAAAATTTTATTAAAAAATTATTTCACTGTAATATAAGTTTTATACATCTGTTTATACCTATAAGAGCTGTTTTCAAAATGGTAACACAGCCCATGCGAAATGAGTTTCACATCAAAATAGAGAAACTTTTTGTGTAATCTCTCGTGAATTATAAGTTCTCCTCATATCACAAGGTATGTGCTCTATCGATGTCATCCTCCACTTCCTTCTTCACTCCTTTCTTTAATCTATCACTCCTGTCTTTATCTATCTTTATCCATCACTCATATCTGAGTCCTTCTGGTAGTCCTTTCCAAAACAGTAATCCTACATCATGCACTGTGTGTGTTCTAATAACATCTTTCTATTGCCCCATCCTCTGTGATAGTAGCTGAATTAAAATCAATAAAAATGGCAATTAAATTTCGGCCCGTTTCCCCTAAATCTCATAATATAAAAATATAAATTTAAAAATTACCACCCCGTCCCATACCCCCAATAACAGAATTGTAACAACCACGAGATCTAAATATAACAAACTCCATACAACCAGGTGAGCAGGCTAAGATTAGCTTTACAGCAACTGTGTTTGCCCAACGTATAATCAAATAGCAATGAAAATCATAAGACAATGGAAGTTGGTGACTGCCACGCCCCTGCTGAGAAAATGCCTGAAGACTGCACAAGCATGATGTCGGAACAATACAAGCGGACCCCACAAAGGAAGTCGAACTGAACTGAACTATTCATTGATACCGTTAGTATTAAAAAAAATAGGATTGTCACTGTGTTGCTGCTGCTGTTATTGTTAGCAAAACAAAATTAAAATAATAATTATAAATTGATAATTAAATCAATTATTGTTGTTTGTAACGTAAGCTTCTGCATAATTTCTTTCCTTGGCTATGCGCAAAATGAATCCAAATAAAGATACTTTCATGACATTTTCTGAACTCTTGCAGTTATTAATGAACTTAAGTATCCTTAATGAACTGTGGTGTCCTTATTGAACTATAATGTCTTTGTTGAACTTTGAAAATAAGAAAAACTGAACGACAGCCCTATCAGTGATTGACTGTATTACAAATGGATAGCTAATGCTAGGTAGAGGATGGGCTGGCTACTTTATTATTTGGGAATGACCTGTAGCTCTGTAAATTATCTGTCAAGAGTGCAAACCAAACCAGTAATTATTGCACTTATTGCAGTAATAACTGGTTTGACTGTTTAGTTATCTGACCTTGATGTCATTTCCATTTGGAGTAGGCAGTCTTAAGTTTTATTTACAGCTAAACACATGTCCTTTTTTCAATGTCTTCAATTTCTTCCAAAGAATGACTTGCATGTTTGCCTACAACAAAACAAAGCAAGAAAAAATGTGACAGAAAAAACTCTCTTTTTATATTGCAAAAGTGAAAGGAGGGTGATGATATTCATCGCATGAAAATCCTGCAATGTTTTATATCCTTAGCAATCCTAAGCAAATTTTTTAAGATGCGGACGCCCGAGGAAACACATTTTCGATAATATACCATCGAAACGCTTACTAATGTCCGTTTTCTTGGCTTTTTCTAGTTTTTTTTTTCTATTATCTCTGTAAAGCGATTAAGGCAAAGCTACATACCCATCCTTTGTAACAATCCTCCTTCCCGATTCTCCGCATAATGCCCTAAAAATGTTAATGTTTATCAAAAACTTTAGCTCACGGCATATTAACTGGTGATAGATTCTGTTTGACTATTTACAGTATAAAAACCATGTTTTCCTTTGTTTCTGGTACGAAGAAGCAAAGAGAAAGGCAATGTGAAGTTATCTCCATCATGAGTAATGAATGTTTTGACAAATTATCGTAATTTATAGTGAAAAGTAGCAATATAATTAAACTATAATAATATCGCGCGACGATTTTATTTAATACGCTTTATTAACTTTTTTTCCTTTTTGATACGTTTAACTCAAACAGGAAATCCTTTCAAAACCCTTGAAGATTATAAACCATATTCTATAAAAAAAACACTTGCTTCTTACATTTGTTTAGTTTTAATAAATTGTTTAAACAATTTGATAGTCTGGTATGAACATCATGACGCTATGTTTCGTGACCTGTCCACGCCATTTTCGCAGTTTTTGTAAACATCCCAGAGGTTTGCAACTTTTATCCCACTGATCATTTTTTTTAACTTATTAGATGATTCTTTTCTATCACCAATTGACAGACGTATACCATATTAATGTCATTTGTTTTTCTCGGGACTAAATTCTGCTGGGTTTTTTAGTTATGCGTCTCCAAAGACGCGCCGGTATGAGTTGTATCATCTCGTCGATCTCGGGAAGTTCTTGATTTTTTACGATGGAGATGCTCTTTCCTAGAATAAATTGCACTTTTGCTATATAGAATTAATAGATAAACACATACCTTCAGTCCTTTCATCGCAACGTCTCCACTTTTACCCTTTAACACCACGAAACAGTTTCGCGCGATGAAACCATTTAAAGTTCCCGGGATAAATTTCTCGTGACGTCACGATGGCCAAGATCATCCGCCGCGCGATCCCTATAGGAGCGATTGGCGAGTTCATCACCCCCCCCCCCCCCCCCCCTGCTTCTGGCAAAAACAAAGATGATTACGTTGCACTTATCTTACGCGTGCGGCATTGAGCACGTGGTTCTGGGCAAAAAGAAAAAATATGAAGATATTACCACTGAATAAAAAACTGCTTAAAAGACGTCGTAGATTAAGTCTAAGACATGAGTGTTCTCAACGTGACAGTGGCAACTCATGCTATCCCTTTTGTATTTGCGATTTTATATATAGCAGTTGTTTCTTATATATTAAATTTACCTTCGGAATAGTTACGAGTATAATGTTGCAGCGTTACAACGAGTATGACTGAACTACATAGCAGCATGTAGAACAGTTATTGGTATCGTGTTGAGTCACTGAAATTGATGTCTTCTAATATTAGTGCTTCAGTCTAACTTACAATGTATACCAAACTGAAGCCAATTGCTTGTAATTGAGTGAAAGGTGGTGTATGAGTTATGGTCAGAGTAATCTTAAAAATGAAAGGCGTTCTATTGAACCTTACGTCGATGGCAGTAACGTGCTATTAATACCGAAAAGCCTCCAACAGACGTACCTTAAAAGTATGTCGATCCCCGTTTTTTGTGGTTCTCCCTTCGTGTTTGCTGTAGGCCGAAGGTGGACCGACCTGGAAAACAGAGAAAACAGAGACGTCACCGCGGAATCAAGTTGAAGACAATAAACTGTGTAGAAATTAATTTTTACATTGCTAGGAACCTTTAACTCAACAGCTGAAAAATGATAACTGACAAGAAAATGTACCGCTGGGAATGAAACACAGAAACGATCACTTTTCTCTATCTGAAGAATCGCGAAAGCATGCAGAACCTCGAAGAGCGTTCTGTCCTTTATCAGAGCGAAAGTCTTCCTCTTGATGATTCCATCTTCATAGGCCCTCGAACCCACGGGATGCCGGGAACGCAACAATTTGATAAACATGGTTAGTGTTTATAGGAACATAGCGGCGGGCGTGTGTCAATGGGGGCACCACTAGCACAAAACTCTGTTTTTCAGTGTTAAGTGTTGGTATAGACTGAGGTAAAACTGGACGATGCAAAAAAGCAGACTGACTGGGCCCTCGTGGGCAATTCCTTGAATTTGGGTCGTGCCTCGAAACGCCATCCTTCAAATGCTTAAAATCCTTTTGCAGGGGTAAGTTTACCAGAATAACTGTTTCGCGAAAATTACAGTTAAAAACTGCGAACTTCGACGAATAACCGAGTGTGTTTGTTCGCCACCTTGCATTGCGGAATATACGGCGTAATCTACAAGAGTGTTTCTGGTTGATATTCATTAGAATAAGTGAATTCAAGCCAAGAAACAAGCTCAAATGCGACAACTTATAATTATTTACTATGGAAGAAATATTTCTCCTCTCTTTTTTGGATTTCGAAGGAACGTTTGATTTCGACTGCTCTGACTAGCGTTGAATATTACAGCCGTTTGATTGATGTCTTCTGAAAACTGCAGCAACCATCTTCGTTCTATAGAAATAAACAGCTTTTCAGATTTTTAGGCTTAAAGAAAATCAAAAAAGTTAAATGGACTCACCCAGATGGCGGTGCCAACGAACTGGACTGAACTGGTCTACCGAAATGATAATTTAAAACACTAGTTCATTATAATGGGTCGTTTGCGCCATCTTCATTGGCAGCTGCCACCTGTTCTTACAGCTGTTTGGCATCTAATACCACTTCAGTACGCGAACGTGAACGTAAACGTGAACTTGGTGACTTTCGGCCTTGTTATGTGTGGTAACCCTTCGCCATCTTTATATTGAGAAAACTACATCATGGTTGCTTTGATAAAAACTGTGCTTTTGGAACGGTGACTTGACTCAAGCGCTTAATGCACGTTCGATTTCCTGTAAGTTCCTACCTCTCTAAGGCAGCCGCACTCCAAGATGGCGGCGGCAGCGTCAAGCCTGAAAGATCGTTGTAAGATGTAGTCTCTGTGGTTGCTGTGATCAAGATCATTCTTTTCTGTGGAATTCATTCAGACCGGAATATATCCAAAATCTGGTGATAAAATTCACTAAATCATGAAGGAAAAACTCTTATACTTACAGTTACGCTTGGTTGTTCCATCATTCTCCACAATTCTGAAAATGCCCGGTTTAACATGAAACCTTAGTTAGCATGTTTACCGCTATTCGGTCGACGGTCAATTACTTTACACCAAAAGGTTTTTAAAATGCTATCAGTATACAATGTTGATATGGTTAGTGAATTTGAATTTGTGAAAAAATCCCGTCTATGTGACATCATCAAAGAATCCAGAAGAATGCAAGTCAGTTTGATTCCACTCAACTGTCATTTTGCTTGTTTGAAACTAGCCCAGTCAAATTGCTACGTTAATAATTGTGAAGAGAAATTTCGAATTTGTTTTGTAACCAAAGTTAATGCGTAAATTGGAAATTTCTTTTTGTTAATTGTCCCTGACTGAGAGCGAGTCCTGGCAAGTTTATATGCTTCATTAACCGCGTGTCAATCCAAATGTAATAATAATGATGAAAAATACCGTAGCTGTTTTCTCTTCTGTCAATCACGACTAACGGTATACACTTCAATGGCTGTAATGTCAAACAACCGTGATAATAGCCCGTTAACGTCAGACGAGCAAATTTCACCAAGCCTCGTTTTGAAATTGTAAATTTGTGAAAGTTTGAATAAATGAATTCCCAAGAAAATGCAGAAGAGTTCAAAAGAATACCCAAACGAGAATTGGTGGGGAAATTTGCTCGTCTGACATAATCATGCATAAGGGCCATTTGACATTGCGTCAGTGTCCAGAAAAAACATCCAACACAGGCAGATTTCATTCATAGTCTTTTTTTGTCCTCTACTACATAGCTTTCCGGCTTGAAAAAATGTCGATATTTTTGTTGAGGACGACAGGATTCAATGACCTTGTATGACCCCTTTATATTACGGCCGTAAGTAGAAATCACGAAATTCTATATACCTTTATACATGCAAGTTAAATCATAGTTAGTATAGCTATGGTTACGCTGAGCTTCCGTTTTCGAGTTATATGCCATTTCCGGTCGTGAGTTGCCATCGGCGAAGCCTCTCTCTCAAAGCGAGAGCAAAAGCGGAAGTCTTTGATTAAAGAGTCATGTCCCATTCACATGCCAATTGAACCATTCATTTTCATACATTAAAATTCTGCATTAATTTGGCCTCAGTTTTTGGAACTCTGAACCTGATCGAAGGTACAATGAAAAACTTTCCAAAAAATGCGACAGCTATACAAATGCGCTGTGAATGGGCCCTGTTAAAAAGGGTAAAATTCCAACAAACGACATGGCCTTTGCATCATGTGACCTCAAGAGAGATGGAAATGGCGACAAACAAACGACATATAGACAAGTTGAAACTGCGACAGCGGTGATGATAAGCTCAAATAAAATAGCAGACTAATTTTGATTATTAAAATTCAAACTTAGCTCCAAAGCTTAGGGAAATGAAGGTGATGTTACACGGGACGATTGGCAACGACGATTTTTAGCACAACACAGGGTCGCAACATTGCGGCGACATTGTTTGAATGCTTGCAACATTGTTCCAACTTTGCAACGCTGTTGCGAATCGTCCCGTGTAGCATCACCCTAAAACAGAGAATAGCACGTATGGTCATGGTTGAATAATCGATTTCTTTTGTTTGTTTGTTTGTTTGTTTGTTTTTCCCTAAGCCGCCAAGCCTAGTGCACTGTACCACACCTTTTTCTGTTTACCAGTGCCAGACAAAAAAAAAATGAAAACGCTGGTACAGTCAACTCTCTACGGACACGTCCTTCGGGAACAGCACTGGCTGTCCGTCTTTGAGAGGGGTCCGTGGAATTATTTTCTATTGTGCAATCAACCGTCCATTACAAGCACACGTTCACCACTTCGTGGTCTAAAAGCGTAACAATATACACTCTCCGAACTTAAGCACGACTACAAACTACCAAACATTCCATTTTGAGGTATGTTTCACTACATAAAGGAACTTCAATTCCCAAATGTCCGTTGACGGTTACAAAAGTGTCCGTTGTCCGTGTTACGTGTAAAATGACAGAAAAACGGCAGACCAACACCATATGTCTGTCTTATAGAGGTGTCCGTTCAGAGAGTGTTGACTGTATATGGTGTCTAATGATTGTCTTCTCTGGTCTTCGGTCAAAATAAAAAATAAAACATCTGAGCTTTAAATTCCCCAAACTACTCAGTTAACTTGGATCAGGTCAGAGGCAGTAACAGAAAAAGAAAAACGGAAAATTTAATTAAATTAAAGCTTCTTTCATTTATGAATTAATTTTTAAAATATTATAATGCCACATAGCCAATAGCCTGTGCCAGGCTCTCAGATAGTATAGTGGGGACGTATTAAACGAGCAAAGCGAAAATAAGACGCGCGCGACTTAGGCTACATAGCCAAATGCGTGTGTGCGTGTGTGTTGTTGTGGGTTTCTTTTTTCTGAAGCTTTGCTTATAAGGAGAGTAGTTGTCCTGGGCGGAAGGGTCACCTGTCTACCCGAGCTACCCTGGACGAGCCAACTTTTCATACAATCTCTTACAAAACATGGCGAAATGTTTACATGAGAATCAAAAAGTTGGCTTGGCTAGAAGGGTGACTCTGCACCTAGCTGGGTCACCTTTTTGTGATGGCAGGCAGGGTCACCCTCCTACCAGGGCCAACTTCTTTTCTTACTTAGGTTTTGCTTTTGTGTTTGTCTGTTTGTTACGGTACTTGTTTGCTTTCCTCCAATCCATTACTAGGTAACGGTCGATATCCTTTCTCTGTTAACAGCTCTCATTGTGCAAAGAAAGTCATGTCCTTTAGCCTGGACCTATGGATTTGCAATTGGGACAGTGAAATCTGCTCTTAACTTGCCCAAAGGGCCAGTGAAATATTTTGGAGGAATTCAAGTTACAGATTGAAGTATTGTAAGGCAAGTGGTTTAAATTCGCAATAAGTTCACGTTGATCAAGAGCTGTTTTCAAGCTGATCTGATGAAGTGAAAGTATTGCACTTATTATTACAGTACAATGAATTACAAAGCAAGTAATTATAATAATTAACTATGGTACACAAATAACTAATAAATCTTAATAAATCAATTATTAATCCTGTTTGTCAAACATTAATTTTTCTGTGGGCTCATTATATTCACTTTGGAGTTGGTACGTGATAGAATCTGTGACAAAATAAGTTGAGACACTGCTCTAGAGGGCCTCTGTGACATTTTTACCAAAGTACCTAAAGAGGGGAAAATAGAGCTTTCCCTCCCCCACTCCCTCCATGCAATGTTGTGCCGCTTTTGAAGCTACCTGACTGTAGAAAACAACAAACCTCCCAACTTTAAATGGAGGGGAGGGAGAAGGGGTGTGGATTGTTGTGTTTTCTGAAGTTACCCCGAGGACAATGTCTCAATAACGTTGTTGCCAACTGTAGCAAAAACTGACTTTTTTGAACCCTGGTTCTTCAAATGTTTATGGAGTTTATAGTTCTTTAAATTGCTAGGAAATGTCTCTCATAGGCATTTGCATCTCATCTGCACTCTCCCCTTTAGAAAATCCTTTATATGATTTTCAACTTTCTTTGTGTGTGTTTGTTGTTTCCCATGCTGATAAACTAATGGCATAATATAATGACATCCAGTCACTTAAGTGCACCTTTCAACATATTTTCTTATGATATCAACTATGCATAGACTTTTGTTTACATGTAGGATTGCAAGAGAAACTACAGAAAATTTCAGTGAAAGAAAAAATAGGCCTAAATTCAAAAGGTTCAATTATGTCCCAGGCTGTAAATTATTCCCAGGGTCCTTAATCATCAGAATGTTGTGCACATGAACTGATGCCTTGAAAGTGTAAGTTTACTGCCCCCTTAATTTCTCTGCCACACTGGTAACAAAAGGGTGTCTTACAAGACCAACATTTTAAATGGTTATTGTTGCTATTCTCTTTGAGACATTTCTGGTGACAGCGGGGACAGAGCTTTGTTCGTAATCTCCTTCTTGGGTTGACCTTACGATACTTTTCAATCAAATTTTCACCCACTGTTGGCTGTCTGACGGGTATCCGGAACCCTGGTTCAAGCATCCCACAGTTTCCAAAATGGTCATAGCCAGATATTGCCTTTCCTAAAAAAAAGAAGTGTTTATTGGTATAATTTAATAGAATAAACTGAAAGACAACCTTAAAAAAAATAGGTCAGTTAGATTTATCTTGTTATGGCACAAAATAATTTATCGATTGTATTATGGTTTGCCTGTAAAACTAGAAATTGATCAGATTGTATCTCCTAAATAGGAACTGGGCAAGAAAAATTCAAAATTTCAGCGGTAATATCTTGATTGGTCAATTATATGTAGCAATTGACAGAATCCATTAGGAAATTGAGTAATTTTAATTTTCAAGGGCTATAAATGTAATACATTATATGAAATCACTCCAAAGAAAAGGTTCTTATGGGAGCCCGAGAAAACAAACTTCAAAAGCTTCAAATTTCACAAAATGAAATCTTGTGTATGACGATTTTACCTGTGTTTTCTCAATTCCTGTGAAATTTGAAATTTCCTTTCTCAGACTCCCCAAAGGAATTGTCTTTGGTGTTATTACAGATACCTAATTATATCCTATAGCCCTTGAAAAGTGTAAAAAAAATGCAATATGGCTTAAAATATTCTGGTACAAGGTTAATTTTGTCCACTGAAAATTAAAATTAATTTTTACTCAATTTCCTGGTGGATCCTGTCTTAACAACAATATGTACAAGAAATAAAAGAAAGCTCACACATGTACAAGCCTCAAGTTACGAGTCTCTCACATCTCTTATTGTGTTGTGATACACATGTAGGATATACAGCTGTACACTTAATAATGTTTTTACACATGTAAAAAGATAAAAGCACCAGATCGGTTTCAACTCAAAATTACTTCAAGATACACAATTGTATGCAAACAAAATGACAGAGTGATCCCGGAGGAGGTTAATTGCAGACGATTCACCAGGGGTGGGTGAGTGGATTTTTAGCCATTGTTTTGAATTTAAGGGATGAGCCATGTGTCTTATGGCTGCTTTTTTGGTAATGTTCTTGGCTAGTGACAATTTACCCCCGCCACCTCAAACCAACACTCTTTCAAATAGCCTGTCTTAGAGAAAAGGTCAGACTGGCATTTTCATATCTTTCCATTTTCTCTCATGAAAACACTGGTACGTAATACTGTCTTAACCTCTGGTCTTCACCATAGAAGCAAAATAAATTGACCCAATGAAAATTTCAACAATTAAGGCACAGTTGAATCTGTAGTTATGGATACTGCTAATATAATACAGACAGCTATCTCTAATACGGAAAGTTCACCTGCAGGTCCCAAAGATACCAAACTTCACCTATTCCCTAACTCTATAATTTACAGAGTACCCCTCTGTAATGCAGATGGTTCTGAACCTTTGGTGCCCCATTAAAGAGATTTTACCTTTAATCTCCATACACTGTAGCACTGCCCTTTATAAGAGACATTAAAATTCATTCATTGTACATACCACATTGCCAACAAAAGCTTGCACCACACTGCGAACAATGCATCATATCACAGCCAGTTATCCTCTCTACAGCCATACGACACTTTGGACAGTACTGGTACTTCCCCTGCTGTTTCATCATACGTATAAAGGATAGATTGCTCATGTTCATTTTATGCTCTCTTGCTTTCCTTGTTTTCTCTTGTGCTCCAAGGGATATAGCAGCCGCTTTTCCTCCCTTCTCCTCTGTATCTTTAGTTTTCTTTGATTTCAAAGGCTTCCCTGTTTTTTTACAATTCTCCTCATCAGAATCTGAGTCACCTGAAAAACATGGCTGTCCATGATGCCAGGGCTCATAGCATTCTGTACAAAATGCATGAAAGCAATTAGCACAATGGCCAAGTCTTGAGCCTTCATCTTCATCAGCAACAACTGCCATGTTACATCTTGGACAGTAGACTATATCGCCCATTTTATCAAGGGTCTTTGTTAACAGTAGTCTTTCCCATCGCTGCAATTTATCAGTATCAAGGATCTCTTGAAGAATCTCTGGTGGGAGCATTGTCTTGCATTCATGGCTTGGGCATTGAAGATTAAGTACAGTTCCACTATCAACATGTGACTCACAGTGTGCTTTCAAGCAATCAGTGCAGAAAAAGTGCTTGCATTCGTCCAGGTAGTGAAATTCTGTTCCATCCCTTTCATCAAGGCAAATTTCGCAAAAGTGCATGCTCTGTCTAAAAGCTTGCCTCTGCATGTCAAGGTCACATTCAAAGATGGTTAACAATGCTGTCTCTAATTTTGTATTAAATATTGCACTATTTGTGGCTTCATCTGTTTGTGGCAACTCACTCTCAGGTTCTTTTAGAACTAAGTGTGCACCTAGATGCAAATACTCATATACATTACTTTGAAGCCAATCAGCCCAAGTGAAGATTACTGGTAAATTTGGATTCTCTGTCCACAACTGCATCAGCTTCTCATGCACTTCTTGCAGTTGACTTTTAGTGAGCCACAAGCAGGCCAGGGAAAAATTAGGTGGGTGCTCTGTGGGGTAGAGTGGAGGTAGTGAACAAGTAAGATGTATTGGAGTCAAGCATTGAATGTCTGCATTCACGTGCCAGTGTTGCAAAGACACAGACCTATTAAAACCAGGTCTTCTTGGGTGTCCTAAAAAACTGTCCGGGGAGGTCTCAGGAGGTGTATTGGTTTGGTTTTGTTCTACCGGGGAACATCTATTGAAACCCATTTCTTCGCCAGCAAGATAGTTTTTACCGAATGAATTATCACTCAACGGTCCACAATCAGAATCTTTACTTGCTTTAAAATCTTCTGCCAGGCTCTCTCTCGCCGGATCATCATCAAGATGGCTGTTTGGAAGTTCTTCCAATACTTCTACTGGCCCAGAGATAAAAGCCTCCAAGTTGATTACATCGTGAGGAATATGAGCCTTGACCTTCAAATTAAAACAAACGTTTGAACGCCCATCACTCCCTTGGAGGATTTGCAAATCATCCTCGAAGATCGACTGAAGAACGGTGATTTCTTCTTTTTGCTCTTCGAGCGAATCTTCGCACAGAACTTCCAAACATTTAGCCATGATCCTTGGAGCCTACTTTGGTCTCTTGCTTTACATTGACAAATTAAGTGATTGCTTTCTCTCATCCCCTCCAATTGTTTTTCATAATTTTCATTTATCATGATTTATCTTGGCCCATTCATATTTCTTCCTGTGGTGCAATCTGCACTCTGCCATTTTTAAAAAACGATTTCGTTATCAAAGAATGCTGGGATATCACTCCCCGCTGCGCGTATTTTTCGCGCGCGTTGCCACGGGAAACAATTTTGTACCCAGGCATTTTTTGCTTTTTGTTCGTGTTTTTGTTTTGTTTTGTTTTGTTTTGCTTTTCTGTGATAATAGTAGACAACGGGAGTAGTCCCTCATTTTGTCAGGGATACTAGTGGAGGGAGAAAAAACATTTCACTGGAGTGCGTAAAATACACCACCCGGCCGTGAGGACTCGCGAACTATGGGTAATAAATAAATAATGATAATGATAATGATAATAATGACTGGTTTCTTAGCTAGTGTCAGCTTACTGTTTTTTAGTCTATGATATACTTTTGAGTCCGGGTTCCCCTGGGGGAGGGGGTTTCTTCCTACGTGGCCTATACGTGGCGGGATTACGGGAAGACTCACCCCTAAATTAAAGGGATACCTTTTTCAAGCTTCAGGTATATCAAAGAGTAGCTAGGGATTTTACGCATTGAAGTATATGAAAGGATATAGGGGGAATCTGTCATTTTGGTTGGTAGAAGGATGAGTAAAGCTGACATTTATTTTAAGGTGGTGAAATGGTCAAGAAAACGTAAAAAACGCCTTGTTTTAGTGCATTTACCGCAGCTCAAAGGGGTAAAGCGCCCTAACCTAGGTATGTGAAGGGGTACCCAGCATTTCCCAACAGAAGTTATGCGAAAGGGGTACCTTTTCTGTCAGAATGGTATACAGTATGGAAGGGTAAGGGGTTGGACGTCAAGGCGACGCCTCCCCCGTATTCACCATAATGCACCTTGTTCCCCCCCCCCCCCCCCAAAAAAAAAATTTTTTTGCATAACCACGACCTTAATACCCAGGAGAAATGTACACCGGTGGTTATGTTAATTGGTGATGGGACCGTGGGGGAGGGGGGGGGGGGGGTACAAATGCATTATGGTCGATTTGGAAGTAGTGAATAACACTTTTGTTGAGTGCCCCTTTCCCTCCGGGGGTACCAATTACTTTAAAACAATAGAGAATGAGCTCTAAATTGTAGATACATTTGTTTTTTGCCACCTTAGCTTAAGTAGAAACAAAAAGCAAACTGCAGTGATAAGCATAAGGAAATATAAACCCATTTCTGCATGAAGGACGAGATAAAACTTTAACTTGACGTTTCGTATGTTCCAACATACATCTTCAGAAATATAAACTGTTGAATAATAACAGATATTTAAATGTAGAATAAATATCAAAAGATGACATATGGTAGGAAAATTTGCATATAAAAGAAAAACATGCGAACTAAAAAAGGTAAAGTTTTCACTGCTGACATTTTCATTTAGCGAAGGTTTTAAATCCTTAACAAGCAGAGTCTCCTTTATCTTGCAATGATCTCTGTTTCTTGAAAATTGAACCTGGAAAGTGGATTGTACCTTATTCCACTTTGCTACGCCTGTTTTCCAAAGCGTTACTATCCCCTGACGATGGACGGCTTGTCAGTGGAAGGCCGGGCATCTAGAAAACCAAGGTCGCTTTTGTCTTTGCTGGCTTGTTATTAACAATTAATTAAAATTATCCCCAAATAAGCGATCGCAAGCGACTAGGAACGAGGCAACTGCTTCGTTTCGTCCTATATATATGTAAGAGAATCCGGATTCTGGAATCAGGGAAATTTTTGCTTGTGGAATCCGGAATCAGGGGACGTTTGCTTGTGGAAACCAGAATCCTGGGCTTTAGAATCCTGATTACAGTTCAAGGAATCCAGAATCCCACAGCGATTGGAATAAGGAATATAAATTCCACCGACAAAGAATCTGGAATCCTGTACCTAGAATCCGGAATCCATGGCATGGGACTGTCCTTAATGGGGCAATTCGTATCTTGTGCACGTGTGCGAGATAATTAAAAAGCGTCCTTCATTTTACTCTTCGAGTAAGTAGTCCAAGTAGCCTGCGTGGCTGAGGGTGGGGATAAGCGTTCGGAAGTGGATTTTGGCGGCATTAGTTATTTTTCCCCAAGAGGTAACCCACATTTCTGATATTTTCACCTCTTCAGTCTTGGTTGCCACCTATTTCGTGCAATTTATCATTTATCAACAGAGTCGAAAAAGGAAACTGGTCATCGTAACGGGAAATTTAAAAGCCAACGTTTCGAGCCTTTCAGGGTAACACCCGCCCGATGCATAGACGTTTTATGTGAAAGAGCAAAAAAAAAAAATAAATAAGTAAGCTTAGAAAAACAACCTGACTCCATATTCGTCAAAAATAATTTACATATTAGAAGTAAAGAATTGAGACGACATTATTCTAAAATAACGTGACCGGACATGTTCTTTCAAGAACGACTAGTGATTCAAAAACTATACAATATTAGTAAAATCCAACTAGTGGTCTATCAGCAATGCTGCGTTCTGATTGGTTGAGCTACTACTAGGCTATATGTTATAGCCCACTAGTAGCGAAAAGCGCGGGCTTTTTGGCGGCAAAAAAGGGCTAAAGTCTAGCTTTAACTAGCTAAAGTTTTTTTATTCTCGATGTTTTTGGCCAACTAGTTGGATTTTACTAAAACAATTATTCCCCTCGCCCTCATGGCCTCTGAGTCAATAGCCCATTCGGCCTTCGGCCTCATGGGCTATTGACTCAGAGCCCATTCGGGCTCGAGGAATAATTGTTAAGTACACTTGAACAGAGCTCGGTCTTGTCGAAAACCCATCACTTCCATTCATATATACTACAGCTGTACATAAAGTAAGGAAAAGACCAATCTACCTGGACAGTTCTGATTAAAAGTAGAATTTCTTTCTACTAGCATGGCTGGTCTGGCCAGCCACTTCTGACTGATGGATAAGCCGTCTCACACGTAAGAACTCATTTTCAATTTGTAGTTTTTATTAGTCATTATTCATTCATTCATTCATTCATTCATTCATTCATTCATTCATTCATTTATTTTTGCATTGATTTCTATTCTGAGAATATCATTATGTTTCGCTATTTCGTTTCATTCATTCATTCATTTATTCATATATTTATTTTTGCTTTGATTTCTTTTCAATATCATTATAAATTCTGAGAATATCATTGTTTCGCTATTTCGTTTCATTCATTCATTCATTTATTCATATATTTATTTTTCCTTTGATTTCTTTTCAATATCATTATAAATTCTGAGAATATCATTATGTTTCGCTATCTTTGTTACTGTTTCTTTCCACAACCATAGAGACCTTTAGATCCTACGACGGCAACGACTACGACTTCGAGATTCTTCAATACTGAGTATTGCTCGCGCGTGAACCAGCATTTTGGCGGGACAACGTGATAGCCGTCGTCATTCTACTACGGGTTTTGGGAAGAATGTCGTATTCCCGGAAACAAGTAATCAAATGTAGAAGTTTAATCATTTTGCGATAAGGAGAGGGCTTCAATAAAGATAACAGTGTTATTAGTTTTCTGGTGAATCAAAAGTAAAATGGCGCTTACTTGGGTGACTAGGGAGCTTAAGCAACTACGACGACGACGACGAAGACAACTTCAAAAAACAATAGGTTTAATGATCAAAACAACAGCTCTGCACGTGCATCACTCTTTTTAGTACATTTCTTGACGTCCACTGCACGACTACGACGTGAAACCTCCGAATTTGACGTTTTAAGGAGGACGTGAACATACGACGAAGAAATTTTCCTTCCTCTTTTTGAACCTGAATAAAATCCTTAAGAATTCAACTCCAGGAAAAGTCGCCTGCACATGACATTTTAGCGGGTCCAAATAGACGCGATTAAGTTTGAAAGAACTGAAATTCATTTTCTTAGCTACGTTTTCACTGCCGTCGTCGTCGTCCTCGCTTAAGGTCCCTACTATTTTTTGAGAGTACGCGAAAAAACCTCCAGTCAAATCTCGCACTCGCAGTTGTTCTTGTCCTCGAATTATCTAAAGGCCTCTAGTGTTGCCATAGGAGTCGTTGCATCATTACTCATCAGAATGTTGGGAGCATGAACTTGAAGTAGCGAAGTGCATAGTCACTGTCCCCTTAATTACCTTGCCGCACTGGTAACAAAAGGGTGTTTTACAGTTCCAACACTTCAGATGGTTGTTGTTGTTAACTTTAAGACACTTCTGATGGCAACGGGGACAAAGTCTTGCGCGCTCTTTTGCCTTTGGGTTGTCCTTTTCAGCTCGTTCAGTTACTGGTAAACTCTCTTCTGTTGCTTTCCCTGTTGGTGGTGGCTGTAGAGGCGCTAACCTTACTTCCTGTCTTCCACAATACTGAAAGTGATCATATCCTGAAATTTCTTGACCTACCAAAAAGGTAAAAATGATAATGATAATAATCATAAATGATGATAATGATGACGATAATGATAACGATAATTATAATCAAAATAATAATAATAATAATAATATGGGTCAAAAAACTATAATTCAGTTATACCTTTAATCTTAGATGAAAAGACTTGCAGGTCAGATGGGCTGCCTGGTACTTTACATGTAGTTCGTCCAGACTGAGCCCCTTTACCCCAAGTTTGCATCTACCACTGGAGTGGTTAGAGTTGTGACCACAACCAATAATATTAGTGTGTCACGCAGTTCAGGAAGGTATTAAACATTTATTGCGATGTACATAATGAAGCCATTTTTTGGTGGGGGAGGAATTCTATTGCACAGCAGGTGCTGTCAGAATATAAATAATTTTAAACAAATTTATGAAGTTGAGCATTTCACATTCTGCAGGATAGAGTACAGGTTTCTGTGCTACAGAGCCTCAATAATCCCCAAGGCAAAGCTGAGAGGAACACTGAAATTCAAGGGTAAACAAAGCTCACTAATTCGCATAGTGCCATCCATTAGGGTTTCTTTTTTTTAGAAATCATAAATACTTTTAGCCATGAAGGCAACTACTTTCTTTAGCTTCGCATAACTAACACAGATTTTGCACAGTTACAAGGAACAAAATGTTCAAACTCTTGGAGTGTCAGTTAATGAGTTTTGCAGTGATGCCAACTCTCCCGCTTTTGGCGGGAGACTTACGCTTTTATGCCTCGTCTCCCGCTCTCCCGCTTTGGTACATAAATCTCCCGCTTTTTACGTTCACTATAAATATTGAATACTTAGTAAAAAATAAAACAGACTTAGTTTGAGATTTAGCCCATTTTTAGCTCCAAACTTGAAATTTTCTTATTCGCAGTATGGTTTCTGGGGCATTTTTGTCTTTGACAAAGATTATTTCTAGCATTCGAATTTTGATAGTATGTCCATCATGTAAGAGGTCATATAACGTCCTAAGTCATTCCCATTGGGGGCTGGGTCAATTTTTCGGTGGGGGGGGGAGTAAAAAAAAGACAGTCTCCCGATTTTAGGTCTCCAGAGGTTGGCATCTCTGGTTTTGTTCACTCTTGAGTCTTCACGATTAAGGTTACTTTGACACATGGCATGTGAAATGTTCTCCAAATCGAAAAACATGCTTGAGTTGTGAGGTATACATTATTTACGGCTTTCCTTTTTTATAAATCTGGAAGGCAATGTGATTAATAATGACTTGTATAATCTTGGCTGTGCTCTAGTAGTGCCTGGGGCCCCAGTTGCCTAATACTTTTGATTTTGGGTATCTAGAAATTCTTTTTTTTTTTTCATAGAAATCCTATGCTGGGCACCCTGAATTTCACAGTTTCAGAGCACTTTGCTCCGGTCATTTTTTCTTGTAGCAAAACCTAGATAATTAATATGTTGCAGTTAATTTTTTATTTCAGTAATTTTTTTCCCTTATGTTTGTTTAAATTTCATTAGCATACATAACCATACCAAGAAAATGAGGGCCATCTGATAGGGTGCGATAAAAAACCAGAAATTGTGCGATATTTTCCAAGGATGCGATAAATTATGCGATTTTTCAGGGTTAATTTACATTGTTTTACCAGGTTTCAATAGAGAAAAACCACTTTAATGTTGTTTATTGGGCCTTTGAATGTAAAGGAATAAAAAAACATCTATTTTAAAACAAAATAGTTAAATTGAACCGCAAAAGAAAAAGGACATTTGCTTAATATTACATGACACCCTTACACCGCTGACCACACTGCTTATCTCTGAAATCAAAATGGCTGCCCAGATACCACGATCGAAGGTTTCAGATGTCTTGCATAGCTTTCTTTAGTGGTAAATCACCTTCAATAACATTAAGATTACAAAAATGTCTAAATAAAGTTAGAATTCATTGTTTACTTTACTTGAATTTAGCATTTTTTTACGAATTATGCAATTTTCCTCAAATTGTGCGATCGGATGCGATTTGAGGTCAATTGTGCGAAATCGCACCATCGCGTAATATCAGATGGCCTGCATCTGAACTAGCTTGACAACTTCAAACCTCTTGATTACCAAACCTTCACTTTGGTATCCAAGAGTCCTGAGGAATAAAGTTTCAGAAAAGTCCAGTGGGTTGAATGTATCCAATTAATCACAGGGACATTCCATAAATTCTTACACAATGTAATTTTACTGTTACTGTTGTTATTGTTATTGTTATTGTATTATTGATGATTTTATAACTGAAAAATTATCAGTTTATAATTATTTCCTTGAATCATCAAAATAAGTAACTATTTTAATTTACTGAAGATTCAGTACCACAACACTGCCACGCAGAACTTACAAAGGACTCAAAAATGCAATTTGAGCATAAAATTGCTTGAAAAGATTTTCTCACAGGTCAGCCACATTGAAACTATTGAAGATAATTTTAGTGGAAAACAAAGTAAGGTGCTGCTTATCTGCTGGTGATTAATAACAATGTACAAGTAGACTAAAGCACTTCAGTCTACTTGTACACATATAGTCACTACACATACCACATGTCCAGCAAAAGCTCGTGGTGCATTGTGAACAGTGCATCATATCACATCCAGAGATTCTTTCTACAACCATGCGGCACCTTGGACAAGACTGATAGTTTCCCTGTTGCCTCATCAGCCGGATGAATGATAGGTTGCTCAGTTTTTGTTTTCTGGATTCTCTTCCTTGCCTTCCAGAAGGTGACACTGCTGCCATTGCACTCCTGCCTGCATCCTCTCTATTATAATTCTCTTTGGACTTTGAAAAGATGCCTTTTAGTTCATCACTTTTCTTATCATCAACTGTCAAGTCAGTTTCTTTAAAACATGGCTTTCCATGGTGCCAGGGTTCAAAGCACTCCGAACAAAATTCAAAAGAACAGTATGCACATAAGCCATGGTTTGAAGATTCTTCCTCATCAAAGACTACGGCCATGGTACATCTTGGGCAGATGTCCACATCAGTGACACCCAAATCTTCTAAAGTCTTGACACGAAACAGTTTTTCGTACTGCCTAAATGTTTCTTCATCGAGTATCCCACGTAGGATTTCCACTGAGATTGCTGTTTTGCAACCAGGATACAGGCACCTTATGTTTAACATAGTTCTACAATCAATATGCCACTGAATATGTGCCTTCAAACATTCTGTGCAGAAGAAGTGTTCACACTGATACAGGTAATGAAATTTTGCCTTGTCCATTTTAACAGAGCAGTTTCGACACATGCGCATTCGCAATGTTGCCTCATCAACTATCCCTTGTACAATTTCTTCTGAGATTAGTGCCTTGCAAGCTTGATTTATGCATTGAATTTTTAAAGTAGTGCCACAACTGTTAATATGCCTGTCAATATGTTCCTTCAAGCACTTTGTACAAAAGAAGTGACTGCATTCATATAAGTAGTAAAATTCTGCCTTATCCATTTTAACAGAACAGCCTTGACATGGGCGTGTTCGTAGAGCAGCACTTGAGCCTGCATGCACCTCGGCATAATCTTCACTGCTACACGTAGCTTCATCATCAGAACCCAAATCAGCTTCTATACGGCACGGCAATCCATGATGCCAAGATTCATAACATTCAGTACAAAACGCATAAAAGCAATTTGCGCAGTGGCCAAGTCGCAAGGATTCATCTTCATCAACAATAACTGCTATGTTACATCTTGGACAATAAACAACCCCACCCATGACGTCCAAAGTCTTGCTGAGGAGCAGCCTTTCCCATCGCTCAAACCTCTCATCATCAAGAACCATTTGAAGAACTTCTGGTGGAATTTTTGTCTCGCAATCATGGCTTGGACATAGTAATTTTAATACATTTCCACTATCTATGTGCAACTGACAATGTGCTCTCACACAGTCAATGCAGAAGAAGTGCTTGCACTCGTGGAGGTACTGAAATTCTGTACCTCCCTTTTCATCAAAGCAAATTTCACAGAGGTGTGTGCTTTGGCAAAATGCTTGCTTTTGCATCCCAATGTCATGTTCAAAAATAGTTAGCAAAACTGTCTCCAACTTTGTGTTGAGTCCTTTGCTTGAAACTACACCTACTTCTGAAAGACGAGGGGTGTTACCATGAGGGGCAATTTCATTTTCATCAGACTCTTTCAGAACCAGGTGTTCGCCCAACTGCAAATTCTCATATGCATCATTTTGCAACCAATCAGCCCAAGTAAAGATTATTGGCAAATTAGGAGTCTCCATCCACAATTGCATCAGCTTGCCCTGCAATTGTTGTAGCTGACTTGTGGTAAGCCACAAGCATGCCAAGGAAAAATCAGGTGGGCACTCTGTGGGGTAGAGTGGAGGTAGTGAACAAGTAAGATGTATTGGAGTCAAGTACTGAATGTCTGCATTCACGTGCCAGTTTTGCAAAGATACAGACCTAGAAAAACCAGGTTTTCTTGGACATCCAGAGAGACTGTTAGAAGAAACACCGTGATCATTTTCACCTACAGAACTTGCTTCTAGATTAATTTCTTGTTCACGAGGATGACTCTTAATGAAACCACTGGAGACTTCTTCCTCCTTTAGACCACTTTTTAGAGCTACGGCAGGAACAGAAGCTTCTAATTTGATTGTGTCGTAAGGAATGTTGACTTTGATCTTCAAAGTAAAAGAAGTTTTGGAATAACTATCACCTGTTTGGAAGATCTGGAGATCCTCCCCAAAGATTGACTGAAGAACGGTAATTTCCTCTAGCTGTTCTTCGAGAATAGCTTCCCATGTATCTTTCATACATTTTGCCATTTTGCGTCTAATATGACTGGTTTCCTTCACTAAAATTAGTAAAATGTGTTTTCTGATGTTTCTATGATACAACATCTGTACACCTCTGTCTAATAGGAATACGTGTCTAGTCGGAAATTATTGATTAATTGCTTTCAAGTGGTGCAATCGTGGTGCAATAGATCATGTACTTCCGCCACGTTTGATTCGTTTCCCAAAGGATGCTGGGATGTGGCTGAAGTGAAAACTAGCACTCTGGAATATGGATTCCGGAGTGGAATTTTAGGACTTAATACAAAAAAAAAAAAACCGTTAACACAAGAAAGGTTTCTGGACTGTTTGAATGTTTTTGTGTTGCAAGAAAAAAGCCAATCAGACGTAAGAAAACTAAACCGCGAGCTAAACGTTCATTAGTTTTGTGGTTGGTAGCTAGTTCGCGTGCGCTGATCTTTCAATGTGATTGGTTGTAACACAATTAACATTCCTGAAATATATCAAGTGTCGACGGTTTTCTCGGTTTGACTTAATCTCATGCCCAGAGTCTTCAGGCTTTTTGGTCAGCGGCGTTGTCCTGCTGACCAAAAAGCCTGAAGACTCTTGGTACGAGATTGAGTTTGACTGTAAGCATATTTTGAGACAGGCGAAGCAAGTTTAGGCTTTGTCATGGCTCTTTCGCATAAAAGCGTCCACAGAGTGACTTTACGCGTTTATCTTAATAATTAACACCTTCAAAAGCCTATTTAAGGCTTCTGACACCTTTGACGATTCTCAAGTTTTGATAAAGATGGCTGGCAGTCATCGAAACTGTCAGCGTCATTAAGACTTTTCTTGGCTATGTTTTGAGAACTTTTAAATATATATTAAGAGTTGTGAAAGTCTTTTGTAAGTCACGTGTCCTGTTTTCTTTATTTCATAGTCATTGCTTCACTTGGGCATTCATGCAGGGCTTAATTTTATAATATCCAGGCCATGGGAAAAACACTGGTGCCTAAGAATATTTACTGCTCTTTCATTTCCTTTCCCCCGTTTTAATTTGAACACTTTGAACGTTGACGATCATTTGCATGTCACGTGAATAATATTTCAACGACGAATATGTCACATATTGTTAAGGCCACCGAGCTAAAACTGTTTGCCAAGTTTCGTGACGACTGATCTGAATAATCCGTTTCAAATGCCACTTCGCCAAATTATGCAAATTATGAGGTGACCCATGCCTTAACATGCCTGAGATTCCTATTTGGCTTTTTACATCTTCAATTTTGCATAGAGCGATTTTCGTATGACTGTTAATAAAAAACTGTATTGCGTGACTAGCGTGATTTTCTAGAAGCTTCGCGAGAGTTCATAGTTTGTTTATTTTAGGATATTGTGTAAGTGTGTCTAAAAGCGGTATATTTTGTAATCTTTCTATAATTAGACTATTTAGAAACTTCTAGAATATTATTATAAAAGTATATAAGTAAGCGAGTTCGAGCGGAGTTTTAACTGGTTTACCACAAGCGAAGAGAGTTTGACGATCAGTCGTGTTTAGTCAAGTGTGACGGAAGTAGTGTTTATTCAAGTTGGCGGAGGCCGTGTAAGTTTATCGAGTTACGTGCTGTTGTGGAGTTTTACTTCGTGGAAACTACGTTCATCTTTGGAATAAATCTTCTTGTTGCTGTTCCGACAACCCTGCGTTCAGTTTGGTTTGCAGGCTACCCGTCCTCTAAAAGATTACCCGCGTAACAATGACCTTGAAAAATGGTTTCGTTACAGTGTTCGTTATTTGTTTCATCAGCCAATAAGTGAAAAGATCAAAACATGGACTCTTCGTTTTCCCGCCTAAGGAAACCCTAATATGGTGAAGGCATTGTTCGATTGGCCAATCGTGTTGCAGTGTGACGTCAAAGCGAAGTATCGATTGATTTCCAGAAAGTTCTTGGGCATGACGTTTCTTCACCCGAGCGTTCGCTTAACCAACCAAAAGCCACGCGCGTTTGTATCCTTCGATAAGCCAATCAAATCGCTCTATTTCCGTTCGTTTGTTCTTTTCTATTTTGTTTACGCGTTTTCATTTCAAGGTCATACGAAAATCGCTCTATAGCATTTTACTATGAGATGGTTTTAGCAGTTGTTCATTTTATGTTTCTCTCGCTCTTCTGATTTCCATCTACGTTACATCGTTTCCATGGAGACGAGTTTATAAGTAAGGTATTTTTTTCTTTTCTTTACTAGTTTTTTATTTGCATTATTGATCGACACGAACGCTAAGAAAATTTACCTCTGGCATTTGTTTTCATGGCTATAACATAAACCCTGTTTGCGTCACAAATCACAACAGCAAAAAGGCTTTAGTCAATACTAAGACGAGAAACGTCAAAATTATCCCTTTCAGCGTAAATTAAAATCTGAAAAGTCTAATTAATAAGGCGATTTTCTCTCAAGAGCTGACACATCCTTCTGACAGCCCTCTCGAGTATACTTACTTTAAGATAAATTTCAGGATCCAAAAACTGTAATACAGTTTCTGAATCACGTACGGGGACGATCGCGTGCATAAGGGAAATATTATGAAAACCTCACACTCGTTTTTGATCTATTACTTCTAGTGTTACATTCGTCCCCTGAATCCAACGACTAAAGACAAGCATGTATATATATCCTCTTGTCTTCAAACTCATGTATTAGCTGGACTCCACAGGTAACCATAACATTTTAGCTTATCGGCTAAACAGTGTTAACATTATAATATGACACCTTTGCAGCATCATCACATGGGGCTTTAAAAAGAAAAGCGAAAACGTATGAATCTGATTCCGTGTTTTTCTGATATCAGTTGGCCGTTTTTGTTGTTGATCGGTAATGTTTAGTAGTAGTAAATCTTATGGTGAAGTTCATTAATGCTAATTTTTGTCAGTGACCACACAACAGCCTAAAAAGAACAAGCCGTTTTGTATAAATTTAATTAGACTTTATTGCACGCACGGAGTGAACTCTAAAAAAAACGGAAACATGTCAGTTTACTCAGCTGAATGTGAAGATTTAAGTCTTCCTCTTTAACAGTACCTCTAGAGGCCGTATTAAAGACACTGAAGAGCTGATGACTAAGTCAGATGCCCTCTGGATTCGATCAACAAACTTAGACGGAGCTTCAATATTTGGATTAGTACAAAAATAAAAATACATATATGTATATAAACAACGGAAGGTTGAATTACAATACTCCTTATTCATCTGGGACTGGTTTTGTGCTGAATGAACTAGTACTCGCATCAAGCGAAAAGTGGAATAAGAATTTCAGGACTCACTGCATACTTCCCCATACCGGGCAAATCAGCGTGCGCGCAAGGCAATAATGGGCCCCCCTATATATTATGAAACAACAGAATTTTTGTTAAAACTACAAAAACTTTCAGATAAATAATAGGGCCATTTATATGAGAAAAAAATGAGCCGCGTCTCTGAAGTAAGATGCGAACGTCCTGTATTAAGAACCTCCACCCACGCGACTCATCACGCAATTTTAAGGAAGGCGTGTTTGGGACGCGTCTCGTTTTTTCTAGTAAAACTGAACGGCCCTATTGACTCATAACAGCATAGTACGTAATTAAGAATGAAATTCGAATTCAGGAAAGAAATGTTTGTTAGGTTGTTATTAAATGAATAATTAATGCCTTCGAAGGATCAAACATGAAAAGATGAATAAGCCGACTTGAGCCGGTCCAACACATTAAAACCTTAATTATTTGCCAATACCATGATAATATTGATTTCGTTACTATAACCGCCGATCACCAACTCTAGAAAACCCGGGATCAATATCTAAAGAGTTTTTCTCCTGACTTTGAAGTTTTGACAGCTTGGAAAAAAGCTTGTAAGCTCTTTTCAGACAGTCCAAATAATTATTGTCAGGTCAGTGTCATGTTTTGTATTTGACAATTAATAGCCAAGTATTAGGAAGACGGGGTTTTCTATCTTTGACTTTTATGTTTGTCGACGATGCTTCACTGGGAGAAACGTTTGCTTTTATTTTGATGATTACCTGTCGACGGTCACCGAGAACACTGACAGCGAGGTCGGAATCAACTCACTATATACAGTCAACTCCCGTTAACTCGACCTAAATCGATTTCCCATGGATTTCCTTCATACATTTACTGTAATTTTACCCTCGATAACTCGAACTTCCTGCTAACTCGAAGTAATTTCTGTTTCCCTACAGACCATTTCTATATAAGTTTACCCTCAATAACTCGAACTATGTTTTAAGAGCGTGAAAAGGCGAAAAAAAAAAAGACAGTTCTGCGGTCCGAAACATTGAATTTTAATAATTCAAAACAACCATGTATTCTTTGTCTTTATTTATTTCTCAGTCCAGTTCAAATTCAGTGTCCAGCCCTGTATTATTAAAGCTTTGTTGCTTGACTTCAATTCCCTTTTCAAAATATCAATCTTTATCCCTTTCTTCTCTTCTAGTAAAGTGTGTTTGAGACTGACTTGCATGCCCTTCCCATCCCTTTCTTACATTTGCATATTTCCGGTCTTTATCTTCGGGAGTTTGAAGCAATAATATTAGGGAGCTTAAGCAACAACGTTTTTGAGCGACTGACGTCAACCGGAAGTGAGGTCTTCTCCCTTACTATATGCCTTGACGCTAAGAAATTTGTATTGATAAGTTTCTATTCTCTTATAAGGACGATTTACCCGATAGTTTCAACCAAACAACCGCCCAACGATGCAAAACGTCCACTTCCGGTTGACGTCCGTCGCTCAAAAACGTTGTTGCTTAAGCTCCCTAATATTATTGCTTCAAACTCCCGATAGGGTTGATTACACATATAGTTACATGAAGTTTCACCAATGATGGACTAACCTATATGGACTGAAACATTTACTGAAGTCGGAAATCTAAGCCAATATATCTGAACGGAAGAAAAGGAACCAAAAGCCGGAAAAAAAAAAAAAAACGGGGCCAAATAGAACGATTAAACTGAACACAAACTAAAAACAAATGGCGTTTACCCAGCCCATTCAAAATTTAACGGAATATTTAAAATTATAAAACTAAGGCTTGGTAATGAGAATGATCAAATAACAAAAAACGACAGTAAGGGAACTTTATCATGGAGGAGTTTCTCAATTTTATTTTTTGGGGGGGGCGGGGGGGGGCAAAGCTGAGCTGAATTATAACTAAGTAATTTTATTAGTCATCTTTTGCCTTTAGTTTGAACTGAAACTAAAGGAAAAGCTTAACCTTTATTTTAGGGTTTTCTTTGATTACATTAATTTATGCGTTTTTAGGGCTTTAAAGTAGACCCCAAGAGATTGACATAATCTTGACATAAGCTCCTTTGTTTAAAGACTGGCAGCGGGTAACTTGAGCAAGTGCTTTCGTTTACTAAATTGTGCACTTGACAACGTATTAGCTTTTTAGAGAGAAATAATATAATTGGAAATCGTGTTCCACTAATCGCGTTGTAAATGTCGTGTTCTTGATGTTCAATTTTAATAGGAAGGATCATGCAGATCTATAGGGGACAAAACATTTTTAGACGCTGACCGTGGAAAAACTGAAAAATATCTTCTCGCTATTTTTTCCGTGCATTTATTCCAAAAGAGAAGTCTAAGTTTTCAATGGAATGCTCCAGTGCGCAGAATAAAAATGTCAGAGAAGCTGGAAGAAAATATCTTTTAGTTAAAAAATCAGCTATGTCAATGTCAAAGCAAAAGCATACTGATCACCTGCTTATTAAAAAATAAAAAGAAGACAAAATTGCCTCACTCTGTTAGCTTCAGTCTGTTTTTCTTTATCGTGCTTCTTTCCTTGAAGAAATATGAATCAGCTGATGAATTAGTAGTACTTCAAGTGATAATTCCTGTTATGTTCAAAAAGATAAAATTAGTTCAAGGGTCGATGATACAGTCAAATTTTGTAATTAAGTACAAAATCCGTCTTTCATTTCATTTAAGGTTGTTACAAACCCAGAATGAAACGGATGTTGATCGAAATAGTCGGCTTTTTCTTCCACATAAAAGAAATTAAGTACCAACAAATGACAGTTTTCCTCAAACTTATGACATGTTTGTGCCAATAGCATCAGTTTCAGACTGTCATTTGATTTAAACAGGGCCGGTAAGAAACATTGCTGTTAAAGGGAACTGAAAAAGATAGAAACAAAGAAACAATAATAATTAAAGAAAAACTTGTGCGATTGATAATTGGTATACAAGAATCTTATGGTATTAGCTTTGAGTGGTGTACAATTATGATTTATGAATCGGGAGTCTCACAAGATTCTAAGTTAATCGTTTCTTTTGTTTTTCGAAGAATATTCATGTAACAATACTTCCGGATATAAATAGCGCCTTAAATCATTTAAAAAACGCATCACCTGCCACCTACTGTAACTTGTCATTTATTTGCAGAACAGAGGAGACAGTTTATACATTGTACATGGTAAGACGATGCTGGCTGGGAACAATTGTCATGGTCTATTCATTTGATTACTTAATTCCTTCGTCGACAACATCGTTTCTATCAGTTTCTAATTCAGCTTCTTTTTCCTCAGCTTAGGCCTCTGAGGGATACGTCATAAAAGAACAGCAAAGAAATGCAAAGAAAAATTCAGTCAGCAACTGAGCACTATCATTTCCTCTGCAACTGACAAACAGTCATGACAAGCTAAGAAGAAATTATCGTTGCGGTTTTTCTGGGATGTAGTTACGATTAACAAAGATCATATGACGACTTCACAAGAAGGGCTCAAAAATTGCCTCGAAAGGTAGATGGTCAGCGTAAGATATCCTACAGAAAATAAAAGGCTTACGTTGAAAGTGGTGAATGATATCTGTGATTAAGGAAGAGGAAGTTCTCAGAGGCAATTCAATTAGAGCTCCGTCCCAGCTCAGTCTCTGGATTGTGGCTGGAATACGTACAAGTCAGAGTGCGGAATATCCCACCGTTTGAGCTTTCTGTTGGAACAATTACGATTCCTGGAAGAAAAAAACGAACAGTGTCAGTAACATTATATAATAAAATTGCAAAAGGTGAAACACTAAGAACCAAGGGCAAAAATTGCCTTAATAATCCTGCTGAATCAACGTGCATGGTGAATTTCGAAATGGGACGGGATTTCACGCGGATTCCGAATTGAAAAAGATGTTTGACTAGTTTCATCAAGACCGCTAAAGATTCCTACATTTATTTATGGTCACTTAGCTGCGGGGAAGATTAATCTCCAAAAAGATCTTCTACAAGAATAAACTCAGGATAAATATCGAAGAGATTAGAAAATATGCCACCTGCACTATTTTTCGAAGGTTATTGGTTTCACACAAACCTAACAAGCATGATATTTTACGTATTCATCTCGCTATTTACTATCTTTGGAAATGTTCTGGTTTGCGCGGCATTTATCAAAGATCCATATCGCCAGCTGAGAACTTTGCAGAATTATTTCATCATTAGCTTGGGAATTTCTGATCTTTTAATGGGTCTCGCCGCCGAAACTGTTCTTATTGCAACTTACTGGGACGAAAGCGAAGTGGTTTTTCGCACGCATTATTACTTTGCCATAATTTCAGGCGTTTCATCACTATTAAACATGGCAGCGCTTTCTATCCATCGCTACTTTGCAGTGAAGATGCCGCTTAATTTCCAAGAGGTAATGACACGGAAACGAATACTTGCTTCCATAGCGATATTATGGGTTTACGCGATTCATTTTCCGGTCTTACCAATGGCGGGCTTTGCAGACCCTAGCTATCAGATTTATCTGTATACCTTAGGTTGTTTCTTACCAAGTGTTGTTATTGTTATGGCTTACGGAGGGATCTTCAAATCAATTCGCGAGCACACAAAATCGCTAATGAGCGGTCCAGCAATGGGAAACAGAGTCCTAAAGAACGCTATGGCCAGAGAAAAATCCACAACCAAGACAATGCTAATAGTTTTAGTTGTATTCTTCTCTTTCTGGTTCCCATTTTTGCTCGTGGATTTGATTATGGTCCAGTGTATAAGATGTAGGACTTTTTCCTTCCACGTTGCTCGTGACGTCACTCTTACGCTTACGTACTTCAGCTCGTGTGTGAATCCTCTTCTTTACGCATGGCGTGTATCGCAGTTCCGCAGGGTATTTATTCGGTTACTTGGATTACGGAAAATGGTATCAAAACGAAATAATGCGGTTCATCCATTTGATAGGACTACTCTTCGCTGGCGAACTGATCATGAGGATATCAACACTTGTTACAGTAGCTAATGTTATCAAAGCAAATGAATTAACCCTTCCCCCTCCTCCCCAACAACAAGCTCTTTATGGTGCCTCCGGTCCCCTGGCGGTCATCTCTTTAATTTCCTTTTATCTTTTCTCTTCTTCCTTTTTTAACTCGTTTAGTTTTGTTTCAAAAAAGTCAAATTTCCTCGGAGAAATTTCCATGGATACGTAAATAAGAACAAAAGAATTACTCATGACCGTCCTCGAGGTAATTTTAAGAGTTAATAGGAACCGAAAGCGGCTCAACCAATCACAAGAAAGTGACGATGCATCAATTAACAGTCAAGTAAATGAAGGGCCTACCAAGCCCAGGCTGTCTTCTACTGATTAGTGTCATAACCAGGGTTTTAAAGGATGTTTTCAGTTTACCTTAAGAAAACAATAAGTCAAGGAATAGCTTAATACATTGAATACATAAGATTAGCATAAAAGAAATTCCATGTCAGTTAGTTTTGATTTCCCACTCGTTCTGATGTTTCCCCAGACTTAGTCTCGGAAGAAATTCAGGATAGGACTGTCGGAGAAACAAAAGTCACTGTTTCGCTCCCGTGCAAGAAAGGCTGGTGCGGTTACTCGGGACACTTTTACCGTCGGTGGTAAATGACCCTTTTACCGTAGGAAATTGTTGTGGCGCATTTGACCGAACTTTCCCGAGATAGATTTACCATGGGAAATATTCATGGATAGTAAAAAAAAAACAAAAAAAAGAAACCGTCCATGACATTTAACGAGGTATTAAGCTATCCGAGGGTGTTTCGATCCGCAATAAAGCCAATAAGGATTCTTCATTAGACACCATTTTGAAACTGCAAAGAAAATTGTTCTTAAAGAGTTTTCTTTCGCACTATCTTTTTTGGGAAAAATCGAAGTTGACATGGCAGATTTCACGCTAAGATGAAAGTGATTAACGGGGAAATTCTAAGGCAAAGCTTCAGCTGGTTTGTTGGACTAGATGCATGTATCTGCTTTGAAATCTTTAGGCAGGGACGTTTTAATATTAAATAGTTTATACGCACCATTACCTGTCATCGTGTAGTCAGCGGCGTCTCCAGCCAAACACTGTGGACACTGCGGACAGCATTTATCACAACCCTTCTTGTCTTCAACAGCATCTGACTTGTGACTTATAACACAGCAGCCATTATTACACTGTTATTAGTTCGAAAGTGCATGGTCCTCGATTCCTGGAAACGAGGCGAGATAATGTGCCGCATCTCAAAAAGCACTCGCAGCTAGATAAAGTAAAGTTTAGACCTTTCATAGTTCTTCCGTTGGTTTCCAGGATCTTTGAACATCAACAACTAGCTGATCTCTTTGAAAGTATATTTCAAAAGACATGATTGGGTACAGAAAATATCACGGTCGTCCTACAGCACTTCTCTCACTTACTGAACAATGGAAGGAAGATCTCGACAAACACAATTGGCACGATAACCATTGATTTGAGCAAGGCTTTTGACTAGCTGTTTATCACACGGTCTTATCTTGGAGAAACTAAACTTTTATGGCCTTAGTGATCATGTGTTATCTCCGTTGCTTAGCTATCTCTCCTCTCGTTATCAAAGAGTAATTAAAGCTTAGTGATGCTTTCTCAACGTGGCAAGAAGCGTCAAGAGGGGTCCCACAGTGCTCTATTTTAGGACCTAAATTATTTGATATATTTATGAATGACTTTCCATACGTAATTAAACAATATAGAATTATCAACTATGCAGATGATGAAAAGATCCATTTCCAACACTTGTGCCGTTCAAAACAACCTTAATATCGATCTTGAGAATATTTCTACTTCAGGGTTTATTCGAAATGGCATGAAACCCAGATAAATATCAGGCAATGGTACTTGGGAAAACGGAAGACAAACTGAACTTTAAATTAGCTGATGATATATTGACATTAAAATCACAGAAACTGACTTATCTTCTGGGGGTTTTCCTAGATGACGAGTTAAAATTTGACGATCACATTTCAAGTATTTGTCGCAAAGTGCCCTGAACAGATTGAGGAACGGGGCAGTGTAAAATTCAGACAACGGACTATTGTTTTTAGGGTTAGAAAACAATGGAACTATTGTTTTCACGTACTTATTTGCATGGTCAAAACAACTGTCCGCAGTTTGCGTTTATCACTGACCGACTGAAGAACATTTTGCTACTTAAGTGCTATATCGTGCATTTATACAGTTACTATAGCTTTCACATGACGTCAAGGCGGCCATATTGGTGTCCCAAAACAATGAAACGGAGGCCATGTTTGTGTCCCAAACTAGTCGTACTACTGTTGATGCTGTGGTCAAGGAGTTTTGGAAAACGGGTTCCGTGATTCTCTTTCACGGAATAGACATAACATGTTCCTTGTAATTAAATCTACTTTCAGTGAAAACGATTAATTCAACTTACACTTTAAAACATGCAAAAAATGGGCTTATCGTGAATAAATATTAATACTGAATGAGAATTACATTGCTTCTGCGAAGATTATTTTTTGAAAAGCTTTTAATTAGCCATTCTAGATCGAGATCTTATTTTGGTAGCGGTACTTTCGAAAGTGCGTCGAAACTCTTAAAGCTCGACTTTAGATCGAATTAACTATAATTGTACATTGTAATTAATTAAAGTTTAGAGATTGGAATGATATTGAGGATATTCAGTATCACGTGCACCTTCCTGAATTAAAAGTTACAGTATATTGGATTTGGATTAAAGCGTTGCTTGCGTATTAAGCAACGCCTCTTTTCCTTAATTCATGCTAGTTCATACTCTTATTTCCTCTAAATTAGATCACGGTTGTAATTCATTAATCTATGGCCATCCTTAATCTCTGATTGATCTCTTAAAAGCTGTCCAAAACTGTGCTGCACGCCTCGTAACTCTTTTCAGGAAACATGATCATATCACGCCAATTCTCCAACAGTTACGCTGGCTTCCAGTGTACAGCCATATCAAATACAAGATGCTTCTGTTAACCTTAAAGCCGCGAGTTACATGGGGTAGCGCCTTCCTATATAATAGAAATGTTTCAACCATCAAGAAGCTTAAGCTCTGAGAGGCTCCTGACAGTAACATCAGCAAAGTTAAAAGAAACATGGCTGTAGATCATTCTCATTTGCAGCACCTACAACTTGGAACTCACTGCCAGAACAAATACGCATTTATCATGACATTTTAAAATGTGAAACTCCCCCCCCCCCCCCCCCCCCTCATAAAGACTTAGTTTTTCTTATTTACAGAACATTTTAATTAAAGTTCTGTTACAATAATGTATAATATAAAGATTTAGCCAGGGCTAAAAGCAAAGCTCCCATTAATAAATTAAAACAAACAATAAACTTGTAATCCACAAATCAGTTAACTTAAGGGCGCATTTGTGTGACTTTTGAGGGAAAGGCTAGTAAGTGATTTTAGAGTGAAACAAATCTTGCATCGAGTTGATAGACTTATATGTACACCCAAAAAATAGCACTGGCAATCATCGCTGAATCATCTTCGGTCACATTTAAGAGCAATAATGGCTCTTGATCACAGTAGATTAGGCGTGGAAAACAAATTCTTGGAAACAAATCAGGCCGAATTTTTGCGTTCGACAAGTTTACTTTACAAAATCTTGCCAACGAATCTGTCCCTTTTTAAACTTCATTTTATAAGAGTCAGCAAATATCTCTTCCCAATTTAATCAGCTACCCCGTGGTCGCTTGAGTGAAACAAAAGCGCGGAACTAAAATTAAAGTCGCTCTGAAATCCACTAGAACGCGCCTGGGTACGAGGCAGAAAGCGCGCGATGTCGACGATCTTAATTGGACTTTGTCCCCGTGGAAAATTTACGATATCAACTGAATTTCTGGAAAGGCATATATACTTCTATTTTTCCGGACGGAATGCTGCAAAAAGAAATTCGTGTCCCATTTCTTCAAATTAAAGCCATCTTTTATTACCAGTTTCAGGGTTTGCATCTGTTTTTTGGTAATGCAACTGGTTTAAGCAAAATTAATGTTAAACGCGATCCGGCACGAAATTTACTTGTCCTGAATTTTGGTGCCCTGCGGACTTACCCAAACCGAGCCAATTTGCGTTTAATTGTATATTCAGTTTATACCAAGAAATGTTTTCGCTTATTCACTGTAATGCTGAGGTGCTCAAACTGGGTATTGATGGTTTTCACAGTGACGTCATCAGATTACAAAGTCAAAAAAGCGAGGTTTTACGAATTCTTATTTACACTGGACTGAAGATTAATAAAAAAACAAATCTTTGTATAAGTTTCCAGCCTCGAAGTATGTTCATTCCGAAAATACAGCAATTTGAACTTACGAGGAGTTCTCACAGTGCGTGACACCAAAATAGGAATGCTGTCTCATTGATAAACGTCTCTCCGCTTGATTTTCAGCAGTTTAACCATTTCAAGTATTAAAAGATGTGTTTATGCGCACGTATGCTAGCTCTCGAGTGAAAAGGAAGAGCTTTTATAGAAAAAGTGAACTCAAGATGTTTTTGTTAATTTCCGGCGGCCATATTGGTGGCGTTTCCATACAAAGCTCTACAAAGGTGCATGAAATGTTTCGGCAAATAACTCAGAAACCGTGGGCTACAAAGACCTGAGATTTGGACAAATTGTTTATATTTTAGTCTTTTATAAAATTTCATTTTCTTGGCTTCTTCCACTGGACGGTTTCAAATGTATTTTTTTTGTGCCGTGTTTATTGCGTGACAGTGAAAACGAAGAATTGACAATAAAGAATCTAAACACGCCTTTGGTTCAGCCCGCTGGGGAACATGATGATACTTAGGTCACCGAGGTGCGTTACATAAAACAAGTCACAGTGTTCTGAATTCTCTAAATCGAAACCATATTTATTACGGTATAAACAAAGATATTTCTTTTTAATTTCGTTCAAGGGTAGTTTGAATCCCCCATTTCTTGCACATAATGCACACGTTTATAAGTTTTTTTAGAGAATGAAGCATCCTTAATTAAAGGCACCAGGATCCACGCAACAGCTCTCCCTAACGTAAGTTATACGATGTGGATTGCCAGGCGGTGCTGACGGGCTTTCAGTTAACGTACGAATTGATGATTATATCGTAGCCAGCGGTGATAGCGCCGGAGTAGAGAGCCAAAACAGAGACGCGAGAAGATGTAAAAAAGGAGAAATGACTTACAGCTAACTTCTCTAAAAAAAACTTTGAATGAGATTAAAAATTTATCTAATAAGTAAACACCTTCGTTGTGCAAATGAAGACATTCTTCTGACTAGTTTGTGCTAAAGGATATTAAATAAGTTTACACACACAAGGAACATTACGAATCTAATACTAATAACAAAGAATTGAAAACTGAATATTTGAAGAAGGATGACTTATTTTCTTTAAATGCTCCAATCTACAATAATAGAAGAAGCATCCGTCTTATATATTATGAGGTCTGCTTAGACTTTCAAGTCTATAATTGCTTAAAGGAATTAATAAAACCACTTAACCGATTCGTCGTCAAAAAAGAACCGCAAATAAGGGCAAAGCTTTAATTTAGAATTCTCGACAAACTGACTACTGGGATAATATTAGGATCGCTAAATCCCTTTGTCCACCATTTTGAGGTAAACAGTGAAAACAAGATGTAGTTAAGAGCTATCGCAAAACAATGCTAACCGTCTCGTAGTTAATTTCCTACTGCAATATCTAAGTGCTAACTTAATCACTATCAATAGTCACATTTTAGGAAATGAGGACAAAAAATGTAAACACAGCGCCGCAGCAAAAGTTGTTGTCTGGAGGAACAAATTATAAAAAGTTCGAAAACGGTTGGTTTATGAAGCACTTACAAGCATCCAAGCTGAAGAACACTGAGCTTTCTTGCTGATATTTTCAGTTAAGTAAGTACGTCAATATCTTGCCTATTTCACTGAAAATCTACGTTACGCTTATTTTACTCTACGATGATTAGTTCGCCAGTAAATAAGTGTATCTCAGAAAACTGAGTCTTGCTTTTTTGTTTTTTTTTTTCTTTTCAGTGAAAATTTTGAAAGTTCTATAATGCTTATAACCAAGAAAGTGTCCGCCTTCTTTGTTATTTTGTCTCTATGTGCGCTGATGACAAACTGTGCATTGGCACACTTTCACATTGGACGAGAACTGGGACTGTCTTCCAGAACAGGACCGGTCAATTCCGTTGGAAAGTTCCGAAGACAGCCTTATGACATCCAGCAACACATATCAGGTAACGCTTATAATTCACAGTTCATAGACGGTGAGGTTCTAATTATCTGGTGAATAAATCAACATCCATCGTATTACATTTAGTACTTTAATTAGTTGTGTTGTTGCAATTTCCATGAATTCTTGCATGTGAAAAATGCTTAAAATTAGTCTTCCACGCAGCCGTTCTTGGGGCTTTTACGTCACGCGTTAAGCTAAAAGAACGTGTGCGTGGCAGGTTACTATTAAAGGAGCCTTCGATCATAGCAATGTTTATTGGAAAGGAAGGGTGAGTTATTTGTCAAGAAAGCAAGGTGATTAAAAGAGGAGTCGTAATTGATTTACCTTTCAGTTAACCCACTGTATGCAGATTACGTGCGTCCGGCACATTTCTCTAAACCTCTCTAAACGGTCTCAGTCTAATAAGCCGTCGACATCGATATCCCTACTCTCGAACGCCTTGAACGACTCCCGTTTGAACTCCCTTTCTTACCTGAGCCATTTCCGTGAGCGATCATCTCTTTTCAAGCACTTTCTGCTTATTATTCTGTTTGAACGAACACATTTGCTTGAACCGGGCACATTTCTCTTCAGTAATCAGGGGCACCCAACGGCAATTTTCGGAAAATATCTGTTCGGAAGACGATTTGAGATCTAGAATTTTCGGAACATTTGCTGTAAAATGTCTTGCTTGCCTGCCCCTCCTAGGATTTTCGAACGTCTAAAAAATGTTATAATCACCCATTTTTAACGGATTTTACCCTAAAAAAGGCCACCTAGAATTTTCGGAGCCTTTTTCTGGCTGAAATTTTCGAAAAGGTAAATTTTGATCCCTATAATTTTCGGATCACTAGATTTTCATCTAGGAAATCCGAACAGATGAAAAGTTTTTAGGGGATAAAAATATGCCTATATCTACCATTTAAATACTAAAATACGTTCAACAATGCTATGTTAAGTGGTTTTGAACTACATCCTCGTTGGGTGCCCCTGAGTAATCGAGTGTTGAACAAATAATTACCTCTCAAAGCTCTCTAAACGGTCTCTCTAATAAACCGTCGACATCCCTGGCGAACGCCTTGAACGACTCCCGTTTGAACTCCTTCTCTTACCTGAGCCATTTCAGTGAGCGATCATCTCTTTTCAAGCACTTTCTGCATATTCTTCTGCTTGAACGAGAACCGTGTTTTTATTATACACTCTAACAGGGCCGAGGTGTAGCGTCATCGTGGTTACCGCGCGCGTCAGAAGTAGATGATCACTCGGCAGTCTTTTTCGGAATGACGGTTTATGATAAAAACTATTATGCTTTCACGCCTACGGGAGGAATGGAGTGTTTACTTACGCTAGGACACGTGCAGCTATACCTGTTTCATGTAAAGGCAATCACCATGCTTTCTGAGTTGCCCCATGCCTCTGTTTCAAAACGAGGCTAATTGCGAAGCTATTGATTTGACAATGATTTTAATTCTCATGCAAATAAAATGACTTTTTCTCACAACAATCATTTTGCACGTAGCCTTGATTTGAAAGTGAGAGTTTTTGGAACTCGGACACGGCCATGGCCCATTCTCCTTTGTGTTGATTTAGTTTACCCTGACTACTTGTCTTGCAAGAGCAGATGTCTCAAAAGGCGTCTGCTCCCGCGATTTTATCTTTATTGTCGTGTGGAGGTATCCAGCCTCTGACACCCTGGAATGGCTGGCTGGTTCTGATATCACATTTTCTCATTTTATAGGCATCGGGAGACACCCAGGCCGGTCTTATCAACGAAGAGAGCACAGCAAAGAAGTACACTCGCGATTACCTAGCAAGGATTAAAAGACAGAAACTTGCTCGTGTTACGTTTAAAGTAAAATTGCGACTGTACTGGGTTATCCATTTTCACCAAGACCATAATGCACCTTGTTTATCTCCACAAATTTTGCACAAACATTATCTCCGATTTCTTTTGGTACCACTGTTATACCATGGAGAAATTGGGAACAATGGTTATGCAAAATTTGAGAGGGGGGGGGAGGGTGAGGTAGACATGGTGTATTATGATCGGGGTGAAAATGGTCAATAGAAAAAATGAAAAAGCCTGATTTTATGCCGTAGATCCCGGTTTTTTTCTGTAAGAAAAAAAGTTCCCAGAAAACAATGTAACATTGTAAACGGGGCAAATAAAATAATTATATTATACGCTTCAGTATTGTTTTTCTTGCTTTTGACTACACACAGGGTCAAAAACAGAGGAACTGAATAAGCTGTTTAAAATGCGACTGTTGTATGTGCAAAATTCTGGTAGCCCAATTGCCTGAATGTGGCAAAATTGCAAAGATATGTATGACTGCGCGTTCGGTGCACTACCGAAAGATCTGTAACGTGACTGTAAGTTTTAAGCCGATGAAGCCACACCTAAGTAACAAAAAGTGCTTTGCTATTCAATACATGGAAATATAGACTAAGGTTACTAGTCCCTCATGGTGGATGGTTTTCCAGGATCGTGGGTTCTCTGGGTCGTAATAAGCCATTTCCGAGTTCTCCCGGCCCTCAGTTTCAAAACGAGGGTAGGTGCTCAGCCTTGCATAAGAATGAAAAATGATTTCGATATCAATTGAAAATAAAACTCATTTTCACAAGAAAGGTTGTGCACCTAGCCTCATTTTGAAAGTGAGGGTTTTTGGAACTCGGAAGTGGCCTACGTTACAAGGCATCCACTATGACAAAAATTCTTCCAAATTGGTGAACAGTAGCTGCTTATGATGAATTATGCGTGTGCTTTTAGCCAATCAGAAATGGAGAAATATTTTGAATGAATAATAATCAAAATTACTGCTGAACACAACATTATTCACAAACACCGGAATAAAATGTGTCTGAAACTTTTAACAAACACCAAAAAAAAAAAACAACAATAGATTTTATTGATGTTCAACAATATAACTAATTACATTATTTTCCTAGCCTCAAATAGCTGAGGAAGGAAATCAGTCACAATACAAGGTTCATCTATTTAAGATGGACCAAACAACGATAAAGACACTTCAATATAATAAATAGGATAAATTATTGTATTCTATATTGTGTATTTCACGAAAATACACAAAGCATAGAACTGTACATGTAAACGGGTCATCTTCCCATTGGAACTTTCGATCGAGACTGAACCTGTACAAATGTGTCATTAGTGCTTTTATCGGGCGGTAGCAAGGTAACCTGGTGTATGGGGAGCTGAGGGCGATTGCAGGATAAATCGTAGTCCGTGTGTAATTTTTAGTACAGTCAGTACGTTATCCTCGGTAGACTGTTCACAGTCCCCTAGTTTTTCATGAAATCGTCCAGATGCAGCGCGTCTTACCGTTAATGGCAGCCATATTGATTTTCAAATGTACCGAGGGAGCGGGCGTCGGGGATTATAGCTCTCCTCCCAAACCCTCCCCCGCCCCCTAAGTAGATTTGACACTCATCTAAGATGGCCGCCCTTAACGCAAAGTAGGGAACTTAAGATGGAGACGTTTTCGGGGCGACGGCAACTTCAACCACCCTGGCATTGTATCTTTTGATCAACTAAGGGTGGCGTAATTGAACATATTTGTCGACTGGCTCCAAAGGAATAAGAAATAACCCCATGATATGCGAATTCGAAGTTAATTTTAAGAAATCTCAGGCTCCTGGAAATCTTTAGTTGGCGTTCCAATCTCCGTAATGATGATATAATTTCTGTCTTTGTAAACATGTATATTTGCTTTGTGACCTTCCCCAGGTCTAAAAACGGGTTTGGAAAATGGCAGTCTGTGGGTAGCATACCCACAACAAGAATTCCCCCCCGGGGGGAACTCCTCACGGGTAGGAGAGAACCCTGGGGACGAGATTGCTCCTGACAGTAATACACAATTAAATTAAAATCCTACTATTGGAGAAGCGTTTAATCAGACCCAGACTCGTTGAAATTTTATGAGACCCGTCTCCTGTGGGTTTTAGCGTAACGCCCCTGGCGTAATGTCTTATTGACGGAAACAAGTGTTAAACAGTTTTATCATTTTGCACTCAGAAGGGGGCTTTACCTTCTTCAAGGAAAAAAGAGTATGAACTCGAGTCTGCGGAAAAAGGTAAAATGACGCTTTCCGAGGTGTCTAGTATTTCAGAATATGGGAAAAAATTAAGTCAAGCCCTCAGTATCAAGTCGTCGAATCTAAAGATCTCATGAATATTTTAGTGAGAGGATGTACGTAAATAAAATTTAATACACTCTACTAGAATCTGCCTTTTCAAAAGATCATA
>JBBMOI010000001.1:18240000-18262500 GCA_038088405.1 Porites divaricata
GGATAATTCTTTATTCGACTTCAAGCTGAAAATGAACGAAGCATCGATCAAACCCACCGGTCGACGTCGGTGCTTCGTATATTTGTGTGTATTGAAATCTTCTTCGAACGAAATCTTCTTTTTAAGCATTGTGCGCTTTCTCATCGTGTTACAATGAAACTAAAAGTCAAGATAGCGATTACTCGTCCTTTTATGGCAGCAAGCGGCTCAAACTCAAAACGAAATACATGCACAACTGTACCAGTTGTTATTTTATTCGTTGTATTTGATTATTACTCTTAAGCAAGTGAAATGTTTTATTGAGCATTAGTATAATTACATCGATGACTATCGAAAATAGAGCGCTTTGATTGGCTAGGAGCTTCGCACTATCCCGCTATAATCACCGCGCGGTGATTATAGCATTGAAGGCTAGCAGTTTTCAAAATGGCAGCCAGATTTTTTGATGTTTCGGAGTCGGAAATTGATCAATAATTTTATTTTCTCGAATAATCATCAATGTAATTATACTAAAACAATTAGTCGCCTCAGGCGATGTGAATATTGGCGAATAGTCACATCGCCTTCGGCGACTAATTGTTAATTATTACGAGTAAACTTCATAACTGCAGAATACACTGCCACTCAAACCCGCTGCTGAAAAATGGCAGTTGTACATGTACACGGTGAAATGAACTGGTGTAGCCCCTTTCCCTTAAGTTCATTCTCGTCACCTCTTTTTCTTTTTTTCCCGGGGTAGCTGATTAAAGGAAACCGAACCAAAAATCAATCGAACTCAGTCAGTCAGATTGTTCTTTGATTGTTTCAGTAATTGAACATAATCAAACCGGATCTTTTTGGTGAGTTCAATAATTATTTCTGAACTCAATTGAACCTATCAAACTCAATTGACGCGTTTAGTTCAATTTTGTTAGGCAGAAATGGCAACTAAAACGCATCCAGTTTCAGTTGATTTGAAAAAATCTCCCTCTAGCATGGATGTGAAGCAGTTTGAGAACACAAGTATTTCAATTAATGCAGAGTTAACTAAAATCTTTCTTGTTGAAGTGATTTAAATCGATAAATTCATAATTACATGTAATACTGGGAAACATGAATGGCACAGTAAAACCATGTAAAATGTCTTTCCCGGAACAATGCCAACTGCAGATATTCTTAGGATACCAAAAACGTCAAACCTTCTTCAATAAAGTTTCAATAATTAAAAAAGAGACAACTGCAATTGGATCTCAATGCACGCAATAGTGTAGAGCATATACAAAATAGCTAGAAAAGAGTCACTTCTAGCACAATCAGTATTCTCATTACAGTATACTGAAATTAAAATATAGTCCTTCTATTTTAAAGTGCAACAAAGGACAAAGGCTAAAGGAAATGTACATCATAAAACAGCTATAATTCATGTAGCTACCACAGAAATTACACGCACGGGTCAGATATTTCTACAAATACACTGTACACATGTTCAGATCAATCCATCGATCTTTGTGTCGTACGGGATGCATATCATGAATCTATTTTGCGTCTTTGGGAATTTTATGCTTCAAGAATGCAGGACACAGAGGTAACAAAATCACTGGAAATCATGCAATAATTGCATGATTTCCAGTGATTTTATGTTATCCTGTAAAAGGATCAAATAGGTATGAATGGACGCGGGTACAAAATTACTGTAAAATATATCACAACACCCTGACTCTCTTGGTATTTTTATGAGCAGAAGCCTCTTATGCTTCATGGGCACGAGCGTTCCATTACACAAATCAAGTACAACAGAGATGGTGACTTGCTGTTTTCTGCTGCAAAGGATACAAAACCAAATGTTTGGTACTCATTAAATGGAGAAAGACTTGGTACTTATAATGGCCATGGTGGTGCTGTTTGGTGCATTGATGTTGATTGTATCCTTGAGAAAATCACTCTGTTTATACAAAAGCCACAGAAATTCTACATTTTTACCGCTTTTACTTGTATGTCTTCATCAAGTTATAGATTTCAAGGATGTACAATGATTAATGATGGTGCTATATCCAGATGAGCTAACCAATGCAAGGTCAGGCCTCAAATTGGGGTACATTTAAAGCCTAAAATTTGAATTTTTTTTTTCTGGTCGTTTTTAAATACGTGAATGTACAACATGTAGGTTGGACATACAGCTGTATCAGAAGATCACATCCAGAATGTGTCTGTTTCATCCGGGCTTTTATTCAGGTGTTTTAATTAGCTCATTTAGATGGAGAGTTACATCAGGCCTCACAAAAGTTTACAGTTTCTTGGCCAACCATTTGAGGTGAATGTTGACCTAGGACAATCACTTCCTTATTGTTATGAGGATCCAAATTATTTTTAGTTTATCTGTCATGCAATTCCAGACTTTTCTAGAATTATCTTATAATCTGTAATATTCCAGAAATATCTGTAATGTGACTCAGCAGTTTCCGCAAATAGAAGATGTTGTAATGCACTATAAATAGTAATGGAACGTTCTAGATGTTTAAAGAAAAAGTATAAAACTACGCAGGCTTCCAAGTATCAAGGTCTTGCTGTTGTGTGCCCGAGGGTTTTCCCTCGTGGCTAGTTGTGATTGAGCCTATCAGCTATGGATGCTATACTGTGAGAAAGCTATAGTCAACTGCTATAACTATGGAGGAGCTATAACCTTGGACATTGCTATATCAAGAGAAAAGAGAGAAAGAAAGAGACAATAGCAGAAAAGAGAAGATAAAAGAGTTCATGATGAAGTTTCTCAGACGAGTTTGTGTACACAGAAAAGTGAATGAGTGGAAAGGATCCAGTGAAATTCAAGAAAGTCAAGCATTGATGTCTCAAGTCAGTTGAGTTGACAGTTGTTCCTGTATGGCCATGAAAGACAGTAAGCCTGCCTGCGTTACGAACTGCTTAACTTAATCCTTAACTTTAATAACTATAATAGTGTATAAATAAATAAATAATAGTTAAAAAAGGTAACTGCTAGTTGTCACACTTTTGTTGCGTGCCTTATATCGTACTCGGGAATTCTTTTTACTTATGCCTTGTTCACGGACATCTCTTGGTTATTCCGGTACGTAACAAAATTGGGGGCCTGTCCGGGAGTGTGTTTTTCGTTACCTGTCCGGGAGTCTGTTTTTCGTTATCTGTCCGGGAGTGTGTTTTTTGTTACCTGTCCGGGAGTGTGTTTTTTTGTTGCCTGTCTGGAAGTTTTTATCTCTGTCCGGAAGCCTTTTTTTTCGTCCGCATCATACTGTTGTTATTGCATTGACATGAGCAGTTACTGACAGTAATTGGTGATCCTCATAAAATTGCAGTTAAGAACTATTTCACCCTGTAGTGTGTAGCATCCAATATTCGTAACACTTATTGTCGTTTATGCCCAGAGTTTACAGTTGAAGTAATACAAAGGTTGTATTGATGACCTAAGTGGTCAAAATAAGAAGTTGTTTCTGTAGTCAGCAGAATAATGAGTTGCAGATAAACATGAGTCCTGGAATTCGGTGAGCAGTTTCAGAGTAGAAGTCATTGAAGTATTTGTAAGATGAATTATTGCAAGATTCTAGTAGTGCTCTAGTGAGAGAGCAGGAATCAATGTGTTGGTAGATGTATTTCCATTGTTTACAAGAATACAAGAGTTTTTGTGATCTTTGTGATCGAGAGTTATGTATAGAGAAGTACAAACGATAGTATAGTCACGGTTTTGGGCATAAGATATATTGTAGAATTTCTCCAAGAAAGTTCATCCTTTGGCTAAACTTTCTTTTGCTGAAGGAGGAGGGTGTTATGAGGATCCGAATTATTTTTAGTTTATCCGTCATGCAATTCCAGACTTTTCTAGAATTATCTTATAATCTGTAATATTCCAGAAATATCTGTAATGTGACTCAGCAGTTTCCGCAAATAGAAGATGTTGTAATGCACTATAAATAGTAATGGAACGTTCTAGATGTTTAAAGAAAAAGTATAAAACTACACAGGCTTCCAAGTATCAAGGTCTTGCTGTTGTGTGCCCGAGGGTTTTCCCTCGTGGCTAGTTGTGATTGAGCCTATCAGCTATGGATGCTATACTGTGAGAAAGCTATAGTCAACTGCTATAACTATGGAGGAGCTATAACCTTGGACATTGCTATATCAAGAGAAAAGAGAGAAAGAACGAGACAATAGCAGAAAAGAGAAGATAAAAGAGTTCATGATGAAGTTTCTCAGACGAGTTTGTGTACACAGAAAAGCGAATGAGTGGAAAGGATCCAGTGAAATTCAAGAAAGTCAAGCATTGATGTCTCAAGTCAGTTGAGTTGACAGTTGTTCCTGTATGGCCATGAAAGACAGTAAGCCTGCCTGCTTTACGAACTGCTTAACTTAATCCTTAACTTTAATAACTATAATAGTGTATAAATAAATAAATAATAGTTAAAAAAGGTAACTGCTAGTTGTCACACTTTTGTTGCGTGCCTTATATCGTACTCGGGAATTCTTTTTACTTATGCCTTTTTCATGGGCATCTCTTGGTTATTCCGGTACGTAACACTTATTCACGATCCTGACTGATATTGAGTGGTAAATAAAATTAAGGCCCTGTCCTAATGTTTTGTTTTTGCATTCTTGTTCACATCTGAGACAAGCAAAATTTTTTCGTATAACCAGAAATGTCAATTAAAGGAACTTTAATTGGTCTAATTGTTCTCGAAATAAGATGGCTTGGGCAGTGGCAGATCCAGGGGGAGGGTCCAGGGGGGTCCAAACCCCCCTATCACACTTGATGCTTGGTTAAGACTGAAATTCTTACAATTTACATAGACAGGATCATGTATCACTTTTTAACCAGCTGATTTTTTTTTTAATGAAAAGCGCATTGCATCTTCCACTGACTAAAATAAATTCAAGGTATATTCAAAAAAGTAATAAATTATAATTGTTTTTGAGTACCCTCCTATGATCTGTTTTCCTCTGCTTGCAAAGCAGTATTTCCCTCGCCAACAGCGACTGGCATTCACAGATTTATAAACACATGGTCAACTCTGTTTTCTCAGCTGGTTGACAATAATTATGGCAATAACTCAGCTGATTTCCTCTTTCTATCAACCAGTCAAATCCAGTGAATTTGAAAATGTAATAGTTAATGGTGATGAAGCTGAAGCTGAAGCCATGGAAGCCATGGTAAGTTGTTTTATGCTTTTATTCCATTTCCTGAGAAATGTTAGTGACTATGGAGGGAGGAGGTGTGGGGTTTGTGTGGGAGAAGTAATTTGCCACAAAAAAGGTTCAACAGTCCTTTCTGAACCAAAGTCTGGACCCTCCCAATCAAAAATTCCTGGATCCACCTCTGCCCAAGGAAGGATAGCTGTCAAGGAACAAATAATGTTTGTCACCTGACAGAAATTTGTAAGCCAGGCCTCCACGTGTTCTTGATGACATCTTTGAAGTTTGGTGACAGTTAAGAAAATTTTGGTTGCTGAAAAAAATCATTTGCACTAGAAAATTAATGGCTTCCTGTTAACAGAATGATTTTTTTTGCAAAACAGTCAAAATATTTTGTAGTGCAAACAGTACCTAATATGGGCATGAGATCTGTATGCGGTTTACATATAGGTGTTTACAATGGCAAGTCAAAGACGAGCCCTTTTATAGCCCATGCACATTGGACGCAAAACTTTTATTGTACACTGTTATACTTATGAAATAAAACGATCAGAGAGATTTGTATCATTAGCTCACCAGGAGTTTGTTTCTGAGGTAAATTCTAGTTGATTTTTATTGGGGTTTAAAGAAGTGTACATGTGACCCATGTACTCATAATATAGTCATTTACTCATGTACATTGTAGTCATAACTTTGTTTGTAAATTAAGTGAATTTTGCAACTACACATAAACATGGCTGTATTTCCTTAACTTGTGACATCCTATCCTCAGGGGAAACAAAGCATTTCATTTCAGGATCAGCTGATAACAGCTTGAGATTCTGGGATTGTGAAACAGCCACAACGTTATCCAAATATGAAACAAAGACCTCTGTTAGGGCATGCGGCTTCTCTTTTTGTGGTAAACAAATAATGATGACAACTGACAGACAGATGGGCCATGAGTGCATTCTCATGTTATATGATGTCAGAGAAGGTGAGCATGCTAATCTTGTACAGCAGTGTACATCCTGTTTAGTTAATAGTTGTACAATGCAACTGTAATTTACATAATGTACAATATTGCACAAAAGTAAGTTACCAGTCACATCTCATTTCCTCAGCGACAAGAATCGCGTGGCACGAGAATCACTGAAGCAGCAATTTTTGGCATACATGTAACTTATCGACGACACGTCCGGCAAAAAAACAACTAATTTCAAGTAGCATTAACTCAAAAACTGAAGAAAATGGTGGGGGGGGGGGGGGGGGGGGGTAAATTTTGCACAATTTTAAGTTTTTGTATGTACTAATTGCACAATATTATGTTGTAACATGACCGCATTAATTTTTATTCATTTGGGGAATTTTGGCTCCCTTTGGTGGCATCATTAGTAAGCTGCTCATATAGCTTATTTACTGAATTGTTTTATAAAATCCAACCAATCTACGACTAGTTGCGACTTTTATTATTGTATGGACTAGATTATCAGGACCATTATTCTCTTTCTTACCATTTACTTTATTGGTAGCAGCATACACATTTTAAGCACATGTACAGGTTTGTACATCTGTACATAAAACTATAACTAAGGTACGTGTACTTTTGTGTGAAGGATCAAAAGAGCCTTATTTGAATATTCCAATTGAGGGACCAAAAGTAACTGCTGCTCTCTGGGGACCACTAGACCAGAATATAATCACAGGACATGAAAATGGAGATCTTTGTCAGTGGGATACAAAGGTAAGAGTGCTACAAAAAACTATGGCTAAAAAGGAGTGCTGTCTCCACACTCTACCACTGATTACAGTGTTTTAGTTAGAGCCTCACTGTACTCATTGTAAAATACCAGAAACTCATAAGGGGTTGAAACGTGTAACTCTCATATGTTTGCTTTGTCCGATGCTTGTGATTATTCATTTTAGAAAGTACCATATTTGGAACGAGAAGAAGAGATAACTGACCAATTAAACTTCGTAAACAACGTGACGTAATTTTCCTTCAGGTTCCCGCGCCCGCTTAAAAAAATGGCCGACAAACGGGGGAAAAACTCCCGAAAGCCGAGAAAGCTTTCAAAGGTTGAAACCAGGAATATTACCGAACACTGAGCAGGATATTATTGCCTTACCACCCCGGCCAAACATAACATTATGAGACCCGCTGACGACCTCGCAACTTCTTGAAGCTGTCACTTTAAAAAACGGTGCCTCGTTGACCCTCTGCACAGTAAACTTATACTGCAAATAGGCTTTTAAAATTCTTATGTTAAAAGTCTAGAATAAACAGTGAAAAATATTTTCGAATAAAATTCATTAGCTGCGTATCGAAAGCGTCCAAAACCTGAACTTGACATCTTCGCAAAAAGTGATGCTGATGCTTGTAATGAATGTGAGAAGCATTTTAAAAGCTTAAATTAAACTTAGATGTTGTAGTCACGATCGTGTTTTGAGCTAATTTTATGAATGAACAAACTCAAAACAATAGACAGAGAAACCGTTTCTTGAAAATGTTTATTCAAAGTCCAAAAAGTTAATCCTTTAAAGCAATTCGGAAAACACTATCTGGATAGTGAATCCGTTCACGCAAGTGACATTCAACACAAAATCCATCTCAAATCAGGGCACATTTTGTAATTTTTCTTTAGCGCCGAAGAGAAAAATTTATAAAACGTCTATGAAACACTTAAAAATACATAAATTGCCTTTCAAAAACGTAATTGTCTTGGCCATAGAGTGTAAAATGTACCTGAAAATTCAGCAAAAACTTCGCTGACTTGGTTGCATTTCAAAACAGACCATGGGCTCCGCCGTGAAGAAAACAAGGTTGAATTACTCGAAGGACGATTTCTTGATGAAAAGCTTTCCTTTCTCCACAAAAAGAAAGCTGAGCATTCTTTTGAACCTTCTCTTTCCATTTTTTGTCCTTTAACGGTGCATTTTTAACCTTGAAATGCAGAACTCTTGTCTTAAAACATCTGCATGGTGATCGCGCAGCAGCCATTTTGTTGAAAATGGATATCCGTCACTAAGATTTCCAAATATGGTCAAAATGAATATTCACGAGCATTGAACCCGAGTTACACGTTTCAACCCCTTATGGGTTTCTGAAAATACCGAAAAGTTGCACAAAAATAATATTAACTAGCAGTAACCGATGGTTAGGGATGTGATTGATGAGAACCTGACTTTCATAATAGTGTACATGAATCTGAGGAAGCCCTTTTAGTTCCAGTGTGAAAAAAAGGAATCACGGCATATCATGAACATGGAAAAACTGAAATGAACAACACAGTAAATAAGACTAAAATTTAATTCAATGATTTTATTCGCAATTGTTTGGATATAATAAGCTTGCGAATTGTGAGAAGCAAGGAGAGACGGCCGTATTCTCAGGAAAATATACAATAAAAACAGTAATGTGTGACATATTGTTGTTAAACAGTGTTCACCCTGAAATGTATACAGTCGAGACCGTATGAAGCCATATTAGTTGATTGGTTATTCAATCTGTGTTCAATGACCAAAGGCTGTTGGCATGCAATAGAAAAAATTTTATGAAAAAAAAGCATTAAGTTTAGTACTGGAGTTTAATGCTTTTTGAAGGTTTCAGATGACAAGCAAATTAACAAGCTTGGAAATGTACTGTATAAAAAATTTACAAAAACATGGCACACTGTAGTGTAACTTGAGTAAATTTAATTTACATGAATTTCTAGACTTTGCTACATGTACATGTACCTGTAACAGTAACACTCTATCTTACCAAAGACTCATCTGGCACTACTGTAAGCTGAGATCAGGCTCTAGTGTCATTTTTCTGGGTAAATAGATTTCTGGTGGGCAAGGCGAATCCAAAAGACTTACCTGTTTGTTCCTGAATTACGTGTGCTTGCAAATTGAACCATGATTGCATCACTTGCATGTGCATTTACATGATTTCCATGACATCAGACAGACCTTAAACTTAACACCAGGGCCTTCTTGGCCACGTACCATGCATATTAGTTGGTACAACATCAGCATCCCAGGAATGTGGACAGATAGGAAAAACCTCGCTTTTCAGTTTACACTGTATAAGGTACTGCTGACCAAGAATAGTCTGTGGGCTCACTTTTGTTCACTGGCAATAAAATTAATATTTTTTTTATGAACCTTAATTATATAATTGTTGCTAGTTTTTAATTTAAGTAGAGGTTGAATGTTGGCGTAAACTTGCCTTTAGTTCTTTATAGAATGGAGCAATACTGTAAACTGCCTCTTACATGTGTATAAGCTCCCTCACTTATATTTATTATTAAATTATTTACAGTGTAAGCCCCCCCCCCCCCCCCCCCCCCCCCAGTTGTAGGCCCATCGACATGTACCTACAAACTAAAGAATACATCCAATAAAAAGCCCCCCTCCAAATGTATTGAAATGAGTTCAAGTTGTTACAACATTTTAAAGCTTCATTAAATACCAGACTGAGTAAATGCACAACATACATATCTATTTTGATCAGCACTACTAACGCTCACCCCTTCCCAATATAATGAATAGTTAAGCCTGTCTTTTTACCCCTAGACTAGTACAGATATTTCATGTAACATGAAAAGTTGGCTTTGGTACTGGTTGGGAGAAATATAGACTTGAATTGGAGAGTAGAATTGACAAACTTGTGCAAAGAGAACTACCATAATTATCTTTTTTCATTCCACAGACAGGAAATAAGCTGTTGACTGTGCATGAGCACTCTAAACAGATTAATGATATTCAGGTGTACAAAGATCAAACAATGTTTGTAACTGCTTCAAAAGATCATACAGCCAAGGTCAGTACAGTAGCAGCCACACTCTGGCCAAAATGAAGCACCGTCAGCTCTTGAGTTGGGCTAAACATTAGGAGATGAGCCCCCCAGCCCATCCCTTAGATTTGCCCCTTTGTATTACAGGGTTCGTACATAGTCTTGAATTCTTGAAAAAGTCTTAAAGATGCCCAGCAAAAAATAGTAAAAAGTCTGGAATTTTTTTTCAAAGCTACAACAAGTTAAGTGGTTAATGAGTGAATATTTTTTCCCCGTGGTCAAATCCCATTCAGTCTCACCCATAGCCAAGACATTTTAATCACAGAATGAGAAGTTTCATAATTTTCTTATGTCCGCATTGCACCATGGCTACCATATGTTTGCAGTTCGTTATGAAAAAAGCTTGTTTCCTGCATTTTTCAAGGTCTCTATTGATCACCTATTTGTTAACCTTGTGCCTGTAAAAATGATTATAGTAATTGCTTTGTAAAAAGTATGGAAAGAGTCTTGAATTTTGGATCCTTAAATCTGTACGAGCCCTTTTATTAGGTTTTGGGTAAGGCACTTAGTAAGGCACTTAGTAATTCTACAGCTGCCAAATTCCCCTAAAGATTTACAAGCATATAAAAGGAAAATCACTTGGGACGAATACAGGCACCCACGCCTTAACACTGAATTCTTTTTCAGTTGCTTGAAGATCAATAATTATTAATCCTAACCCAGTGTTTAAGTTTCAACCCATATGATGAGTTTAGTGGTACTTTCTCATAGATTTTTTGGACTGACATGTTGGTTTAATATAACTGGGTCTCTTATTAATGGCTTGGCAGTGACTTGTTTGTCAGCTTGATTTACTTGTTGTTTGATGGGAAAGTTAATTTTTGTTTTACAGGTACATGTAAGTTTTGCCTGGCCTTTAGTTAACCATCTTTCAGCCATAATTCAGGCATCTGGGCCAGAAAACTAGAAAGGAAAAAATTCTACAGGCCATCTGATAGGGTGCAATAAAAAATCAGAAATTGTGCGATATTTTCCAGGTAGATTGAGCGATGAGACAGGACTATTATGCGATAAATTATGCGGTTTTTCAGGGCTAATTTACATTGTTTTACCAGGCTTCAAAGGAGAAAAACCACTTTAATGTTGTTTAACAGGCAATTTGAATGTAAAGGAATAATAAAACATCTATTTTAAAACAAAATAGTTAAATTTGTCCAATTATTTTGAACCACAAAAGAAAAAGGACACTTGCTTAATATTACATGATGCCCTTACACTGCTGACCACCCTGCTTGTCTCTGAAATCAAAAAGGCTGCCCAGATACCACGATCGAAGGTTTCAGATGTCTTGCAAGGCTTTCTTTAGTGGTAAATCACCTTAAATAACATTAAGATTGAGAAAATGTCTAATTAAAGTTAGAATTCATTGTTTACTTTACTTGAACTTAGCATTTTTCCACGAGTTATTCAATTTTCCTCAAATTGTGCGATCGTATGCGATTTGAGGTCAATTGTTCGAAATCGCATCATCGCGTAGTATCAGATGGCCTGATTCTAACCATTAAAAATTATTCCAAATTCCATTAGTGTCGCAAATATTCTTTTAAGTAAATGGTGATGATATCCCCCAATCCCTAGTTCCTGACAAAAATGAGCCTGAGAAAACAGCTGAAATTTCATGATGCCACCACGAGTCTCTTGGCAAAAAGTCATCTGAGCAATGACTGAAAAAATCAATTTCATACCAGTTGATGACTTGTCACTTCCCAGATCTGGGTAGCGCTGGATAAAATGCCTTTTTCATTGTATGAAAGGGAGTCCTTTTATAATTATTGTGTGTCATAAAATTATTAATTTTTGGGATGTGTTTGCCTAGGTGTTTCATGTTATGATGAAGGGAAGGTGCAACACCAATCCCTGTGAAATCAGCTGGTTGTACCAAATAGCTTGGCTGACTTGTTATGTCATTATTCTTGCCAACAGTAACATTGCTACAAGTAGACCTAGCACTCCCCACCAGTATTAATTCTCTTTGTTTCTCAACCTTGCAATGTGTAAATTCATGAAAATAGCAGTGCTGACACTTGTATTCTTTCTCTACTTTTTAAGCTTTTTGACACCAATTCCCTGCGACTTATGAATACTTACAAAACAGAAAGACCTGTTAATTCAGCCTCACTCTCTCCCATCAGAGAACATGTAAGTATAATTAATTGTTAAACTGTGCACTGTAATTTTCCATCCAAAACCAAACGTGCCATAAAAATTTATTAACTCAATGCTTGCAATGTGCACTTCTGTACAGTGCACTGTCAACTCTCTCATAAGTGACCACCCTCAAACTTGGAACAACTTTGCAATGAAGCCTTCCCTAGTGGTTTCTGCTTACTGAAGGGGTTGTGTCAAAACAGCCCCCTCCCTACCCCACTAGTTTTGACCCCAAGGCCTGATCCACCCACCCACTGTTAGGGCAGTCTCTGAGCTATCCAACTGTACTGACCGAGATGTCAAGCCCTCTACTTTTTTGGACGCCTGGCTGGCCTGGATCAGGGCTGCGTGCAGCGCCAGGCAAAAACCTAGTGGCCACATTTTAACAAAATCAGCAAGATATACATGTTTATATACATGTATATATTTTATTTTTTATTTTTTTAATACTATTAGATTTCTCTACGATTAGACAACAATTTTTGTACAATTAGATTTTCCTCTTACTACAACCAGATTTTATTTTTTTGTATAATTATATTTTAAATCCTTATATTATTTTCCTAGGGTAGGCACCCTGCATGGGTCTGAGTGTCCTGTTCATGCCCATCCCTTTTGGGCTTTGATTCTTTATGTTCGATTTTTGATTCTTTATGTTTGATTTTTGCTCAATAAAGCTTAACTTAATCATAGCCCTTGGTGCACGGCAAAGTAGTTGGGAGGTGGTCGCTTACAAGAAGTGGTCACTTTGAGAGAGTCGACTGTATTAATTTTGGTTTTCCTCTGAAAATCCTGGCAGTGCTTGCAGGTTTTGTGCTTCCTTGGGGTGTTCTGGATGGCAAGCCAACATTTTTAACCCATAATTTGTTGGCACACTTTGCTGTCTTCTTGCCTTCCCAATGTTGGTGTGCAAGATTCAGTGAGTTAACTGCGATAAACAACATTGGGAGGACAAAGAGACAGACCAGAAGTAAAAAACAGCATTGGGTGGAAGTGTCCCAACTATTTTGTCTGAGACTGTAGGTATCATTGAGGGTTGTTTGTGATGAGTTATCTAATGAAATGACCACCGCACCGCCACACTTTGTTGAACACAGCATTCAGTGTCAATATCTTTAGCTCGTTAAACGCCACTTTGATTTGTTGTCTGTTTTAGTACAGTGTCCATTAGGGGTCAAATAAGGCCTGAGCCACACCTATGGTCTCCTTTGGGGGTTTAATTCTAACTTTCCAATTAAGAGTAAGATCGCATTCAAATGGAAGTCCACTCGCCACCTATCCTCCCTCCCTCCCTCCCTTTCCCTACCAACCATGTTCAGGGTTTGAAAACATCTTTAAATCTGCCCAGCAATATTATTTACCAGACCTGGAAAAAGTCTGGAAAAATGGTAATTAGAGGCACAGAAGAACTATAAACGTTTTATTACAACTGTGTATTCTATCCCCGTGTACAAAATTGTTCAGACAATAATAGTGAGATACATGTACATTGTACACGCATCCCTATTCTGCATGCTGTGTGGCTTTTCCTATCATTGTTGGCGCACTGTAGACTAACCCCTCTCTCCTTGCTCTTGCCAAATTGGCTCTCAAAACCAGACATGTTTGCTCCCATTTTACCCAAGGGGGTATTAAACAAAGTTGCCTTTTCGATTCTGTGTTAAATTATTATTACGCTTTATAGAGAAACGAGGGTTCTTCAGTTTTCAAGACAAAATTGGTTTTCAAATAAGTCTTGCTTGTTCTGATAGGTTGTGTTAGGAGGTGGCCAAGAGGCCATGGATGTGACAACTACATCAGCAAGAATTGGGAAATTTGATGCTCGATTCTTCCACACGGTGTTTGAAGAGGAAATTGGGCGAGTGAAGGGGCATTTTGGTCCAATAAACAGCACTGCTTTTCATCCGGATGGGAAAAGGTAACCCTGAAATAGCTTTATATAATAGGACTTAGCCTGTAGCCTATAGCCTGTAGTTCATATTAGTGATTTCAAAGTAACATTAAAGTTTTCGTTTAGAGATAAAAACAATCAAAAGCCTTGATGCTCTATCTAAAAAAGTAAAGGTGTCATTATTTGAAACGGTAGAAAGGCATTAAAGGGGGCAGTGCCACAAAGCTCTAGTAGTAGTTAAATATCCAGTCGGGACACAGTTAGTAAAGGAGACGGGAAATGAAAGGCGGCAAACATCAAAGACAAAAAACAACGGTGCTTCAGTTTATGTTGGAAGCTCCCTAACGGCGTGTACAATTCTTAGTTTTTTGCTCACAAATTGTGACGGGATAAGTAAATGTGACGTTTTCATTGGTAACCAAAATGAATCAGAAGAATGCTATTGGACCTTCAAGACTTCCAAGTCCACAAAAACATTTAACAATGGAGTCAGACGGGCGGGCGTCATGACCATATCACTTTTTTTACTATGGTCGAGGTTAGTGTCAGTGAATTCCAGACTGGTGCTCTAAACTAGCTTTCGTAGCTGGCGGGATTAGCGTGGGAGTGCTGTACTGTTTTGGCGGCTCCGCCGCCAAAAAAGTTCCCCCTGGCACTAGAATCCCCCCAGCTACGCAGGCTAGCTCTAAACTGTTTATGACGGGTAGAAATGAAGTCGTCTCATAGTTAAGAAAAATTGATGACGATCTCAACCGTGATTGGTTTATTTGGGGAAAGAACGTTGTATTTCTTTACAATTTATCTTTCTTGTCGAATATAATGGTTACAACTCTTCATCATTATTAGATATCACTTGTGGAGTCCCTCAGGGCTCTATCTTAGGCCCCCTGTTATTCTTAGTATATATGAAAAAGGTCTTAGAGCGATATTATTTGCTGATGACACATTATCTTCTATTCGCATATTGATGCTTCCTATTTCGTGGAAGTTGAAAATTCAGAATTGAATAGAATTTATCATATTCAGACCGAGACAAAACAGGCAAACACTTGATCTAGCTTTTAATATTTAGCTCTTATTATCCGGGCGGGAGGTCTGTATGGGAGAATATTGACCGAAGTCGCCAGTACAGACCGAACGCAGGCATTTTTTCCATGAATGTCCGGCCATTTAGCGCTCGTATTTTTGTAATTTACTGACTGCGTATATCGACAGTGAGGGTACCAGCTGATCAAACTGAAAGATTAATGCTTTAGGCTGCATGCAAACGGACGCAACAACTCCCAACATTGTTGCGCCAACAATGTTGGGAGTTGTTGCGTCCATGTAGGCTGTAGTGTGCAAACGGACACAACAAGTCCTAACATTGTTGGGACCTACAGTGCATCGTAGGAAGGATAAAACCCATTAGTCTTTGTAAACCTTGCGTAATGAGCGTGCGTGACCCCAACAGTGTTGAAAGAGCGTTGCAAACGGATCCAACATTGTTGCGCTACGCTTCAGCGATCACGGAACAAAAGAATTGTTGGGAGTTGTTGGCCGAAAAATTTGGCCGGTTTCAAACTTTGCTCAACAACATGCAACAGGGTGTGCAAACGGACGCAGCATGTAACATCCAACAATGTTGGGAGTTGCTGGTCAACAATGTTACGTCCGTTTGCACGCAGCCTTAACCGTGAGCGTGTTTGTTTTTCGGGTGTGTAACGGAGGCTCAATAAGGTCGTTACTTTCATGTACTCACTGCTTGTTTTTGTTTTTTTTTCTTTGTTGCAGTTACAGCAGCGGTGGCGAGGATGGTTATGTTCGTGTGCATGTGTTTGATCCTTCCTACTTTGAACTAGAATTTGAATATTAGCTTACATAAATTATCGCAAACCTCTCATCTTGTCCGGTCATTTTCTTAATGAAGAAGAGACTCTAAGGACAATTTACTGTGCGCAGTTCAGCCTCCTTCCAGCCCCCTCCCACTCTCAGATTTTTAATTGGACATAAGTGCCTTTAAACTTAACTGGTCTCGATATCGTGTGAATAGCCATTCTGAACTTCCGTCTGTGAGGAATGAAACAGTTTCTATCTTCTGAATGCTGTGTTTCCCGCCGAACCATGCTTTCATTTTCATAGCAATCATCCCAAGAGAAAAGCAGCATATGCCTGGGCCATTTCCTTCCAACATGACGCGGTCCCTACCTCGTACCCAGTCGTCTCTCTTTCGGTGTAAATTTGCGCCTAAAGGAAGGCGGAAAGGAGAAAGCAGTTCTCTTTTCTCTCCTTCCCGTGGTCCCTCGCGTTTCGCGTTCGCCTTTATTCGCGACCAAAGTGCGAAAACGAAGCGCCTGAGGAGTAGGTAGACTCAGGCCTTTAGTCTTATAAGCGACTCGCGCACAAGCAGGAAAGCAGAAACCTTGGTTGATTCAGTGAGATGTTGCCAAGCATATGCATGAGAATGAAAAGTAAAAGATTGTGAATGACTTGCACCACTTTTGGGTCCTAAATCTTGCTTGTTTGTAAACTGTCTCTTCACCGAAACCAGAAGCATAAATCCCTGAATCCAGGTGATATGCCTCTGGCGAGACCAAAAGTACCCTTAACGCTAGCGTAAAAATTAACATCGTCTGCTAATCCAAAATGTCACGTGTTCTACGTTAATTCGCTTGTGTAGATGTAAGAGTCAATGTACCCGTGTACCGCACCTGAGACTGCGTACTTATAGTCGATGCGGGGTCCTGATTCGCAACATCCGGTTGTTTCAGCGGTTCCACTCTATTGGGGGCTATTCTCCTTTCATTTCTCCCTCCCCGCATTTGATTGCGGGCTTTAATCTCTCGTTTTTTTAACCTCTCGTCTCTATTCTGAATTCTTCGTCTGGCACTACCACTGAGCATGATCTTTACCGTCGATCTGAACCTTGAATTTAGAATTAAGTAAGCGAGTGGAGGACAAAGCACATTTGATTCTGCTAGCAGTTCCAATGCAAAAGCCGTAATGGTTGAATGGGGATAATATCTCATCACCATAGCAGCAACATTTGTCACGTGATTTGGTAAATGGCTGGCAAAGAAATAGACGGTCAAGCCAACAACCATATTGTTGATTTTTCTTCGATATAGAAGTTTGCGTCTGATAGCAATGTTTCTTGTGTTGCGAGACCTTTGCCAGATTCTGCATTAACGAAAATAATAAGTGCAGTTTAATATCAATGAATTACCGATATATTTTTTTTCTGATTTGGAGGATCACACGTTTTGCTCAGCAAACTCAACTGGGTGTGTTCCGTCACAGGTGATGACGTCACAAATAGGCTTTTTGGTCATGCACAGTACTAATCCAAGGAATGAAGAATTTGAAACAATAACTTAAGAAAATTCAATAATGAAAGCCTCCACTCATTATCTTCTATAGTTAAGAGAGAGTGATAACATTCCATGCATATTTCTTTTAAAAAATTGGACAAATTTGTGGCCGATTTTTGAGCGCTGTTTTTTTTCCCAGCATGCTAATTTCGAACTTGCGCTTCCTGTGGAAAAAGCTTAAGTGAAGAAATACTTTACCTTAAAATGTTATATTGCGTCGTTAGACAGAGCAACATTGGCAGTAGATATATTGCAAAACTACTGAAGGTATTGAAAAGGTATTCTTCAGAGAGCCAATTTAGATCACAGGTCAGTTCGGATGCAGATATGCGATAGAGATCCCCAACAAAATACGATAGAGCGCTCACAAAGAGAGGATATATCCACAGCAGCAAGAGTATGGTGATATTACATCTCCTTGACAATGATTGAGCAAGGCCGCCACTACATCGATGCATGAAGATTTCAGAGAGCACGTTTATCGCACACAAAGTTGACGAGTAAGCACAGCTGCCCCAGATGGCTACAAAAGCCGTCCACCTGCACCGGAATACCAAGGTCTTGTTATTCTTTGTTTCCCCTATGAAGTCGATGCCCATTGAGACGGAATAGCCACAAGCTGTTAGAATTATCGAAACAATATTGATGTTGAGCATCAATGGCGCCAGAATTCTGCGGCGCATTGTGGGCCGAAACAATACATAGATGGTGGTAAGGTGCAAGATTAACCCCAGCACAACAAAGGTCATAGAGATGTTAACTGATAGGACCAATAAAGAACTGGATCGATAGCCATTGATCATTGCACTTGAATTGTTCATTTTGAGTGCCAATCTACGAGAGAGAAAAAAATGATGAGAAAAAAAAATGCAAAATCAAGAGGAAAAAAAATGGGTTGCGTTCAGACTATTTGCTTCAATTGAAATTTTTCGACCCGGATTCCAGTTTTCACATAGTATAACCACAGGTAACCCTGGCGTAGTGAGAAGCGTTGATGCGAAACTAAAATATACAGCTATTTCGAGAAAGGTTGTCGGAAAAAATGTGCACGCGACAATCCCGAAAGGTAATATGGGATATGATCGATACACTGTTCCTGGCGACTGTAGCTGTCGAACCTACTATCACGGTTGCTTTCCGTTGGCACTCGCAAACACATTTTCATGGCCTTTCGTGCCAATTCTTTCAATTTTCTCTGAAGAACAAGGAAATCAAAACCACTCACAATGCCTTTCGGGATTGTCGCGTGCACTTTTTCCGAAAACCTTTCTCGAAATAGCTGTATATTTGAGAAATGATGTGATCAACAAGTCACGAGCATGGGACAAAGACAAAAATCTGAGTCTCCGACAGGAATTGAACCTATGACCTTCCGTACACACACATGATATGTTGTGTAAAAAAAGAACGATACCGTAAGAAAGCTGTTTTTTTATACTACAAAAATATATGGTGTTAAAAAACGGTCATACGGTAGAATGTTAGTGGGGAATTCAGCTAGTGTTCATAGTATTCATTGGCTTATCGTGATTTGCCATCATGTATTTACATTTACGTATTGTAGTGATGTTCGAGAACTTATTCGGGCTTTCTCTCTAGAATAATCATTGTTGAAGTAAAGTATGCTACTGGGCAGTTATACCTTTTTAGAAAAAATTAGGGTAAAAAAACCTATTGAGTGGTCTGCATGGTGCTCACGGCTCCCGTTTTTTAACTATGGCTATATACGTATCAGTACGATTTAAGCTTTCTGGTTGATTTTTAAAGCATAAAAAAGAATTGCCCCTACCTTCCTCTCTCATGTCTACAGAAACTTAGAAATGAATTCCAGTTCGTTGACACTTATAAAGCATGGTTGATTATTTGGCTTGTCACTTCCCAGTGCAGCTCTGTAGACGAATTCACCTGCCCAGACGTACGGCTTGACTTATTGTTTGCATAAAATGTATATAATAATTGATACGCAATCTACGTCGCTCTGACGAAAGACCTTCAGACTGACTTTAATATTCAGTTTTTATGGGCACTTGTTCTAGAAAAAAAGACTGTCTTCCAGGTTAGACGAAAACCGACCTTATAACTGGACGCGGCGCACTAATGAAAAATTAGTTGCAGTTTAAGAAGAAAAACTGAAAGCAATTCACCTAGCGCACTGTCACAGCAAGAGGATGAATTAAATCACATTATTTTCTCCAGCCGGAAACTAAGACTAGCAAATCCAGCGGGAACCGATAAGAAACAACGCGTTTAGTAGGCAAAACAACAACCCCGCACGTGCGTCCACAGGTAGCCCAGACTCGAAAAGGTTGCGTAACCTTTAAAATATGTCAGTGTGAGGGGAAACAAGGTTTCTAAAACCTACTGTAAATTAAGGTATCTACATAAATAGGGCCGGGAGAGAGAGAGAGAGCAAACTAGTTCGTATCTTCTTAGTCCGTTAAACAGCGAAAAATCGGCTCGGAATCATGACACAAAATTAGACAAGAATATGACTGAAGTACGAGGAGAGTAGGTTAGAAACAGTAGTGTGTACAACCTATAAACGGCCATAAATCGGCCCATGGACCACACAAGAGAGACGTAACACGCATTTTATGTAAGGTAAGTTAATTTTTATTGAAACCCTTTCATTTTCGTAGGTTACGGAAAAGATAGGTTTTTTTTCATACAAATCCTTATATTTCGAATGTTATGCAACAATGTCGAAGTTCGCCGATGCTTATACTTCGAGCTTGGGCTACCTGCGTTAAAACTAGTCACTGATTCGCTTAGCTTGAGTGCTGGATGCAACTTATTCCAAAGGGATGTCGCTCTACATTCGAGAGGCATCAAATGTAGTAAATGACCCTAAATGTAAGAAAGGTTCTATAAATGTAATAAATTTTGGCCATAAATGTAATAAAAATCCTAACAGTAGAATAACTATTGCCCGTAAACTTGATAAAGTTGCAGTGACTTTAATGTCATAACCAGACCATTTGCATTCTACGCCATATTGAAGTTCACATTGGCCATAGTGCACAGTGTTTACCGTCCAATATTTCGCATAAATAATTGAAAAATTGGTAGCAGGTTTAAGATAACACCTGGAGCAATAACATTTTTTTATTCGTATTAAATATTTCTAACTAACACTTTACTTTCGGAAATGACCGTCCATTACACTTCGATTAAAAATTTTAAGAGTTAACATCATTTAAATACCTAAATTCAATCCTGAATTATTTAAAACTTTAATTTTAAACTTCGGGTACATTAATTCCAATATGGAAAGTTAGGTATGTTTATTCTCTATCAGAAATTCCAATTTATTTATCCAAACAAAGTAATTTGCCATCAATTCGCCAGTTCCTATATTTTCAACTTTTAAATCACGTGACACGTCACGTGACCATAATTAACATTCAGGCACTGTTTTAATTTCTGTTAAAATGTGAAGGGAATACTGTACGAAATTTTGGATCGTTCAGGTGGAAAATCTCCTTGACCAAAGTGAAAGTCGTCTGAAAAGGTTAAGTCCTGTTTTTCCGTTGCGGAATTCAAACTTAGTAATCATCCTTCATACTAGTCATAGGCTCTCGCTGTCTTTTTTCGCCATCCATTGAGGTTGTCAATTGTCAGATAATCACAGTCGCAAACATCTGTTTTCAGTTAGATTCTGGGCTATTTGTCAGTTGTGAGTTAAAATGGCGCTTGTCAGTTGTCAATAAATCCCATCCAGACCCACTGATCCAGCCCCTTATATATATATCCCTTTGCATTTGGTAATGAAATAAATGTAAACAATGACGTCACAAAGATTCCCCTTTATATACTATACTGGACTCAGTAGCCTGCTCCACGGATGAAACTAAACTCTGGTTAAGTCGTTACTAACCGAGGTTAAATTACTTCTACGACGCAGGTGATGGCCTCACAGGCAAACGTTCTTAGGGGTTCTTCACGCGTTCCTGGGGAGGATTGCGTGAAGAACCAAAAGAACGTCTACAGGGGAGGCTACGCAGGCAATGGCCTCAGCGGCGTAGTCAGGTTTCCGCAGAAAGTGGCTCACCCTGGAGTGTCACACTCACGGTACGTAACAGGTTGTCTCCTCGATATTCTTACTGTGTTTCAGTAGTATCAGACGAAGAAGAAAGAAGACTTCGAAAGACCACAAGCTAACAAAAGGATTATTCAAGGTAGCCGATGATCTTCTAGGTATTGTAGGCCAACAATAGCACGTGAAACTGTATCGACGGTAACTTCATGTTTTCCTGGTGTATGCTGAACTTGATCTCCTCAGGGTATCTTATATTAGTCTCAGGTGGAAACGCAGGATACTGGAGGCATCTCTGAGAGCTCTGATTGATTCAGAAGTACTCAAAGCGGTTTGTAATCTGTTTGTAGGATGAAAAGGGGTGCCAAGCACGTAATCAAAGAGCTTCTCGCTAGCCCACGTTCTCACAAGGCCTTTCTGATCAATGACGGGGTAACACTTCTTTGTGTCGCTGACAGATCTGAACGCGTACCATTCTTGACGGCGTTCTCCATCATACTGAACTTCAAAATACCGCACCAATTCCAGCGTTGGAAGCATCCGCTGACGATATCCTTGGCGGTTTGGATTGTAATGTGACAGGACTGACGATGACTCTAGGGCTTGCTTGATTCTCTCATAGGCTTTTTACTGCGGATCCACCAGATTAGGGAATCTTCCAAGATGGTTGACCATCCCCATGAATCTCAATATCCCGGAGATATCTAAGGGGACTGGGAATTGGGTCAAAGCCAGTGGTCGTCTTGCTATCAGTGCCGGTGGGTGTGGAATCTAATTGAAGATCGCGACAGCTCACACATTTTTTTATAGAGGGTCAACCCAACTTCTTAACGGATATTGTCAGAGAGGTGGTAAAGAACCGTTCGTTCTAAGCCATCATGTTCTGGCTGGTCTGCTCCATCAGAATGAGGGCATAAGCCATCTGACCTAGCAGGGAAGGCTGTCAGCGAGGTCTGGAACCGAGTTTACATGATCGCCCAGTTACGAAATTTGGCCTAGTGAGACTGTGTACCAATTATCCTTCAAAACAAATATGGCGGAGAATGCTAGCCTTAATTTCATCCGATTACTTCGAGTGCTAAGAGGAGAAAACGAGTCGAAGCAACCGGATGAATTTCAGGCT
>JBBMOI010000001.1:18267500-18405000 GCA_038088405.1 Porites divaricata
CTTAATAGAATTAAACTCAGTGTAACTTAGTATCTATCTTTAATTAGTAGCTCGAGTAGTTTCAGGCCTGGGACTAGGAGATTTTCCTAGGAAAATGATTTATTGCTTTTAACTTCTGAGAAGAGGGTGTAAATGAATCAAAATTATTTAATGGTCCGCATAGAAGGACCTCATCGTCTTAAACAGCATAAAACAAAAATCAAGTGAAGTTGCGAACAATTGTTAATGGAACCGAAGGCCCAAGGCTTGGCTGGAAGTGAAAACGATGAATGGTTAAATAGTTGGATATAGTAGGATGGATCGATGTTTGGATGGATGGTTGGATGAATGAATGGATGGATGGATGGATGGACGGATGGATGGATGGTGATGTGGTTGGACGGTTGGATAGATGGTTGGGCCGTTTGATTCTTAGATGGATGGATGATAGGTGACAAGAATAGTTGGATAGATGGTTGGTGACATAATTGGATAGTTGGATAGATGGATGGATGGTTGGTGACATAATTGGATAGTTGGACTATGGTTGATTTAATGTGGTTGGATAGATTGAAAGATGGTTGGTGACATGGTTGGATGGATGGTTTGATGGTTGGGTGGATGGATGGATGGATGGATGGATGATGAAAGGATGGTTGGTGATATGGTTGGCTGGATGGTTGACTGGTTTGGGGGTTAGGTAATGGATTGGTGGATTAATGGGTTGATTTATTTATGGATGGGTGGTTAGATGGATAGATAGTTGGATAGATGGTTTGATGGAATGGTTTGGATGGTTGGATGGCTGGCTGGATGAATGTGACAATCCACTTTCAAGATCGGTGCTGCTCTCCTTTGCGGAATTCACCGTTCTCAACTGTGAACAGAAGCTCAATCCGGTATGGTTTTCATACGTGGGCGCAAAAGCTATCCGCTGTTTTGTGAACATAGCCTTAACCCTTGTTGTACAAACATACATGGGTGACGTGTGCTTCAAATGATGTACCTTTTGACAAATTATTGCTGGTTTTCAGTGTCACGCCATTCAAAATAGGTCAAAATAAAAATCAAAACCATTCGACTGATAAAGTCCAGAATCTTGGAAATGAAAGGAGGTAAATATACAAAGACCCTCGCCAAGATTTGGGTCGAAGGAATAATTCGAATACGAGATATTCGGGGAAATGTTTTACCCAAATTTATAGAGCTTTGTATGGAGACGCCATGCTGGAGCTCATCCGGATGAGCTCCAACATGGCGGACGGAAACTAACAGAAACATCTGTTACCGAGTTTTGCTAGAAAAGCGTGAATTTACTCTTAGAGAAACTCGTAAACATTAAATTAATACTTTTTTCTAATACTTTAACTGCTTAGATAGCACAATTCCGTGAAAAAAGTCTCTTTTTTGACCTAAATGACAGCTCTCTCGGCCGTCATGTAAATGCTGCGTCACGCAAAAGCTTAGAAATTCAAGCGTACTCTATCACAAAACCAAGAACCCTTCTGAAGCGAAAATTTGTTTGAAAATTAGTTTTCAGCTGCTCTAATACACCATGAAAGTAAAATCTCAGTAGGATCGATAGTTTTGTAGTTTGAATTTTGGTGACGTCATGTGAAAACCAACAATAAAAAGGAAAGCACCACCACTATCTTTTGCAGGTTATAGCCTTTAGTTAAAAAGATAAACAAATACGTGGGAGTAGGTTGAGGGAGGAACATATAGCGCTTGAGGATGCTTTGGCATGCATCATGACATCATTGGCGATACATCACGTAATCATAGCAACCAATTATCATCCCCAACCTCTTATGTGAAATAAGCAACTCTCCTAAAGTTCATTTTATATTTTTAAACAGTTTCATATTTACATTTTGAGAGGTAATGGAACTCTGTCACCATATTTATCAAAATTTAAACCGTAGGAACTGCCACCGAACTGGGTGAAACATAAAACCAACAACCCAAAGCATGAAAAGAGGAGGTATAACTAACAGCAAATACAAAATGGGACACGGGTGGACAAATTTCAAGAAGACTGAAATGGGTTTCTAGTGTGGTTTTTGAAAAGTAGTTTGCCCAACAGTTTTTCATCTTTCATTTTTTGTCGTCTGTAGCATTTGATATGATGCTTTGGACACATGACATGAAGCTATGATTTTGCCATTCAAGTTCCATTGCGCATGCGAATGAGGATGGGTGTTACTAATAGGCCGGCATTAGAAGCAATGCGGTGTACTAGCCAGTTCTGGCATACCTTTCTATAGATCTCTATAAAAGTAAGGTTTTGACGTGATAATAACATCGATTCTTGTTTTCCTCCAAAACGAAGAAAAAAGGAGTGAGTATATCCCACCCGTTGAAGACAAGTCAGATATATATACCGGACGGGTATTTCTGCATATGTATCTATTGAAATTAAAAGCCTCCTACAGTGTGACAAGTTAAATACCGGTATATAAATTCTAAGTTCATTTTCATGCCAATAATCTTACCCCTATTATTAAAAACTGAATAATTGGATAATGTAATTCTAGAGCTCTGATTGGCTTAGCCGGTTTGGTATATGAGCCATTATACCATGCTCTCCAAATACGGTAATTGTACGCGTCTGAAAATTAAAAACAAGCTGAAAATCGGTTGTTTTTACAAATATAGTCGGGAAGAATTCTCGATATTTCGTTGGTGTTTTTAATAACACAATTTTTCCAACGTGTACTCGTAGAATAATTGTTAAATATATCTTGTGCTCATTTTTATACTACTGCAGCATTTTTTTCCTGAAGACTTCGTAAGACTGTAAAAAGTTAATACATATTTGTGTTAATTAAAAAAAATGCCCTTGAATACACGACCAGTGGGTCACCAGTACTAACAAAAAATTCACAACCTACTCTGCACTTCCTGCTCGGCATTCTGATTATCCGATCCGACAATGTTTTTTCTCTTCTTCCTAGATACAGTATAAACAAATATACACAAGGAAATTAACATCGCATCATGATTCCATTAACCGAGGGGAATTAATTCATTAAAGTACCATGCATGGGGCCAGCGCAGGAAAGAGGTTAACGTCTTCAAGCATTGCCGCGCTAAAAGATAACTTTAATTATAGCAAACTTTCCGATTCGGTTTGTTGATCGAAGGCTTAACCGTTCCACTACAGTCGAAAAACAAAAATACTTACGGTAATGCTTTAATTTGGGACCCACCCGATGATCAATCATTTCGTATGGCATCAACCTATTTAGTGTAAAAATTGATTAACATATTTCAGGGGCACCCAACTTTTTTCCTCCAAAATGCATTGAAAACACTTTTTAGGCTATCCAGAGTACTTTTAGAGCTTTAGAAATGCATTCCGGCTAAGCGGCGCTATAAAATTATTATCTGTTCGGTCATCCTAGGAGAACTCGAACCTTTTCGAAATACAATTCAAGGGCTTCATGATTACATTTTCCAGAAAAATTTTAGATGCCGTTAACGTACTACGACTGAAGTGAGAATTTTCCTGATTTCTCTCTCCGTCACATTTTTGGATCCAAAAAATTTAGGTTCCTTTTTCCAACGAAAAATTGGTTAACCTGAGGAGTGAAATGGTGATGGGGCCAAAAAAATTAACTTTAACAAATCGTCGCGGGGAAATTATTTGATAAGCTTCGAAAATTGTACGTAAATGGAACCGTCATGTATAAATTTTTAGCCTTCCTCAAGTAATACAAAATTCGACTATAGAATACTATTTTGCTTCTCCGAACAGCTATTTTACACAAAAAAGTCGTTGGGTGCCCCTAATGTTTGGAGCCGGCATTATGGTTTGGTTTGGTTTGGTTTTCTGAATGAAATGTCTCCTAATTTCCTAGTGGACTTATAGTAGCTGGTATATATTAAATATTTTTTGCTTTTTTATGAGCTGAAGCAATGCTTTACGATATACTTCTTTTCTTCTTCAGGAAACGTAAATCTACTAATCTCTTCTGGTTAGTAATTTGGTGAGTTGAAAATGATTTCTTTTATGCTTAAGGGGCACCCGACGACTGGTTTCGGTAAAATATCTGTTCGGAGAAGCAAATACTGGCTAGATTTTCATTTGCTTGAGGACGGCTAAAAATTTCTAGTAGATGAACGTTCCATCCATCTACAGTTTTCGAAGCTTATCTAATATATTCCCCGACTGAGATTTTCTTAAGTTTAATTTCTCATATTTTACTATAACACCATAGGTTACGTTATTTTTCTTTAGAAAAAGAAAACCTATAATTTTTGGGTAGTCTAAAACGTGATGAAGAGAGAAATCACAAATTAAAACTCTCACTTTCGTAAAACGTTAAATTGCACGTAAACTTTTCGGAAAAATAATACTGAGAAATGAGAAGAGGCCCTTGTAATTTCGAAAGGCCTCAAGTGACCGAACAGATAAAACTTTTATAGCGCCGCTCAGAATGCATTTCTAGAGATCTAAAACACTCTGGATAGCCTAAAAAGTGTTTTCAACGTGTTTTGGAGGAAAACGTCGTTGGGAGCCCCTGTGCCTTAGCTACTTGATTTAAGGTTGCCTTAATCTTAATAGAAGACAATTTTTAATAACGGTGTTTGTTTTCATCTGTGAAATAAGATAGAAAACACATTGAACAACTGCAACAGTATCGAGGCAAAACTAATGGCTGTAATATACTAATTGTTAACTAAACCTTGTTAACTAACACAGTTTCTTAGCGTGCGAATTTCTGACTTTGTTTACAAAAAAATGCACTCGCACCACAGCCTAAAAATTACCCGTTTTCATTAGCACTAATTTATTCAAAGCAGCTTTGAAAACATTCAGTGTCCACCTGCTGCAATCCTAATCACGCTTAAATTGTTTTTCTAAAAAATATGATTTATAAAAAAAAAGATAATGCCGGATGAGTTATTTTCTTCCTTCCTTAAAAATCTCATTTCTTTGTTAAGATCCCTTTGTTGTCTCAACTGGAGACGACTAGTGTCATCTTTTCTTTTTCAAAATATATAAAATCAACTGATTGAGACAGATAACAATATAGATTGGGCTGAAATTCCTTCTGTTTCGTTGCGGACAAAATGTCCTGCCTCAAGGCTATTAAAGAGCGTTCACTTTTGGACAAAGAAAAGGAAGAGATTCTGGGAAAATTACAGATTCTGAGACATATGTCTAAGTGCTTTTTTATTTTGTAGTTACCTCGATCGCTATCACTCTACTGAGAGCCATAAGTCTGCATAACGCGGAAATTTTTTTGCGATGAGAAGCATTTACGAAAATTAGATCTGAAAATAAAATAACATATGATCTGAATTTCACTTTTGATCAAAATAGCTTTCAAGATACTCCAGAGCTTGGTAAGGCTGATGATTTTAGCGTGAGCATGTTTTGGCCACAGAGGAGGATTTTTTAATCAGTAAATCTATTAATAGATCAAGTTTCTACACAATTTCTGTAGCTCAGTTGAAGGCAAAGAAGCAAAAATATTTTCTTCAGCTAGTGAAAGACTATACTGCAAATAACTGCATGTTCTGAAATTTTTCAGCAGGGTGATTTACTGAGAGGTAATTAACGTTGAATATGAATACCCCACAGGCAAATAATAAGATTTGTTGCCCCTTGCACGCAAAAAACAGGAACAATTCTGTTACCTTTCCTTTTTTGCCCTAATTTTTACACAGCCGTTTATTAATAAGTGGCTGTATGTTGTTTATACAACGTTGTTTGCAGTCTGTTTCCTAGCAAGAAAATCTTGTGCGGAAGCTTGGATCTTTGCCGCCGGAATAAGTTCACGAATGCATGAGATATTGAATAGTCATTGGCTGTTTTAAATTAAAAGCTCTTGAATTTTTAGCTTATTAATATTATTTTTTTTTCGAATATATATATTTTTAATGGGATGAATTTTTTCAATCGAAATTAAGTGTCTTTCGTTTTTTAATCGAAAAGAATTGTAAATAGTGCTTTGACTGAATAGTTTCTTAAGTGAAATTAATTGTAAATGGGATTTTATAGTTAGATTGTTATCAAAAAAAGAATTTGGATTATAGTAATAATAATAACAATAATAATAATAGTATTATTATTATTATTATTATTATTATCTCTTCTATCACAGTCTTTGGTGATCGATGTTCTTTTTGTGTATAAGCTGGGCGCAAACCATGCAACTGGAGCATCAGTCACTCAACGAATTATTATTATTATTATTATTATTATTATTATTATTATTATTATTACTATTATTATTATTATTGATCCAAGTCTTATGTAAAATTATATATAAAAAGTCTTAATTCAATCGGACAAAGAATTCTTACATGAGTGCAAGGCTTTTTATAAAATCTGTACGGCTCAAAAGTACAAGTTAACGATTACCCGCGAAGATTTCTTTCCAGCTACACGAGAAGTATTGAGTGAAGAAAGTAAACAGCATTGAGAGGGTCTTTTAAGTCTTAAAGAGTGTTGGGAAGCGGTAAACGGTATGGCCACAGAGAAAACACCTGATACGGATGGCCTGCTATGTGAATTTTATAAAGTCTTTTGGAAAGACATAGGTGAAACACTAACAGAGGCCTTAAACTTCTCTTATCAAACAGGAAAACTCGCGGTGTCACAAAGGCGAGGAATTGTCAAGCTTATACCAAAGAAGGACGCAGATCCCAACTTAATTAAAAATTGGCGCCCTTTGACACTATTAAACTGCGATTATAAGATTGCATCAAAGGCCATAGCAAATCGAATTAAAACAGTCTTGCTGGAACAAAGATAGGTGCATCAGTGACACTGATACGCACGTTAGATAGCGTCATTAAGTATACAGAAAGCAAAGGACTACCCGGTCTACTTCTTTTCCTCGATTTCGAAAAATCTTTTGACACTCTAGAGTGGTCTTTCATAAATCAAACTTTACAGCATTTTGGCTTTGGCCCCTCACTGTTAAACTCGGTTGGATTATTTTACTGCAATATTGAAAGTTGCATACTAAACAACGGATGGGCGAGCAATTTCTTTGATTTAAGTCGAGGTGTTAGACAAGGCTGCCCCTTATCGCCTTATCTCTTCATACTATCCGTAGAAATAGCCGCTGAAGCTATTGGCAACAAAAGAGAAATAAAGGGCATCAAGATCCAAAACACTGAAGTTAAAGTAAGTCAATATGCTGATGACACAACACCATAGGCGTACGGGCAATTTTTTGCCAGGGGGGGCGGTAAACTATTTGCCCAAAAAATTCTCGCAAGTTGCCCAAATTTTTACGAAACAGTAGAAAAGAAACGAGGCCAAACGATGCAACAAAGTAGGCTATTCGATACTGTAACAGTTTTTCAGGGTCAATACCTCCCAATTTTGAGCATAACTACGTCGCCATAGACAAACATTTGGAAAAATTGCTACCATAGTTTTATTAGATATAGTTGAAAATTTATCGTAGGGTTTTAATGACATCGGAGTTGTCATAGCAACGAAATGACGCCATTGTCTATAGGGTGCGTTCGATTGGGAAATTCGAATTTAGATTTTTGTCGTTCGATTGGGAAATCCTAAAAAGGATTTGCTAAACTGTTCTCGTGAACAGCGGACTATCTTGTGCTAATTATGCGACGCATAAAAAAATTCGGATTTGGATTTCTTAATTGAAATCCACCCTGAGGACGGATTTCTCTCGGGAAATCCGGATTTAGATTTTCAAAATCTAAATCCGGATTTCGCAATCGAACGCACCCATTGCAGCAATATTTCTTGACACTGGGAACTGTTCCTACAAAGTCGTTCACGGGAACTTTTTTGTCCAATAGTCGCGTCGATGTTCGTAAAGTTAAAACGGAATCTATAAAAGAGTTATCGGGATATTTTGGGATGAAGTTTTAGAAATATGCTAAAAAAAGTCTTGATGTTTGGCCGTTATCTGTAGAAAACGAATCTCTTTTGACATGCAATTTCACCTCATAGTAGCTTCAATCTTTTTAAAAACGTGTGTAAAAGATCATGGAGATAGCTCCGGCCGATTGCTAGAGAGAAGGATTCCATTTCATTAGTATGCAACGAGGCGCTCTTGTTAGCGGTATTGTAAACATTTCGGCCTACTTTTATAAATTATTGTTTGATAGATTATTTTAAAAATTTAATGTTCTTCTCGTAATTCGAGCTGAGTACTGGTCAGACACTTCTTCATTTTCACACTCACTGTTGCTGATGCTATCTGCCATACAATGTTCTAAGGGCGGAGATGATTCTAGAAAGATATGCGGAAGTTTATTCTAATTAATTCACGACTGGAAAGAGCGCATTCCAGTCAGTGCAGTGCAGTACAGTACAGTGCTCAACAATACAAAACTATAAATATGTAAATCAACAAATGATACCCTTTCCTCTTACCAGAAACTCATCACGTGCTAAGCAGCCACTGTGAGTGTCTCGAGAGAAAGTAACTGGATTATTACGCTGACTTCAGGATTTTTTCAGATTAAAATAGAAAATATTTGTCTCTTTAAACTAATAGAAAAATCACAGAAACGTCTTTAAAAAATGGCTTTGCCCAAATTTTCTCTTGCTGCCCAAAAAATCTGAGTTGCCCAAAATTTGAGGGGGCTGCAGCCCCCCTCGCCCCCCCCCCCCCCGGCCCGTACGCCTATGGTTATTTTAGATGGAACTGAAGAACCAGTAAGAGCGTCACTGCTACTGATAGAAGCATTTGGCAACATATCTGACCTAAGGCTAAACAATGAGAAAACAGAGGCCTTTTGGATAGGTTCTAAAAGAAATTGCGACCTAAAACTCTGCCACGAAAAAAAATTTAAAGGGCAAAAGGAAAAGGTCAAAGCACTAGGCGTGTGGCTCTCTACAGATCACCAGATAACAATCTCTCTCAATTATAACGAAGAAGTTAGCAAAAATAAAAACTATCTTGGGATGCTGAAAATTTAGAAGACTCAGCTTATTAGGGAAAATAACAGTACTAAAAAGCCTTGTAGCATCCCAACTGGTCTATATACTTACACCTTTACAAACAAATCACCAAGTAATAAAAGAGATCAACAAGCTTTTTTTCAATTTTTTTATGGAATGATAAAAAGGATAAAATTAAACGCTCGGTCATAATCAATGACTACCCAGAAGGAGGACTAAATATGATCGACATTAGCTCTTTTAATAAATCACTCAAGGCTACCTGGATTAAAAAATATCTAGATTCCGGAAACCATGGCAAATAGAAAAACTTCTTTAACCTGGAGCTGGGAAAATACGGAGGAATTACCTTTTTTGAATTAGGAAATCTTAACAAGAAGGATATTGATAAGCTAAGGATAGAAGCACACTTTTGTCAAAGAAATTGTAGAAATTTGGTCCGACACTCTCTTTGAGAAGAGAATAGTATCAAAAGATCATTTTCTATCTCTACCTCCATTACAAAATTGTTTAATAAGAATAAACAACGCACCAGTTTTCTGCAATGATTGGCTTACAGTGGGTATAACACAAATCAAACATCTAATGAACGATAATTCCCTCACCTTCCTTTCCCTCGAGCATTTTCAGAATGGATATAATATTCAAGTTAAACCGTTAATGTTTTTCGAAACAGTCTCAGCCGTGAAATCTTTGGAACGACAAATCCCAGGAGCACACCAGCGGTATGAAAGTTCTTTTAATACATTTCTAAAAAGCCGAAAGTCATCTAGAATTGTTTACAAACAATTAATAGCAAATAAAAGTGAAAAACCAATATCTTGTACAGACAAATGGCATAAAGACATCTGCTCTTCGACCGATAAAACTGTCAACTGGAGAAACGTTTTTCAAGTAGCAAACACTTGTACAACGAGCTCAAAACTAATTGATTTTAATTTCAGATTTTTACATACTATTAGGCTTTTGCCAACCAACAGCTATCTGCAAAAAATAGGGGTTAAAGAGGACGAAAAATGTACTTTTTGCCATGGTGAGAAAGAGGATTTGACGCATCTATTCTGGAAATGCCAAAAAACCAAAACTTTTTGGGATAATTTCTCGATATGGCTCCAGTCGTGCCAGATCCTCCAACCAGGCAATTACTTAGACATAACCACCGCCTTGGGCCTTACGCCAGACAGCTCTTCCTTTAAGTTCCATATAAATTTCTGCTGCCTTATAGCTAAGAATTTTATCTGGATATGCAGATGGAAGGAATGTTATCCAAATCAGAACAATTTCTTGCTTCATTTGAGACACTTAATATAAAGACACCAAGCAATATAAAAAAATGGAAACCTTTCTTTTCCTCGCTGAATCTTGTCTCGATCCTAAGTCCAAAAATATATTAGTTTTATCAAGAATAGTTATTAATAATACTTTTCACCACAAAGAAACCAAAGACATGAAAAATTAATTATAAACTACACTAAAAGTTATATGAAATTAGCACTGTTGTACACTAGTTTATGTTTGTAAGTACTGCCCTGTAAATGTGTAAATTCGCTACTTTTTATTCATTTATTTGTTTATCTATTTTTTTCTTCTTCTTCCAATTTATTTCGTGTAATTTTCTTTTCCATTTTTTTTGTTTTACTTGCAATAAAATAAAATAAAAAAGTCTTATATAAAATGAACTGCAGCGTGGATGATTTTAGAATTTATGGTTTATCCATTTCTTAATTCGTCTGTTTTGAAAGTCGAACTGGAAAATGACCCTTTCATTAATTCTGCACAAACCGGTAGTCACAAGAAGCCGAATTATCATCATGATAAAAAATAACTCAGCTGAACATCTCTTTGTTTAAGACTGGCAAATTTAGATTAAATGCTTTCAAATCGGTTTGCGATCTGATTTTAGGAGAAGGAGATGGAGAAACGTTCTTCACCGTGATTTATCTGCGTTTATGATGCCATGCAGTATAGACAAAATGGTAATAAATAAGAAAACTAGGTTAGTAAAATTTCCTAAAAACAGCGACTGTCATTTAACTACAATTGGCAAAATATCGATAGGATACAAAAGTTAAGGAATTACTTGAGAATAGAGAACCACCTAAAAAAACGTTTTTTTCCTGGTTACAGTATTTGTTTTCTTGTACAGGATACAACGGTTTCTTCAAGTAATAAATAAATATAACAAACAATGTTAAGTTCTGACAAAAGGCGTCAAATGTACTTGCGATGCACCTCGACGGTCAATTGCTGTATTCAACTTAATCCTAAAAATCAAGTGCAGTACATTCATTAATTTAACTGATTTTCAAGGTAAGTCTTGTAGGTAGATGTCATTTTACAGTCCATCCAAATATTCGTCTTCACTATCTTGCTAGGTTGGTATTTACCATTTGCCTCTTCTCTTGCTGAAGTCTTTAAAATAGTCGTTTTCTTAATGGATTTCTTCCAAAGGTGTTGATCTCCGGTTTTGTTCTAAAAAACAACTAAAATCTACAACAGGCAGCCTATACTTTACAAAAGCAGGGGCCGATTTGAATTATTTTGAATCACATTACGGATAAGTGAAATATGCTCTAAATCCTGGCTGTCTTTTGAAATTAGAAACAACTGCAGTCTCATGCATTTAGCTTGTTTTTTCGTTATTCTACTTTTACATGCTGCTTGTGAATTTGCAAAAAATATAAAGTCATGCGATTCGTTATGAGTCCAAAGACGTAAGTCAATGGGCATCATTTTTTTAATTTTTTTTTTCTTACAATTCTTTGCATGGAGAACGGGTAGGCCTGTCTGTAAGAATAACCACATTGGTTTAAGGATATTCTGTAAATTAAGAGAGATAAACGTTTGAAAATTCGAGTTTGAAAAAAATATTCCAAACCTTTCAAGTGTAGTCTTGTACTCTACACGCTAAATGTCTACTCCAGTACGGTCCAGAGCCTTTGAGTCCCTTTGGTCAAACTGATTCAGTTCGATGAACAAATTACGACAAATCAGTTCTCCTGACCACGTAAGCGTACGGGCAATTTTTTGCCAAAGGTGGGCGGGAGGTAAACCATTTGCGCAAAAACATTCTTGCAAGTTGCCCAAATTTTTACACTGAAACAGTCGAAAAGAAACGTGGGTCATACGGTGCAACAACGTAGGCCGTACTGGCATATGAACGCCCTTATCTATTATACTTATAGCATTTTTTCTCGCTGGGAACTGTTCTTACAAAATAGTTCACGGGAGCTTTTTCCTCTAATAGTCGCCTCGATGTTCGTGAAGTTAAAGCGGAATCTGTAAGTACGTTACCGAGATATTTTGGGATGAAGTTTTTATCGTTAGAAAGTGAGGGTAAAAAAAAGGAAATCTTAATGTTTGGCCGTTATCTGAAGAAAACGAAGCGCTTTTGACCCGCAATTTCACCTGATATTAGTTTCAATCTTTATAAAAAAGTGTAAAAGGTCATGGAGATAGCTCTGGCCATTTGCTACAAAGAAGGATTTGATTAGTATGTATCATGGCGCTCTTGTTAGCGGTTTTGTAAACATTTCGGTCTACTTTAACAAATTAATGAATAATTTTAAACCGCTCGATAGATTTTAAAGAATTAAGATTCTTCTCGTAATTCAAACGCAGAATTAGTCAGCCCCTGCACTTTTCACTTTCAGACCCATTGCTGGCTTATTGCAAAGCAGGCTTATTTCAAGAATAAAATAAGCGAAAACAAAAACAACACCAGGAAACTATGGAATCTCATAAAGCGTTTGTCACGTGACGATGATGAATCTCGATCTAGTATTGAAAAGCTGATTGATAGGGGTTGATTGACGGCTGAGCTATTAAATACTTTCTTTATCGATTATCCAAAGAATTTGATTTCTACCCAAAGCACACATGTGGCGCAGGGCCCAAGTGCCATTAATCAAGTTGAACATGCATTTGCGATCCAGGCCTGAGTATAACTAAGAAACGAGTCTCTGAACTGCTTTTGTCCATTCCAAGTCACAAAGCAACAGGTGATGATGGCATCAGCGTCAAGATTTTAAAGATTGCTGCTCTCGCCGTACCACCATCTCTGATTGACTAGACTGTTAAATCTATGTATATCAAATAAGGTCTTTCGATCTGCCTGGAAAGTAGCTAAAGTAACGCCTGTAGTTTAAAGGAAATGGAAGCAGATCAGACTGTAACAACTACAGGCCAAGCTCAGTCCTGCCAGTCTTGTCTTAGCTACTTGAAAGACACATTTGCGACCATCTGGGTGACTTCTTGACATCAAACGGGATATTCTATAAACTCCAATCTTATTGATGAGCTTTTACTCAATCTGGACAAGGAAAATGTTGCTGGCCTGGTGATGATTGACTACAAGAAAGCTTTCGATCTTATCGATAATACCCTTATTTTACAGAAGCTCCTGGCTACTGGTATCGATAACGATCATGTTTCATTCTTTGAAAGTTACCTTAGTGATCGTACGCAAAATGTAAACATCGATGGGTGTCATTCAACTCTCAGAGATGCAAACCTTGGAGCGCCTCAAGGGAGTATCCTGGGACCAGTCTTGTTCCTTATATTTATAAAGGATCTACCAAAGATAATGTAACATTCAGAAGCAGACATATATGCGGATGTTGATTACAGATCAGCACCTGGAGCCTTAAATCAAGTTCTTCAAGCTGATGTTCGTAAAGTTGCACAATGGACCACAGACAATTAAATGGTACTTAACGAGTCCAAAACTAAAACTATGTTAGTATCTGGCAAACGTCTACATAAGAAGATGAGCAGCACCTCACTCACTGTCCATGTAGACTTGGTCGAACTCGAACAAGTCCAGTTTCATAAACTGCTAGGTGTAATTATTGACACTCAGCTTAATATTAATGAGCATATTGATAATCTATGTAAGAAGCAAACACAGCGTATTGCTGTTTTGAAAAAAATTAGGCGTCATTTACCTTTAGATCAACGAATTCTCTATTACAATGCCATGATAAAACAAACCATGATGTATGGCTCTAGTGTGTGGGTTTCTACATCTGGGCCGAGAAGCCGAAGGCCGGTTAGCGCTAACCCAGGGTTAAATTTTAACCCGGGTCTCTTTTTCTTTTCATCAAAAGCATTTTGTCTGAAAAGTTTCTCTATTCTTTTTAGAGTAGCTAATCGTCAAATTGTAGACAAAAAGAATTCAACTGAATTTACTTTTTAAGCTTTCATATCTGAATTCAAATTTCGTACTAACCCTGGGTTGTCTTAACCCGGCTTTGAACAACCCGGCCCTGTTGATAATTGAAATGAGGTCTTCAGGCTACAGAAGCGTGCCGCATGCGTTATTCTCAATGCTGATACTAGAGCAAATAGTGTAGATCTGTTTAGAGAACTTAATTGGCTACCATTTTTTTTCATGGAGCTAAGATTAATCAGTGCGCATTAGTTTATAAACGTTTGAACTGGGTGTGTCCCAATTATACGCTATAATTACTCAAACGAAACATCGACATACGTTCTTCTGAAAGACAAAGTAGATATGGATCTTTGAATTCAAGTTGTCCAAAGTATAAAAGAGAATCAGAAGGTGCTAGGATCTTTCAAGTATCAGCCACTAGGTTTTGTAATTCACTTTCCAATGAAATTAAGTGTAGCTCTAGTTTAGAAAAGAAGTCTTTATATAAGTATTTTTGGAGTCTTATAAGGATGTTCATCACTTTACTATAGCTTACTAGGCTATTCTACTTTATTCTCATATGTTTTATATTAATTCTTAGATAACTCATATTTTAATTGTTAAATCTCCTAGTTTTATTACTTCATTATTTATGTGTATTTTTAATTTATTTTGAGGTCCACGAGTTTTTCACCCTCGAAAAATAAAGTTGATTATTATTTGTTATTATTTATTGCTGAAGCCATCTGCCATACACTGTTCTACGAGCGGAGATGATTCTAGAAAGTTATGCAAAAGTTTATTCTAATCAATTCACGACTGGAAATAGCCCATTCCAGCTAGTGCAGTGCAGCACAGTGCCCAATAATAAAAAACAGCATATGATACCCTTCCCTTATAACCAGAAACCCATCACGTGCTAGGCAACCACTGTCTCGTGTGAATGTAACTGGATTATTACACCGACTTCAGGTTAAAATAGAAAATATTTATCTCTTCAAAATAATAAAAAATAAACATGGAAACGGCTTTTAATTAAAAACTGGCTTTGCCCAAATTTTCTCTTGCTGCCCAAAACATCTGAGTTGCTGCAGCCCCCCTCAATCCCCCCCCCCCCCCCCAGGCCTGTACGCCTATGCCTGACCATTGTATGCTCCTTCTTTTGCCAGAGAACTACAAGGAAACTAAAATTGAGGGGACACCTGGAAACCAAAGCAGTTCAAAAACATGGTTGTATCCGCTAATGAGCTTCATGGAGGTAGACCGATGTATGCATATTATGGATCGGCTATGTTTATCATACTGACCTTGGGTCTCCTTGGCAACTCACTGGCAGTGATTATCTTGTTTCATCCTAAACACCGGAAAAAACGCATGACAAGTATGATGGTGAACTTGTGTGCCGCAGGTATTTCAATCAAGATGTCAATTGTCAAATAGGGAGCTAAATAATTTTTTTTAAAGAACAGAAAGGGAATAAGGGGTAGGCCTGCCACATAAGGCCTCGGTAGCTTGCTATCAAGAACTAACTATAACCAGCCACTTTTTTGAAAACGGACCTATAGCGAAATTTGGAGCCATGTAAGTAACAAATTGGGCCATCTGTCAAGTAAGTAAGTAAGTAAGTAAGTAAGTTAAAGCTTTATTAATGTGTCAATATGTTTAGTTTTGTCATCTAATTGGGGACACAGCAACAACAAAAAAACAAATTAAAATTATTTACAAATAAGAAGTAATAATAAAAAATGTATATACAAGACATACAATTAAAATATGTAGCATGTATAAATTGTAACATAAAACAATAGGTATATAAAAAGGTAGTCTCTAAGAATTGCAAAGGTTACAGCAGTTATTGTTCTTGTTTAAGAGTGACGTTAGGTCGTTTTTCCGAATGTTCTTTTTAAAAGATTCAATATTCGAGGAGCCTTTCAATTTATTAACTAGCTTCGACCATATATGACGTCCTTGATATTTGAGCGGCGCAAGATTTTTGCGATAACATACAGCTATTTCGAGAAAGGTTGACGGAAAAAGTGCACGCGACAATCCCGAAAGGCATTGTGGGTGGTTTTGAGTTTACTGTTCTTCAAAGAAATTTGAAAGAATTGGCACGAAAGGCCATGGAAATGTGTTTGCGAGTGCTAAAGGAAAGGAACAAAAGTAGGTTCGACAGCTACAGCCGTCAGGAACAGTGTATCGATCATATCCCATATTACCTTTCGGGATTGTCGCGTGCACATTTTTTCCGACAACCTTTCTCGAAATAGCTGTATACATACATACATACATACATAATGAATATACATACATACATACATAAACTATATTAAAGTGTCAAGAAGATATTTAGCTAAAAGCTAATTGTGGACACTATAGATAAATAAAATGAATATAATATAAGATTAAATCAAGTATATGTAAAAATATTAAAAATATTTTCTTAAAATATCATTAATATACAAAAATAACATCAATATATAAAATTATTACCGACAAACAACAGGACAAGCAGGGAAGAAACAAAGACAAACAAATAGATAGACAAAACAGATAATCAGATAGACAGACAAACAATCAGACAATATAGGACAAACATATAAGCCGCAGTCAAACATAAATACAAAATTCAGAAAGTCTTAGATTCTGGATTCCACCATCTGGATTCCAGATTCCAGGTACTGTATTTCGGATAATATTATAGGTGACGAATTACTCCTTAATTTTGGCGCGAAATTTGAGCCATAATTAGTAATTTTACGTGTGAAATTACAAAATTGCCATGGCAACCTTCCGTAGGTCTCAGTGTCAAGATGGTGACGAAGATTTAAATGTCATGAATGAAGATGCCAGGGCATAAAAAGACGCTTTAGAAAACCTCAGGAACACACGAAAAAGCACATCAATAATGATTCGAAAAATTCTGAACTTAAGCCAAATTTAAGCTCTAAACGTTCGAGAGAGTGGAGTTCTCGATCGATACGATCCAGGATAAACATGTCAAAAATCTAAGAATGCTAACGTAAATTCGTCACCCATGATATTGATAGGTAATCAAATGGCATACTCGTAAAATTAGGGAATAATTTCACTTGCGTTTTGCCCAAATCCTTATAATTTCCCCCGCCACCTAATTTCACTCGTCACCAGTTGATTGCACATACTTCTTTGTCAATGGAACTTGGATTCCGGATTCTAACCGTTGTAGGATTCCGGATTCCTCAAGCCAAAATTTTCCGGATTCCTAAATTCGGATTTCCTTACATAGGGCGAAACTTTGACAAAACTCTGATGTTAAAAGGTTGAATGAAAGGCCCTTATCATTCTAATAGCATACCTTTATCTGCAGATCTTCTTGTGTGCCTACTAGGTTACACTTTGGCTGTCAGCTACAACACATCAGATTTTGCCAACACTGGTGAGGCACCAGCGCTCTGCTTTTGGTTGGCCATTATAAACTGTGTCACGGGTTTGGTTTCAATCGCTTCCCTAACTGTCATGGCAGTCCTTAGTTATCTGGGCATCGCGAGAAACGAGTTTTCACAGCAGAACAGAATGAGCCGCAAATTTGAGGTCCTACTAATTTCAGGTGGGATAACCAGGTGATCTGTGACATCATTGCGGGGGCCTGGGGAAAGAAATTTTTATGCCGTATCCCATAAACCAACGCGCGCACCAATTCAATTCAATTCCATCTGTTCCCGTCAGCTTTGGTTTATGGGATACGGCATTAAAATTTCTTTCCCCAGGCCCCCGCAGTGACGTCACAGATCACCTGGAAGAGGAGTTGTGATAGGAAATTTAGTCAAATGCAACCACCATGCACGATATTTGAATGTGCAAGCGGCGAAGCCGCGAACAGCGAGTTATATGGGCGAGTTGTATTAAACTCCTGTATATCGTGCTCGCTCACAGATTTTTGAGCAAAAGAGAGACTTGCTTTCTAGGAACTGGCCACCACATTAAGCGAAAAATAAAAGTAACGGCTTAAACCATATATGAAAGGGTCAAAGAATAGAGCAAACACAAAAGATGCCAAAAAATGGGTAAAACTGATGGAGATTAAAACGGATTACAATTTGGGTTATTGAAAACTGCCCCACCAGGTCCATTACAGTTTTTCGAAGTTTATTTCTGTTGTTTGTAAATTTAAGAATAGAGCTTGGGGCACATAAGTATTGTCTGTTATGTGGCCATTATTTTGTCATCTACAAGTAATTTCCTTATAAAACTAGTATCACAGCGAGTGCATTAGAGTGAGTGATAGACACAGCTCCTTAAAAAACCATTGTCTCACCAAGCCTTAAGTATCACCAAGAGACATCAGTACAGTGCCCTGGACTTCGCTTGCTGGTAACCAAAAGTATTTCTAGTAAGACATTCGAGCATTTCTTGACCCTATCTATAACTTTCCAGGATCTTTTTATAAACACAATGGTGTTTTCATCGTTTTAAACTTAAGTTCAAATGACGACTAAGAAGCATATACCACAATTACAATATAGTATCACAATCTTTTTTAAATGTTTGGTTTTTAAAGGGACGTGGATATATGCGATCATTCTGACAATGCCTCCAGCGTTTGGCTGGAACAGGTTCATTCCCATTCCCTCGAGAATTAGCTGCCACCCAGACTGGTATTCGTCAAAACTGTCTGACAAGGCTTACATCATATACCTGACCCTGTTTGGCTTCTTTATCCCCCTGATAGTCATCATTCTCAGCTTTACCGGAATTTACAGGTATTCAACTTTTTTGCTTAATAAGTAGCATTTAATCAGTCTTACTAACCTACCAGCTTGGCACAGTGTGGAAAAACCCATCCAAGTAATAGGGTATGCCCCCTTGGGGGGGGGGGGGGTGCTCCCTATTATGGCCTCTACGCGGAGACTCCGCCCGAAAGGGGTATCTTTTTCAGGCTTCAGGTATTTGAAAGGGTAGGGTAGTTGAAGTATATAAAAGGGTAGGGAAATCTGTCATTTGGGTCCGTAAAAGGGCCCAAAAGGGCTAACAGATGAATTTTATCTTTAAAAGGTCGAGAAAACGTTCTGTTTTTGCAAAGTTCTAAAAACGCTATGTGAAAGGTGTACCTTTTTCGTGAAAAATGGTATATAAAAGGGTAAGGGGTTGGACCTCGGGGTGGAGCCTCGGCGTATAAACATTTTTTGAGTACTGCCCCACAGGGGGCATTTGTACATGGAGTCACGTCCGCCAAATTGGTGCCCCAAAACAATAAAACGGTGGCCATGTTGGTGTCCTAAACCAATCCTGTTGGAGTTGAACCTTTTTCTCATGTACTTAAAAAACTTTCTTTTGTTCCACTACATTTGCATAGCTACTGGCCACATGAGTGAAAAGCTTCTTTTAATAGTTACAAAGGGCTCTGCTCCTGATGGCAACGTTTTAACAGTTTTGCATGGTTTCATCCCTTTATCCCCCACTCCCCCTCCCCCCCCCCCCCCCCCCCAGCAATGTTTCGTCCGAAAAAGGATAGCCTGCGTAGCAAACGTTTCCGTGCGGTCTCGGAGCAAAGAACAAGGAACGATAGTCAACGACCGCGCGAAAAAAGGGGTGCGTAAAAGTTCGAAAATATCGTTCCTCGTTGTCCCTAGGTCTCTCTTTGCTTCGAAACTACACGGAAACGCTTGCCTCGGTAGGACTAATTTCTACCCATTTTTCTCAAAATTCGACATTTTTGGGGGGTGGTAGGGGGGAGGTCACTAGTTCTAGTAGTATCGCTGGAAAGGTCCCAACACTTTGACTTCCATTTTAACTCCTTTCACTGAGGTCATAAATTACAGGGTGTATGCATACTGATATTTAGTTACATCGCTTGTTTCATTGTTACCTATCTGCCTGTGATTCCAGAGAGCGTACTGTGGAGTTAAAGTGACAGGGATAATCCAGGGCTTTTAACGAAACTTAACAAAAAGGCATGGACCAAAAAGTGAACACAAAAAATCCCACGCCGAATAACTAAGCCTTAAAAAGTTTTCGTTAAGGAGTAAATTATATCATGCAAAGAAAATGAAATTTGAATGATTGTAGTTGTCTATTCATGGTATCACATGAATTTTTCTTTTCCTTATCTTCGGTAATCTATAACTACGCGGCAGGCAGCACGCACGAGGTACGACACCTCTTCAGATTGTTTTGAATACCCAAAAAATCCTAACTCTAGTGAGGGAACTCAAGAAAATGTTTGCCAAATTATCATACTTGGACTCGCCAAGCCTTAGGCCCGGTTCAGACGCCGAAATTTTCATGAGCCGACCCAAATTATTTAGACCCGCTGATATGATTCAGACGCCGATCTTAATTTCAGCTGAACTAGGTTAATGAGGCGAAAAATGCTCATTTAGTCGGTCAAACTGCCTACAAAATGCGTCATAATAATTTATGCATTAGGTTCGGTACATGAAAAGTTCGACGTCTGAATCAAAGCCGTTCCAAAGTCGCTCCAAAGGCGAAATTCCCGGCCTGGCTAGGCGAAACTACGGTTGAGCCGTTCCAAACTGAAAGAGACGTTCCTAATTGATTCAGACGCCGAACTTTTCATGTACTTAATTGAAACGTTCGGCGTCTGAACTGGCCCTTAGATCATCCCCGTCAGCCTTAACTACTTTAACTCCGAAGTACCTCCCCCCCCCCCCTCCTCCCCCATGCTAGCACGGGGGGCTAGTGACGCGCCTCGTGGCGCAAAAGGCGAGGTAAGGCCTTAAAAGCTTTTGTAAAACCGCAAAAATAACTTATAATATAAGAAAATAGCTTATCGTCACTATGATAGGTAACCTTGATTGTAAACTAGCGTGTGAGACTTGTCTGAAGCGGTTTGTCGATGGTAATTCACATGCCCCCTGCAAACGGCCGCAACTTTGTTGGATGTTGCGTTCGTTTCCACACCCTGTTGCATGTTGTTGCGAGTTGTTGGGTGTTGTTGCGCAAAATTTGAAACTGGTCAAACTTTAACCAAGTGCAAAAGGACGCGTCCGTTTGCAAGTAATGCTTTGCTTTAATGCTTTCCTCGCGTGGATCATCAAAGAAAGGAATTCTATGAAGGCCGATACCTGTTTGGGGATCGGCTGTTCTGCTACAACCGAAAACAACACAGGCGCCGGGCATGATTCCAGAAGAAGATTTTAAGAGAAGTCCGTGTTGCTCGCGAAAGTCGATCTCCTTCGATGACGTCACAATAACACTCGGACCCATTCTCCGCACAGGGCTCGGTAGTGGCCGCAAGAACGGCCAAAATTTGAAACTTTGAAAAATTATTTAAAAATAAGGAAAAACGCTATGACAAAACTTTTTTCGGACAGGTAATCAGGATGATAAGAAGATTTGGTTCAGCGAAAAAAAAATTGGGTGGTTAGTTGTACTTTAAGTTTGACTGATTTCAAACTTTGCGCAACAAAATGCAACTCCCAACAACTCGCAACAACATGCAACAGGGTGTGGAAACGAACGCTACATGTAACATCCAACAATATTGGGAGTTGTTGGCCAACAATGTTGCGTCCGTTTGCAAGGGGCTTACTCATATAAGACGTGACTAGCTTATTGAAATTGAGTAATAGCTCAGTCAATCTCGCAAAAAGATGATGATGGCTTCCAGTAATATTCAAGAAGGAATGCCAAAAAGGTATCAATAAACTTTCATTCAACCCTTTAAGCCCCAGTATCCACATACAAATTCTCCATACTGATCTCCATACATTTCCTTAAAGAATTAGTTGAGAGAATTTGTTCAAAGATCAAAGTATTTTCTCTTGGGTGATCATTTTATTGATTCTCATAACTTATCTCTTTACAGTGTATGGGTAATTGTAAGGAGAAAATTGATCTTGGACACTACTGGGACTTAAAGGGTTAATGCTGGTGGGGCTTTTTTTCTATTATCTGTTTGTTTATTTTCTTTTAATGCAACACTGGAAGTCTTTGCTATGAATTTCATAAGAAACATCGGGTTCATCTGCGCTGCAATCAGCGTTAAGACTTGACATAAATAACTGATGATTTTCTATTTAACATTAGATAATCATGCAAACCCTAAAAGTATTGACCAAGTCTTATGTTTTAAAGCCTTTAGGGAAGCGGCAATATTCTCTGTGATAGATAACAAGACTTGGCTGCAACAAGCACAAATTGATCGTTTCCAAATCCTCTGTGATGTGTCCAAATCCCATCGAAGTACTGAAGAAGAGCGAATTAAATTAAAAACGGCCTTTACAAATAGGTGCTACTCTTGTAGATTTTGACTTGATACCCATCTTTTAGAGACGTGAGACTCACTTCGGCCTACGAACAGCCGTAACTAGTTATTTATTTGCGTCTATTTGAGATCTTGCTTTCCAGATTGACTTAAATTTTTTTGTTTCATAAAACTGAAGATCTGCTAAATGTTTCTTTACGTCTTGTTGCGGGCGGCAAGAGGAACCCGCAATCCTAATCTCCAGGTTGTTTTTACGCATGCTTCGCATGTATGTAGTCAGCATTCGTTTGGACTTCCACTAAGAATGAATGGAATCCACAAAACGCAATTTGATCACTCGCGTTTGGACCTAGTCTATCACTCGTAATCTGATCACGCGTGTTTTGACCATCTATCACGTCAAAATTGCGCAAAGCACAGCAGCGTTGGAGCAAAAGCGTTTTGACTTTCGGTCGTTGTCGCCCACACTCCGCAGCCTTTGGTTATTACTAGTTAGTAGTTAAGTGTTACTTAAGTTTTATTAATATTGTTAGGTATATCAAGAACACCTCCATGCCTCAGAGAATGGCGGATGAATTGGCACAGGACAGGCAAAAAAGAAGTATCAGGAAGACCCTCAAGATCGTTATTGCCATGACATTGGCTTTCTTCATCAGCTGGTTCCCATACGCTTTCTCCAGCTTGGTGGGTTCTGCATACGGCCGTGAAAGTGTCTCCCCTTCATACTCCTTGATTCCAGAGCTGATGGCCAAAGCATCCGTTATCTACAACCCGATAATTTACGTGCTCCTCAACTCAAAGTTCCGGCTAACCTTGCTCCATATGCTTAGCTGTTCGTGGAATCGTGTTGGAGATAACAGCACTTACGATTCTGACCTTGATAACGGCGCCACATCGGGAGGACAGGAGATGTCCAAAGGCGCAGTTGGTTTCGGTCACGCAAGAGAAGCGTAGTGAGCAACGGACCTGGAGTTGACAATGCAGATTTTTTTTTCTTATCTCTTTTTTTTTTCTTAACTCTCACACAATCAAGGGCTTTTAGCCGGCTTTATTAGCGAGAGTAAGCAGTAGGAGGAACGCCCCTAAACAAGAGGTTTATGACTACCTTCTGTCTCGCGTATATCACTATCTTTATGCCGCCATAACCATGGTTTTCAAATCAAGTACGGAAAATTATCTTAAAATTTCGGAAAAATAAGAACAAAAACGTTAATTGGGTATAAGTCGCTACTGGAAATAAGAAATGGCTCTAAGGGTGGAAGTATGGGTTATTTTTTAAGATGCAGGGGTATAGAATGGTAAATTCTAGTTTGAGATAGAGACTTTACTTCTCGAGCCCGAGTGCCAAAAACGCCAATGGAAACTAGCGGAAGCCTACCAATGTATTGCTTGTTTTACTGTCTTAATCCACTGGTTCAGTTCGATAAACTATACCCATGAACTTTGAAACATTCGACTCCTGAAGACCAAACGGAAAGAAAAAACGACAAATCTGAGACTCCGAAACCCGACGCAAAAAAAAAAACGCTACTCCGAGACGCAAAAATCACCCGAAAACGAGAATTCGAGACCCTAATAAACGCTTACCTTCCGAGATTTCAAGATGGGGCCAAACTTTTCGGAGACCCATGTTTTTCGAGGTACCATTCTATACCACTAGATGCTGAAGCAGTGATATAATAGCTCTATGATGAGATATAAATAATCTATACGTTATGTATTTTTCTTTTCTCTCCTGCTCTTTAAAGAGTGTGAAATGGAACTACATGCACTTGCCGAACTGAATGCAGTTTCTGAAGAACTTTAACATGGCATGCGCGGTAGTTATTATTTTTTTCTCACCGTGTAGTTTAGCTGTTCCAAACACAAAGAGCTGGTCAGGAATAATCTAGAGGATCTAGGAAAGATTGCTTTTTTGCTGCCTTCACACTGTCATCGCTTGTAATGTTAATGTCAAATAATCATCAGTTGAAGTTGAAGTTGCTGGTCTAAAGTGCAGCTGCCATGTTTCCATTGGCGTTCAACAGTATCAGTGGAAAGCGAGTCATTAAAGTTTGGTATGCCTTGCAATATATGTAATGTATAGTGGCAAACAACTTTTTAGCTAGAATCATAGTGTTGATGAATTACTAAACAGTGATTCAGAAATTAAAGAAGGGATTAAACTAATGAGAAACAGAGGTGAATAATTATTTAGTTCCTCCTAGGGCAAAATTTCAGCTGTATGAAAACTGAGGAAAACTGTTTAGGTTACTTAAAATTGTTAAATTATATCAGAAACCCATAAGGGGTTGAAACGTGTAACTCTCATATGTTTGCCTTGTTCGATGCTCGTGAATATTCGTTTTCGCAAGTACCATATTTGGAACGAGAAGAAAAGATAACTGACCAATCCAACTTCGTAAGCGACGTGACGTAATTTACCCCACGTTCCCGCGCCCGCTCAAAAAAAATGGCCGACAACGAGGGTTTCCAAATATGGTCAAAATGAAAATTTACGAGCATTGAACGCGAGTTACACGTTTCAACCCCTTATGGGTTTCTGATTATATCCAAAACTCCAGTCATCCCGCCACCCCTTACCCTGTGAGAAGTGGTTTCTCCAGTCCGGACGCTACGCTACGAAGGGAGAAAAACCACTACGAGTAACCCTTTGCCTCTTTAATTGAGCCGCCGTCCACTCCCAGGTAAAACCTGTTTAAAAACAAATTACGGCTCTAGCGCGTTTGCTTGTATATATGTAACTGCTGCCTTAACGCGAGCCTGCTGTAAATTTGTTCTCTTTCAGTCTTTGTCGCAATTATTTCTAACCACTTACTTTGTCCGCAAATGTAGGCGAACCCTCCTGGAGTTGAATTCCTAGGGATGGTCCAAGTCAGGAAAAAGAAACAAAATTTTGTCGTTGCTTGTTTGCGTTCTCCGTAAAACGTGGAATTAGGCATTTTCACGACGTAATCGTCAAACGGCAAAGAACTGTATAAAAATTGTGTGTTGCACGTGCAAAGTTTTTGTTTTCCTTATTAAACCTATTATCATTATTATTATTTTTGGCGTTCTCGTTTGCCTCCCTAATGTTTCCTGCGAAACAAGAACAAGTGATGTCATTTGACGTTTTGACGTAGGCGTCACGTGACTACCCATGCTCGATAGAAAAGCAAAAGGTTGCTCGCAGAATTTGCTCGCAGTGGTTTCTCTACCTTCGTAGCGAAGCGTCCGGCCTGGAGAAACCACTGCTCACGGGGTAGCCACCCCCTCACACGTGTGCAGAAGTGATACCCAGAAAGATTGTAAGATTGTTAAGATCAGTTCTTGCTAAAGGTTTGGACTAGTTTGAGAGTTTGTAATATGTAATAATTATAATAATGATGTTGTTGTTGATGATGATGATGATGATGACGACAGCTGCAGGAGCTGATGACGATGATAGCTTTAAAGGCGTTCTTTTTAACGATGTCCATGGATTTTATCCAACTGGTCTTTGTAAAACGTTTTAAAACAAAAGAACATATGAAGTTCCATGATTGTAATTTAATTGTTCAGCATAACTTGAAGATTATTACAATGAGCCACTTCAGCAGGAGTTTTTTCCACTAAATGACGAAGACTACTGCTTCTTCTTCTATTCTCTTAAAATTTACTACTAAGTTATTTATTTAAAATTTCTATCAACAAAAACATTAATCAGAAGTAGTGACAGTTACTTGATAAGACGCATCAGAGGAGTATGATCTTTGGTGTGTTCCTTTGTTTTGCATTATCATTAATACCAAGTAAAGCTGTGTACATGCTTGTAAAATACACACGATGGAAATAATAAAGACTGGCATGTTATCATTCCAGCCTCCATCCAGTTTTTTTCCTTCAATGAGAAGTTTTTGTCTTGGTTTTTTTTTTTATTTTTTCTGTTTATATTTCTTTACGAACCAAAAGAAAGTGCGGACATTGACTAGTTAGGCGATGTGTACACTGAATCGGATAACTCTTTCGCCAGCGTGAAAACCATATGGGATAGGGATTTATACTGTTCAGGCAAGGGTGATTCGGCGCAGTTTCTGTAACTGGAGCGCCGCGCCGATCTTGGAATTGGAGCCTAAGAAAACAGCCGACACTATTCGCGACGCCACCACTAGTTTCCCTGCTAAATGACGTCTGAGAAACGAACGCAGAAATGTCCATACTTATGACGCGTCACAACCCAGATCTGACTAGTACTTCAGATTGGCTGAAGCAAATTTCCCTGGCTACACGACCAATCAGAGGCACTACTCAGCTCTGGGTAGTGACGCGTCATCATTATGGAATTTCTGCCCTCGTTTCTGGGACGTCATTTCGCGGGGACTCATGGCCAGCTTTCTGTGTCAGTGTAACAGGATGACCAGCTGCCTTTCCATTAGTAGCTAAATGTAATTCTATAGCGATTCTGAGCGATTGCCTTTTGACCTTGAAAAAATGGTTTCCATAAGTGTTCTTTTTTATTGTTATTAGCCAAAGGCAAGAGAGAACAATCTCTCTTGCCAAAAGTTAGGCCGCGGAAAAAGTTGGGTGAATACTGACTTCTCATTGGATAAGATTACGCGGGAATCACGCCAGACACGGGAGTTGCTTCATTTGCTGCAAACAAGTTAGCCTTGGGTCGGTAAAACGGGCAACGTGTTCAGATTTTGTTGCAAAAAATTAGAACAACTATTTACTGCAACAACTTTTAGGGAACCTGCAACAACCTGATTTGTTGCAAGACATGTTTGATTGTGGGTAGTAACACGCGCTTCAACTCGCAACAACTTTTCAACTCGTTTTGCAGCAATGTTGCAAAACAAGTGGAACGCATTTGTTACCGGTACTTTTAGTCAAGTCTCATTTTGAAAATTGAAGGGGGACACGTATTCTAGGGGGGAGGAAGGTTCGCTTTTTTTGCCAGTCTTTGCAAATTAAAAGCAGCGGGCGTTTATTCCAGAGAGGGGTTTGTTAAAGCTTGGAGGTTATTCAATTAGGAAATACAATTGCTTAGCTATAAATTGTGACTGGGGACGGATAAGAATGGGTTGTTACACTCGGCTTAATTGTGTCAATATGCTACCTCAGGGGCTTTGCAGTCATAGCCGGGCTCACTTTAGCATAAATCTGCCCAACGTTCCGGCGGTTCATTGCTTTACAATCAAGCTCCAGGTTTTAGCACTTCGCGAAACGTCGCCTACCGAAAGTATTACAGCACATTTCAACAGAAAATTATATTGCCTTTATAGTTTGTACTTGGTCAATATTCTGATCTTGCATTCACCCTGCTCCAGGTGGGTCTCATAAACCACGTAAACGGTTCCTAAGCTTCATTTGCGCGTTGCGCTCTCTTACCGCTATCACAGTTTCGCCGCGAACAAGGTCGTATCAAAGAGAATACGAATATATATTGATAAGAAAAAATCTATGGCATCCAGTATCTTACATTTAGCCTGAGGCGCTATGTGCCAGCAAGAGTCACGCGGCTAAAAGTTAAAATCAACATACCTGCGGCTCTGATGACTTTTAAATGATCAAAGTATGTTGTTTATAATATAAGTGGTCACAGCACTTAATAAGTTCTTTCACTTAGAATCAACATGCGCAGAAGGGATATAGTACACGTAGTCAATGTGACGTTGTCAGCGGTTCTTTAGAAAATCCTACCAGCACGATATTATAGAAGATTGCGTGGAACGTCAATTTATTCGCATGAATCTGTGCTTAACAGTAGTTTTGCTCACTTGCGCGCTTCCCTCCATTGTTGTAATGTACATTACTCTAAATGCGGCAAATGCCAGTTTTAAACAGCAAACAAATTTGGCCGTAGCGCAAAATATAGCTGGAGACATTTTATTCGTCAAGTTTGCCCTAGATCATTTCATTTTTACCTGGAATTTCCAGAAAATGGCAAACATGTGAAGGTCTATCCCTTTGAGCAGGAATTCAAGTCCAGCGATCGCAAGACATGATCGACTTAAAGCAACTTGCATTGAAGACGGATCTAGAATATTTAAATAGCGTTTACCCCGAGGATGTTGGGGGTACTAAGCTATAGTACTAGAGTGGTATCCATGCAACCTTTTACCCTTCCAGGTCTATGATGAGGTTCCGGTATTGATCTTTTGGGCTGTGTTAACACTATACCGGATAACTTTTCGTGTCGGCGCGAAATCACCGTTGTTATATGTGAACAGAAGCTCCATCCGGTAATGGTTTTCGTGCCGGCGCAAAAGCTATTCGATATAGTGTTAACATAGCCTTTGTTAGTCTCAGATGGGGCCGTTTTTAGGGTAGACTACGAGTAGTTCCCCATTTTTCCTCGGTGATAGTAGAGCGAGCGAAACGCGAGCGCGCGTGAAAATCACCCTTTTCTCCCTTTGGGTGATTTTCACGCGAGCTCGCGTTTCGCTCGCTCTACTATCCCCGAGGAAAAATGGGGGACTACTCGTAGTCTACTTTTAGGGGCTGTGTCACGGCAGTCCAGTTCATATTGTTTAGTTTGGCCAATTACTCGCCCTCAATCGTTATGGAACTTAAAGTAAGCGAAGAAATTACATGCAAATGACAAAATCAGAGATCCGAGACAAACAAATATGTCTCCTGAGCATTATTTTTGAAGTTGCAAGCAGCAGGGATCAACTTTGAAAAGCTGTTAGGCTGAACAGTTTTCAAAAACCCTAATTTCAATCCGTTTCAATCTTCTCAGTTCAGTTTTGCCCATCCGTGGCATTTGTTGTTTCTGTTATGTTATTTTAACCTTCCTTTAAAGTATTAAGCAATTATTTTTATGTTTCTCTTAATTTAACGGGCATTTTGTAATTTCCTAATTTGGATGAATTTCGTGACACAGCTCCTTTAATGCACGGATGTAACTTTTCGTTATGCGCAATAGGTGTTGAAAAAAATTGTTATGATCCAAATAACGGGTCATTTTAAATGTGCCGGTGATTTCATTTCCGGCTATAATTAACAATAAGGATGGAAAAAAAACGGTTCACGACACTCAGTTTAATTCGCACTTTCCGGAAGATTTCATTACTTTCGAGTTTTTTGCGTGATCGTGTGTGCCGGAATGATGTCACTTCTGATGTGGGGGGGGACAGGGGGGCGGGAGCCCGGGAGAACAGGGGGCGGGAGGGGTACGGGAGGCGGGAGAAGAAAGGGCGGGAGGCGGGATCTCTACGATGGCGGGAAGCGGGAGAGAAATTCAAAAAGTCAAGCTTTTTTTTTGTTACTGCTTACTTCCAGTCAAAGAAACGAACCCAACAACGTTTCTTGACTTCCATTTAACGTTTTCCGAGGCTTAAAGCAAAATTTTTTACTCGAGAAAAGTCAAAAAACGAAAATTCGTGCTCGGGATAATAAAAAACGGCATTACTTCCTGTGAAATTGGAAACCTTTCCAAGTCGCTTACATCATAGGACATGAATGAGATAGCACGTGTGTCGACTGTGTCAGTCGTGTCAGTGTCTCGTCTGTCTCGCTAGCCGTCGAAATTCTCCGTAAGAACGCCAAAGCGAGTCAGGTCAAATGTCGTTAAAGACCATTTTGATCGGTCTTAGTATTTTTCGGTTTGGTGGGGAAAAATCCTTCCATGGAAGACCTTCCTTGGAGCTCGCTCCTTACGACTGTAGCTCACAAAACACTGTCAGTGAAGATTTTGCCGCGTGGTGTAAACTTGTGTCGAAGGAATTGCGCTTCAATTATTTGATTGCGTTGGAAAGTGCGGAGTGGTTCGATTTCAAAAGTAGGTTGAGTTTGATCGTCCGGGTGAACGTAGTCCTGAATAGGACTGTTGTTGTTGACAGTGACTGACGTTTCTACAACCTTAGACTGCGCGCAGACGAAGTTAAACTCTGGTTAACTCCATCTGCGAAACAGCGCCGAAATCCTTGTTCTGGACATCCAGCTGTGTACCCAGATTTGAGTACGCGCCACGATTGGCCAGTTAAAAAAGGCCTTTGTTTTGTTTGTCGTGATCGCCAATCAGGTTGAAAGGAAATTCGAAACGCACTTCTGGTAATTCGTTGAGTCCGTTGGGGGTCCAGAACAAGGATCTCTGCGCTGCTTCGCAGACGGTACTAATCAGAGTTTAGTTATCGTCTGCGCGCAGGCTACGACAACCTGTGCGGTAGTCATCTTCAGAGTCAAAGTGAGTTGTATCACGTCAGTTGATGGTATTATACTCTGGTTATTGATCTGATTGGTCAATTACGTCACGATGTTATTGGCTATGAAGACTCGTAATCAGTAATTGGTGCATCCTCGGAGACCCAGGGGCAGATAGTAGGGGCGAGGGACAGTCTAAGCGGGCGGAAAATAATGGCACGAAGAAAAGTAAAGAACGGCGAGAAGAGCCCCTGGGGACAATGTGTTTTCTGGCACCAATCAGAAGCCAGAACGGCGGCGACCGTTTGTAACTGGTCTGGTAAGACATTGTCCCCAGGGGCTCTTCTCGCCGTTCTTTACTTTTCTTCGTGCCGTTATTTTCCGCCCATTTAGACTTTCCCTCGCCCCTACTATCTGCCCCAGGGTCTCCGAGGATATAATTGGTTCGTTTCGATCCGTCTATTGTCACAGTTAAACAGTCGTCTGTTGTTAGTCAAAATGTCAGTTCTCCAGTCGTTCTCTCGTAGTTAGTTCTGCTTGATCTCGTCAATAAGTTGTTTGTACGGCGCTGGTAACTGTTGGCTACGATTCAGTGGCGTTTGTTCTAAGTTAGTAAACCAGCTTTCTAAAGTAAGACGTTGATAGTGGTCTGAGTACCAGTCAATTTGATGTTTCGTCTGTAATTGTTGACGTCACCATTCCTCATCACTTTTTTGTGTTCGGTCAGTCGCGTGCTAAGGTTTCTGCAGGTTTCACCAATGTAAGAAGCCAGGCAGTCGCAGCATTTGATCTTGTATACTGCTCCCTGTTTGTCCTTCGGTTTGTCTTTGTCCTTGACCTTAGTAAGCAGACGTCGTAAGGTGGTTATGGGTTTGTGTGCAGCACGTATATTGTAATAATATAGGTGCCTCTGATGTACGGTAAAGTCGCTGTCGTAACAGGGCCAGAGTTGACGTTCGTCTGAGTGTTCGAATTACAACACCATTTTTTACAACACATTTTTTAATTTTAAACAAGACCAAAGCACTCCTAATAGAATCTGAATAGGGAGTCAACAGCGTCATTTACACGATAACGGATAACGGGAGAAACACAATAAAGGGCGGGAGTCGGGAGACAAAGGGACAAAAAGGTACGGGAGGCGGGAGATTGTGACCCCCTGTCCCCCGCCCCCCCCCCCCCCCCCCCCCACTCTGATTGTATATTACAGCATGTTTGAAGAAAGAAACAAGAATTTTTCGGTCTTGTAGTAAGACATGACGGGATGGAAAAAAGGGTGTTGGAGGCCTATAGACATTCCTGAGCCAGAAGTAAGTAGGAGAGAGACCAATTAATCTCAAACCTTCAGAGACAGCTAAGAAATGTAAACTGAAAGTTGGATCTAGACATCTTTTATTGCAGTAATTACGAAGGTAATGGCGTTTCTAGGGTGTTGTTTATGTTAAATTTTGTAGGATTGTTTGAATGTATTCACATCAGATCAATTACCGCCTCCTGGATATATTGGGACTCGCTTTGAGGTCGTTAATGATGTTGCCGTTACTTTGGAACATCATCAGCCTTTGAAGGTGATGAAATATAATGCTTTGGGGAGAAAAAAGTTGTATTGACACCTTTTTGGGATTTATTTACACCTCTTTATTCATACACTGAGTGCAATATAGTAAACCAAAACTCGTGTGAAATTTTAACGCCATGAGGGAGCTCCGAGTTTGATGCAAATCCGATCCTTTTTTACCTCGTACTGAAAACCATATTTCAAGATCTCCTTCGTGTTTGTGATCATTATGTGTCGCGGTCTGTATTATAACGGTCGAATGGCTTGTCATCTTCCCATGAGTCTTTGGCCACCACATTTATCTTACGTAAAGGACCTTCCATGAACCGTTTGCGCTGAAGTATCAGCTTGTATGATGACGACAAAGAATTCTGAAAAATAACAATTAAAGGAATTTTTTACAATTGAATTCCGCAATAAAAAAGTCTGTACTCTTTTCATGATAAGATGATTTTCAGCAGTATGCTGACCTAGGCTTTAATGATGAAGTCACCCTCTGCTTTCGCCATATCGGAAAGCTATAATTATAAACTGAACATTTTCCCTATTGTTACAAAGAACGTTTACGACAGAACTTAAATAGCCTCTGGCCAGCCGCTGATTCTGATCGTTAACTAAACATTGAAAATCAAATTGAAGTAGTTGCTATTATGGCTTTTGTGGGTGTAAAAAACTTAGCCAACAGCAAAAACATTCTGACTGTTCAATGTGCAAAGTATTCAGTTCTTTGCCAGATGCCACCAGAAGTTCTAGAGATTCTATTCCCTACAGTGCATGACCAAAACCGCAGCATGTAAGCGATGTTTTAAAATTATTTTCCTACATCATGGTAGGGGATAATTTTAAAGTTGACCATTATTGACAAAATAATTGACCTCAAAACACAGCAATTGGGTATAACTCAGTCACAATTATTTCTTAGAATGACTCGTTATTTTCTGATTCACTCATAGTCCCTATAAACACAGAGATATCTCGGCTTACTATTTCATTTTTTGTTGATTGACCAAATTCTAGTGAATGTACAATATCCTTCTTAATCAACAGATAAGGTTTTAATAGCTTTGATAACATCAAACTTAAACGTCTTTATATAATACCAAAAATTATGCCCTTATCGAAGAAGAGGTTTAGTTATGACACTGAATAAAGTGCATGAATATAAAAGACATGAAGATTTATCTCCTTTATTAAAAAGACGAACATGAAGTTATTTCCTAGCTTACCGAGTCTGGTATTTGGTCACGGCCACCCAAGCGATATCTGCGAGACCCTGCACTGTATGTCAACTGACTCATGCTTTCTCCAAGAAATAGAACGACATACATGAGTAAAACGAGACTTTTCATGGTTTTTAGTGGTCACTTACGACTGGAGCTCTTCTATTAGCGAGTTGTGGAGTTCTGGCTGAAATTGTGGTCTTTTAATACTCCGCGGGCTTCTCTATTGTTAGTAAAAGTGTTGAATGCTGAATTATCTTTTAATGACATCATAGCGATGAAACAAGGCATGCTTTTAGCTTTAATTCAGTCCCACTGTCGAACCTAATGGATGTGCTAATTAAAATGTTTTCAAAGAGATAATGTCATAGAAGAAAGAATGATATTTTTTGGTGGAATTCATTTTCCATCCTTTTCAGCTTTTGTATACTATTTTGCACCTTTTGCAATTATAATTCTTACCTTGTAACACTTGGGCTGTTGCGGTAAGTTCCCCAATGTTGTTATCTTACGTCTACCTTCCTATTCAATCATGAAATTCACGGCAATTAAATAGAATAGAATACTACATTTTTTTTTTGATTCTCCGAGAGCTTTGGAATTCCAGTCTTTCTTTATTTCTCATCCTCCAGAGCACTTTGGATATCACTGATTTCCAAAATTTTCATGAAAATTAGAGTGTTTGCACAAAAAAACAACAACAACTAGATCGGGGTGTACCACCCTTCAACCGGTGTTGTTTTTTCGTTGTAACTTGCGTTGTGAAAATCTACTTTTTCTTTAAAGTTTCTGTTAAGTGATTACGAAGCTCTTTACTTTTCATGATAATAATATTTGATTTCTCTCAAGGGGTTATTTAGAGTAAAGGTTTAAAAGAAGTCTAGTGTTTTGGAAAACGCATAGCTAATTGCATTCTGCACAGAATTTTGAAGTTTCAATAAAACATTAATTTCACAGCTGTTTTTCTAAAAGATGAAATGAAAGCCTGCTACTAAACAGTACATCATGTATTTTGAATGGAAGGGTGAAAACGTTCTTAATATGCATTAGAACAACTATAGTGTTTTATTAAGCATGTTGTATTTGATTATTTTAAAAAACCTAACCCACACAACACTACATCTCTACATAATAAGTGCTAACAATTACTTTCTGTGTCGTTTATTCTAATTTGCAGCATAAGTAGTTTTAACACTATAGACAACATTTGTCGACTATTCTTAAATTTAATACAAATCAAATCACGTTGTGGAAATGGAGAAAACTATTTGTACGAATTCTTTCAATAAAGACTGAATCTGAGTTGAGACAAGGAAGGCGGAGCCGGGGGACTGTACATGGTTTGAGTCTCCCTTTTCTTTCCGAAAAAAAAAAATAGAAGACTTACTGAGAGGAGAGTCTCCTCCCCACTTCAAGTCACCAATTAGCATCCCCCCCGTCCTAACCCCTTTCACGACGAACTTGGAAATATGTTGCGACGTCTCTATGAGATCAAGTATCAAGTAATTTGGCTTGTTTCACTGATATCAGGCCATGATAATGATTTTACGAAATCTGCGGTACAGAATATGATTTGAGTGAAAGGAGAACGTTGACACTTACAAGACAAAGTGTCAGGAAAGCTTTTTAAAGATTATTCATGCACTTATGTCACGGATGAATGGTCTCGCTTGCCTAAGTATCAAAGCTCGGACAAAATAAACTTCCGAAGTTTTTGTATGTTTGATCCATCAAAACCTACTTTTTATAGTTAGTAGAAAATTTTCTCCGTCAGTGCTTAAAACTAACCAGTTTAAAGCAGAAAGTAAAACGGCGCCAGAAGAGACCGCGGTGAGGACAGAACTGAAGATTATGTTTCCTGTGTTTCCGTGCATGAAAAACTGATATAGAAGAAAATGTTAATAAATAACAATTAAGTTGGTTGAAAATCATTATCTCAGTAAGTGTATTATGGAAAATTCTTTAAGTTCAAGGTCTTTCGCGTACAAGTTTCAGTTCCGCAAGGTCGTTTTTTGCAACGTATAAAATTGTCTAACTTAGCAAACATCTCAAAGTATTATTCAGTAGAAATACAAATCGAAAAGCACAGGAGACGGAGGACAGTGTATTATAAAGGATTGAGGATGGTATAGGATGGTCGATGTTGACAATGTCTTGAAATGAAAAAAATTAGGCTGAATTTTTCGAGATGACGATACGAGACGTTTGACTGATACATAACGATTTAATGGAGACTTCCGTCATTGACCCCATTTTTTCTGCTTGAGTCATTAACTTATGTATAGCACGTTCAGTTAAAACATACATTTTTTTATTCATAAAAAATGCAATGTACGATTTCCATCATTTTCCCGGGCACTCTTCTGTTTAACAAAAACGCATTGCAAGTAGTATATTCTACCTGTGGCCTTCAAAACGACATTTGAGCCTCTCTCTGGGTACCTGTAGACGTCGTTTTCTTCGCGCATTTTCCATCAAATCGTCAGGTCTTCAAACTCTTGCGTGGTATGAAACACTTCTAGCGAGCTCGAGCAACCTCGACGACCATGACGGAAACGAAAAAATACTAATAAAAAAGTAAGTTCAGTAAGAAAAAAAACACTCTGAACGCGCAACACCCTTTTTGACAGATTTCTTTGCCGTCATAGCACGAATGAAGCTGTCAAACTTGATCGGAATGGCAATGTGATCATTGCTTTTTCTCTAAGATCGCCGTTTGATCAATAGCAATCGTCACGACTTCGATTCCTTCAGAAATACTCAAAGAGAGCCTCCGATAAGGCGCAGGGAAGTCGCTACAAACATAAACAGTAACAAAATACTCTATATACATTAATTTCAATAATAATGAATATCAACCATTTCAGAAAAATGATCACGTGACATATCAAGTGATAATTGAAAGCTTTATAAATTTGTGGCAATGAAGTCTGTTTGCCAGATATCCAACAATATTATCGCCAGTATTTTTCTAAGGAACTCAGAGGAGAGTGAAAGTGTCAGGCTGACAAACGAAATGAAGACAGCAACGTAAATTGACGCTCAATATGGGAATTGCGAAGTCAATCCCTGATTGCCAAAAAATTAACTTAAAACAAGGAAGGTGGGTGATGAAAATTAATCACCAGAGTTCAGACCGCCTACTTACCCAATTCGACGCTATTAAAGTGCTTGACTACCTTTTCCTCGAACTTCCTCAAAGACATATTTTCCGGCGCGAGTAAAATTGTGTAAAGCACCCTTAAAAAAAACATATCGTTGCAAGTCAATGCAAGTTCAAAACTACCTTGCGTTTGACTTGAGGTAACCTCTTGCTTCTAGTTTGATATGGAAATTTCTCTTGGCATTACTTGAGTAGCCTATAATTTTTTTTTTATAATCTTTTTAACGAGATTTGTACAACTAATTTCTCTCGTTTCGGTTCTAGGAAAGCTGAAGAATTTTACCTCCAACAGTAAGATATTACAAAGAGAAAAAGAATTCACGTTTCCCTGCAATTGTTAAGACGACTATTCATGAGCGGTTTGTTTCTCAAAGCCCATTTCGAAAAAAAGGGGGATCCTATTTGTGAGTCGGTGTAAATGGGTTTAACAATCATGGTCGATCTTTTTAGCTAAAAGAGATATTTAGGATATTTATTTGCAAAAAAAATCTTTTGTAAGAATTATATGACAATAAAACCTTTTTCAACCCCAATTCTAATTGCTCTAATACAGAACTTGTTCGTTGTACATATCTGATAAAACTAGGTAAATTTTTACTGTTTTCATTGCACAAGATTTTCACTGAGACTTATTTTGTATCTGATTAATTTCGTGTTTGTCGTCGTTGTTGTTTGATGAAGCTAAGAACACAAGACATTTTTTTCAGGGAGAAAAAGCACTCTTGACTAATGATGCTCTTGAAAACAAAAGGCTCTCTTTATTAGGAAGACTATTATTAATATACCTCCCCGTTTGCATTTTGTTTGTCCGAAGGCGGATCAAAATAGTTGAGAAGGCCAAAGAATAAACTGGAATATGTCTTTTCTGGTCTCAATGCAGTGTAGGTGGAGTATACAGAAAAGGTAATGGGCTTTCGGTACGCTTTGGGAACAAGCGCGATACCTAAACAAGATCTCAAACACAATTGCCAAACCGACGTGCGGCTGGCTCGGAAATTAATTTAAACGCCGCGTTCACAACAGAAGGTTAATGGATCTGATAGATATCACCGCCCTGTTGGCGGTTGTGTAGAATCGTGTAGGATGTATAATTGGTTGTTATCATTAATTCATTAATACCTCTGTTTTGGTGATATTTGCTGACCGTTGCCCCCAGTCATCTCAAAGTCGAGGCTATTTGAATCCCCGTCAAGGTTAATTTTTTTTATCCTGACCTTGGTCTATAATAACAATCTACGTCAGTGATTTGACTTTTTTATTAATCATATATTCACAGTCGAAAGGCAGCTTTCAGTGTTACATTTGAATAAAAAAATTAGTTTACCGTGAAAAAAGTATTTTAAAAGTTCATGCGTCGGCGGGGAATAAACCTAGAACAAAATAAGGTTAATCAGCTCAGTGACCTGATAACCCTTGGATATACAGGTGGGCCTCAGAACATGGGTTTCAAAACTAAAAGATTGCGCGCTTATTTATAAGTGGTGCGCTTGAGCCAGGGACGGCCGGCTTTGAAGAACGACCGCTGAGTTATTCAATCTTCAGTTTTTTTGATATCTTTTTATATATAAATTTTCTCAAGCGTGACTCATGCAGGGGCAACTAATTAACTTACTCAATGTAACTGACGAGCTTTTGTATGCTTCTATTGAGTACCATAAGGATCTCAGTCTTTATAGTCTTAATTTTTTAACAGTGAATGATAACTATCTCGCATCTTACACCCGGAAAAGCTAACATTCTTGGAAAATATACGCCCTGGGTATTTTTCTTTGGATGAAATATTAATTAACACCATTTAAGAAATTGCCCTTAATTCCCTGCCTTAATCTGTACATCTTGAAAAGGCCTGAAAAAGCGGTATTTTCAAAGGATTTTGGTGCGGTGACACAGTAGTTTGTCATGATTTAGACTTGAACTTCATAGTAAAAATTACGATCATTTATTGTTTTACATTTAAAACTGGCTCCTTTTTATCACCCTAGTGAAAAATTCGTGGTTAACCCAAATTTTCGTAATTTGTAGATTTAGTAGTCATTGCCAAAATCCACCCCTATGCATATTTCGAACCTTTCCAAAAAAAGCTCTGTTTGTAATGGTCAACGAGTTTTAAAAGTTCAAAACAAAATGAGTGAGTTAGACCTCAAGTAGTAATACAGATGACTTCAAAGCATAATGAGAAGTGAGGATACAACCTTACTATTGGACTTGCTGTGTTTTGGGGGTTCTTTAGATTGTTGTCAGTTGTGGTTGCTGTTGTTGTTGTTTTGTGATGGTCATTCACTGAAATCTCACTAAATTCTGGAGACTGCAGATAAACTAGATCTACTGCAATGCGTGGTTTGTCTTTCCCGATAATAGCATAATGCGAACTACACCAGAAATGGTTATGCTGAATCAGTCAAATGCCTATTGGTTATAAAAAATGTTAACACCGAGTAAGCCGGCGCGTAGTCAAAGTACATTTCAAACATAAGTGTTCATCGTACGTGATCCCGATAAGTTACTGAACTGTTATTCAACATCAAAATAAAACCAATTAGTTGTTCAATGACTTAGAATGACGTTGATTCTAAAATCAAGTTAAAGTCAAGTTGAGCATTTTTTAAATTAGAAAATGAGAAGTCAAAACTGAATGTCCACGGTAATAATTCATGCGGCATATGCTTAATTTAGCTGCTCGTAAGGTGTTTCCTCATTGATCGCAGAAAATATAAATTAAACAAATCTTCATTGTTTATCATTATTTCCCATTGTTTCACGATCAGGGTATCGCCCTAATTTTGTGTAGACCGTGAACAGTAGACGACAATGAAAACGGGGGATCTTGTGCTACAAATTGACGTTTACAGTTTGCCGTTCAGCGTTTGCCGTAAACGTGTTTCTAAATCTCTCTACTATAGTCGACAGAACCTGCAATTTCATTTTCTTCAGCTGCCTCAATCATTCTCTTTCGCAGCTTTCAAGATCTCCTCCAAATAGATGGGGGAGGGAGCGGGGATTGTTTTTGTTAGCTCATGCTTAGCGTTTACGTATCTGGTTCTCGCTCTGTGCACAACCTGATTAGTCCTAAAATGGTTCTTGTTGTTCATTCATGTTAGAACTCATACCGATCTTTAAAGCTTCTTGTTGTTTATTTGCATTTATCTATTTTATTTTTGTTTTCCAGTTGTTTACTTTTTATGCCTTTCTATCTTGGGCAGAACGCACTGGGAAAGTGGACTCATCCTTGGACAGAATTGAACTGTTTTCAGAATGAGGGACGGACGGACCACTAGAAAGTAATATGGGGGCAAAGTACAAAAAAAAAATCATGCAGGGGAAAATTAACTGAAGAAATAAGAGAAACGTTAACATAAAAAGTGGTTGCAGCCCAAAACTTCCCCACTTCAACCACGCCACAATTTTTCAAATGGACGGCCACTAAAGTCGATTAGTTTTTTTATGCAAACATTGTTTCGAGATGTAGTGATTAGTTGTCTTGTATGATTATAGATTTCATAAAAAAAATTTCAATTATTAATAATAATGTCTTTGCTTAAAAAGGGACAATCTTTATTTGGAGAGCAATCCAAATCCTAAAACAAAGATGTTTTATTTTATATTATTTTTATTTTCACTATATTTTCATTCTACAACATATTTGGTTATTAACTAAACAACATTGGCGATATCACTCCTCAAATCTTGTAGTCTGGATCATCATAAATTGTGTACTAAGATCTTACACGTGTTTTTTTTTTTGGTTCTCTGGATCTGATTTATTCTAAACGCTTAGGTTACATGAATGTCAACTGAGTTTTCGTCGAGTTTCTTCCGTCTTAAATACGCTGCTTGGTCCGAATGAGGCGTCTTTGCCCTTTGGATAATCGATCGGTGGAGTAAAGCTTCCCTCTCAACTTCCTTCTAAAAAACAAATCACACTTGTTAAAAAAAAAACCTTAAAATCTCAAAAATTTAACAAAATGGCCCTGATCGAGAGAGACACTTTCTCATAGCAAGGCCATTTTTTCTTCACTGTACCACAAAACAGCTGCTTAGATCTTACTAGAAAAATATGTTAAACTATTTCAATCAATATTTTCTTTAATGTCGCCACAACTGGACGGGAAAAAGATATCAGAAGTATAAAAGATTTGTTCAATTGATAATACCTTTAAAAGCGAAGAAAATTACGTGTAAATACAAGATTACGGCTTACAAAAAGAGTCAGTTCAAACATTAAGAGGCAAAAACTACCTAATACTATAAAATAGACTTTATCATACAGCAATTCATGAAATTAAACACCGGCGGAAATTGCAGTGAATAAAGATCACCATTTTTACACCTAGCGGAACCACTGACTTCCATTTCGGATGTTCTGTTTGTATGTCTACAGTGAAGCCTGTTCTTTTTAGCGATTGTACAGACTACCAGCAGCGAAACGTGGACGCAAAAAAGTTCCGCCACAAAATTGTTCTACGTTTTACAACTCTGTGCGTTGCACCCTAGATAACTCTCGTGAAAGCAAAATCTGTAGGTTAACAGTTCAATGTATATTGTTGTTTTTTCCATGTTGGGGATCAAGACCTGTGCTCCGCGCTTAAAAACAACAGGCATTAAAGAGCGATAAAACTTACTTCGTTGAACGACCTTTTTCCGCCATTCCTAAAATCTGACCACATGAGCTGTCCTTCTGAATTACAAATTGTACCAAGCAGATAAAGTAACGCCAGTTGGAGAAAAAGCAGGGGTAAACCTTTCATTTTAATTCCGTCTTGTCGTTGAAAATGTATGAAGGCACTCCAGAAAGAACCCAGTCGGTCAATAGTAACTTGTAGAACTTCAGAGTTCAATGAGAAAATCTTTTAATAACAGTTCCTTTTATATCACGTGCAACAAAAGTCCCACCCCCGGTGACGTAGTTTACAGTGATAAAGAGCGAAACGTTTGTCCCTTTAGGAAAACAATTTGCCTGTTTGTGGGGGCGACCTAATTTAGATTCACATTCAAAGATTTGGCTGGCAAGTTAGAAAACTCCAATTTTTGCAGGTTGGGTTAAAGGTGAGCATTAAATTCTAGTTACATTAAATGAACGTCAACTCCCCAAGATTACCTGACAGAAAACTCCTTTACGTCTTTACGGGAATATGTTTTCAACTTATTTTGGCCCCATGAAATTAGAGGTTAATGGGTATACACTTCCTATTTCCACAATGTTTGCATCCACGCTTAAAATGATAGGTTATTTTTCTTGAATTTGTTTCCTTTAAAATCGTGTTTTTTGCCACTTTAAAAACCGGTAATAAAAAAATGATGTATAGGCCTCAAAATTAAAAAGGGGTGACGCAATTTGTTTCAATTTTTTCAGTAAAGGTTTCCAGGCTTTTTTTACAAGGAAATGTATGTTGCTGAATGTTTTTATGCATTTCATAAGCAAGTAAAAGGAAGTTTGGGTATCAAGAATATAGAACAAGGGCGCAAATGAAAACTAAAAATAAACTCAATTAAACATATATTAAAAGAATATCCATTCAGTACTGCAGCTCCATGTCAGTTTAATTTCAATGTTTTATAGGAGAATCTTTATTTTATTTCTTCTTTTTTTAAAGACAGTTAGCCACATAATACATTTGGATTTACGAGAAGAAAGGGAGAGAACGAAGTATACGTACAGGCTCGTTACAGAATGAATAATGACGAAAGAGCGTCAAGGTAATTAATCATTTGTATGGAAAGATTCTTTTGTTTATGCTTTCGGTAAATGAGTTCCGTTCTTGTACTAGAACACCCCCAAAATAACATAAGGAAGAATTAACATTATGTTTTGGATTTTTATTGAGTTTTTATAGAATAAATAGACTTTATGACTACTTCGCTATGTACTCTGAAAGGATATGTACACATTCTACTTGTTTATTCGCTGGGTTGTTGGATTAAATGGCCACTTGAATTTCTTAACCTTTCATTTAGGGTCTTTTCCTTCTTGGTCAATTAATTAGCTGACCCCGCGTTCAGTCTACTTTTTAGTATCCCGCCTGTAATCACTCTTCGAAGAATTAACCTACTCAGGGAAACTGCACTGGTCCAAACAAAAATTGTTCCGTCTCTTTGATTATCTGTAGTAAAATGGCTAATATTGCCACAGTGTCAACAATTGTTTCTTATTTCCTATTAAAAGAAACGAAGTCACGTATTTCGTCGCGTTTTGATATGATTCTCCGCACGTACCTCAGGGACCGAGGAGGGGAGGGGCCAGGGGACAGTCTAGTCCCTCCTCCTCCCCCTACTCCCTTGCTTCACTTTTCGTGCGAAATATAATATTGTGATTTTCTAAAGTTCTTTCGCTAAGATGTGTGACAATTTTTTTAGGCTTCTTTCCTGTTGACCACATAGAAAAAAGAGAGAAGTGTAGGTAAAAAGAGGTACTGATTTTTGTATTTGAGGCGGTGGAAGTGCTGGAGTTTTCCGTGCTAGTAATTTCTTTTGCGATATGTTGTGGGTGTAAACTAGCAGCGATTGTATGGCTATTTTCTTTTTTAGTCGTCTAAAAGCGTAAATTTAAGGGAAATTTCTAACCTATAGTCGTAAAAATAGTTAATCGTAAAACTTATTTTTCTAGCCACAATTTGTCTGATAAATAGTGTCAATATTGCGTCTTATATGGCAAAACGTGCTTTACTCGTCTTACGACACAAGGTCCCATTACCAATTACAGTGCGACTACCATAACCGGGGCCACTTAGAAAAAGTTGACCGGATTAGAGGAAAATAATAGAACATTCCAAGAATGTTGGTTGTGGGTCAATGAACAGCTCGTAAAAAAAAAACGAAAAATTTAAATATTGATGCAAACGTTTTTCAAGAAAGCAAAAGTTTCACCAGACAATGTTTTTCTATTCGAAACTTTACATATAAAACTCAGGAGACATATCTGTTTGACACAAGCTGTTGTTTTATCATCTACCAGCAATTTTTTCGCTACCATTGCCTCACTTTGCAATAACCTCACGACCTCAGGAATAAAAAATGTAACTCAAGTTTACGTTTTTCTCCTCTGTCATTACCCCAACGGACCACTCAGAAAGCACGGGCTTTTTTCAGCGGGTTTAAGTTGTAATGGGTTGATTTCGATCCATTTTGTTCATTTCAGTTTCGTGGTAATCGACAGCTTACTTTCTCGGAATTTATTGTTATTTTCCTGTCATCCGATTGGTCAACTTTGTCTAGGTGGCCCCGGTTATAGCGGTTGCACTGTAATTGTGTCAGTATAACAAAAAGAATCTCCTTACGCATCATCTTGTTTTGTGGCTAATAAAATAAGGCCTTATATTTCGGCCATTTAGTTCTCCGCAAAAAGAGGTCCTTAGGCTGAGCCTAAAACGGATGGAGACTTTGTAAATTTTCCCAAACAACTGATTGTCTTCTTCAAACATCTCTTTATCGTAGCGGAGAGAAATAGCCGTTAGCGATAGAAAAGCAAACATATTCTAATATTTTAATTTTTTTAACAGTTATGGTTAAAAACATTGAACAGTTAACCACAAAGTGTCTCCACCCCTTACAAGAGCACTGCCAAGACGAAGGTGATCGGCTCCTGCTCCAGAATCTGACTACAATCACTGAACATCAACAGTTACTGCGAACAACATCTGGGCGCAGAGGGCCGGGGGGGAAGGGTTCCCCAACCTCCTTCCGCCCCCGAGAGTTTCTAGATCTAATGTAATGTAATGTTGTCAACCAGCCGCACATGAATTGTGTGGGCTTAAGAACAATATCTTCAATAGATATGTCTGCGTCGGCTTTTAAAAGAGAGAGGTTTGTACGCATTCGCTGACGCATTCCAGCAGGTGACCGGAACGCCTGGAAGGCGCTCCAGCTTTGACTGACTGATCAGTTCCAAAAAAATTTAAAACTTCTACGAATGACGCCCGTCTATTGGTCACACAGTCACACACAAAAAAAAAGAAAAAAAGCACTACAAGAGGTACGTTAACTTGCTCGGTGGTTAGATAATACTTCAATACAAAATGAGTTTTAGCCTCATAAATTTTCTTTCAGACTTTCATTGTGTAACATTTTGAAAGAATAAAAGGCATGAGTCATTACCATTAGTGCTCATTTATTGAGATTAGGCCTTTGATGTACGGATTTTTCGATTCCTATGACGTCAACAAAGCTGTTCTGCAATTTCCTGAAAACCGAAGCTATCCTGCTCGTTTACAAATAGGTGGGTCCATTGTCGATCAACTTTATGAATTATGGCCTGCCCCTTTTGTTTAGCAGGAAGAAAAGAGCGTAGAAAATTGCTTAAATGCAAAATTAATCGCTTATGACTTAAAAGTAACACTCCTAGGGCCGTCGAAATTTAGAAGCATCGTTTTCCATCAAGAGAGATTGATTCCGTAATTCTGTCTTGTTTTTCGTACAAATACTTCAGTGTAAATTTTTTAAATTTTCAATTAGCTTCGTAAAATCTCTCCCTCTCTCCGGTTGATACTTAAACTCTTTTCCTGTTTTCTCACAGTAATACAGGAATTCTGCCCATTTCACAATCTAGCCAATATTTAATTCAATCCAAAATGGCTTAATAGGGTAGGAGTCATTGGTTCAAAAATTTTTAGAATAATCCCAAAGACAATTTCTTACGGGAGCCCGTAAAAATAAATTTCAAGTTTCACAGGAATTAAAAGAGAGCGATATGGCTTAGAATATTCTGGTACACGTTTTTTGTTCACTGAAAATTAAAATTACCCAATTTCCTATGGTTCCGTCTTAATGAATGAAAATTAGACGAGGATATTTAAAACAATGGAAAAATGGAAAATGTCAGTTTCAGTTTCAGTTTATTGTTTTGCCATAAGGATTTACAAAAAATAAGTAGATCTAAATATTTAAAAAGCTAATGTCGCAGTAGCCTCCCCCGCAGACATTCTTAGTGGTTCGTCACGCAATCATTCCTCTCCCCACGAACGTCTGCTTCAACCCGTAGCCACTTCCGTTCGAGGCAACCAATCAGCCTTCACCTATTGTCTCATCACTACCCAATGGCAACTTCTGTAAGAAAAGAAGTTGTCACCCGCAGGGTAATTTCCACGAAACCATCTCAGTAAATAAATAATTCAGTTTCAATTCATGCTTCTCTTAAAATTCGTGATATTCCATGTTCCCACTGTATGGCATGTGTGGATGAAACCCCCAAAAAGATCGTTGGAAGCAAATTAATTTGTTTCCTTTGTGGATGCACACTGAATAAAGAAAGAGTTCGCATTTTTGGCAAAAGTTCTGTGGACATTCAAAGTCTAATCAAAGCCGCCATCGATGTGGACGTGACTGTTTTTTCGTCGAATGAAATATTCATTTGCACAGCAAACTGTTACAGACGTTTAATTCGCTTTGAAAAAATTTCTAATACCCTCTGTAATTTAAAAAAAGAAATCAAGAAAGACCACGAGAAACGCACTCTAAATCCTGTCACCCACCCGGAGTCAAAAAAGGCTTCGTAAAAGGTGAAGGCCTGAGACTACTAAGAACTAACTCTTCAGAGGAGACTTCCGTAGAAAACATAAGATTATTCAAACTACGCCTTCGAGCGAGAGGCTACCCGCACAACCTTATTGACAAAACACTCTCGGAAGTAAAATTCTCTGACAGAAAGAAAGCTCTCAAGGATAATACAAGAGTGCAAAAAGAAATATTGCCCTTTGTAACGCAATACAACCCATCTGTGCCTAACCTTAAACACATTTTAATGGAGAAATGGCATCTTCTAGAATCACAACCTAAACTTAGGGAAATGTTTAAAGAGCCTCCAATTATTTCTTATAAGAGAGGCATTTCATTAAGAGACGTACTGGTTAGAGCCAAACTGTAGTCAATCTCTTCAACACTACGTGTTGATAAGTAATTACATTCATGCGACAAGCTTGCGGGATCTGTGAATGGCCTGTCACTATTTATTTACCATGTTGATAAATTAAGGATTTTCCAAATCCAGTAGATAGATTAATAAAACATCCCTCTGCTTCTCCACCAATTGGATTATAGCTTCTTTCTGAAGGGCATTTAACTCCCGAATACAAAATTTCTGGGACACAAGATCGAGGACCGAAGCGACGTTCGCATGTTTACATGTACCCGTGAAATGAATTTGAGGTCAAAGTCCCGTTTTACAAAAAATGGCAAACGGCCGGTGATTGGCCAGTTCGCCTGAACGGAAGTGGCTACGGGTTGAAGCAGACGTTCGTGGGGAGAGGAATGATTGCGTGACGAACCACTAAGAATGTCTGCGGGGGAGGCTAATGTCGCAGAAGCTCAAGGGAAGCCACCAGGCTTATAAGGAATGAGCTCCCTCAGTTAAATTATTACAACAAAATATTAACAGAATTATACATGCAAAAATCAATGGCAGAACTACAGTAAATCTTAAAATATATTAGATAATCATATTATTCATAGTTAGGCTAAACTACCCGTGTAAATGTGATGGCAAATCAAATAAATAAATTGCCTCTATTAGAAGGGTTTTCGTTGCAGCTGAAAATGGATCGCTTGAAGTACTGGAATTGTTGGCTTTATTTCTCCTCAAGACGGGAACTTTCGGTGCTAAAAACTGGTAGGAGATTTCCGTAGATGCTATATCTTGCTTTGCTGAGATTTTTTCGAAAAGAGAAGGGCGAATACACAGTAACTTTGATAAACAGATGTTCCTTATAATCTTGCCCCGCATTCAGCATAAAGTTATTGTCTTCTTGTTTTGCAAATTGCATTTGCCGTAGGTTTCTGATTACTCAGTTTCTTGCAATAAAGATTTGGGCAAGAATACCCTTTTAGATAGGGGATAGTCCGTCGACAGTTTTCCTCTATTTGTGCGTCAACTTTCAGTAATGTGTTTGCGTTGCATTTTAACGGTCACGATTGACTTCAAACTTGTAGATATAAAGCTAGAAAGCTCTGAGGCTAATATTTGCTGAAGTTACAGAAAAATCTATCTTAGGGTTTCTACATTATTGACATATTTTGTAAAAATGCGGTTTTAAACATATGCCGATATGAACCTTTTTATACCTACAAGAAAATAAATAACAATTTCTTAAAGTTCAACTATTCTTTATTAGGGATGCCAAAAATCATAGAAATCGGTTAATCTTTCCTGCCGAAAAACGCGTTCAAAAACGTAACCAACGCCGCATATAAATAGGTTCGGGCCACCTTAATTAAGAAAAGTGACACTTCACACTTTATTATTAACAATTAACATTTACACAAAGTACATTTCCGCCCGCAAATAGCAGGTGTTAGTTGAGGAGGGCGGAGATACAGGGGTACAGCAGTCAGTGATAAATTACAAATAAAATCCCCATTAAATAATAAATTTTTTAAAAAAGCAGCTTCCATAAACACGGTCAATCGAATAATTGCTAATATTAAAAGCTAGATCAAGTCTGTTTTGTCTCGGTCTGAATATGATAAAATTAGTCAAGATTTCTTAACATTAATAGAAAGATTATTTGTATAAAACCAACATGTTATCTTTTTCAATTCTAAATTTACAACTTGTATAAGATAGGAAGTACCAGTATGCGAATAGAAGATATTAGGGTCATCAGCAAATAATATCAGCTCTAAGACCTTTGACACATTAAATATAGGTCATTAATATATACTAAGAATAACAGGGGACCTAAGATAGAGCCCTGAGGTACTCCGCAAGTAATATCTACTGATGAAGAGTCGTAACATTATATTGCACAAATAGTTTTGGACAAGAAAGATAACTTTTAACTAATAAATTAATTTCAACTATTGCGATAGTCCCTTATATGACATCCCAAAATACCAGAGAGATAAGTTACAAAGAATTCAGAATACCGCAGCTCGAATGATAACAGGAGTCCGCAGCTCTGATCATTTAACATCTATATTAAAGAGCCTGCACAGGCTACCTGTAGGAGCAAGGGTTAACTTTAAGATTCTTCTTATCACATATCAAAATCTTGAATGAACAATCTGCACAGATATCTGGAACCTCTGATTAAAGAATATCAGCCATCAACTAATGAGCACTACGATCAACATCCCGTTCGCTATTATGCACCCCAGCCTTAAAATCCAAAACATATGGAGGACGCGCGTTTTCCACCGCAGCACCTCAGTTAAGGAACACTATCCCAGAATATATCAAAAATGCAGAAATTGTTGCTACATTTAAAACAAAACTTAAAACATTTTTATTCAAGGAGTATTTCCATTGATTTTTATTCTTAACATTTTTCTAGTATTTTCTCTTATCCATGTAAAGCGCATTGAGGATGGAAATGCGCTCTATAAGAACGTATATAATTATTGTCATTATTACAGTTAACTTCGAGTCTAGCCTCAATAACAATGCAGTGCGTAAAAAAGAAAAATATCTGAACTTGATCAAAGAAATGAGTAGAAATTACAGATGTGAGAAATTTGTAAACCTATCCATGAGCTCCCTTGGCGTTTTTTCCGACGAATGCTCCACGTTCTTAGACATGATGAATGGCATTGGCATTGACAAAGAGCATCAACATTATATGATCAAAAATATGATAAATATAGCCATTAGATCAACATATTTCATCTCTTGTTGTAGAAATAGGAATTGGGATAGCTCAGGCTTTCTTTAATAGTTCAATCTCAAGTAGCCAATTGTATATTGCCTATAAGTAGCGAGTTTTACAATTGTACATTCAAAAAACAAATTAAAACAAAGTTTCCATTATTATTAAACATCATATTGGACGGATTAAAGAGGTTATGATGCTGATAAAAAGTACCGGGGAAAGTGTCAAATTTATCGAAAGTAAAGCCTTTTCAAGAGAGCTTTACAGATGTCGCATAATTATAATAGTTGTCATTATGATAATAGTGATAATAATAATAATATATTCGTAATAATAATAAAAATCATAATCATAATTGTTGTCTACAAAAAAATGCTCGAATCTAATTGGTTCTTAACAGCCCTTAATTTATTGCTTAATTTAGCTAATGCAGCAACAGATCAGTCAAATTTGACCTGTTCGATGATCAGTAGAAGCTGTTTGTAATCAGTCAGGTCAAATCAGACAGTTCATCAGCCTACGAAAATCGAGCATCAAATTTTGCTAGCGAATAAGGTTTAAAAAATTAGTCCATGCTAGCACATCAAAACCAATATTAAAAAGAAACTTCAGTAAGAATGTTTTCCAGCTTCAGTTTGAAACATTTGATTTTAAAAAATGAAAATTAAAATGAGTTCATGCAGTCGAGACTTTGGAAGCTTTAAGATGATGTAATAAGAATTTTGGTCATAGGTCCTTGTGTCGCATCATTCAGAGTCTGGGAAAGACGAGTGAGACAAGTTCATTTTTACAGCCAATCGAAAGTATAATTCTCGTCCCCTGAGTCTGCGCTTACTTTTATTTAAGGTGCGGCGATGCGGTAAGAAAATTTATGCAACTTCTCGCTTAACATTGTTGGAAATCAGTGTAGCAACAACAACAACAACAACAACAATCTTTTATTTCGTGCCCAGAAAAGTTTACAGTAGATAAATACATGCAAAGAGAAAAATTAACAATAAAAAAAATGAGCACAGCCACTTAGAAATAGCTAAGGCTAATCGAGCTAAGTGGCTGGGCCAAGCGGAAAAAGTATTGCAATAAAGTTACAAAGTATAAAAGATACACACACACACGCACAGAGAACACACAAAAAAAAGAAAAGTGGATGTGCACGCAGAAAGATGAAAATAAAGTACATCAATGTACCAGTTAGTAGTTGGATATAATCAGTTCTTTTAAGAGATTTTTGAAGCAAGCACGACTCTTAGATTTAAGTGAGTCATCAATGGAATTCCAAACTTTAGCACCGAAAAAACGAATGTTAAATTTGCTGTAATTAGTCCTTGCTTTTGGCAGATAGTATGAAATCTTACTCGCCAGTCTGGTTTGATATTGATGCACTTTGTTGATACTCTTAAAGAAATTATCAAAAATTAATGGCAGTCTGTTAGAGTAATAGTCGTACATAAATAAAGCAGTATAGAAATATATTAAGTCACTTACTTTAAGTATTTTTAAGTTCTGAAAGAGTGGAGTAGAATGGGAATTATATTCCGAGAATGTCATTATTCTGACTGCTTTTTTTGTAAGATGATAAGAGGTAAAAGAGTTGTTTGATATGTATTCCCCCATGTTATTAAACTATAAGTCAAGAAGGGATAAATTAGGGAGTAATACAACTGTATAAGGACCTGATTGGTCACAGAGTGCCTGATTTTAGAGAGTATCCCAATACATCGCTTAATCTTTTTAGAAATATGTGAGATGTGATACTTCCAACTGAGATGTGAATCAATCAGGACACCCAAATACTTTATGAATTTCTCCTGCTTAATCTCCCTGTTAGAAACTATTAATTTGACTATGTGACCCTTAACCTTTTGAGGGGGGTGAAAAATAATGAAATTTGTCTTATCAATATTTAAGGAAACCTTATTAGCCATAAGCCAGTCAGATACCATTTTCAGATTATAATTAACAACTGACTCAAGTTCAGCTAAATTAGAATTAGAGTAAAACAGATTTCATCGCGTAGAATTCCGGGTCCATTGAGGTCAACAAAAAATTTCCCGTCCGGGTAGGGGTTAGTAATTTGCCGTTTTTAGCCGTGACACTTCTGAATAAAGCATACATGAGGTAAAAACAATAAAACGGTCAAAGAGTACTGGAAACAAGTTTGAAAAATAAAAAAAGATGGCGCCGAAATTGCGAGAATTTTGTTCTGGCTTTCAAAGAAGCTTTCTGGAAATTGTCTTCGCGCTGGCTACCCCTCACGGGCTCAGGTCAAATTCAAAGGAAAACAAAAAAACCACTTTTTAGCGGAGCTCTGGCGGGCGAAGCCCGCCTGCGGAGCACCATGGGTAAGTAAATCTACCCATCCCAGAAAATTTGGTAATCACGTGACCGTACACCGCCCGCCCGCCCGTCCGTCCGTCCGTCCGCACCACAGGCTAACCAGTGTTCAATCCTCACACTTTCTGCCTAGTTTGGGAGCACAGGAAGACTGATATTGCAAACATATGTTGCACATCAATGTTGTGATCAATTGACAGCTGTCAAAACAGGGTATCCGCTGACCAGTATCACCGACCGTATTGCGGGCTCAGGTGTCGACCCATCGAGGTCGAGTATCTTTTTGAAGTTATCCGCTGACAAGTTACTAGTTTTCAAATGATCGCAGGCTCAAGTTTAATTTTTTTTCAATTCATATGAAATATGTTGTGTTTTTTATGTGCCGGACAACTAAAATTTTTATTTCAAACTGACCTCGGAAGCTAAAATTCAGCAAGTTTTTACAGGCAGGGAATACATGCCAGTTGCTTTTTGACTTTTCTCACCAAGGTCACGCGTTGGTCACGCTCTACGTCCAATTTTTATGCTGTGATTGGTCAAAATTTGACAGGTGAGTTCATGCGGAAAATTTATGCAGCATCTTGAAACCTGTTTACTTTGACAGCTGAAGCTGACAGAGTTTTGTGTCAACTTGTGTTGTTTTTAACTGTCTTTTTCCACTGAATGAACAAAATGAAATTCAGCTGCTATCAAGAGTCTTCTGTTATTCATGGCTAGTTTGTTTATTGGGTTTTTGGTTGAGAAATACGTCGCTTGTTAAAGTCGGAAATCTGATTTCGGATGGCATCGTTTTCCTTTTTCACCTTGCTTGATGCGTGAGAGGGTTGAAAAGTCTGAAGGGAGTCTGGCCTTACTTGATAGTTTTCAGTGCATCTCGAATGGTAAGCCTGAGTAATTATTTATTTGACGTTTGTTCTTTATATATAATTTAATGAAGTCGAGCGTAGTTTATGCGGCTATTTAGTTTGTGCTTGATCTGACCGAGTATCAGGTTTGATTATACGCTTATAAAACTTTAAAAAGCCTTTAGTCATTTTCTTACCGCGAATAAAAAGAAAACGTTCCAAAGAATATTTCGTTATAATTCTGGCTGTAAAAGAAAGCTTTGAGCGATTTTCTTGCCTCGAGTTCATCTTTGAAAAAGCAAACACCGGGAAGCCGGCTTACAAAATGAAAAACATAAACAATGATTTTCTGAGACACTTTAATACTTGTCTTGAGTTCGTGAATGAAAATTGTTGTCTCTGTATATGTTTCACCGAATTATTGTCCTTTTATTGATTGTTGGTAGTCTCTTTTGCAATTGTTATCGCTGTGCCGTTTGTTTTCAGTCGCTCATGAACATCGCTTGCATGCAGGAGTAGTCAAAATGCCGCGCGTATCAAACGCTTTTGAAGATTACACATCGTTATAAAAACATTAAATAAAAAATAAACATAATAAATTCTTTATTATGTTGAAGCGTATAACTCTATTAATCATAATTTAAACAGTCGACTTTGGCGCTTGTCAAAAGTGAGAACTGGCTAGCCGTACAGGTGATTTTGGAAATTTTTTTAACGGTTTCGCTAAAAGCCCACACGTGCTTCGATCGTCCTGAATATTGAGCGAGTGCAATTTGTATTGCAAAATTGTGAAATACTGCATTCTGTCCGAGGTCTGTATGATAAAAACAGCGCCTCATGGTACTGTTTCACCTCAGATGTGATGTATAAAAAGTATAAAACAGGGGCACCCAACGGCAATTTTCGGAAAATATCTGTTCGGAAGACGATTTGAGATCTAGAATTTTCGGAACAGTTGTTGTAAAAGTTTTTGCTTGCCTGCCTCTCCTAGGATTTTCGAACATCTAAAAACTGGTATAATTACCCATTTTAAACGTATTTTTACCCTAAAAAAGGCCACCTAGAACTTTCGGGAGCCTTTTTCTGGCTGAAATTTTCGAAAAGGTAAGCTTTGATCCCTATAATTTTCGGATCACTAGACTTTCAGCTAGGAAATCCGAACAGATGAAAAGTTTCTAGGGGATAAAAATATGCCTATATCTACCATTTAAATACTAAAATACCTTCAACAATGCTATGTTAAGTGGTTTTGAACTACATCCTTGTTGGGTGCCCCTGATAAAAGGTTGGTTTACACGTCCCGAGACTTGTTGGCAAGATTTTGTAAAGTAAACTTGTCGAAAGCAAAACATTCCGCCTGATTTGTTTTCCAGGCCTAATCTACTGTGATCAAGAGTCCGCGATCTTAAATGTGATCGAAGATGATTGCTATTTTTGGGTGTACATATAAAAGGTTATCAACTCGATGCAAGATTAAGTTCACTCTTAGCTTTGACTGTTTGCAAATTACTGTTCTCTAAAATCACTTAACCGTTCCCTCAAATTAGTCACATGAATGTGTTCTAAAGTTAACTGGATTGTGGAATACAAGTTTATTGTTTGATTTAAATCATAAATTCGAGTTAATAGGAGCTTCGCTTTTAGCCCTGGCTAAATCTATATATTATCACAATCCGTCGTTTAAAAGACTGTGGTGGTTTTAAAGGTGGACAAGAGATGTCACGATATCAGGTGGTACCGTTCGCGATTTCTGCAAACTTTGGTTGTAATCTTCCCGCAAAAGTCTACGCAGGTGAAAATCCATACAAAAATGGCGATTTTTTGGTTGGTTTTTAGCGCGAAAAACCCACTGAAATCCGACAAGCTGGCATTAATCGAAGGTAAGATCTTGAATTTGGTGTTTCTTGATATAAATATTCCGGTGGTACCCATTGAGATTTGGTTACGAGTAACTCACAATCAGAGACAAAAAACTCCGAAAGTCGCTTCAGTCTTATTATTCCGCCATATTTTAAAGACCAAATCGTGGCTCGAATGCGGCTCTAGCCTGTTAAATTCCCGGATGTGACCGGGCATTCTACGTGATGTGTATCGTCTGCAAAAATGTGAAAGTCAAACAAATTACTGCACTTAATGAAATCATTAATGTACAGGAGGAATAGAAGAGGGCCTAACACAGAACCTTGTGGGACACCATGAGTAATGAGGGTGTCATCTGATTTAGTACTACCTATTGTAACATACTTCCTCCTATTGTCTAAATAGGAAGCAAACCAGTCATTAGCAATACCACGGATTCCATAATGGGTTAATTTTTTTAGTAATATGCTATGGTCAACAGTATCAAAGGCTTTAGAAAAATCAAGAAAAATACCACATGAAAATAGGCCATCTTCAATTGCTCTTTGAATTTTGTCTGTAATAAAGAGAGTTGCATGTAGAGTGGAATGATTTCTCCTAAAACCAAATTGCTTGTCGTAGGGAATATTATATTTGTCAATAAAAGTGATAAGTCTCTTGTATACAAGCTTCTCCAAGATTTTATTGAAAATGGAGAGCAGTGAGATGAGTCGATAGTTATTCATGCAAGTGACTGAGTCCTTTTTATGAACTGGAATAACATCAGCTAACTTAAGTTGGTCAGGCATGCACCCACTACTAAAGGAAAGATTAAACTAAGATAAATTCCAAGGGAAATGATATGCAGGTTTTTAATAGCTTTAGCAGGCAAACAGGAATGCTAAAGGGACCAGAAGCCTTGGATGAGTTCAGCCTAGTAATTTCATTCTCTATCTCTACTGCAGAAACAGGGAAAAACATAAAGCTGTCTGCCTGCGAAGGCCCAAGAAAGTCTAGGGGATCGATATCAACTTGAGGAATGTCTTCTGCTAAATTTCTGCCAATATCTGAAAAATATTTATTAAAAGCTGAAGCAATAGCCTTGGAATCAGTAATTACATTATTGCCAACAACAATTTTAGAGGGAGAATTGAATCCGTTTGGTTTCAGGGTAATTAACTCTTTGATGCCTGCCCAGGTTTTTTTAATATTTTTGCTATTTGCAATAAAGTAATTATGGTAGTAATTCTGTTTGCTGACTTTAAGCAGTTGGGTAATTTTGTTCCGATAAAACTTATATTTAGTTAAGAAATATATATTCCTAGTTTCTAGGAAACGTTTATAAAACTTCTCCTTCAGCCTAATAGATGCTTTGATGCCAGGTGCCACCCAAGGCTTGGATAATGACTTTATTTCTTTCCGAGTAAGTTTACGGAGAGGAGCGTGCTTATTGATTATTCCAGAAATACAGAGATAAAAATTCTGAAAAACTGTGTTAACATCAGACACTTCAGATTCATTAGTTAAAACCTCTAGCCAGTTCACCTTGCTAACCTCTGATATAAGTGCTTCATTATCAAGCCTGGAGTAATCCCTTTTGTACATCTTAAAATTTTTTGGAGGATTAGATAACTTTGTGATAATCAAAAAGTTAGGCAAATGATCTGTTATGCCACACAGTATATTACCACTTATAGCATGATGCTCTAGTGAATTAAAGAAAATGTTATCAATTAGGGTCGCGGAGTGGTAGGTTATTCTAGTAGGTTTCAGAATCTGTGGATGGAATGAATAGGATCCCAGAGTATTAACAAAATCTTCTGTCTCAGAGTGAGAGTCATAGTTTAAAAGATTGATATTAAAGTCACCCATCAAAAAACAAAATTTACCTTCGTTATTTATTTTCTCGGTCACCTTATACAAAAAGTCAGCAGTTTTGGCAATACTCTGATCAGGATGCCTATATATTAATCCACAGACAATATTATGCTGATGTGGGACCTCAATTTCGATCCAAATGGACTCAAATTCCGGAATAGTAGTGCAAAAGTCATCACGTTTAATGTATGAGAGATTGTCTTTGATGTACAAACCAACACCCCCAGCATTAGACATGGATGGTTGAGACAGGAAACAATAACCAGGGAGATTGGTATTCAAATAAGAATCCATTCCAACTATGATTTTAGTTTCAGAAAGACCAATAACAGAGAAAGAATAATTCATGTCACTTAACATTTCGAAGAAATAATCAAAGTTTGCTGCAAGACTTCTAATATTAAAGTGCAGGGCAGAAAATGCCTTATCAGAAATAGTTGATCGAATATCTTCATTAGAGTGGAACTCATGAATCGAATAATAACCAAAATTAGTCACGGAAGGTAAATTCAGGTCAATGTCAATCTTAGATAAATTACGATTATTATTAATAGATGCAGACAGATCAAAACTTGGTAAAGACTCCAAATTCAATCTAGATTTTCTTTCAGAGCAAAGACAAACTGTGTTGGAATTATAGACCAGCAGCTCAACCAGCTCATGGTCTCCAAAGAATTAAATGGAAAAATTTCATTACGACAGTGCAGGCAGAGCCACAGGTCACCGGTAGCAGCAAAATAATTGTACTCCTTAACAGATAAAGCAGTACATTTTAGGTGAAACCACCAGAGGCAAGAATCACACTGGATGCCTCTACAATTTTCCTTCACAGGCCTCACACAGTTTCTACACTTAGGCACTATCATTTAATGTACAACTCGTCGCTAACAACTTGTTCCTCAACAATATATCTTTGTTTCAACTTGCAGTGTTTGTTAAGCAAAGTCGAAGTATATTAAACAAGGCTCTTCTACCTTCTGCAAAAAATTACTGCAACAGAATCGTTCCTCGACAAGTTGAGAGCGCGGGTAGTAAAACAATAAACAGCGCTATGCAACTCGTAGACTATAATGGTTATGCACCTTTAGGGTGCTCTGCGACTGAGAATAGGTTCAAAAGCCTCCATCCTATAGCCAGCTTCTCGCTAAAGTCTGTCGACACGATGCTTGGCTGTTCCCTGTTAAAACACTAAAGATGTACGCTTATATTTTCGAAGTCCATTGACTAATTATAAAGAATAAAAATGTGCCATTTTCATTTTCTGAAAAGCTAGCCAATGAACATAAATAAACTAGCGGAAGGTTTAGCTCAGTAATGGGTGAGTAGAACTAATACTCACAGGTAAGAATACGAACATGCCCTCCGGTAGAAGGGGAAGGAGGGGGTCCAAGCCTCCCGCCTCCCACACCTGACTTCTTCAGTTCCGGCCCCTCTTTTCTTGGCTTCCTTGCTTTAGCCATTCTAAGATTGCAAAATATTAAGCATTTTTGTGTAATCTTCTGTTCCTTCCTCCAGCTTTCCATAACCCACCCGCCCCTATTCTCCCCGTGCTCCCGCCCCGCTTTCCTCCTGCACTCCTTTACATCTCCATATTTCTCTCTCTTGTAAAAAAGGCGCCTCATCTCAGGTCACTCAGCCGGTCTGTTTAATGACTAAAGGAAAAAGTAATACCTTTGTTCTGCAAACTGTCAGACCCGTCTTTGCTTGGCTCGAAAGAACGCGATTAAAGGTGGCGGGCCCGTCTATAGAAGGTGAGGTAAAAACATTTAAATAGTTTTCGCTGCATGCAACTAATAAACTGGCAACGAAATAAAGTCGTTTTTATTATTCAGCTTGTCATGGGTATTTTTAACTTCAATATAATCCGAGTTCTGGATTAGACACTCTCATGGAGCCGGCTTAGGTGAAAGATTGGAGGAGTTTTGTGATGAACATTAGCCTTTTTCGTGTGGCTTCGTCCGTCTCCTGTTCGCTGTTTTTGGCACTCTGATGTTCATTTTTACAATCTCCAGCTGGAATGGCCCTCTTTCTTGTATAACTCTAAAAAATCAAATCATAAAATTCAAGGCTTGGCAAATAAAATACTCAATGGGCTGTGACAGATGGCTCATATTTTAATTAAAATGAGTTAACCGGCCAATGGGCCCTTTTCAGGTTAACATTTGCTGAACACTTACATTGTTGGGCCTCAAATGACACAATGGGGCAAAAAGAATAAGGGAGAGAGGGGGGAGGGGGAGGGAGTTAGAGAGAGAAAGAGAGAGCATCACCTCAAATGCTAATTTTCTTCTCTTTCACAGTCACACTGCGACATTAATTGCGTCCTCTCAAAGTGTTTTTGTACCGTGTGACCGTGAAACTATAAAGGACACAGGCTCACTTGTTCGAATGCGAGGAAAACTTTGTCGCAGGCTAGGGCACATTTAGATATTTATTGAATCCCCCATAATGCATTTTGTTTGCCCCCCCCCCCCCCCCTCTAAAATAATTCGTGAGTTATTGTTTTCATATGCTCCTTGTAATATGCAGTTCTCCCAGAAAAATCAAAACCATATCTCATGCAAAAATCTTTATAGATCACAAGATACATATAAGTAAATATATTGTACTAACAAGTGATTAATCATGCTAGGTTCACGTGCAACACGTCAATCTTGTGTGGAGCCAAAATAATGGCGGGAAAGCGCTTCTTTTAATGCGAGTATACTGGATCCAGGGGATTGATTGGCCCGCACTGAAACAGATCTTTGTGTACTGCGTTTCGTTTTCACACGCAAACCATAACGTAAGCCAAGAATAAACTTTATCGTTTTTCCAGCGAGTCGATGCGAGGTAGTTTGGTTGGTCACGTGATCGTATCAACGACAGTCTTCCCGCGTCATATAGAACATTATAAAATGGGACACATTCTTTCCCTATAAAAATCAGAAGGATTTGTGTCTTAGCCGGCTGGTCCGAACTAGGGCGTTTTCTTTTATAATTACGTACTGTTAATCTGAAAATTCTAATCTTATATGTTTTACGTATATACGTTTAAGCTGAAATCAGAAACAATTCTGACAAGAACGGAAGCCAAATCAAAAACAAGAGTACTCCAACCATGTACACCCCCTGTAGAGGAAGAAAAAGAGCATTAGCATATGCAGTATGCACATGTTGTCAAATGTTTTTTGCAAGAGGCTGCGCCTCACAATATTTATTAGGGTTTTAAATTCCATTACTTTGTCACTTTTGAAATTCGAGCAGAAAAATATACTAACTTCTTTCATTTCTCAACAGGTCAGTTACATTAACTCGAATCATCAGCATCATTAATTAATGAAAAGAATTTGCTGAACAGTCCCATTTTTATAAGTGACATAGTTTGATTGAAAGCCTAAATTCAATACTGCCGCCTTGATAATCTGGCTGCCGGTCTCAGTCATGCAAGTCTTAGTAGAGGCCCGCGCCAAGAGTTTCACTCTTGGTTTCGGCCGGCAGAAGAACTATGATGCTACTGTTAATTGTTAGGCGTGGAAAAAATATATATTGATACCCAGGGCACCGTCTCAAGGAATTAGGGTGACATTCTATTTGGTTCAATACTTACGTTAAATACTGAGCGTCCGGGATTTTTTGGCAGTCTACCTCCTTTCGATGGATGTTTCATATTCTTCCAGGTAAAAGAAAGCTGTCCTTCTACCTGGTGGATCTTCGTAACAAAGCATATAATTGTTGCTAGAAGAGTAAATAGTAGCAAACGAGTCATTGTCCGCTATGAAAACGACTGAGCCCAGAGCAACGTAGTGTAATTCACTTGAAAATAAATGACTTAAGACTGCGCAGCTTTTATAACACCTCAAGCAAAAACCACGTGTCGTGATGCGGCAGTTACCATGCAAATTTATGTTTTGATAAGGAAAATGGCTTAGCGTCTAGGAAGTCGTATCTATCCAGCTTGCTTTCTTTGGTTACACAGATTCAGTGCCAAATGTAGAAGGGACGAACGCCATATTGACTGCGTTTTCTAAAAGATTCTAAATTAGTGTAAACGCACTAACTAGTCATTTATCCTAAAAGCGGCTTTTTAATCTCATGTCAATATTTTACACCCGGTTGTAAATTTATGTCAGTGCTTAGAATTATGAATGTGGGCTGAAACGGTAGCTATTATACTAGCGGCAGCTCCCTAATCTACTGATAGGAATAGGATTTTGTGTTGAAAGTAAAAATACTGACCGAATGATTGAGAATTCGACGATCTGGAAGTGAGTAGTTGAGTGCCTCATGTATATGAGTACAACTGCTGGTGCTGTTGGATTCCCTTAGAATTAATATTTTCTTTGTTTGCGTGATACCATTAAAATAGTCAAACTTATTTGCACATTAATCTAATTACTTCCTAGATGAGCTACTCAGAGTAGCAGATAAACTAAAAGGAGTGATAGTTATCTTTAAACTGTTGGTTTTTCACTTAAGGTAATCAGTAGGCATTGGCCAAACAGGTGCCAAACACCTTGTTACTCTAACTATTCTATCCTTAAGGCTTCTTTAAGTATTTTAAGGATGAATTTCTACTACGAGGACAAACAGACGCTCAAAAGCTACCTCTTTGTTAACTCCATCGACGATTTTCACAGAAGTCGGTTAAACTGAATCTGGAAGTTTAAATATGAGAATTTAAACTTTAGAAATGTTTCAAATATTTCACCCGGAAGCTTAGTGTTTTGCTATCTATTATGGCCAGCAAAACGGATGTTAGAATGTTTTCTTTGGACTATACATATTCCTCCATTAATGTGTCTGTTTTGAATAATCTTTTAAGATAACCTCCGTTAACTTGCTATTTAATTTTACAGTCAGCGTCTTCCAAACGCTATTCTTATGACTCGCGTAGTGATGGTAAAAATACCCCTCCCCAACATTCGACAAACAAGAAATATTCTTTGAAATAAATGAAAAAAAGAAGCCTCTTTTCTGGAGCAATGGAAAATAACTGACGTTTTGAAGAATAGCAATGCACCAGAGGCAATTGTTTGAGTCTCCCTTGTTCTGCAAAGAGTACCAGAGGCAAAATAAGGCACCAGAAGTAATTTTTTAAACACCTTTATTCAGTATCATCTTATTGTGCTTTTAGAGGATGTGTTGAAAACGTGTACATCTATTTCAACTTACGGAGATCTTATGAGGGTGATTACCAAGTCACAATGTACTTGACATTAACTAATTGAAAAATAAACTTTAAGCAAGTAGACGTTTTTTTAATCAACAAAAAAAAAAAATAGGCCGCCTGCTCCGTTAAAATTGCAAACTTCGAAGTAGATGTCTAGGATAAAGATATGAATAAATGCAACTTATATATCGCGTTGAACTTTTCGTTTGGGACTAGTAACTGTAATACTACCATTTTTGTGTCTTAATCGTAAAATAAAAGTGAGTTTGCTCGTTTTATACTCTGTACTAGAAATACGTGTTTCGTAGATCTCTTGGACACGGAAAAAAGGGCTAACAGTTGTGAATAAAGAGAAAAAATCCTAATACGAAGAATTTGTAGAGCCGCTTTTTGGGTCACTGTACATGTCTGGCAGAGAGAAGAACCAAAACTGCCCAAAATGTAGTTTAAACGTCAAGTACTGGGCTAGCTTTTGTTCCTCATGGTAACTTACAGCTTTCGAAGTTCGGGTGTTGTTGCTAGTAGGCAACTGCAAGACATAAGCACGATATAAAAGCAACCCGAGGTTTCACTGTGCAAAGCAATTAACGTGCCAAGCGAATTTCAACAATAATTCTATTCTATTGCGATATGTATCCTTAGAAATATCTTAATATTGGTATTAGTAATATCACTTTCCTACTCGGCTTAGTATTTAGCCTCAGTTAATTGAGGCCGCTTTGGCTCATGCGGCTTTTAACATTGGCACCAGCCTCAAGTAGTGGAAGTCGTCTTTACCTTAAGCCAATAATGATACTATTTTGTCTCGTGTCAAAGGTAACTTCGAGTGCGTCAAAGGTTATATCTTTGATGCGAAGTACATCTTATCCCTTGTTAGAACCTTTGATTACCTTTGCCATGCTTGGCTGTCTGATGCAGCAGGTTCTGGAAGGGTATATTCGGAACCCGGGATTTGACCCAAGAAATAGAGCGAGATTCGTGAAAACGCAAACTGAATTATTGATGGCAACGGGATTTGACCGCTACTCGGGAGGAGGGATTCGCTACAATCATGGCCCGGGATGCGCGCAGAACTGGGAAAGAAAAAGGCATTCGGCATAAAAATGACAGTATTTCGGGTATGCAAGATTGTTGTGAAATAGAGCGGGAATGCAGCATCAGACGCCCCGGCTTCGTGTACCTGATCCAGTCCAGCTTTGTCACACCTTGGCACAAAGTTGATCAAAGGAAAATTTTCGTCGTATACTTGTGCTAGCGTATATGAAAACTTTTTTTTCCCGAAAGGGCTCTCTTTGGCTAAGGAAGGGCAAGACAGGTAAGAAGTGGACTATAAGGATACATCGCCCCAGTAAGGGAGTATAATTCGGGAAATCTTTGCTTGTGGAATCGCATGTTTTTTGTTTTTTCGATTTTACCTGTTTTGGCGGGAAAATGGCGTCACAAGATTGACAGCAAAATAGAGAGGACAAGTGTGACGTCACGTTACCATGGTAGCAAAATTTCTGGATCTCAACATTTTTTAACAGGAACAGCCATTTGCGTTGTCGAACGATGGAAGAAAAGTATGGGTACCGTTTTGTTCCTGAGTGCAATCATGCACAGGAAAGTCATAGGTTCATCTTTGTTTTCGTTTTTTCTGCCATATTCTCAGGACCACGTTTTGATAAGATCCAGAAACTTTGCTACCACGGCCACGTCAACGTGACGAAACGACTTCTCCTCTCTATCTGAATTTAAACTTATGACGTAACAACTAGGTACTAAGTTTTAAAGAACACGACAGGATAGAAACAAGGGTGAAGTTTTTTGGAACAGCTCAATCGGTTAAGAAATTATTAAACTTTGATTTTTGTACAAAAACAACATGCGATTGTTTGGCATGATACAAAGTTCTACTATACCGCAAACTTCGTGCTCAAAAGAAACTAAAAACTGCAAAAGTACTCCCTGGAGTGCAGTTCCAAATGTTCTGCTGCAAAGTCTCGTGACAGAGCGAAATACTTACGGTTGAACAAAACTAAAACAGTAAACACACAACATATATCAAGAATTTGATTGGTTTATATAACAGACACAAACGCGTGCGGGTTTTGTTTGGTTCATTTCAAGCTAAAGAAAGATAATAGGTGAAATTACTTTCTCCATAACGTAGGGCAACAGAAACTGGGCTGCCGAACGATGTCTTTTATCGTCTTTGGGTTTTCTTTGGCGAGCAAAAAGACGAGTCTATGTTTTGATCTTTCCACTTAGCTATTGGCAGATAAAGCAAATGACGAACACTTTGTAAAGAAACAGTTTTTTAAGGTCAAACGAGATCATATCATTCTACTCAAAAAAAAGAAAATTCCACACACTCGGGTAAAGTAGGAAATACGAGTTTGATTACTGCCGATACAAAGACGTTTAATAAATGTCACACTCATGAGTCTGAGGTTAATTTTTGAAATGCAGAAACGTTGCTTATTTTAGCTGATTGTGATGCGTATACCGCTGAATGTTTTTGAGATTGTGAAGATAAAATTTTAATGACACAATACGCCCTCAAAAGCCAAATAAATATGCTTGTTATCACAAAATGGAGGCGGTATAATGCATTATTCACCGGAAAGGCTTACTTGTCCTAAGTGCTTTGTTAATTGCAGTATCTGGAGGTTTGATAACTAGGAGACGTTCTGTCGCAGATATTAATATTTCGTCTTCCAGCCGGAAATATCTGAACTCACCTTCTTTCTACAAAATAATAATTCAGCTTGAACAGTGACAGGATAAAACTGAACAACTGCTTCAATGCTACAGGTTACTGGAATTTTCTCTGCTTTAAAAGTTTAGTTTTAAGTTCTGCTTTGGTCTATTTGCATTTCTTAACGCAATTCTGTTCTGCGTGGACGGAGAAAATGAACATATCATATTGGCATTGACAACTGCTTGTAACGAATAAAATGCACAGGAAATCAAAAGTTACAGAGAAAGGCGCGCGCTTGAAGTGAATTGGACGAGTGCACGTTCTTCCCTGTAGGGGCGTCGGATCCGAGGAAAAGGTTAAATGGCTAAAAAATAATTCAAAATTAAGGTTATATTTTTCGTTTTTTAATGTTTTATATCAGGGAACAAATCTACTTGGTATAAGGTAAGCCCTCAAGTTCTCTGACTGCGACAAAAAAAATTACGATCCGAGTTGCCTCTCCCACGAGTTCAGAAGGATCGAGAGGAGCTCGAGATTCAGAATCGGGAGAGTCAAAGAGAGCGAAAATGAGAAGCGGAAGAGAGTTCCCTGTCCGTTTATGCCGTAGTCTTCTTTACCCCGTTCCACTATCTAAAGGCCGGCGAGAAACAGACATAACTGTCATAACTCCTTTGGCGTTTTCTACGGCTCATCTCTTAAGATCATTCGATGCTATTTTTACCGTGGAGAGGGCTGACACCCATAAGCATGCAAAGGCAATTTTGCCCATCAATCCTGCGTTGTTTTTGTAGGTCAGCACTTTTTAACATCTGTCGAAAGGCCCTTGGACACCTTATGAAGTTTACACCACGTAGTATTCCTTATCGTTTTGGATTAACCGGTTAAGCACTGCGTTTTACAGATTAGGTTTAAGCTCTGCCTTTACTGATTAGGGTTAAGCACTGTTTCGAAACTGGTTAGGTTCCTTTTTTGGGTTGGAGTTGATGCTATGTGTACTTTAATCTACCTTGTGTAAACTTCATAAGGTGTCCAAGGGCCTTTCGACGGATGTTAACGAATGCTGACCTTTTTTGTATACTTCCCTCATTGCTAGCTCAGTAAAGTTAAGTCAGTTGTCACCTGATAAAACTGAGCTCAGTGACGTCAGTGATATACGCATACTCTAAGATCCTCCAAGACAGTAGTTAACGACTAATTTTTATAGTTTTTTTTTTCTCGACGTGATAGTTCTTGAATTCCTTTTGTTGATCAGCGCTGAAGTTTTTTTTAGAGATAGATTGAAATATAACCCTGAGTTTGAAGCTAATCAAAATGAAAAAGAAAAGGAGTGTAACGGAGAGCGATCCAACCAAACGCCAGCCTAAAGATGAGTGGCTTTTTGCATTTTCGGTTTTAAAAAATTAAAAATTTCATAGTACTTTTTTTTCGTCAGCTTGTATCAAACCAAACAAAATGAAAAAATCACTCAAAACTGAGAAAAGTTATTTTAGTCACTGTTTACCGGAGTAGAAATATAGCGTGTCACTTAATGAAGCTTGCGTTGGCTGATGAAGAGGCGAGAAAAAAATTGTCTGTTGAGTTTTACTTCATTTTTGTTTGCATTTTAAAGGAAGAGGAGGGGTGGCAATGAAATCTGAAGTCTTCATCCGGTAGCAGTTTCATTTTGCTTCACTACGGATGTTAAGTAAGAGACACGTCATGACCCCAAGTCACAAAAATACATATATAGTGAAAAAAGGACAACAACACAAGCAAAATGTCACAACCAAAAGGAAAATCGTTACTGAGACAAAATTTAAATTATTAAAACTCTTCTATCGAATCCACTTTTCAATGTCAAGACTCTAAACCAAATGTTTTCTCGATTGTTTTACGAAAATGAGGAAACTTAACTTCTTGGTTCGCCTCATAGCTGACAACTATTGAGCACTGGTAACTCTTCTGCACCATAAACTTAAATGCTCTAGGGGTCTCCATTTCGATATTCTCTGTTTTTAAGAATTTGAAATAAGAATGCCAAAGAACTTGAAACGGGATTGTTGCTGCGCTATTTTTAGCGTATTGTATGTTTTTAAGGACTGACGGATTACACGTACGTGAATGACCGGGTTTACTTTAGAGAAAATTGTTAATAAAGTAAATATTTCCGCGGTCGAGAAAAGGTTATAACTAATTTCCTTTCAAAATGTCACATTGCATTGTTGATTATTGTTGTCTTCTAAGTATGGACTGCTGTTTGTCTTAACTTCATATACCGGTACGTAAAACCGGGGATGAAATTACACTGTAACGCCGGTAACTCGTTCAGGAATGTCAGCTATTTCAAGGTATCACCTCAGACGTGATGACTTATAAAAGCGCATTGCATCCTCATATGATCCAAATTCTAAACGGATATTGTGATATTACCTCGAAGAACGCACTGAAAGGGCATAAACTCAGCAGCCTTTACCGTCTTCTAAGATAAAATTATTGGTTTTTTAAAAAGATATCGCTGAAGAATTCGGTACACAATGGGTAATTGCCATATGGCGAGCGACAGAGAGGCAGTTGTCGTCTCAGGTGAGGCTTTTTATCCTCAGCTTGTTGTGTTTGCATTTTGAGAAGTCAACAAATATTCAATTCTAAATTTATTTCTTTTGGTGCAAATAAATCTAAAGGTTCTTAAGTTTGCTTAACTGATTAATGCCAATTCTAACATTAAATAATTCTACGATGCTAAGCTGATACTTTGAAGTCCCAACTGAACTGAACTGCTCGGTTTCAAGATATTCAATTAAAGCGATTCGAGTTCCGCGATATAGTACCTCGCTATTTTCTAGCTTGTGTGAGATCTTTTCGTCTCAGTTAGAACTTTTTATCAATTCTAACGATGTCTGAAATTTACATTACGAGGTCTACGAGTTGTGCTAGTACCAACTAATACAGTGTTATAGTTTTCCAGAGTTTTGGAGAACAAATTACCTACCGTGACTTAGTGTTCGTCAATTGATAGTGAACCCATTAACATTACAAAGGGGCAATAGGGCGTCGTTTGAAATGAAAACAAAAATAAAATTTTTTTGAATCCGATCATGTATTAAGAATGTATGTTAAGAACTAAGGGCACTTCCTTTGAGATCGTTTGTGTTTACTAAGTACGTTCCTTAGATAGATAATAAAGTTTCTTGAAATAGACTTGCGCATTCTTTACATATTTAGAGGCTATAAGTAAGTTGTAGTACACTGAGTACATCAGCACAATATTGTAGCCATCTTTCGTTCAACATCGACCTGAAGATATCATGGGAGAAACCTCATCCTTGATCAAATTTGTTGGATATTGTTATTAAAGGAACTTGAAAACATCTGTTGAAATAAATACTGAATTTACAACAGTGTTCTTGTTCCGGATTTTAAGTATAAAGAGAATAGTTCATGAAAAAAGGTAAAAATTCCTTCCGTTTAGAATCACATATTTGAGATTCCTATTTTACAAGCTATATTAAAACATCTTTTGACCATAAAAAATCTCAATTAAGTGAAAAAAGGAGTTGTTCTCGCGGGATACTATCTAGCCTGCCACCCACCATTGGCATTAGGTGATACCGTGAGAAGTCACGCGCGAGCGGCACGCGAAAGGGGATGCGAGCGCGTTCTTTCGCAGTCCGTCACTCGGCCACTCGAAATAAAGAGGAACTTGTCCTCAGCGATGAAAATTTCACAAAAGAGCCTCTGGTAAACTGTGGCCTAAGAAAATGCTCCCAAGGGAACTGCGGAGAGACCCCTTATTTCATTCCCCCTCAGGCTCCTGTCTCCGTCTCTACGCACTTTCTCGACTTTTCTCCAACCCCCCCCCCCCCCCCCCCCTGGAGGTGGGTTTAGCCTGTTCAGAGGCTGTCGTGTGCAACTTGGATTCGTGGGTCCTCTGATTTCAATTCTGACGTAGTAATAATTTTCTGTGCTATCAACTTCTCTATTTCCTTCATTTCAAATTCATTTTTTATTCTGCACAGGAGGATGTTGTATTCCTAGGACTCAAAAATACAAGGCTGTTGCTGGAAAGTGGAAATGTTTATGGGCCTGGGCGGGTCTAAGTAAAGTCGAAAGGTATTGTATACACGTCCTAAAATACCCTCATAATAAGCAGAAAACCAGAATTCAAACAGTTGCACTTTTTTTCAGTATCATGAATATTACACATTTAAATTATAAATTGCTGTAAGGTCAGATACCTCTCACAGAGCAGCCAAGCGGTGTATAGCATGGGAATCGTTTTCAAAATTCGAAGTCAATTTAATTTTACATTCATATCAGTTATTATGCACATGCCCAGCTAGCCGATCACGTGGTACAAAACCGCCGTACTGGAGAGCAAAAGTCGCACTGGGACAAGACAAACAAAGGAAATAACCATTTAAAATTATGTACTATGCCTTTTGTTTTGCCCTAGTGCGACTTTTACTCTTGGCTTGATACAAAAGGCCTATTCTCTTACTAGACACAGTGAGTAATATAAAGAATTGGGCTTCTTCGTTGCCTCTTGTATTCTAACTGAGGCCCGGGCCCTCTTGCAGGCTAACCAAGTTCATACAGCTTGACTTGTGAACAATCATGCCATCCTTGGCACTACACACTAAACCGCCTTATAGCAAATATATGTATTATTTCCTCCTTCACTTACAACATTATTTCCACAGGTTAACTTTGGACGTGTTAACATTTAAACACGTTTTCAAAAATGTGAGGACGGCGCAACGAAGACGTGTTTCCGTATCGATAATTGTCGATGTACAAATCATGCAGGATCTGCAACACTTTGCGCAAGCAAGCGATTATTTCCTGGGAAAGTCCAAGGACGAAATAGGATCTGTTATTCTAAACGTGCTGGAGACGCATGTACAGGACATTTACGGAGAGCTGGCTGTAAAATGTATTAATGAAGGTATGAATAGAGCATACTGTATGGCTGGTCAATAAATCAAAATGATACTTTCATTCTTAAGAGTGCGCCAACAGATCAGTGACTACATTGCATTCATAGAAAATACGGCGGCCATTTGAAAGAACGGAGAAAAACTCTTGAGTGGTACGTCACACCACAAGATTTTGCCCAAGGGATACAAACTAGAACCTACGTTACCGAACACACAAACAGTACCATGTGTGAACGTACTGTCAAGGAGTATTTAAATAGACAGGTGGTAGGAATGTACCCTGATGCTTGCATGCCTTTTAGTGTACGAAGTCTTTCGCGTGGCTTGTCTGTCGCGTAGTTGGTTTGCTAAAAGCCATGCAAGAGAGAAGCCTCTGCTTGCAGGGTAGTACGAATGCGATCATAAATTAACCCTCCCCCCTCCCCCCGCCCCCCGCCCCTTTAAAAAACATACCCGTCCTAAAAAATTCCTGGTCGAATAATGCTGCCCCAGAAAATTAATTACTAACCAAAATGTTCTCACCCCTCCAGCCCCAACAAAAAAAGCCTTCCGCCATTGACCAATTTAAACGAGGAATTGAGCCTTTAAAAAGCATCGGACTTTTCTTGACTTGCATCCCGCGGTAGCTTTTCTTATTGTCTTCCATATTTTTTGTTGTTGTTGTTGTTGTTGTTTTTTAACTTAAACCACTGATCTAGCCTCTGCTCATTAGATAGAATTTATTCGTGTAAAAGCCACGACTGTAGACATTGTTGCTACAGTGGCGAGTGCTTCACATTCACAAATAAATTGCATTTTTATTGGGTTTTTTTCTTTTCAGATGCCAATCACTTTGCGCCACGAGTACAAAAAGCAGCATCACCGGACATGTGGGATCTCGGAGTGTTGATTCATAACTTCTTCATTATAGATGTTACTCGGGAGGAGATGATATGAAAATAGCACTGAACTATTTGATGTATTGGGAGGAAGAAACTTATTGACGTGCGTTTAATTCAGTCTCGGCAGTTTTCACTAATTTAAGCCTCGTCCACATTAATGCTTTCACGTTTGAAAACGCATTCATTTCGAACCGTTTAGGCCTTCTGTCTACACTAATACGCTGAGCGTTTTCATAGAAGACACATCGATTTGAAAACGCTCTTGAAAGTGGATCAAAATGAAAACGCATATATATCGTATTATTGTGGACGGTCGAAAAAGGGCAAAGACGCGTATTAAAATGAAAATACCCCAGGGGCGTGTGTTTGTAGCGTGCGCATAAACTTCAACTTACGTCACAACGTACAATTCTATTGTTTTCGAACGTTCTAGCGTGGACAATAAAAAACGCATCAAATTGGTAGTGTGGACACGAATCGATCATGCGTTTACAATAGCAACGAAAACGCATACTTTGAGAACACATTGGTTTGGACAGAGCCATGTTGTATGGTAGAAAGTTAGGGAGGTAGGGAGGTAGGTCAAACTACACAACATTAGTACATTTTAAAGATAAATAAAATAGTTACTTAAAAGCCAAGAATCAAACCTGGCCATGTCTAGGCACTTCAACGCATGAATGAGCCCTTGATGCATGTGATCAGCGGTGAGAGAAGTCGAGAAAAAAGTCGGGATAAAAACTTAAGGGCGAGAAAAAAGTCGAGAAAGGAAAAATCGAGCACAAAATTTGCGGGGCTCCTTATTATTCGGACCAAATAATACACCTTCTTGAATATCGTTACATCATTTTTCATCGCTGAAAAAAAACTTCTCGTAGAGAAAGACTAGGTTCCAAGGACAGTGGCCTCAGTTAAAGCAGCAGCTCACGTATAATTATTCGAACGCCATCGTGCATTAAAGACATAACCGCTCGACTTACTACAAACCAGGTCTTTCAAAAAGATCATACAACCTTTATCCTGGATTTTTTCCATGATAATTTGCTCACTCTTGGTAAACGTTGAATCTATTATTGTGTTTTCCTTTATATATTGGCCTAAAAATACAGTACTTAATAATCCTCCCTTCGATGTATATATAGCAACCAAAAAGCTGACGTGCGTTTGACAAATATTTATTTTTGGCAATATGATATAACCTGTATATGTATATATTATTTATAAATTAAACCTGGAGAAACATATTTCTAAACAGGACAATAATTAAATATTATTATTGTTATCGTAATAATCATCACGATACATGTTTAAATAAAATTCAAATAAAAAGCTTTATGTAAGATCTTATCAGTTTTGTGAAGAGTGATGTTCTCCTGGCGCGTGCTCCTAGAATTAACAATTGAAGGCAAGGCTGAATTAACTTTGATCACGTCTAATCAAGATCAGAGAGAATGAGCTTGGTCTAATCATAGTTATTTAAGGTGGCCCGAAACAATTTATTTGCGCGTTGGTTATGTTTTTGAATCGCGTTTTTCGGCAGGGATGATTTAACCGATTTCTATGATTTTTGGCATCCTTAATAAAGAATGGTCGAACTATATTTAAGATATCAGAATAACATTGGCTAACTCAATGACTGAACTGAGTTCGTCAAAACACTCCACTGCGCGCAGGTTTTTCAATACATAATGAACCAGTGACAAGGCGGGTGAGAGGTGTTGAAAATCATGTATGAAAGCGCAGCACACACAAAATGACTTGAGAATAAAAGTGCTGGTTTGCAGCTGACTTCACGGCGGCCATGTTGACAGGAACAAAAGCATTTCCCTCCGCTGAGAGCTTTTTTCTCGTGCACATTGTGTCAAAAAAATCACTATAATTGTTTTTGTTAACCATAATGGCAGCCTTATCACGTGGTCGCAAACCATTAATGCTACCTTGGCAAGGTCTACTAGAGAGCTAAAAATCAGGGAAGAAGAAGAGGAAGAAGAAAAAGAAGGAAAAGGAAGAAAAAAAGGGCATAGAAAGGATAAACGTAAGATCCAATGCCTACACAGGCAGCCCAGGCTTTATGAAAGTTCGTTTAGAATTTGATTTTTATAGGAGAATGGAATGTATGAGAAATAAAGACCATTCGCCTTCTACTTTTTTCGTGTGTGTCACAGTCAGTTCACTTCGCTTCTAAAGTTGGAATCTAAAACACCAAGGGCTACTCAGCAAAGATTTATCCGGGGGACTCCGCCCAGAGGTCCACTAACTTCTTACCCTTTTATATCCCATTTTTGACAGAAAAGGTACCCTTAATTCGTATACCATCCATTGAAAAATGGTACCCCTAGTTTAGAACTTTACATTACATCCCTTTTAACGGCTGGAACTACACTGTCTTTAAAATGTCAAAAAATCACCGTGAAAACCAAAAATTTATCACGACCATAAATTCCTCTGTTGGCCCTTTCAGGGGGTCTAGCAGCCAGTAACAGACCGAAATGACAAGTTTCCCTGCCCTTTTATATATTTCAACTAGTGAAATTGCTTCCCTTTCATATATCCTAACTCTGAAAAAGGTACCCCTTCCTGGTAGAGCCTCCCCGTATACGTCATAGGCCATTATAGGGAATACCCCCCTCCCCCGTCCCCTCGGGTCTAAAACGCACCAAAACGGCTTCGAATAGTGGCTCTGCAAAAAAAGCGAACTTATTGTAAACCACAAGCTAAAGAAGAAACATCTTTATTTCGATCTTTTCAAAAAGCGGAATTTAGAACCTATTTTGTTTAATTTGTTCTCATATATTCGCTTATAAAATTCAAATAGGCCACAACCGAGTTCCAAAAACCGTCACTTTCAAAATGAGGCTAGGTGCACAACCTTTCTTGTGAAAATGAGTTTTATTTGCATGAGAATGAAAAATATCAAAGGCTGAGCACCTACCCTCGTTTTGAAACAAAGGCCCGGGGGAACTCGGAAATGGCCTATTCCAACGATATTCGCATAGGGTTGTGACTAGAATGGATACCCCAAAGTCAGATTGTCATCTTCGCTCAACATACATGATAGGAGTCTTATAACTTAAAGTAGTAAATAAGAAAAGAAAGAAAACAGAAGAAAACAGTAGGTAGTTCGTAGGACTTGAACCCGTGTAATTTGATATATAATCCACATCCGTATCCACTGCACCATCAAGGGCTAACTGCCGCGACGGGTTAACGTACTTTACATGGCATTGGTCATTACATTATTGAAAGCTAACCGTTTTTAAAACAGCGCTTAACCCTAATCACTTTCCTTAGGTGCTAAACCCTGTATCCAACTCTTTTCCTTGCACAATTGTCTTTTACTCTGATTTCCCCACTTTTTAAATTCGCATAGCGTGGAGTAGATTATAGCGTTGTGTAATAAACATAAGGTGTCCAACCTGATTTTGAGGTATCCATTCTAGTCATAACCATTCGCATAGAGCCTGGGCTGCCTGAATGCCCAACCCAGCGCATCGTCTTGTGTATCATAAATAAAGTATTTATGTTTCGCGGCAAAGACCGCTGAATCAAGGACTCGGAGAGAAGAGTCGACAAATGAGTACTTCATGTATGACCCCATGAAATGTCCTGAGACACCTGTGCCATATCCTGCCTCTAGGCGCAAACGTGTGACCCCATGTAGCTGTAGTAAGTGTAGTACGTGTAGTAGCTGTAGTATCTCTAGTATCTGTAGTAAGTGTAGTACATGTAGTAGCTGTAGTAGCTGTAGTAATTGTAGTAGCTGTAGTACGTGTAGTAGCTGTAGTATCTGTAGTACGTGTAGTACGTGTAGTAGCTGTAGTGGCTTACTACAGCTACTACAGCTGCTACACTTACTAGAGCTACTACACTCACTACACTTAGTAGAGCTACATGGGGTCACACTTTTGCCTAGAGGCAGGACATGGCACTGGTGTCTCAGGACATTTCATGGGGTCATACATGAACTACTGACCGTCGAGAGTTCTGAGAGTTAATAAAAGAGAAGCAAATAAAAGATTGATAGTCTTGATAGAGCAACCAACGAGAAGCTCTGTGCGAAATGGGAGAACCCAAAAGGTTAGTATTTCATAAATTGACAGTCTTTCCTGCATGTTAGAGATACAGAGAGAAACAAAAATGTTATGGTTGTCAATTGATATTATTTTTAAGAACAAAACAAGACATCCACGTAGTGAAACTACAGTGTAAGTGGTGCAAATCTCATGGCTTCTTTAGGATAAAATTCGAGGGCGTGTGTTACATTTGGACTAATGTTACTGCATTGATTGTCTGGCCAGGCGCTTGGAACCAATGGAAACTACTGTATTCATTCCCACGAAAAACTGTACTGCCAAAAACAAAAAGTATATAATAATTTGATGATCTAATACTTGAAATTTGCTGTAAGAATAAGTTATCAAATGTCATAGAGAAATGTCCTCAGCTTTGGTTTGGTACCATCCTGCTAGCAGAGCCTTCTTTTGCTTGCTTCATTTTGGCGTACTTGAGAAAGACTCTCTTGAATCAAGTACGATCCTTGTTGAGCATGTGTTGAATGTTTCTAGGATACAGTTTTGAACCTAGGCCTTAATTATAGCCATTTGCTTGGTATAGTGGGCTCAGTCATAACCATTGCTGTATCAATAAATGGATGCTACAGTGGATAAAGCCAGTTTGACGAGAGAAAACAAGATTGACTAGCGCAGAAGTTTGGGCTGTGGTGACCTCTAAGGCTTGATGTAATTCAGGAAGAGTCTCCTTTTGAGTGTGTATAAAGTACGAGCCAGCGAGTCATGCGAGCCATGCAGTCCATTGAAGAATCATTGAAAAAAACACCATAAAAATCGAAAACATTATGAACTGAACACTAACCGTTGTAAATGATTGTTTAACCCTAAACAGCGCTTAACCCTAGCCCTAAAATGAGTGCTTAATCCTAATCCATAAAAAGGAAGCTTCACCCTAATCAGCATAATGAGTGCTCAACTCCTCATCTGTAAATTTGCAGTTTTTACTTGTGTTTCCTTTTTTCTACCGATGCCTCGCGTGACTCGCATGACTCGCATGGCTCGCTGGCTCACAGTTTGTCAAGACCCCTCCTTTTCTTCTTCTCTTTTAAGAAACCAAAAGGAGGCTGTGCTTGCAGAGTGGTGGCTAACAGGATGGCCAAGCAAATTAACTGATACAAATGGTGTCCTCCTGAGGATTTACTCCTTGTTACTTGAAACAAAATGTCATGATAAAAAAACTATGATGCATGCATTTACTACCTGAAAACTATGTACTTTTAGCCTTAATTTCAGCATTCGTGTCTTTAATTTTAAATACACTCCACCTATCCCGTGAGAGCAGACACTTTTTTTGGCTGTTGTTTCACTCAATGGGCGAAAGTTTGAAATCAATGCTGGGGGAAATTAGCTGATGAAATATGATATACTTTACCAGGTAAAGTATAATTTTAGAGCAAGTGTCTAAAAAGATGTGATGAAAGCAAGCTTGTATGTTATATTTTAGGTGCACTTAATTCAAGTTTTTTCACTTTGACTTCCAGGTATGGGCTCATAATTCCAAGCAAAAAGTCTGGGAACAAACCCATAAAGAAGCTAGCAGTCTTTGGGAATGACTCTAGTGATGATGAGGTCTGCTTTTTGACACTTAAGTAGCTTTTTTATAACTAACAGAGTCATGTAACAACGTATAGCCCTATATGTTGCTTTGGTAACTGTGCTATAAACCATAGACTGTATCCCCATTTGGGAAAATAATAACACAGCACGTATCATATTCTCTCAATAGACCTTATTCATAATACCCACCATCTTTGCAGGCAGTCTTTAGGATCAATGAGATAAAAGCGATGTCACGTGGTACATTTGTATTTCAGGGGGCAAACAAGTGATAAAATTTGCCAAATACAAGTAATTGTTGTCGAGTTTGTATATTCTATCAAAACAAGGCAATGATTTAACAGTCATCCAGTTCATGTTTTGACAAGATTTACGTCATTGTTTGCTGTAAGGACGTGTACAGTCACTTCTGCATCCAAAAAAGTAACAAATGACCACTTCCACCCATAATTTACCATTATCATCTTTAAGATGAAAAGTTTTTCATTTTCTGTTGTCTAGAATAGACAAACTTGACCACGATTTCTTGCATTCCCAAATTTTTTCGCTTGTTTGCCCTCTGAGAAAAATGGGAAATTGCTTTTAAACCATGCATGTGCAATAATAATTGTGGATATCATGAATAAGGTCTATTACTTAAATGCTTGTGGTACTCTAATATTTCAACCACAGTCTGGGAAACCTAGTCAAATTTGGAGTTTGGTGACAGTATATTCAGGAAAGGACTACAGTAGTTATTGCTCCTGACAGCTGACAAATTAAGAATTTGTTCATACTTAGCATGTGTATATCAAGTTATGGATGTACGTGGGAAGTTTGGAGAGCACGAAAGATGTGTACATGTAAGAGTTGCACGAGGTGATAGCCCAGTGCAACTCTAGCTTCTTGAGTGCTCTCCAAACTTCCCAAGTGCATCCATAACTCAATATGCACACAGCTAAAAGCACAAGCAAATTCTTTTATAACATAGCTGACAAAAATGCTTGCTTTCGATGAACTACAAAATTCTCATAATGCACGACACAATAACAAATGCTTCTATTGGCTGATTACAAACACACCACATTGGTCTAGTTTGGAAAATTCTTTCTATAAAACTGAGAAAGAAAATTTGCTTACTTATTCATTAATGATCAAATGTTCATAAGAAGTCGTGGAGTATGATTTGGATTTGCTGAAATGAAATATGCTTTGCTCATCAAAATCCAGAAAACTTGTTTTTTAGTGAAGGCAACTGTCATCCTACTTTAACCTTACATTCATTTACGATCAATGGCTGGTCATTACAGCTTCTTGAGAAGACCTAGTAGCATTTGTTTTTGTGAATAATAAATTAATGTCTTCTTGTGTAATTTGTCTTGTTATTGCAAGAGGAATTTTCCTGCTTCAGTCAGATTGTTCGGCGATAACAAAAGTGCATAATTTTTTGCTGTTGAGCTTACTTAAGTTTATAACTTATCTTAAAAATGGAGGACACTATATTTCCGACAAAGACCAATTTGTGGTTGTCTTTTTTCCTCTTAAATGTAAGTCTTTACGGCAGACTTTTCAATGAATCATTCACTACAGGCTCTCTTATTAAATTTTGCAAAACATCTTCACCGCTTTTGGTGTTGGTTTGAGTGGATAGAATGAAGCTAAATTCCAAAAAAAGCCTAGAAAGTTTTTTATCATTGCTGTCAATTTTTGGGTAATTAGGAAAAGACACGAAAAACACAGCTCTTCTGATGAACAAAATCTTTATTTACAAACAGGCGTGCATAAATAAAGATTTTGTTCATAGCGGCTCAATAGGACTTATATAGGGCAAGCATGAACACTATGTTATTAAGTGTACTTTTAGTTTACATGTATTATTATTTCTTCAAAATATTTTTGTTTCTGATTAGCTTAAGTTGATTAGCTGGCTAATTCTGGGAAAAACTCCTGGCTACACACCTGATATTGACTACACTTGCAGCTCCTTAATAGTTTAGTTTGAACTGAAATTTTGTTTGAACTGAAATTTTATTTAACTGTTCCAAATAATTATTTTAGGATAGCGCCCACAAAGAAGTGAATTTATCGCTAATTCAAGAGGCTCAAAAGAAAAAGCAAATGAAGCAGGTAAAGAATAAATTGCATTCTTTTTCATCGTAATATTATTATACAAATTATTGTAAAATCCCAGTTACCGTAAATCCTCTATCAAGCCCCCCCGGGGGGCTTATTTTTTTCAAGCACTTTGAGAGGGGGGGGGGCTTAATAGAGAGGGGGAGGCTTAAAAGAGAAGGGGGGCTTATTTGTGGAGACAGACATGTTTTTATTTGGAGTCTTATACAAAAAATTATATACCAACTATTTCCAAATAACTAAAGTTACACGCAAAAATTCCTAACCATATATGGCTAATAAGTTATTAATTAATTACATGCTAGAGAAACTTTAATTACGTCCTGGTGAAACGCATCAACAGGAGCAAGTTTTCTCAAGGACGGACTTGTGGTTCCCAGGTGTTATACTGCTTTTTCTCACAATAAAAAAATGGTAACAATTCTCCACAGAGCGTAAAGTTGAAAAAGTTAAGGACATGAGGTTGGTTGTCATAAGGGCCAAGACCACAAACAATATGAATTTCTAACCTGAATAAAGCATAACTGATCAGTCCACATTACTTGTTTGTAAGGAATAAGGATGGAGGGGAGGGGGGGGGGCTTATTAACTTTCCTTCTCTGAAAAGGGGGGGGGCTTATTTGAGAGGGAGGCTTAATAGAGGATTTGCAGTATTTGTAATAGAAGTTATAGTAGCGAATCCCAACCGCTCATACGTCCATCTAAATAAATATATACATATTTGCACATATATACAACTGTACACTGTTTACTGGTAGCCATTACAACACCTTAAGGAGTGTCATGAGGTTATCCCTTTATTAAGATCTCCATTATAAATCTTTGTATACTGTTAAAGCCACAAGTAAGAATGTAGTATTTAAGAACCTATTAGGCTACAATGTGTCAGTTAGACACCCTATACAATAATCTGTTTAGCCTAAAATTTGAAACAGGTTCCTTTTTCCTAAAATCTGTAAAAAAAATTGTACATTAGGGCAAATAATATAAGTCAACATCTGATACGTAGAGACAGGTGCCTTATTCACCCAGTGGCAATTAGGCTTTTGCACTATATGCTTTTGCTTCCACACTAAAGTACAGGTGTATCCATTACTTGATACATGTAGTCCACTTAAATGCTCTATTTTCTCACTTAAATGCTTGGTCACCCCCGAAAAAGTCATTAAAATGCTTAACTCAAGCTCAACATAGAGAGGGTGTTAAAAGAGGGTTTACATTATGTAAGACTAACAGTAATGTATTTAAGTGGTGTGAAAACAATATATACAAGTTTTAAATAGTTTTAATACAGCAAAAAATGATTCTCTACATGGCTCTATTATTAATATTAACTAAAGGTGAAATTTGATTTTTTTTCTAATTTTAAGTTATCATTTTCTCTTAAAAATGTTCAATAAAATAATATTTATTTGGAAGATTAAATTTGGTCACATCAGTGTAACATTTTATAATAAAGAGCAAGGGGAGAGAGGGGGGCTTACAGTGCAACTACTCAAACTGGGGCACTTAGAAGAAGTAGTAGTTGCACTGTAAAAGACAAGGGAGACTTCATAACTCTCTTCCCCTAAATTTGGAGGGGGGGAGGGTGTGTATTAGAGGCCTTTAATAAGACTTGGATTTTATGGTATTACTCCTCGGAAATTAAACACATTGCTTTTCTTTGACATTAGACACAGATTGAAATCCAAAAAGCACTACGTGAAGATCCAACTGTATATGAGTATGATGCTCTTTATGATGAGATGGAAGAGAAGAAGAAAGCTGCTAATGTTAAAGTTCCAGAGAAAGACAGAAAGGTACACATCTGCATGTATGAGGAAAATTTCATAAGGAAAAGCCAAAGAAAATCCAGTGTTGTGACATTGTTTGGAAGACTGATGAAACTAGCCTCTTTTCTCCCTGAATGTCTCCTTTTAACTTAAAAGAGTTGTGTCACTAAGCGGGAACTGCCACCAAATTGAGTGAAACATAAAAAAAACTACAATGCCCCCATTTTTATTCCTATTCTAAAGCTTATACTACTACATGAGAAATTTCTGCAATTTGATTGGGCTTAGAGCAGTGATATTTCAGCTTAATTTGAAATACCTATATGTGAAAATTACAAACCTTTCGTGGGTAGTAGTATAAACAAATAATAGCACGATTTGTACCTGATATTTGGTATAAATACCACTGGTAATATTTCAAAATTGTCTCAAATTTCACTCGCCTAACGGATCGTCAAATTAAGTATAACAATTTTGAAATATCACTCGTGGTATTTATGCCAAATATCACTACAAATCATGCTATTACCTATACTAATTCTTTGGAAAATGGCTCAGGTCACTGAATACTAATACAGTCGAACCTCTCCACAACGGCCACCATGGAAACAGAAGAAAGTAGCCGTTGTAGAGAGGTTTAAACAACAGTCAGTGTAAGGACAGTCTGCCAAAAAAGTAGCCGTTGTAGAGAGGTTTAAACAAGAGTCAATGTATGGACTGTCTGCCAAAAAAGTAGCCGTTGTAGAGAGGTTTAAACAACAGTCAGTGTAAGGACAGTCTGCCAAAAAAGTAGCCGTTGTAGAGAGGTTTAAACAAGAGTCAATGTATGGACTGTCTGCCAAAAAAGTAGCCGTTGTAGAGAGGTTTAAACAACAGTCAGTGTAAGGACAGTCTGCCAAAAAAGTAGCCGTTGTAGAGAGGTTTAAACAACAGTCAATGTATGGACTGTCTGCCAAAAAAGTAGCCGTTGTAGAGAGGTTTAAACAAGAGTCAATATATGGACTGTCTGCCAAAAAAGTAGCCGTTGTAGAGATTTTTAAACAAGAGTCAATGTATGGACTGTCTGCCAAAAAAGTAGCCGTTGTAGAGAGGTTTAAACAACAGTCAGTGTAAGGACAGTCTGCCAAAAACGTAGTCGTTGTAGAGAGGTTTAAACAAGAGTCAATGTATGGACTGTCTGCCAAAAAAGTAGCCGTTGTAGAGAGGTTTAAACAAGAGTCAATGTATGGACTGTCTGCCAAAAAAGTAGCCGTTGTAGAGAGATGACCGTTAGTGGAGGTCCGACATACAAAAAAAAAAACCTCGACTGATGTGAGGTCTTTCGTTGCTACATAGTTATTAATTGGAATGGTTATGAAACCCGTCAGGCTCTTTTGTTTTATTTTTTGTTAGCTTTTTTGGACCTGACCGTGCACAAGGTTCAATAACATTGCTATCATTTTGAACTTACTGATCAATAGAAACATGGCATTAATTTATTCAGTCGCAATTTTTGAGAAATAAAAACAAAGGATTTTGCACTGTCAGGGAGCTTCCAACATAAACAGCAGCACCGTTGTTTTCAACTTTAATGTTTGCCGGCTTTCCTAACCAGTCTCCTCTACTAACCGTACTATGGTTGGTGTAAGTGTCGTTAACGTTTTGGAAATTTGCAAAACTGTAGCCAAAGTACATAGAGGGCTTACTCAAGTCTGCTGCAGCCCGGAAAAGGGAGTATGAGCGAACAGTGGAACGACAAGTACAAAAGGAACGGGAGAAAGAAGAAGGACAATTTAACGATAAAGAAGCTTTTGTCACTGAGGCGTATCCTTTTGTTTTAAACGTTACTTTCTGGCTTAGGCTACAAGCAGTGCCTTTTATTTGTTGTTTTCGCCTCGGTAAGTTACCCTGCGAACAGAGTCTCCTTCGATCTTCCTGCTAGTAGGGTACGGTAAGTTGGATAAATTGCAAAGTCCTTTCCGTTAATTGTAGTTCATTCGTACGCGTGCTCGAATAGAGACGCGTTTGTCCTGAGCACTTAACGATTTATGTTAAGAAACCATTAATAACGTTTTCGGCGCAAACAAGAAAATTGCGACTAGGAACGAGCATGAGCCAACCAACTTGACCAACATCAAAGTTCTGGCGGTCAGGCGGTATTGTTCCTTGAATGTGAAGCCTGAAGGAAACTGCAGACTCAACGCCTTGTCTTCATTTGAGTTTTTTTTTTTTTGTTTTTTTGTTTTTTTTTTCAACGGCTATAATGAAGGCCAAGAAATTGCAAGGAATTCATAAAACTCACCTTTCTTTGTTCTCGGTTGTTTTATTCTTGACGCAATTTACTTCAGATTCCGTAAGAAAATGCAAGAACAGGCAGAGGAGGAAGAGAGACTCAAACGACAAGAGGCCATTGATGGTAAGCCTAAGTATTGACGGATGGCGAAGCGTTTTAGTGGGATAATTGGGTCGGACGTTTGATCTGGAGGTCGGCCTGGTTCATGCGTATGCATTGTTCTTGTAGTATTGACACGAGATATTGCTTCACATATTCTCCCTTCAATCAGTCGACAGCAAATGTGTACCAGACACATTGTTGAGGTAACTTAACCATCGGCTGGCATCCCGACGACGACTGCAGCGGGGAAAACGTCAAAAAGTTAACTGGCGCTGTTCAACACCTGATAACTCTTGCTCCATCTCGGTCAATTTGTCAAGCGATGGCGAATTCTTCTGGAGTCTAATTCTAAAATACTGTATCTATTAAATATATGCATGTAAAAAATAGAAAATCGTTTTCTTGTATATTCATGTTCTCCACACAACGTGAAGTTAGGAAGTTTCACGTCGTAGTCGTGCAACGAAGGCAAGGAAAGTTGCTCATGTAAACCTATTGCTTTTTTGCCGTTCTCTTTGCCGCCGCCATCGTCGTTGTTTAAGATCTAGAAACTTCATGCTACCGAAAAGAACCTCCCTTCAAATGGGCTTCGTGACTCGAGGTGTGCCTTTAAGTAACAGCTACTAAGAAAAACTAAAGAGGATATGCATGCGTTCCCTTTGACCCTTAGCTCAGCCACTTCTGTTTTGCCCGACGAATAAATTAGAAGCTAACATTATTATAGCCTGCGAGCTAGCTTTTTGCGGTACACGACTCTTCGCTTCTCGCGATCTCAAATGAAGACCTATTCTTGACCCCAGTGCATTTAAGCATGCCCTATATGCGCAATAGAGCACTGGGGCCGAGATTAATGGAGAGGTTGCTCGCTAAGTTGCTCGCAGGGTAATAATTAAGTTTTTCTGCCGCTACATAACAAAAAGTGCATATGGACGGACCCACGGAGACCAAACGTCAAACTTCATCTTTATAGTCATGTATATTTAGTTTCATCCTTTGGCGTGTTTTCGCAATTATAAAGAAGTTGGACTACACCCATTTCTACATTTGGTTGTTATAATTGTTGTTGATTCTACGGATAGCGCTGTTCCGTGGAAAAACAGTTAGTCCCTGTCTTAATTTGTTGTTGTTATTGTTGTTGTAGCTGCCAATGATGTGACGAAGCAGAAGGATTTGAGCTTATTTTATCGGAATCTTCTAAACCGGAATGTTTCACTAGGAGGCTCATTTACCGCCGACAATGCAACAAAAACAGATTCACATGAGGAGAAAAATAACAGAGGCAAATCAAAACTAAAGGAAGAAGAGGCGACTCAAGACACATTTGATGATAAACAATCTGAAAAGCATAAAAATAACGATGACAAAAGGCATTCAACAAGTGAGGAAATCTCTCGTGAAAGTGGAGGACGCCTGAGTAGTCCCAGACATTCAAGACATCAAGATCATGGTAGGCGGAAACGAAGAGATAGTGAAAGCGACGAAGATGGACGAAAACAATCTTCAGATTCGCCCCAAAGGGAGCGACGGCGACACAGTGACAAGGAACGGCACGATAAAGAACATCGGAAACAGTCGAGTCATTCCGAAAGGCACCGATCAAGCTACGACGATAATCGACTCTCAGGTCATAGTCGAATCAGCCACGATGATCGACGAGAGAGAGATCGTAAACGCGATCGTGGTGAACGGGATGGCAGAGAAATAGACTCGGCGAAAACAACTGACAAAGAAAGTAGTAATGTCGTCCAAAAACCTAAAGAATCAAAAGAGAAGGTGAAAGAAGAAACTGTTGGCAAATTCGCTAAACGCAGTACAGATGAGACTGTCATGTCTGCTAAAGAGAGATATCTCGCACGCAAACGCGCGCGTGTCGCTGAAAAGACTACTATGCGAAATGACGACAGCGATGAAGAATAAACTGTTGTCAAATACTTAATTTGTTTTCCTCGCCATATGACTAAGGATGGACAAGGGACTAGATTTAAGAAGTTGCCACTGTAGAAATGAAAACACAACTTTTATGAAGTTTCAAACTTGTTGTTCACCATTTGCTGTGTTTCTAGAGTCTGAGAACTAGCTGTTGGATAATTGTGATTAAAAAAACAGAACTGCATGAGATACGTATACATGTATACATGTGCTATGATACAATACATCCTCTTTTCGTAGCATTCATCCCTTCTTAACGGTTTCAAATCAGCAGGTTATTGAAAAACTACGGGTAAATTCCTTACCCGTTGGAAGGAACAATTTTCGTCCTAAAATTTGATCTTGTTTTATATTTAAGTGGAAATTATCAATGGTTGGGAACAAAGCTACTTATAGAAGAATGCTATAGATAAAAGACATTCACTTTTTCTCAATACTTATTCGCTTTATTTTAATTAAATACCCTCAAACAGTAGCCTGCGAAAACATCCGTAATTCTCCTCGCTCTTCGCCGCTGGGGACGTTTCCCGCGAACGTTTCGTTCCTCGTCGCGAAACGTCCCCAGCGGCGAGAAGCGTAGCCTGTGCCAGGCTCTCAGATAGCATGGTGCGGACGTATTAAAACGAGCAAAGCGAAAATAAGACGGACGTTTTTCGCATTTCTTTTTACTGAACGACTTTTCACCACTATCTCGGAGCCTGGAACAGGCTACGAGAAGCGGGGAGAAACGGATTCTCTTCGGGAAACCATTTACATGCGATACGCTCCCGTACTTGGTCCTAACAAGACAATAATTCATATACTGAAACTCTATTTTAATCTACTATATGAAGAAAACCAGAACGTATGCACAGAACCGTGGCTGGAAACCTCCACAAAATAGACATCTTTCCACAAATGACAGTTCTAGCTAAACTATTTAATAGTTTAGGGTGCAAAGAATATCATTTTTACAGCTTGCCATTCGGGCAAGCTGAAGCTACCATTTTTTGGCCCAGACGTCATTTTAACTAGCCCCAAATCTTTTTGACTAGCAGAATTGATTTCACAGTTTGTGTGTTATTCGAATTCCTCAAAAAACATCACTTGCCTGTCGGGCAAGTTAAAAACAGACTTCACTAGCCTGATAGCAAAATCCACTAGCCGCAGGAACAAAAAACAAAGGAGAATGAAATTTAAACTAAGGATAAAATTAAACCACAACATCTATATTGGATATTGTAATGTAAGCACGATGGTCAAATGGAATCTTAAATACCTAAAGAAAAAGGTTTCATTTTGTGCATTAGTGACTTTTGCAAATGGAAGCAAGGGTGAAGAAAATTCCTGAGGAAAAGCGCAAGCTAAAGGTTATTTTTTCCATGGTAAATTATCGAGGTCCACATTCCCACCACACAGTATAACAGCAACATTTTTTAGATCCTGTGCTGGAATTTCTTGGAATTTCTCTGTTAATACTGCTGCCACGCCCACCGCAGCAGAGGGCTCAATTAACAGTTTCATTCGTTCCCAGACTAGCCTCATTGCTGAGATTATTTCTTCTTCTGTTACAGTTATGACATCAGTCAAATTGTCTCTTATGATTGGCCACGTCAAGTGGCCTACACTTGTTCTCAATCCATCAGCTATTGTGTCAGGAGGTACTGTTGAGGAAAAAGTTATACATCAATAGATCAATATCTATAGAGTAGGGAAAAGAGGTAAGGCATCTTTTTGTTGTTGTTGTTGTTGTTGTTTTAAAATAGAAGACCTTACTTTGGAGGTGACTGCAGGTCAGTGACTGGTATTTACCATAAACTGACGCTTAAAAGCCCTAAGCTTATACATATCTTCATAAGGGGTTTTAGGAGGGCTTATATCTCACAGGAACCTATGACCAGAATAGAACAAGTGCTTTGAAACAAGCTATAGCAGTGCTGATCAAAATACATTGATTTTTAATTATAACCTTCAAAATAAATGGAATATCAGTTTTGTTTCAAATACATTTGGAGGGGGCTTAAAATCAAATGTTTTGTTTTTCTTTACAGGTAGATAGGTCTATGGGGGAGCTTATAAGCAGCAGTTTACAGTATAGGTACATGTACTGCTTTGCTTTTAACTGATTGAATAGATCACACTTCTGCCTCTTAGAAACTCCAACTTCCAAATAAAATTATTTATTATAGGTTATTGCAACTATAGGTGGTTCTAAGCACATGCCTAGAAGAGGAATCCTTTTCTTTGCTGCAAATGACTTTGCACAATCATCTGCATTGAGAGGCTCAGCACCATAAATCTTAATGTCAGGCTTCAGTGCTTTGGCAGCAACACATATCCCACTGAGCATTCCACCGCCACTAACAGGAACCACGATGGCATCCAAGTTTTGAACCTACCATGAGAGATCATGATATCAAATCAGAAGACCATGCACCCCGCTGCCTGACAAGGAAACTAACTTCTTAGAAATAAGGACCATTGATCTACATTCTCACGTGCAATTATCCAGTGGATACATCAGGGTTGTACACATGTAAACAAAGAATTTGGAGTCTTTAGGCACATGCATACATGTATCGACATTTAACAAATCGACAACAATTTTCCATGGTCTGTACCCTTATCAACCATTCAAACATGTTTATTATATAACACGTGTGGAACCACGAGCCATAGGAGAGTGGTTTCAATGTGGTCAATAAGAGTATAAGCCATGGAAAATTGTTGTCAATTTGCTTTTACCATAACATTTGATAGTTTTTGACACCCATTTCTGTTGAAGTTTCTTGGAAAATTGAAAGAGTTCTTGAAAGAGAAAGACAAATTGCACCACGAACACGTAATTTCCATGATCTGTACCCTTTTCAAACATAGCTCTTGACCAATCAGCACATGAGGAATCGCTCACTACAGTTATTGTGAAAAAAAGATTACTCCTTCAAGTAATTAAAACTGCTGATGGAAATTCATGACACAAAAAATAGAATAAGTTATCAGTTACACAAACAGCAGACTCCCTATTATTTGCACCACCTGGGGAAAAGCCAATTGATTGAAATTATCAGGAGGTTTAAAAATTCAAGCCTAAAATTACAATGTTTGACTGGTGAAGGGAATTTACATTTGGTTCGAATTATCGGGAATTTTCAAAAACTGAGGGCCTGAGAAATTGGGATTCTACAGATGTAAGAAACCCGTACATAATTTAAAAATATAGAAATAGTGAGCAGCTCAGCTACTGCAGCTATTTAGCTAAGGTTAAAGAAGCTTGATTGAAGGTTCAAACCTGATCCAGTAGTTCCACAGCAATGGTTCCCTGGCCAGCAATGATGTGAGGATGGTCAAATGGTGGAATGAGGAACGAATTAGCTGTCTCCTTTACAATTTTCTCTGCAGCTGATGCCCTATCCTGCAGATATAAAACAAAAGGCTTGCTATTTCATTTTACCACAAGAGACTATCTGTTAATGACATGCATATAATTATATAACTTTAAAAAGTGGATTCACTCATGACTATGGTTTTGGATTAATTAAGAAGAGGCATTTCATGGATGCCAAATTTTTCAACACACAGAAAGCTACTAGCTTTCTGTTAACCATAATTTGTTTTGTTTAGCTGACCATTCTCTCCCGGATGAACGGTGACATAATTGATCAAATTACCGTTTAATCCATAAACTTTCCCCTCATGCATCTCCCTAAACCCTTCTCCCCACAAAAATTAACACTGCAGCGGCACAGACTACAATCACACACAGTGTCTGTGTGTGGAGTGAAAAGAGAAAAAGAGGGAAAAGTAATGGATTCTCTCAGCTTCAACCCCTGATTATCAGGAAAAGAGCTTGTTAATATAAGCCATACACAGCAACGAACACCTCTTAAGATAGACATCTCTAAAAAATGGAAACTAATAAATAGTCTCTACTGTGCATGTTCTCCCACCCTTTTTAATTTAAATTAACTGTAACTAAAACTACAAATAAGAAGCAAACACCTCAGCAGAGTTCCCACAATCAACAATTGTTGCTCCATAGCCCCGAACAGCAGCTTTCTTCACTAATGGTGCATTTAATGGCATTGCAATGTAAGCCTCAAGTCCCACAGTTTTTGCTGAAAGTGCAAGAGCTTGTGCGTGATTGCCACTGCTGTGAGTGACAAGAACAGGTTTATGGCCTTCCGGCAGTGAATCCAACAACTGAAGGACAGCATTCATTGCTCCTCTTATCTGGAGTGAAAAAAATGTGGCAATGTTTATTTATTATTTATTTATTTGCTGATAAGGTACATGTAAACATAACATAAATGGAAAACCCTTCAGGGTTAAACCTCTCCTCCACAAACCAGCCCCCCCCCCCCCCCCCCAAAAAAAAAAACATAAATAAATAAAAATTTAAAGAGAATTTTGATCATTGATCCTAACTGAAAAAACAGATATACAAATATCAGGAGAGTGAATATGACAAATATCACTTTCACATAGTGAATGTGTACAAAAAAAATTAGAGCTTCTTTGATGTGTTTGGTAGTGTGTGGGGGGGGGGGGGGGGGGTAGTTGGGCATGGATATTATGTCGACGGTCATTAGACTTGCAGTTCATTTCTAGTACTTCCAGTGGATATGTAACTCACTTCAGAGTCTTACCTTGAAAGCACCAACTTTTTGGAAGAGATCGCATTTGAAATGCAGTGATCTTCCAGCCATACTGTCAAGAGTTGAGCAGGTCATTACAGGTGTTCTGTGTATATACGGTGCAATTCTTTGAGCTGCATCTTGCACATCCTGAATGTTTACTACCGCATCACTGGTTAAAGGTGAAGCCATTCTGCAAAATGCAAAAGGTATGAATCATTCCGGAGTACAAAAATATTGCAAAGCTTATAATAATCTACTTTTATGGCGGCTCAATCAAATACAACTTCGTGCAAAAAAGCTGTGGACTAGCCCTCGATGCCCGTAAACTTCTATAATAAGGCATCAAGGGTTACAAGAAATCGCTTGCTACCTGCCTAAATCTTGAACACATGAGTGCGCTCTTCGAAGTCTGGTTAGATTTCTGGAGACGATTACCGTCATTTATACCATTCATACATTCGAATAACTCTCCTCGACCAAAAGTCAGGGTAACGATTCACCTTGCATTCTATTATACGAATTAAAGGTTCAAAGATTGAAAATCCACTGAAAAAAATACCGTGGGCTCTTTATCAAAGATATGTTCGGTAAGTTCGTTTGTTCCGAGCGAAGCTCGGCACGAAGCCTAGCCTGCGAAGCCCAGACGTATTTCCGGTCGTCGCTTCTCTCCCTCCGAAGGGAGAGAAGCGACGACCGGAAATACGTCTGGGCTTCGCAGGCTACACGAAGCCCCGAGCCGCGAGGTTTATGATCTCGTCGCGCGCTTCTTTCCCACGAGGATCGCAAGGGCAGCGTGATTTTTTCGGTTTGCTGTTGGTGTCCGCCTTGACGTCATCCAGAGTACTGACGTCAAAGCGCATTCTGGGTTTCCAGGCAACCGATTGCCGTGCTGATAAAGTGGAACTTCGATTTAACGAAGTGCCAAGGGACTGGGGAAATGTGTTCGTTATATCGAGGGTTCGTTATATCGAAAACTTCGATATAACGAATTTGTGGAAAATAACCAAAATGTTCGTTATATCGAGGTATAGTTAATTTAAGAATTTGTTCATGCTTAGCGTGCGTATATCGAGTTATTGATGCACGCGGGAAGTTTGGAGAGCACGAAAGATGCGTAAGAGTTGCACGAGGCGATAGCCGAGTGCAACTCTAGCTTCTTGAGTGCTCTCCAAACTTCCCAAGTGCATCAATAACTCGATATACGCACAGCTAAAAGCATGAGCAAATTCTTTTATAACATAGCTGACAAAAATGCTTGCTTTTTGATTAACTGCAAAATTCTCTTGACGCGCGCCACAGAAAAACAAACGCTTCTACTGGCTGGTTACAAACACGCCACAATCGCCTAGTTTGAAAGACAATTCTTTCTGTAAAACTGAGAAAGAAAATTTGCTTATTTATTCGTTAACGATCAATTGAAGCTAAACAGAAACAAAGACGAAAGTGTCTTAAAGTCCACCTAAAGTTAAAATACTCACATGGCGTAAGACGTCGTGGAGTATGGTTTGGATCCGGCGCTGAGAAGATGTTTATGTTTCGCTCGGCGAAATCCAGAAATTAAACTTGTTTTTTTAGCGAAGACGACTGTCATTCTACTTTACATTCATTTACGAACAATGGCTGGTTATTTCGGCTAATTGAGAAGACCTGGCAGCAGTTGTTTCTATGAGTAATAAATTTATGTCTTCTTGTGTAATTTGTCTTGTTATTGCAAGAGAAATTTTCCTGATTTAGTCGTATTGTTCGGCGATTACAAAAGTGCATAACAAATTTAAGAACAACAATAAAAACGGAAATTTTACCTTTAATTGTTGTTAATGACCAACTGGGGTCTTTTCTGCTCCCAGTGATTGTCTCTCGGCCAAAATTTGCTGCAGCTGGTCTTCCGACAAATTTGCGAAACGCGCAACTTGCGAGTTTTTTTGGAATTCGGCTTTATTCTTGCTGCTAGTTGGATCAGGACGTAAAAGGTCATTGCCGATAGAAAAATTGGGCAGCTCGTCACTGGTTTCTTCCATGTCTTAAGGCGAAGGAAAACTGCACGGCAGCTTAACAGGACAGAAACTCTCCAGCCATGTGAAAAAATTGCTGACGTCATCTTATTTACGCACGGGCGTGCATAAATAAAGATTTTGTTCATAGCGGCTCAATAGGACTTGTATAGGGCAAGCACGCGCGCTATGTTATAATATTAATTTTCAGTGGTGTTACGTTGCACTAACCAAGATTTGAACAATTGTACAGTACTACAAAATAAACAATCGTTCTTTAATGTCTATGCAAAGCTATCGTCTCAGTACAGATCTGTACGTAGCTACGGCAAGAGAAACTGAACATGCAAACAAAACTGCTTAAAACTACAAGACGCTAAATAGATTACTGTACTTCCAATGAGGATTGTTTTTTTGTCATCAGTAAAAACACGTCCTCCATTTAAGAATTTCTCAAAGTGAAAATGGTAACAAAACTTTAAACACTGCACTATTCGACTAGCCTATTGTACTGTACGTACAGTAGTAAATCTTCTTATCAGAACTCTTAATCAAAAAAATTCTTTCAGCGAGGATTGCCTCTGTTGTTTTCTTGACATCCGTAGGAATGTGTCTTCCATCGAAGAAAGCGACCGCAGAAATTCTTTTTCCTTTGAACCTGGCTTGTCAAATGACAAAAAGAAATTGCGCAGCGCTGTTACAGCCTCGTTAGCTCCGATGAGACTCAGTGGTTTTGGCTCCACTATAGAGATGTCTGTGTCTGAATCTTCTCCATCTTCTTCTTCTTCTTCGTGACTCGGAGTCATCAGTTCCACGGATTTGACTGCTTCCAGGGCTTCACGTGTAACATCTTCCTCGGTCGGTTGGTTCTCGGTAACAACATTGTCATCAAAAGATACAAAGTTACTGAAGGATGTCTCTGCAAGAGAGGGAAAATGGTGGGTGATGTTTCCCCATAGGCCGCCATCAAGTTCATCGGTGTCTTCATCTTCGTCGTCAGACTCAAAAGGATCGTGGGAGGGCTCTTCTACTTCACCTGGGAATCCTGCTTTTTTCCAGCAGTTCTTGATGGTTGTGGTGCTTACATTGTCCCAGGCTTTGGCCATCATAAAGACAGCATCCTTAAGGTCGATTGCTTTGACAGGTTTATTGTCATCTAAACACTGCAACATCCGCCTGATCATTGTCTTGCGATAATGTACCTTTAGGTTCTGGATTATGCCCTGGTCTGCCGGTTGTAGCTTGCTTGTGCAGTTCGGCGGAAAGAAGATGAGCTTTGTGTTTGTGAGGCCATTGACAATAACGTGTGATGAACAATTGTCTATAAATAACAGAATATGGCGGTTTGCTCCTCGCATTCGTCGGTCAATTTGACGGACCCACTTTTCAAACAAAACGCTGTCCATCCAGGCTTTCTTTTGAGACTCGTAGGTCACAGGAAGCAAGTTCATGTTACTGTTCCTAAAACACCTGGGTCTGGCGTATTTCCCTATCACAAGTAGGGGTAGCTTCTCTGTGCCATCCTGGTTACAAGCCACGAGGACTGTCACGCGCTCTTTACTTTTCTTACCGCCGGTGCACTTTTCTCCTCTCAAGTTAAGCGTTTGATTGGGGGTAGCTTTCCACATAAATCCTGTTTCGTCAGCATTGAAACGATCCTTCATACTATAGCTGCGGCAAATATCCGGGAGACGCTCACTCCAAGTTTCGACAATATCAGGATCTACGCTTTTCTCTTCACCACATACAGCCTGGCCTGAGATTCCTTGTCTTTCCTTGAATTTTTCTAGAAAGCCATTACTTGCCTTGAAACTCTCATACCCTAGCTCTTGTGCAAAATACAGGGCTTTTTCTTGTAAGATTGGTCCACTGACCGGGATGTTCATACCTCGAACCTTCCGAAACCGTTCAGACAGTGCTTTGTCCAGATCTGGAAAAGTCGATTGCTTCATCTTCTTTCGTTTGTCTGCATACAATCCTCCTTCATAGGCTCGAATTATCTCGTCCTTTCTCTTCATAATGGTCGAGATAGTAGACTGAGACAAAGGAGGATCAAAACGTTTTGCAGCAACAGTGTTTTTCTCCCCATTCTTGATTGCTTTAACCAGTTTATATTTCTCTTCCAATGTCAGAATCCTTCTCTTCTTTGTTTCTTGTTTTTTCGATGGAGGCGGTCCGGAAGCAATTTGAACGGGAACTGCTGTGCTTTCTTCTGCTGAACTCTCTAGGCTTGCCATAGAACATTATATTAATATACTGCTTTCAATAATAAGTGCCGAACTCAACAGAGATATAAACGCACGTGGCTTTCACGTAGCGACACAAAATACGGCCAGACATCGCAGGACGTGCTGGAATTTTTGAAATCTAATTCCTTTGATATTGCTCAACAATCGTGTCACCTCAGACACCTTTACAGGAAATTAATTGGAGGTCTGCGGTCTGCTCTCTAACGCCATTAAATGCGAAGCGGTTTGTTGAGTTTAATACGTCAGAATACGTGGAAAAAAACTAACAGACAACAATGAACACAACCGCATATTCTTTTCGATCTTGTATCCGAGGCTATCATGAGTATAAAGATATCTGGGATGCAGTTGTTGGCGAAGTTCTGGATTGTGAGGTAAGACTCTTCGAGGATGTGATTGTAGTTATGACCGGTTCTGAGCGAACTGAGTGATTTCACATCTATATTTTCTGCAGCACGAGCCTGATAACCCACACGACACCCACGCTGTTGCTGTAAAGGGGGTTCGAGACCAAGACGGGACGCTTCAGATCGTGGGTCATGTGCCCTTGACACTTTCACGAGTCTTCCACTTATTTCTAAAGCACGGAGGTCAAATATCAGTGAAGGTGGTCGGAAAAAGAAGAAACAAGGGTGTTGGACTGGAAATTCCAGCTATTTATTCCTTTTTCCACAAGAAGCCTTCAAAGATAAAGAAATTAATAGAACTTATAAGAGACAAAGAGGATAAAGTCGATCTGTAGATGTTTTTGTGCTAGTATTGTATAAAGCTGTATTGAGCGGCTGCCCTCGTGTTACAGGATTAAAGAAATTTCATCCTTGTTGGTCTGTTTGCTATTAATCTTTCGTCACATGTTGACATTTATTCGTTATATCGAGGTATATTTTACGTTTGGGCTCCTGGATTGTGTTCGTTATAACGAGGATTTCGTTAAATCGAGGTTCGTTATATCGAGGTTCTATTCCATACATTTTACTGTAATTTTGGCCGGGCTGAAGAAACTCGTTCGTTATACCGAGGACTTCGTTATATAGAGGTTCGTTAAATCGAGGTTCCACTGTAGGCAGCACTTCATGTTTTATTCATGAAAAACTGACTGGAAATACAACAATGTTTACGGTCGGTCAATCACCACCAATATCTCGGGCAAATGAACGACAACAGGAAATTCAACAACCTTGGATTCAAGAAGTGGCTGGAAATCATCGCCTCGGGAGATTTACCAACGAAACTCCGGAAAAGCGAGAACGGCGGCTTGAAATCCAATGCGAACAGCGGCGAAGAACGCGACAACAAGAAACCGCGGAGCAGCGAGAACATCGCTTAGCCCAAAAAGGCAACGCCGTCCCCAGGAGACAGAGAAACAGCGGAACAGGAGACTTGAAAATCAGCGGCAAAGCCGTCAGCAGGAGACAGAGGAACAGAGGAATATTCCAGTTATACTAGTGACTCTAATTGTCTGCAGCCCCTCCATTCCTTGCTTTTGATGGGCCACCCACCCCAAAGCTTCGCTAGGTTCTGCGATTCACGTATTTCTAGTAGTATTTTAATAGACAGACTCGTACCTGTTTGGGTTGAGAGAAAATCGAGAGTAGGTTGAGGCGCGCGGGGACTCATGGAAGGGACGAAGAACAATATTTATCATTCGATGCAAATGTTTCTTCCTTTTCATTGGCCGAGAGCCCACCACGTGACCTGCAAATAACTGCCTACAAATAATGGTTTGCTCATGCGCAATGTCGTTCAACTTTTTTGGGCTTTATTTTGGGCTGCAAATACTATTCTGCTCATGCGTAGATGAAACCACGCTTGCTCCTTGCTCGTTTATGTGATCTCTGTCATTACTCCTGGAAGGCAGCGCGCGCTAACCGCTTTCCGAAGATATTATTTATTAAAAAACAAACTGAGGGATCGAATGATAAAACAATTATTGAACTCGGTTATCGCAAAATATCGTGATTTGTCAGTGTCTCGCAGATCAATTATTTGCCTCAGCCTTCGGCTTCGGCAAATAATTGATCTGCTCGCCACTGACAAATCACGATATTTTGCTCAACCTCTTCCAATAATTGCTAATTATTTTCCTTCGTCCCTCATCAGTTGTTTCCATGAGTCCTCGCGCGCCTCAACCTAATCCCAATCTTCTCTCACCCCAAAAACACGTAAATAGCAAGTGGGTACAAGACTGGTTTTTACAGCGGGCGATTCGGGATTTTGAAAAAAAAATGGGGAGATGGGAGTCGGGATTGAAAGTATGCACGGCATGCAGGATGCCGAAAATAACCTAGGGATGACGGTGAGTCAGCTAGACTGCGAGCAGTCTCTCTTTTGCTCGAAAATCTCTGAGCGGGTGCATGGCTTTTAGGAGGGTGTGAATGGGGTTAACTGACAAGCGACAAAGGGCAAAAAATATTACTGACTACCGACAAAACGCGAAAAAAATTACCGACTAGCGACATGGACAGACATTATCTATATTTTATTTTACAGAAAAAGGAGCGTATTGTATTTTTCCTACGTTTCTGGGAAGTAACCTAAGATACCACCGACTTTCTAAATTTTATTGAAATGACAAAGGTGAAAAACCGAACATTTCTTGTTTCGATGGACGTGGCAAGTCTTTTTGCAAATATACCACCCTTTCGGGCGGATCCTCCCCGTATAGGCCATTATAGGGAGTGCCCCCCGGACTAAAAACATTGCCTCAGTCGGAATTACGGTGGTGAATTTAACAGAAGGGTATGTAAGTTTGCTTGTTTTGAAGAAGGCTACGATGTCTGAAGTTTACTTATATGTCCCACAGCGAAAAAAATGTCACGGATGTTGCGTTTCCAAACAGTTGGTTTAAAGACGATTTTCCTTAGACTTTGTGTTTCAATATATGCCATGAAAATGTTGGCTAAGGAAAAGTCCTGTGTTTGTACCCATCGCGGTGCCGTGGATTTGTAGGTGAACTGCTTTCCATTGAACTGGAAATAATCTGCTTTAGGGATTAATGTAAGCTCTTCTCGCAGGTAATGTGCAGGAATAGGTGGGTTACTTTGTAGAAATTTTCATATGCTACATTTTTCAGGCTTGAGGTATATGAAAGGGCAGGGATTTTACTCGTAGAAGCATATAAAAGCGGGCAGGGAAATCTGTCATTTGGTTCTGTGAAAGGGCCCAAAGGGCTAACAGATGATTTTTATGGCTTTATGAAGTCGAGAAAACGTTTCAGTTTTGTGATCGATTCCTGTTTAAAAGACAGTGCATTTACAACTGTTAAAAGGGATGCAAAGTTCTAAACAAGGTATGTGAAAGGGGTACTGGCAAAAAATGGCACATAAAAGGGTAAGGGGTTGGACCTCGGGTTGGAGCCTCCCCGTATAAATATTTGTTGAGTACCCCCCCCCCCCGGGGGTTTTAGACAGTTGCATACAAAGGCACAACATTCAACGAAAAATCTATCCTTGATGTAAAGACACATTTTAGACAAACGGAAATCTTCCTTCGTCCCTTGTCACACACTGACTTTTCAAAGGAAAAGCTTTTAGCCAATTTAACAAAGTTTGAGGAAAGTATTTCAAGTTTTAAAAAACAAAAACGCTTGATGGACAGAGGAGATTACCTGTTGGATGATTTTGAAGGGAGGCTACTGTCATGTCTTTGATTCGAACGGACCACGTTCCGGAATGGCGCATAAGTGTGCATGCTCAAAGTGTATTGGCCGCTGGCCAAAAACACCACAACTCCTCCATTAGCTAGTACATGCAATATGGTAACTAATAAGGATCTGAAACGTTAAGTCAAACACATGCCTATTGAAATAAGCACAGTCTTAATGTCACTTCAAAGTTCATAAATCCAGCCTAGCTGGGGGCTTCCGCACTCGGACCGGATATCGTCTAACAGGAACAGGTTCAGGAACAGGGTCACTCAATTTGGTGGACCTGGATTGGAGGTTCTGAGGTCTGGGTAACAGGGTTGCTGCTTGGTGTTGGTGTTACTGGAATTCTGGTATCCCTCACTTGGTCTGTGTGTCGACGCCACACTAAGCCAGGTTTGACTTCTACTTCGTAAGAAAGGGGGCCAAGTTGTGTTCGGATGATGCCAGGTACCCACTTTGTACTACCAGTGTAATTTCGTGCTATCACTGTCTGACCGATGGAGAATTCTCTGGTCACAGCACCTCCCTTCGTGACGGTTTGGTCTATCTGACGGTTGCTTATCTTCAAGCGGAGATCTGGTTTCAGCAAGTCCAGTCGAGTGAGTAATCGTCTTCCCAAAAATAGCTGAGATGGCGCTTCTCCAGTGGTTGAATGGGGGGTATTTCTGTAAGCTAGCAAGAACGTTGCCAGCTTAATGCTCAGAGGTTTTACTTCCGTTTCACTTTTCATGGCTGATTTGAAACTCTGCACACAGCGTTCAGCTAGGCCATTGCTGGCAGGATGGTATGGAGCAGATGTCAGATGTTTGATTCCATTTCTCTTGAAACTCTTCAGATTAAACTGTGGCCCACTGTCACTCACTAACTGGGATGGCACACCATATCTAGCAAATAAGCTCTGCAGTTTCTCGATGGTTTTGGTTGAGGTCGTGGTGTCCATTTTCTCTATCTCCAACCATCTAGAATGAGCATCCACGACAATCAAAAACATACAGCCGAGGAAAGGTCCGGCAAAATCAATATGGATTCGCTGCCAGCGTGACGATGGCCATTCCCATGGATGTACAGGTGCGGTACTAGGTTCAGCCTGCATTAGCTGGCAACCCGAGCAAGTCTTCGCGGTTTCCTCAATTTCCTTGTCGATCCCTGGCCACCAGATATAGCTTCGTGCTAGGGCCTTCATCTTCACCACTCCAAGATGTCCTTGATGGAGTTCTTCAAGCACTTGTGGACGAAGTTTTGGGGGGACTATGACTCTGATTCCCCACATCAAACAGCCTGAGTGTACTGTTATCTCATCCCTGCGAGCGTAGAAGGGGTCCAGTACAGGAACATGGCTGCTGAGCCATCCTTTAGTCACCATCTCATGGATTTGACTCAAGACAGGTTCCTTTGGGTTTCTCTTCGGACGTTGTCAACTGTGATTGGTAACGGCTTAAACTGCATCATATTGAAAACATTTACTGGATCCACAACTTCTTCTGCTCTCTCTTCGGTTTTAAATGGCAGCCGGGAAAGGTCATCTGCATTGCTATGCACTTTAGTGTTCTTGTACTCGATTTGGTAGTCATATCCAGCCAAGAATAATGCATAGCGCTGAAGCCGGGCTGCTATAACCACTGGAATGCTCTTGTGTGGGTGGAAGATGGATGTTGGCTGATGATCAGTGTAAAGGGTGAAAGATCGGCCAAACAAATACACATGGAACTTTTTGACTCCCTAGATTATTGCCAAAGCTTCTTTGTCAATTTGTGCGTACCTTTGCTCAGTTTTTGTTAGTGTCCTGGAAGCAAAAGCAATGGGTCGCTCAGTCCCATCATTCATCACGTGGGATAGCACGGCACCAATTCCCACAGGGGAGGCATCACAAGCAAGCCTCAGTGGCAGACTGGGATCATAGTGTGTTAATACTTGCTCTGAGGTGATCATTTCTTTCACGTTGTAGAATGCGGTTTCGCATTGTTCCGTCCATTTCCATTGATGGTTGTTCTCTAACAACTGGTTCAAAGGGTGTACCACTGTTGACAGATTGGGCAAGAATCTGTTGTAGTAATTAACTTACCCCAGGAACGACCTCAGTTCAGCGACATTGCTTGGGCGAGGCGCTTTCAAAACTGCTTCCACTTTTTCTGGTGACTTGTGGAGACCATGACTGTCAATATCATGTCCACAGAAGGTTATCTTCTCTTTGAAAAACTCGCACTTTGTCTTGCTTGCTCTTAACCCATGAGTCTGTAAGCGACGTAAAACTTCTTCTAGGTTGGCAAGGTGCTCATCATCATTTTTTCCAATGATGATCATATCATCAAGGATACAGCTTGTTCCAGACGTACCTTCTAACACTTGATCAATGGCGCGCTGCCAGATAACAGGTGCAGAGGTGATACCAAACACTAGTCGGTTGTACTGGAACAGACCCATATGGGTGTTAATTGTGAGGTATTTCTTTGAATCTTCTTCCATCTCTATTTGGTGATATGCTTGGCGGAGGTCAATCTTTGAGAATTTCTGCCCACCAGCAAGGTTTGCAAAGATGTCTTCAATGCGAGGAAGGGGGTACTGCTCTGCTTGTAGTTCTGGGTTCACTGTGATCTTGTAATCACCACAAAGTCTGACGGAACCATCTTTCTTGGGGACAGGCACAACCGGTGTGGCCCATTCACTCCACTCCAATTTAGTGAGAATACCTTCATTCTGGAGTCTCCGCAGTTCCTCCTCCACCTTCGGCTTTAATGTATACGGCATCGGTCTGGCCTTGAGGAAGCCTGCTTGGCTGTTGTCTTTAAGAGTTAACTTCGCTTTGGCTGATGTAAAGGTGCCCAGTTTATTTTCAAAAACATCTGAGTACTTGTCTAGCATAACCTCCAAACGCTCTTTAGGACTTGAGGTAGCTAGTGAAGCCTGCAGCGACTTCATAGAACACCAGTCAAGGCGTATGGTACGTAGCCAATCTCTTCCCATTAGAACAGGACCCTTATTCTTGACGACATACAGGTCCAGCACCTCTCTTTGGTTTTGGTAATCCACGGGTACTTTGAGCAGTCCTACTGGCATAATGTTTTCCCCGGTGTAGGTTTTCAAGGACAGTCCAGTTTTGTGCAGGGTAAGCCTGTTAAATTTCTGCTGGTAGAGGTCAAACGAGATGATAGACACAGCCGAACCTGTGTCCAGTTCCATCGTAAGTGGTTTACCATCAACATCCAAATCAAACTCAGATAATATCATTGCTCTGTTTACTCACATTGTGTACCTCAAAGGTGGCTAATATGTCTTCATATGCATCAATATTAACCTCAACAGCATGTACCTCTGGGCTTTTGGTTGCTTGCTTAGGCTTTCCTTGCTGTTTGGAACGACAAACTCGCTGGATGTGGCCCTGTTTTCCACAGTGGTGGCAGATCTGGTCCTTGTAAAAACAATTGTGTGTCATATGTGTGTTCCCACCACAGCGGTAGCAAGGGGGGGTAGTGCCAGTTTCGCTAGTGTTGGCTTGTAGTGTTCAGTCAACTTGGCAACGTGAGGGACTGGGTTGGGGTTGAGCTCACTTTGTAATTCTGAAGCATCGCGGATGGCAGTTTCCATTGCTACAGCAATCTCCACAGCTTTGGAATACTTCAGTTTGGCTTCTGACAGTAATCGCTTTTGGATTTGCGTATTTCGAAGTCCACAGACCAGTCTATCTCGTAGCGCTTCGTTCAGATTCCCGCCAAAATTGCAGTGTGTCGCAAGCTTCCTTAGCTCGGCCACGTAAGACAAAATGCGTTCTCCTTCCTTTTGGTTTCTCTTGTAGAAACGAAATCTTTCCGCAATTTCCAAGGGCTTTGGGGGCAAATGCTCGGGAGAGTGGTAACTATCTGTTGAAAGGACTTTGTAGCTGGCTTCTCCGATGCAAGAATATCCCTCAGCAGAGTGTAGGTTTTCCCGCCGATCAAGCTCAACAAAGTTGGCACTTTATGGTCATCATTGATGTCGTTCGCCAAGAAAAACTGTTCTATTCGTTCCACATAGGTTTCCCAGTTCTCTTTTGTGTCATCAAAACTCTCTATCTTCCCAATAGTGGTCATAATTTCTTGAATTTTACCTCGTCGCCACTGTCATGTCTTTGATTCGAACGGACCACGTTCCGGAATGGCGCATAAGTGTGCATGCTCAAAGTGTATTGGTCGCTGGCCAAAAACACCACAGCTACCAGCACAGTTTGACATATGCTATCAAAAATAAATAAAACTCGCAGAAACTGTCTTCGCTCCTGAAACAAAACACCAAGGAAGAAAAAGAAATGTTGCCTTTCGTAACACAATACCAGCCCTTAGTGTCTACTATAAAAGAAAAACTAGCCAAATTTTTAAAGAACCACCTATTATTTCCTACAAGAATGGAAAATCATGGCTTAAAGCCAGCCGAAGAGCCCCCCCGCGAGCAGAGGTCAGGGGCACCCAACGACAATATAGTTCAAAATAGCATTGTAAAACGGTAGATATAGGGATATTCTTATCCCCTCAAAATTTTTCATCTGGTCGGATTTCCTAGCTGAAAGTCTAGCGATCCGAAAACTGTAGGGATCAAAACTTACCTTTTCGAAAATTTCAGGCAGAAAAAAGGCTCCCTAAAATTCTAGGTGGCCTTTTCAGGGTAAAAATCCGTTAAAAATGGGCAACTATACCATTTTTTAGATGTTCGAAAATACTAGGAGAGGCAGGCAAGCCAGAAATTTTACAACAAATGTTCCGAAATATCATCGGTTAGATCTCAAATCGTCTTCCGAACAGGTATTTCCCGAAAATTGACGTTGGGTGCCCCTGAGAGGTTTCTCTTGCACGGTTTTTAGCGTCAGTTTAGCCTGTCAAGCCACGCGAACGACTTCGTAAACGATAAAAGCCTCTGATTATTACTTTTTATTGTGCCCTGTAATCAACAGGGAAACCCGAGTTCGTATTTGCAATTAAAGCTTTGGTGATTTTATCGGTACAGGCTATATAATATTGGCAAACAAAGGTCTAATAAACGGCATCTAGCCTGCATGGCAGGGGCAAAAAGTGGAAGGGGAGGGTGGAGGGAGAAAAGCTCCTTTTTCCCTTCCTCCCTATCCCCTACCCCTTTCGACGACTGCTACGTAGGCTAAACGGCATCATGTTGCATAAACAGACCAGAGTTATTGAAGTTTTTTTAAAGGTCAATCAAAAGGTGCATTTTTACAAGTTTTACGTGTTTCATAGGGATCAAAATCTTGAAAGTGAGTGAAATACATAGCAAATATCAATAACTAACATGTATTTCTACTTATTAACTGAGATTTACCGACAACCGACAAAGATCGAAAATTTTAACCGACTACCGACAAAATAACTGAATTTTAACCGACAACCAACAAGTGGACCCCCCATTGACCCTCTTTTAGCGTTAACGATGTCGTTCGGGTCGCTTGTCATTCGCGTAGTTAGTTTCTTTTATACGCCCCGGGTAGAACCATTGCCTTCTGTCAAAGAAGGTTTATGCCCTGGATATCGTAGATCAAGAGTACGATTCGCTTGCTGACTATCTTAAAGGTAGAGTTCAGGTTATTGGGTTCCAGGGAGCTTTCTCAGACGCCGAATCGTTTTTAGTCGGAGTGACCCAAGGATCGATCCTCGGACCTCTTTTATTTGTGCTTGATGTGAGCGATTTACCCACTGTTACTCGCAAGTGTAGTACGCTTATGTATGCTGATGACTCTGTCTTATTTTATTATATAACATACATTTACTATATTTGAAGTACAGTAAATACCAGCAACTAATATAAGAACCTGCCCTTTCGCTTTTTCCCAAGTTAGCGAAAACAAGTTCTTGTATAAATGATAATTTTTAGCACAAAATGTAGGCTATTTAAGTTCTTAGGTTCTTATTTTCTAAAGAAAAAAATCAGTAGTTAATACTATTTAGTGTTTTGCAGCTTATTCCTTATATAAAATCGATCTGTATACCATTACATAAGACATCTGTCTCCAAAGAGGATCCTGAATGTTCACTTATCGTTTCCCCAAGTATACAGAATTTTTTATAGAAAAAAAAGGACCTGTTTCAAATTTTAGCCAGTAAACAGGTTCTTGTATAGTAGAGGATCAAGGTCTAACTGGCAAATTTTAGCCTGACAGGTTTGTAAAAACCAGGTTCTTACTAGCGGGTTTTTTTCTGTGTACGAAGAAATACACAACTTAGTTAAAAGGTTAACTGGCTACGATAAGAAAAGTCAACTTTATATCAGTTTCACATAAAACAAACAAACAATAACGACCTTCATTGAAGAAATTAGTCACGGAACTAGGAACGATCGATAGCTCAGCTGTGAAAAAAAAATTGTGTTCTCTGAATCCGTTTCTTTAGAGATGAAAATATATTATCCGCAAACTATTTCAAATATTAAAACATTATTAAAGATTATTGCATGAAATCAAGAGCTTTAGTGTTCTTTAAACATAGCGACAGGTAAACCACTTTCTCTTGTGGATAGTTGAAAGCTGCTATTTTTTCCAGGGCAGATTTTCCAAATCAAAATTTCCACCACATAGAATAATCCCAACATTCTTCAGATCTTGCGCAGGAAGAGCTTGAAATTTCTCTGATAATACCACTGTCACACCTACAGCAGCAGATGACTCAATCATTAGCTTCATTCGTTCCCGGACCAGCCTCCATGCAGAGATTATTTCTTCCTCTGTTACGGTTATGACGTCAGTCACGTTGTCTTGTATGATTGGCCAGGTCATTTTACCAATGGAGGTACATAGGCCATCAGCAATAGTGTTAGAAATGGCCGAGAAGAAGTCAGAAACAATGTTTAGTCTCCGTCCACAATAATGCACGCATTTCCCTTTTGAAAACAAATACATTTGTAAGACTTGTAAGCACTTGCGTCCATACTAAAACGAGGTTTTCGGAAAAGGTAGGTCAGTACACCAGAAACCGACCCGAAAACGCTCACGAAATGAAGTCTTGCCGAAGGATGTTTGTTGGACCGACAACAAACGGATACAATTGAAAACGTAACCAGATCTATCGTCTGCACTTGTTCCAGTGTCCTCCGTGGACCAACAGAGGAACATAGAGGATTGAAAAACGGGTTCCTTCTGTGAGTACCGGAGCACAGATTACGTAATACAAAAGAAATAAAAGACGGGAAACAAAACAACTCCAAATAAAGACTAATCCCAAGTGACCAAAAATACAAAGCTTTCCGGTACCTACAGAAAGACCAGAAAAACACCTGCTTTGCGTTGTACTGTAAGTAGTTATCAAGCCTATGAATATGTTAAATCCTTACTAAAAGCATGCACTTGAAAGTGAAAATTTCTTATTATAGTTATGAAATATTATTATTACCCTCTTTAAGTATGCGAGATATGTGCAGAAATGTAGGCTTTGGAGAAAGTGGCGAATTTAACGAAAATTCCCCAAACTTTCGAAAATATTCAAATGAGGTTGCAAACGAGTCCCATGACAAGTACTGATTTTGACAAATATGGTCAATTTGGCAAAGATTCGCCAAAATTTGGAGAAAGTTTAAAGGAGATGGCATAAGCGGTCCCATGAAAAGTGGTGAATTCGATCGACGAATATGGTGAAAACTCCTCAAAGTCTTAATTAGCAAAACTTCAAATAATGAGATTGCGAAGGGGGCCCACAAAAAGTGGAGATTTTGAAAAATATTGTGAATCTGGCGAAGTTAAGATTCGCCAAACGCGTTTGGAGAAAATGTAAAGGAGATGGCAAAAGGGGACCCTCAGAAAGTGTTGATTTTGACGAAAATAACGAATTTGGTGAAGATTCGGCACTTTATAAGGAGCACCTCTTGTAAATTTATTCAAATTTTCGCCAACCCTTTAGCGCTTTTTTTCCAGATTTCCCATTTTCGCCATTGCATGCCGACATTTCTGGGCATTGAGTGAACTATGCTCGATGCTCTGATAATAGTGATACGGGAACTAGTTCCTCTAGCGAGAGTGACTCTCACAACCAAACACGTCTTAAGATTAGACTTTTTATTATAAGGAGACTTACTCTTTCACTTCACAGTTCTTCACAACTTCTTCAACAACTTCTTTCTAACAATGTCTTTCTTCAACTAATCTTATGTCCTCTGGACTTCACTTTAGTTCTCTCTCTAAAATCTATACTCCTTCGCATCTCACTATTCACTTGTTTGTTGGTCGTCGACCATATGTTTATGTTGATAATATATTTATGTCCTTACCATCATTCATCAACCTGTTACGCAAAATTCCTCACAAAAGCCTTTCTTTGGTTCTGAAGGAGAATAACCAGTAAAGGAAACTAACTAGGCAAAGTTCAGTAAAAGGAACACACTTCCACACGGCTACTTTCAAGTTACTTGGTTCTTTGAAGCTTAAAAAACCAAAAGTGCAAACTTCCTTAATGACAAACAAAGGACAACTTCCGTATTAATAAATGTGAGAACAAGATAAATAGAGGGAAAACTTACCATCAAAATGGAGCCGCAAAACCTTAACTAGCTAAGTTAATTACTAAAAATGTGGGAAATGTCCACTTAAAGGATAAGCATCTTCGAAGGGACGTCAAGTTCGGAGACAAGATGTCCCGCTCAAAAACCTCATTCCTTGAACACACGAAAGGAGAAATTCATAACTTAGTCAGAACATTCCAAAAGAGTCATAGAATGCAACGCACAAGGAATAACCTGAAAATACATGATGGTACAGACGGGGGTTGTCCTTGGTCAATAACTGAGAAGTGATGCACGTGATCTGATTAGAAGGCACACTTTTAATCTTTAATCTCTTAAATAAGAAGTTCATTAGCAAATGTTATTTATCTTCTTTGTTACTTATCAATAAACAGTCAAAATGTTCCAGAACCTCTGAGAAAGCTTCCTACAATGATATACATCAGCATCTATGTCAAATTAATCAGACACAATTGTCAGAAATCAATCAGATTTCATGCTTCATGCTTTATCTTTTCATATTTCAAACATTGTTCATTGGCATCACATTTTACTTATTCCGCAAAGGACACATTTAGGTAAATCGAGTCAGATATCGGTTTCATTTCAAAGATCATTGGGAAGATACATAGAACTTCCATCAAGTTATAATATTTTTCATAAATCGGGGAGATACGTCCCGTGACATTACCCCCTCCCCCCCCCCCCCCCCCCCCTTCCGTGTGCTTTAAATCTCCTGATTCAAGCAGAAAAGAAACAAATGGATATCGAAGGCGGCTGGAATAATCATAATTGTGGGTAGGCTACCGGGAGAGCTGACCACGAGGTGTGTCGTGCGGTAATCCAGGGCCTAGGGCCTCTCTCAAACGTACAGAGAGTGAACAGCGACTACAGAAATTACCGGTAGGACAAAAAGAGACCTAGTTAATATTCCAACAGACTTCGATAAAAACTTATTTATGCAAATTCAAGGCACGAAATGTCAAAATTATGACAGAAAAACAAATAATTCAAAAGGATTTGACCGAAGAAAGATTACCGAGGGCAAAACAGCTGTTGGATCCCAAGAGCGCGACGATAATTATGAAAATGACTGGCTAAAGAACGATAAATTTTTTAGCGGAATGGAAAAGTTGCCAAGGAATATGACAACCATAAGCTGAAAAGAAAAGATAAGATGACAAGCGAAAAAATCCATTTTGATAGCATTCCCAAATGAGAGGTAAAATAGAACAAGGGAGATAACCATTGACGACAGGAGTCGCTAGATGATGAAACAAAAAGGCTTGGGAGACAAGGAGAAAACCACAAAGCCGTGGAAACTGGGCTAAATCGTCATAAGGAGTTAACATATAAAATGGACGGTCCATGGGCGAAAAAAGTAAATTAACAGTAGCAGCTGAGAAATCTGAAGGTAAACAAAAAGCGGTAGGGTGAAAATTATTACAATAAAAACAGCAAGTGACTTCGTGTCGCAGAAGGGCTTTGTAGTAAGCAATTATTTGGACGAAGATGTCTGGAATCCTGCGGCGATACTCTGTGCCAGCTATAAAAGCCCAGTTTTTTGACATTTTGGAGGGACTGAAATGGAGTAATTTGCCTTGGCCGCGCGGTAAACTCTTCGCAACGGCAACCCAACCGTGGTCTGTTAGGCAAAAGAAATCAATTGGTATCCCGGAAAGACGGACGTGTGTTATTTTGAACGTGAAAAATACTTCAAATAAAGTGCCACATCCCAAAAAGAATATAGACTCTCTGGACACAGTGCAAGAGACTCTATATAAATGGAGTTAAGAATAAAAAGAAAAAGGCACAGAACATAACACCGAGGAATTTCAAACAAAAGAACACCGTGGACGGTGGACGGTTACAATCCTCACATGTGGGAAGGCTATCAAGTTCAATCTGTTCCGGGTTAGTAGAAATAGTTTTAGCTGGTAAACGCGTAGGGCCAGGAGAATACCTTAAGCGAGAGTAATAACAACAGAAAAAAATAAGATACACAAATTTGCCAGGGCCATGATGAAAGCAAGATATGTTAAAATATCGTTAATTGTCTTGGTTGTAGTTTCCTCATGATAAGAGAAATGTCGGAACTTAATTGATCAAGTTGTTCGTCGAAGTTTTGATCGAGAGACTGAAAAGTTTTATCCAAAGAATCGAGGGTGCTTTTATTAAACGATTTAAGAGGCGGAATTTTCAGTGACTCCAAATGAAGTGTTGGGATTGTATCAACCATGATATCTTCTCAAGGCACATAACGGATAGTAGAGTCAGTAAAAATTGGTATTTGAGGGACATTAAATAGAATATTTAGCACGAAATGCTTCCAGTCAGGAAACGAATAGTCTACCATTGGTTCAATAAGTCAATAAGGAGGGAGAAACCGGAGTTCAGTCCCTTTGTCGTCAAAGCTAAGAAAGGGAGGGTGGGTAAACGAGCACTAATATCCGCCGTCATAAAACCTGGGAAACTCGAATAACCAACCAATTCTTTATTTTGTAATCGTGAAGCTTGATGGAGGAGGTCCTGTAACTCAAAAAGACGCAAAAGCCCAATAAAAGTACGAGAGAGTTGATAAGAATGCTCAGAAGTAAATTCGTGAAGCATCGAATCAGTACAACGTAATTTACGAAATTGGCGATTCAAAACATTTTTCCAAGTTTGAAGATCTCGATTCAGCGTTTTGAGATATTTAGTCAGACCTGCAACTTTAGAATGTAACTCGTCTGTTGCTTTGATTAGCACAACCGTCTTACCATTTACAACTTTAATCATGTCACACAAGGTACCAAGGTTGGTATAAATGTCACGCAAACTCTGTTTAAGGCGGGAAATATGATTAGGCTCACAGCTTTTACCGCTGGCCTCAAATAGTGCTTTAAAAATGCCAAATATACCAGCGTGGCAAACCAAGGAGAACGGCGAGAACGATGGCGAAGCCATGCTCGTTCTTCATGTGAGAGCTTTGAGCAGTGCTTTAAAGCCCAAGTTTTACATTCTTAAAGTGAGCCCTGATATGACCAAGGGCATACCATGGTAGGAGTCCTCCCAGTGGAGTAACGATGAAAACGACGCAAATATTTATCGCATTCCATCAAGTTAGTAACGCCTTGCAATGAGGAAAGGCGCTGAATAACACCCTGCATAACTCGATAGGAATGCAAGATGTTATTGTAAAAAGTCTGGAAGGCAGGGGAACACGTGTTGTTAACGTATTCCAACCGCACATCTGCTGTGGCTGGTAACTGGGCATGGACATTAACAAGGTTAGTTTCCCGAAAGAAAATCAAAGCCTTAGAATTGCGTGAGATCATAAGTGACTCGGGATAAAAAGAAACTTGCTGGTTGGAAGAATCATAAGCCTGGCTATGGACAAATGTGGCGGTCATTAGGCAGGCGACCAAAGAGAGGAACATGATCCGAGAAGGCCAATAAACTACTCGTGATCGTTGAGAACAAAAACTTAAAGATGCAACATCATCAGGAGACGGGGGAGGAGAAGAAGGCGCATCTCCATCTTTTCGTTTTTGTTGGGCATAGAACATTTCGATAAGACCCTGATCAAGGATATTTTCTTCTGGTTCCCAAGTGTTGAAACGAGAGGAATACCTCTCCATTTGATGTAAAATTGGCGTTTTCCCCGACGAGACCGTTCTTTCAAAATACGCTCTACTTGATAGATGTCATCTGTACTTTCCTCAGGGGAGGACAGAATCTCAGAAGAAGGAGGAGACTCAGGAGGGCTTACTGAGAAAGAAGTTTCATCAGAAGAATCTTATAGGTTGGAATCAGGGAGCTCCATAGGCACCTGGGCGTTGTTTCCAGTTGAAGATGAAGTAGAAAGATCAAAACTGTCCTCTGTTAACTCTGTTTCATCCAGGTAGGGCTCAGAGAGGTCATCCTCTTCTGGGGGTGCCACAGGCCTACTGGCAGGGTCGTAATATGGTTTCATGCGGTTAATGTGAATGGTTGTGGCAATTCGAGAGTTAGTTGGTAGCTTTACCTTGTACGTGACTGGAGAAAGTTTCTTGTAGATTCGCATTGGACCATGCCACAAGTGCCGCAATTTTTTGCTGAGTCCACGCTTGGTCTTTGGGGAATACACCCAAACTTGCTGGCCCAAGTAATACTCTGGAAAATTGGAGCTCTGGTCATATAAGAATTTCATGCGTTGTAGGGCGCGTTGAATGTTGGCTCGAGCGATCTCCTGAGCAGTTTCAAGGTGTTCAACAACGCGTGCTCGATGTTCCGCGATGGAGGCTGACAAATCTTTGGGTGGGAGTAAGCTGACATCCATGGAAAGGCGGGCCTCTCTTCCATAGAGTAAGAAAAACGGGGAGTCACCTGTCACTTACGAGTGGCTGGCACGATAAGCTAAAAACACAGAGGGCAAATGTTCATCCCAGTCTTTTTGTCAGAACTGACGTACTGAGAAAGAGACTGAACAAGAGTACCATTCAATCGCTCTACAAGGCCATCAGTTTGAGGATGGTAACTAGTTGTGAACACCTCAGTGTTAACAAGGCGGCAAATTTCTCTCAGAAGTTTTGAAAGAAAATTCTGCCCACGGTCTGAAAGGAGTGTTCGAGGAGCGCCATGTCGGCCTATAATCTCGTGGACAAACAGGTTGGCTATGACATGAGCATCAATTGTAGGGACTGCAAACGCTTCTGGCCATTTCGTCAAGTAATCTGAAAACACAACAATGTATCGGTTGCCAGACTTAGGAGACAGGAAATGAGCCAACACAGTCAACTCCGACTCGTTCAAATGCATTTTCCACTGGAATAGGTAACAAGGGAGCTTTATTGACGGCGCGCGGGCGTTTTTTCATAGCGCAGTGAACACAAGTGCGGCACCAATGCTGGATGTCGTTGAACATGCCGCGCCAATAGTAACGCAGTCGTAACTTCTCATAAGTTTTAGAAGTTCCCATGTGTCCGGCCGTCTTATCATTGTGACCGAGGGTCAAAATTTCGTGACGAAAGGCGCTTGGAATGACCAATTGGGAACGGATGCCAGATTTTCCTCGACCTGTAGGGGTCCATAATGGCATAAGAGGCCATTATCATCAAGATAATCGTCCTCTATCGTCCTCAGAGGAGGACGAACATAATGTTCCCAAAGCACTTTTTGATCCTCAAGGGATAGAATAATGTCTGACAAATCCGGATCTTTGCGTTGCATATCATAAACTTTGGTAATTTGCAGGCCTGACAGATCGATGGCAGCAATTGTGGAGAGGTAAGGCCTACGAGAAAGGCCATCTGCATTAGCATTGTTCTTTCCAGCACGATGGTGGATTTCAAAATCGTACTGCTGCAAAACCAAAGACCAGCGGGCCAAGCGACCTGTTGGATCTTTAACATTCATCAACCTGCGTAAAGCATTGTGATCACTATGGACGATGAAGGGTCGTCCATACAAATAAGGCTGGAAATGTTTAATAGCAGCCACAACAGCCAAGGCTTCCTGTTCAGTAGCACTGTAATTACGTTCGGCGGAGTTCAATTTACGCCCCCCATAGGCAATGGCAACTTCTCTGTTGTTTTGAATCTGGCAGAGGATCATGCCAATTCCCTCATTACTTGCGTCCACATAAAGATGGAATTGAAGGTGAAAATCAGGGAAGGCCAAAATAGGGGCACTTACCAAGGCTACTTTAAGTTGGAGAAAATAGGCATGGCATGCATCTGTCCAGAGAAAGCGAGCATTTTTCTTAGTCAAATCATGTAAGGGAGCTGCAATAAGACTAAAATTAGGAACAAATTTCCTGTAATAGCCACTCAAGCCCAAGAAGGCACGAACGGCGCGGACAGTTTTGGGGATAGGGAACTCTTGGACAGCTCTAATCTTCTCAGGGTCAGGACTAACACCCTCTCGCGACACTACATGACCCAAATAATTTACCTTACAATGAGCAAAACGGCATTTACTTGGCTTCAGCTTAATATTGGCCTCACGAAATCTTTGAAGCACTTACTCCAAATGCTGCAAGTGCACTTCAAATGTTGGGGAAAAATAATGACATCGTCAAGATAAACCAATCAGATTTTCCAATTTAAACCCTGGAGAACACATTCCATTACCCCTTGGAAGGAGCTGGGTGCGTTCGTGAGCCCGAATGGCATCACGAGGAATTCGTATAACCCACAATGTGTAGCGAAGGCTGTTTTCTCATGAGATAAAGGGTCCATTTCCAACTGCCAATATCCCGAGAGGAGGCCAAGTGTAGAGAAGTACTTGACCCCTGATAATGCATCAAGTGTCATCTATTCGGGGTAAGGGATAGCTGTCTTTCTTGGTGATTTGATTTAAGCACCGATAATCGACACAAAACCTATCTTGGCCATCTTTTCTGCGAACTAAAACGACTGGCGCTGCCCAAGGACTAACTGAGGGTTGAATTATATTTCTATCAAGCATATCTTCGACATGCGCAGCAATTTTGTCTCTTTGGGTTTGGGCTACCCTATAAGGTCGCAAACGGATGGGGGGTTCGTTTCCCGTGTCGATATGATGTTTTACTATACCTGTACGACCAAGTTCCTCAGGGTTAGGGCAAAGACTTCCCGGTACCTGTTCAATAAGGAGCAAAGCTGGGACCTTTGGTCATCCGTCAGTGGAGACTCCCCAGTTAATTGGAACTTCTTGTGAAGGGGAGGGGGTAGGAGTGGGTGAGGATGAAGGATTGTTTTCTAAAGAAATAGTAGCCACGTCAGGAGCCAGTTTTTGGAAGGACCCCAGATTAGTCTCACGATAGAGAGTCACGGGCTGACTTGTTGGTTTTAGGATCCTAAAGGGGACTTGATTACCCGGGGAAACCACAGCCAAAAGAGTAGCCCCCTGGAGATGATATCGCTCGGCAAGACGTGAATTTGGCTCAATTAATCTCGTTGTGCAAGGCAACATGCTAGACAATTTAGCTGGAACCAAAACTTCACAGTACGGTGGAACTACACAAGTAGAGACGTACCTGACAACTAAGGTCTGGGGCTGGGGCATAGAGTGGGTCGGCTGTTTGTAAACGAAGGGTACCTCCTCCGAGATCTATAAGGGCATTATTTTGCCTTAAAAAGTCTCCACCCAAAACAAAATCATACCCCAGGTTGTCGATAACATAAGCTTCACAATTGTACTGAGTGTCCTGAATAGTCAAAGGCAAAGATATTTTGCCTTGCACTGGTACCTGTTCTCCACTAACAGTCTTGACAGCTTGCAATTCTCCTGTTTTTAAAGGGAAGGTGTACCCCAGAGGACTCTTTTGCAAAAATTCAGTTCTTACAACCGTTATAGCAGCCCCGGTGTCAATCAAAAAGTGCACACCCATACCTGCAGCTTCCCCCTGAACGGATAAATCATGTGGGAGTGAATAGGTCCCATCACCAGCAATCAAAACAGGCTCCGAAATGGGTGCATCAACCAAGTCCATAGGGACTGTGGGAATTTCACAAGATCGGGCTTCTACACATGAAACTTCAATAGGTTCCTCACAAACTTCCCTTGGCTCATAACAAATTATTTCTTGAGGTCGCTCTGTAGGAGTTTCAAGGGAAGAGACCTCTACAAGTGGGACTACTAATGGGGTTTCCTCATATTCCCTGATGTCAATAGTGTCTTCTTCCTGAAAGTCATCATCTATCGTCGTACTATCAGGCATAATAAACTCTGCAGTGTTCCCTGAAATGATAGGCACTTCTGGATAAGGTACAGGGGTAAGCATAGCTATTCGGGTTGGGGAGGGTTGTCCCGAGGCCCTAGGGGTCAGGCGAACATGACAGCTAGCAGCCAAGTGTCCCACAGTGCCACATCGATAGCAGGTAGGCCTCCCATCCCTGGTCCTACCATCCCTAGTGGGGAATTGTTGTTGTCTAGGGGCGAGGTTGCGGGGCCTATTATCCACGGAAAGGGGCTGGGACCTAGGGTTAAAATCCCTGCGCGGAGGCTGAGATCGATGGCCAAATTCACGACGAGGGGGCTGGTGGCAAGAACAAGAAAACTGGGATCCTTGGTGGAAAGCAAAGCTGTTCCTCAAAGATCGGATTTCATCACGGAACTCCTGACGTAGATCCGCTCGCAACTTTCGTATTTCACTTGACAGATCACTGACAGATCTGTCAGAAACATCAAAAGCTGCCACTTCCTTATCTGTGCTAGAGCCAGCTGGTACAGCAGGCTGAGGCGTCAGTTTGTCCAGCAATTTATAAAGGATTTCCCTTTCTGTGTCCTTATTGATTCAGTGCAGTTTTCAGCGATCGTGCGATCAACAGAAACTTTCAAACGGGCCAAGTTTTCTGCGGATTGATAATCAAGTGGCTTTTGCATCAGAACCTCGCGCTTAATTTCATCGCGCAACCCATTAACAAAAAAATGCAACTGGTCTTCTTTGGAAACGCCCAATTTTTGGCACGTACTGTTGATAAACTCGATATATGAATCAAGTGATTCTTTTGCGCCTTGCTTACGCGCACTCAAAGACTGCCTTAAACGCCACTTAGCATCTTCGGAAGAAAATCTATTTTTCAATCCCGCCGTAAGTTCATCAAAATCCCTCCGAGTCTCAGGGGCTAAGGAAAAATAAAACGTTTCGGCAGGACCCGATAAGTGACTCGCCAAATCTGCGGCCATAGAGGCCGAATCATGCCTATGGCCACCAGCCTCAACGCGATTCTGAAATTTTTGCAGCCAACGATCAATATCTTGGGATTCTAAACCAGAGAAAAATTCTAATTTCACGGATTTCGGTTTCCGAACAGTTGCTTAGTCAAGTTTAGCATGTAAATATTCCTTTTGTTGGCTGAATCAGGGCCGCTTTCCGCGTCACTCGTATCGCTTGTTTCGGAATCACACGACTGACGTTTAGAAGCGCTAAGCTCTTCGATAAGTGGGGACTTGCAATCCCCGTGACAAAAACCAGATTGGCTACGAGTAACGATACCTGGGCGCCGCGTCGACATGCACTGCACGTTACCAAAAACGACAACTAATGTAGCATAGATGGATAAGAATGAAAACTACAGTAAACGTCAATTCATGAGTAAGATATCAAGTAAAATAAAGTTAAGGTTGATAATTAAGAAAGTCAACAGAATTTAATTCTCCTGGGTCATCCGGTTCGTCTTCGGCATCAAAGAAATCAAGTTCATCCCAAAAGTCAAGAAACTCATAAAAATCTGCGGTAGTAAGATTGGGGTCAACCTCTCGTTTTACCTCTGCGCACAAATGCAAATCCTCGTCTCCCGCAGCAATGAAAATAGGCTGATCAGGAGTGTCCTTGTCCTCTTCCTCGCTGTGGATATCCTCTAACGGAGGTGGAGAGTCGCTTTCTGCACCGGAATCAGTGGCTGTATAGTCCTCGGTTGTCGGCTCCTATTCGGGGCTTTGTGGAGTGGACATCTACAGCTGGAACTGCTCTTCGAGCTCTCCACCAGTGATACGGGAACTAGTTCCTCTAGCGAGAGTGACTCTCACAACCAAACACGTCTTAAGATTAGACTTTTTATTATAAGGAGACTTACTCTTTCACTTCACAGTTCTTCACAACTTCTTCAAAAACTTCTTTTTAACAATGTCTTTCTTCAACTAATCTTATGTCCTCTGGACTTCACTTTCGTTCTCTCTCTAAAATCTACTCCTTCGCATCTCACTATTCACTTGTTTGTTGGTCGTCGACCATATGTTTATGTTGATAATATATTTATGTCCTTACCATCATTCATCAACCTGTTACGCAAAATTCCTCGCAAAAGCCTTTCTTTGGTTCTGAAGGAGAATAACCAGTAAAGGAAACTAACTAGGCAAAGTTCAGTAAAAGGAACACACTTCCACACGGCTACTTTCAAGTTACTTGGTTCTTTGAAGCTTAAAAAACCAAAAGTGCAAACTTCCTTAATGACAAACAAAGGACAACTTCCATATTAATAAATGTGAGAACAAGATAAATAGAGGGAAAACTTACCAACAAAATGGAGCAGCAAAACCTTAACTACCGGTAGCTAAGTTAATTACTAAAAATGTGGAAATGTCCACTTAAAGGATAAGCATCTTCGAAGGGACGTCAAGTTCGGAGACAAGATGTCCCGCTCAAAAACCTCATTCCTTGAAAACACAAAAGGAGAAATTCTTAACTTAGTCGGAACATTCCTAAAGAGTCATAGAATGCAACGCACAAAGAATAACCTGAAAATACATGATGGGGTTGTCCTTGGTCAATAACTGAGAAGTGATGCACGTGATCTGATTAGAAGGCACACTTTTAATCTTTAAAATCTCTTAAATAAGAAGTTCATTAGCAAATGTTATTTATCTTCTTTGTTACTTATCAATAAACAGTCAAAATGTTCCAGAACCTCTGAGAAAGCTTCCTACAATGATATACATCAGCATCCATGTCAAATTAATCAGATACAATTGTCAGAAATCAATCAGATTTCATGCTTCATGCTTTATCTTTTCATATTTCAAACATTGTTTATTGGCGTCACATTTTACTTATTCCGCAAAGACACATTTAGCTAAATCGAGTCAGATATCGGTTTCATTTCAAAGATCATTGGGAAGATACATAGAACCTCCATCAAGTTATAATATTTTTCATAAATCGGGGAGATACGTCCCGTGACAATAGCGCCGCCCTAAATTATGCACTTCAGCCATAATGTATCTTGTTAAACAATAAGATGCAAGCAATGTAAATTTTAGCCTTGGTCTAGGTTACTCTTACCCAGTTTGATTTATGCTTAAAAAATTAAGAGGATTTCTTATTAATAAGTGGATACAGTATGATTAGTAACTAAGGCTACGTGCAAACGGACGCAACAACTCCCAACAATGTTGGGAATTGTTAGCCAACAATGTTGCGTCCGTTTTGACGGGCAAAAAGTATGACCGCTTTCAAGCTTTGCGCAACAACATCCAACAACATAACATCCAACAATGTTGGGAGTTGTTGGCCAACAATGCTGCGTCCGTTTGCACGCAGCCTAAGGGATATTTTATTGGGATGTAATGTCAGGTATATATCACGAATATTGACCTATTATTGGTTGTTTAGAATAACTTTACAAGTTCGATGTATGAAATATTCATCAACGTAAACCTTTTCTTTTCATGAATTCGTTCTTAAACAAATATGCTCTATTTTGGCACACTTTTTCGCGACTAATCCACGACTCACAATCCTTTTATCGTAAAAGAATGTTCAATTAAGTCTCTCAACAAAGGTTTGTTTACGTTTAAAAATAACGCATGGTTTGATATTTCAACCTTCACTTGATTCCTCATCAAGATTCCCAGGAAATGATCTCTATCCTAATGTTTTAGCTGTTTTCCATGTTCTCTATCGAATTCATTTAGTTAATGGTTTTTATTTGTAACTTAAAGTATTTTAATGACAATGGTATTGAATATCTCCCAGTTCACAGGTGTTAGTTAAAGTAAACATCTATTGTTGTAATCTCTGCTCTATTCCGCAAACTGTATTTTTACTAGTTTGTCCTCTGAGTTTCCAGTCACATCCGTAGTTAATTTATGGAAAAGTTTTAGCCAATCATCTTCGATGAAGAAGCTTAATACCTTCTGTAAGTCGACAACAACCTTAGATTTTCAAACTGTAATTTTAGTACTTTTCTATCTGTTAATATGAAAAGTCTGTTTACTAGTATATACCTTGTACTTTTTATATTGTTCTCCCTATTTTTTATTGGCCGGCTAACCTAGCCTTAAAAACTTAAGTAGAAAAACCATTTTGACAAAGTAATTGTCTCGTAGGTTTAATGCTAATAAGGGTGTTTCGACCAATCCGGTTAGACTTACGTCAGCATTATCTTACCTAAGCAGATGGTTTTCTGGCTGGTATAAAAACGTATGTAACACTAATCTACCAGAGAGAATAGACAAGAGAGAACGATATAGAGAGAATTGTAAAAACTTAGAAGCTACAAAGTCAATAAACGTCCTGAGTCAAAGAGAAGTGTGTTTGTAAAAAGGCTACAGCTAGTCCCCGCAGAAAAGTCCTTTTTGCAATCTAACCCTAAAAACCAGCTCTTTTTTGCACTCAGCACAATTCCAGCTTTACCCCGGGGGGTGCTCCTGGGAATTCTTGGTGGGGGTGTGCCGCCCGGTTCCTCAAATCCTGACCCGATTTCAGACCAAAAAATGTAATTTTCCACACCCGTTTTCAGCTTAGACTTCTAAAATCCATACCCGTTTTCAGACCTGGCCTTACGGCAGAAATTATGTTATCATTACTTGGCCGTTAGAACGCAAACAAAAAATTAATCAAATCCATTTCGAATTCGCATATTTCTCTTTCTTGCTTACTCATTTGGAATTGAAACGATAAATACGTTCACACACTCCGTAGTTCCCTCGAAAACCCAACCCGATTCCAGACGAAAATGAGCAAAGTGTATAGCCGTTTTCATACCAAAACGGCGCAAAAACCCTACCCGATGGGGCGGCACATAGGGGTTTTACTTACCACACTACCTTTCTTCGCCTCCACAATTCAGCTATTTCGCTCCTCCTCAAATTAATAATTTTCCCTTTTATATGTTACATAGCTAACTGCGTTGTTGCAGTTACATCCCTTTGATTTCTGTGGCGGAGAATAATATATTTCCACCTCAGCAAATGCTACAACTTTTTCTAACTTGTAATTTCATAAACAATTAGAAGATATAGAGTAGAAAGTGAAATTGATAGCACATCGTCGTTTTCTTTTTTTTTTGTAGCGTTTTAAATTGTTGTTATCACTCACGATAAATATTGACAGTAAATATTGATAGCCTTACTGTAGAAAGGATCGACGTTGCTCCTGTTACTGTAAGTGGCAAGACATTCAGGGACATGGTTCGATTCTAACTTAATCTCCAGGAACTGATCCACAAAACTTGCAAATATGGGTTTTTCCATTTATACAACATTCGGCGTATCCGAAAATATCTGTCCCAGGAGTCTGCACGAACTTTGGTCCATGCTCTTATCATTGGTCGTATAGATTACTGCAACAGCCTTCTATTTGGTTTATACCCTCTGTTCATCTGCTTAAACTGCAACGCTTGCAGAATGCAGCTGCTCGGCTTATATCTAATGTCCCTCGCTACAGTCACATAACACCAGTATTATGTTCGTTACATTGGCTTCCTGTCAAATTTCGTATTGATTTTAAAATGCTTCTTCTTACATTTAAAGCTATCTACGGTCATGCTCCTGGTTACTTGATCGATTTGATTGCTTTAAGAAGAGCCACGCTATAATCTTTGTTCAGCTAGCGGTCTTTAAAACTGAAAAAGACTGAGTATTTTAGACTCGGTAAGACATTAACTGAGATTTTCTTGGAAGAAACTTAAGAAAAGCATTCCTTTGGTCGTAATCATTCTTTCCACTGATACTTACGCTGTTATTAAAATACTGAATTATTCTTCTTGTATGTGATATCTCTCCCTGGACGACAGGTGCCCGTACAATCTAAGTGTAATTGTTTGTAATTTGTTTACCCACAAAACACGTAGTTCTTACGAACTCGTTTAAACGTGTCTGTGAGGTCCAGATCGAATTGAAATTTGACGTGTTGGTTCTTGAGGAGAGGAGAAAACTGGAGTACATAAGGCGTCGACTCCAGGATTTGAATGCGGCCCACATTGGTTGGACTGGTTGGAGGCGAGTGCTCTCACCACTGCGCCAGCCTTGCTCCCTAGAACTTACCTTGAAGGTTCCAGTTTTTTGGAAGAGTTCGCATTTGAAATGAAGCGTCCTTCCAGCCATGCTGTCAAGAGTTGAACGGGTCATTACGGGCGTCCTCTTTATGTACTGTGCGATTCTATGGCCTGCATCTAGTACTTTATCCAAGTCCACCTCAATATCACTGGACGCCAATTTATAACCATCCTTTAACCACTGCACTGCACTTCTTCTCTTTGCCGAAAGAATTAGTTTGATATCATATCATTTACTTCAGTCGGGAAAATTAAGTAAGCAATTTTTTAAAATTTAAAGTAAGTATATGAGGAAATATCCAACTCAGTTAAAAGGTAACCGGCTAGTGTTAGAAATGTCAAGTTTATTTTCTGTTCGAGATAACACAAATAAAAAAACAATAACGACCTTCGTTATAGAAATTTGCCAAAAAAAAAAGGAACAATATAATAGTCCATCTGTCAATAATAATAGTAATAATAACTTCTGTGTTTTCTGAAACCGTGTATATATGTATACAACGAATAAATATACTCTCTTGTGAAGATCTAAAACTTTCATAAAATCAAGAGTTTTTGTGTTTTCTAAACAGTTCGACATCTAACTCATTTTCTTTTGTGGATAGTTGAAAGCTGCTATTTTTTCCAAGGCAGATTTTCCAAATCTACATTTCCACCACACAGAATAACCCCTACATTCTTCAGATCTTCGGAAATAGAGGCTTGAAATTTCTGTGATAATACCGCTGCCACGCCTACAGCAGCAGACGACTCAATCATTAGCTTCATTCGTTCCCAGACCAGCCTCCATGCAGAGATTATTTCTTCCTCCGTTACGGTTATGACGTCGGTCACGTTGTCTCGTATGATTGGCCAGGTGTTTTTGCCCAAGCCAATCCTAAGGCCATCAGCAATAGTGTTGGGAGAACCTGAGAGGAACAAGGAAACAGCTGTTTAGACTTTTCCAATTTGAGAACATGACACATTTTCCCGCGTTTTTCAGGCGAGCGAAGACTAGCGCGAGGTGGGACCTGGAAGGCGAGACACGGGCGGCAGAGGACGTTCCGTACATATTCATTCTATCGCGGTCCACCCCGCAACAACACGCAACAGGGTGCGCAAAGGGACGCAATATGTAACATCCAACAATGTTGCATCCGTTTGCAAGGGGCTTTACATGTTGCGTCCGTTTGCACACCCCGTTGCATGTTATTGCGTGTTGTTGGGAGTTGTTGCAAAAATGTTGAAATCGGTCAAACTTTTGAGCCAACAACTCGCGACATTTCTCTTTTGTTCCGTGATCGCTAAAGTCGATCCGTTTGCACAGCTCTTTCAACTTTGTTGCGGCCACGCACGCTCATTACACATGGTTTACAAAGTCTTACGGGTTGTATCCTTCCCACGACGCACTGCAGGTCCCAACATTGTTGGTAGTTGTTGCATCCGCTTGCATGTAGCTTAATATTATATTTAAGATACATAGATACTTTGACAAATTTCACCAATGATGAAATGGAGAATATCTCACTTGCCCCTTTGTTGTGCTTAGCAGGTTGATTCTCGTGTAACTCAATTTTAAATAATCCTACATCGTTGTCGTGAACCAATTCCCTTTTTTCTTCTTTCTACCACCTTCATTGGCACTGTGATGCTCAAGTGATAACAATGCAAAAATCACAACAATATTCAAGAGCGTGTCAAAATCGACAGCACCACGCAAAGAAAGTTGCGTCAGATAGACCGGGCTTAGTGGATTTTACTATCAAGCTAGTGAATTCTGTTCTTAAACTGCCCAATGGGAAAGTTAACTTTGGGGGAGTTTAAATTATATATTAAGAACTGTAAGCAATCCTGGTCATCAAACATTTTTTGTGGGCTAGTTGAAATGACTTTTGGGCTAGTACAAGTTAGCTACAGCTTGTCAGAATGGCAAGCTGTAACTGACTATCTTTGCACCCTGGAAAGGTCCTTAGATTGTAATAACTCCCCTCCACTTCTCATACACTTCTTCCCTTTCATATTTTACTAACGTTCACAACTATACATACCGGTAATGATAGCATTCTTTGACAGTTCAGTTAAATGGATTTCAAAAACCGCTGAACTCTAATTCAACAGAGCAGCATAAATAAATCCATTGAATGTAGATCAGACTGCAGAAGATATTCTTTCGTTTAATGCAACAGTTCTGTTTCATATGGTCAAAACTGATCACCACACCCATCAGGCAATTTGAACGAATGACCCGTACATTTCAAAACTGGCGGTTATAAACATTTAACACCGTTGCTTTGTACATGTAGGCACATTTTCAACTTACTTGTAAGAGGAATCCTCTCTTTTGCAACAAAGGACCTTGCACAGTCATCTGCATTTAAAGGCTCAGCAGCATAGATCTTGATATCAGGCTTTATTGCTTTGGCTGCAATACAAATCCCACTGAGCATTCCACCACCCCCGACAGGAACCACAATTGCATCCAAGTCTGGGACCTGTGGACAAAATACAAATACATGTAAGAATGACTAGCAACAGGAAGCCTTGATGCTGCATAAGGATTCTTACTTCAGTTTTGGTCTCGACTTTATTACACTGCATCAACATACATCACTAGTAAGCTACGCAACCACGATGATGACAAAATCAACAAATGATGTTGGTCAACGCGGGTACTTAACTTCGCGATTCAGGCAAGAAAGTATTCCACGGGGTTTTATTTTCGCGGTTTTAACGGGCAAATATGAAGAAAAGGTATTAAATTTCGATATTAGATAAACTAGAACAAGCAATGTGTGAAATCTTTGCAAATAAACGTTATTTCACAGTTGAAGATACAAAATGGAGCTTACCAGTAAAACCAGTTTGCAATTTAAGTTTATCGATACATATCCTGCATATAATGTTGCTATTACATGTTAACTGCGATTTGAATTTTCTATATGGGTATTATTTCGCGAGGATTCATTTTCGCGGGTCTTAAATTTCCCAATTTTTTTTACAATCGCGAAAAACGCAAAATTAAGGTGACAACCGGTTTCGCCACTTATCGAATTCGCTACGTCCTAATTCACAACAAATTCGCTACATATTACTTTCTGTAAACCACTGAAAATATTCTCTCAGTCGCTCTAGAAAAAAATTTTAAAATACATTTCTCGTTCTTTTAAGCTTGCCCCTCCAAGGGTGCAAGTTTTGGACTTTGCCAAAAGGCAGCGAGACGAATATGTGGGTAGCGAACTTGAAAGTAGCGAATTTGACAAGTAGCGAAACCGGTGTAAAGTGAAATTAAGTACCAATAAAGTATATAGATATATAAAAAAGCTAGCTACCTGCTCCAGAAATTCAACACCAATTGAACCCTGGCCTGCTATAATGTGAGGGTGATCAGATGAGGGAATAAGATATGCATGTGGGCCATGGTCTTCAATGATTTTCTTGGTAGCTGCATCTCTTGCCTGATATAGATACAAATCATTACTTGAAAAAACACCAACAAATAAACGACAAATTGTTACATTTAAAAGAACATTGATTTTAAACACAAATGGGAAACAACAACATTGCATGTACATTGTACATGGTGGACATTTTAAAGCCAAACATGGCCATGTTTTTAATTCTGTGCCTTCAAAATAATCTTCTTCCCTAAATATTTTTATAGAAAGACTTGAATTTACCAGGGCCTAGTTGTTCAAACGCCGGTTAGTGCTAACCTGGGGTTAAATATTTAACCTGGGTTTCTTTTTCTTTTTGAATCAAAAGCAGTTTCTCGGATAATTTCTCTATTCTTTTTAGAGTATCCAATAATCAATTTGTCGGCAAGGAGAATTCAACTGAATTTGCTTTTTAATCTCTCATATTTGAGTTCAAATTTCGCACTAACCCTAGGTTATCTTAACCCAGCTTCGAACAACCCGGCCCAGGACTACAGACTGTGCGGTTCCAGGCTCTTCCCAAGGGGAGAGAGTCTTAAAAGCAAACCTTTTAAACAGACAATAGGAACCTTAACCATGGAATTTCCAGAGGGGTGGGGGTGGGGTGGGGCTCAAACAAAAGATTCTCCATAAGAGGAGTATGGATATCATCTGGACAAACACAATGTTCTACAGTGGAAGCTTGATATAACGAAGGGCCAAGGGACTGGTAAAATTAGTTTCCTATAATGAGGTAATTCATTTTAGTATAATATCACATTGATGATTATCAAAAATAGAGCGCTGTGATTGGCTAGGAGCTTTGCTTTATCCCGCTTTAATCACCGCACAGTGATTATAGCATTGAAGGCTAGCAGTTTTCAAAATGGCAGCCAGACTTTTTGATGTTTCGGGGTTGGAAATTGATCAATAATTTTATTTTCTTGAATAATCATCAATGTAATTATACTAAAACAATTAGTCGCCTCAGAAAATTGTTTGTTATATGGAGGACTTTGTTATATGCAGGTTCGTTATATCAAGGTTCCACTGTACCAGTGAATGATAGAGGAGCTTTGTGTACTGGAGCAATATGAATACTGCTTGGTTAAAGATTGTTATCGGTTGTCCAGGACATGGAAAGAAAGAGCAGTCAGACATTCTCTTATTGACATTGCACCTACACAAAGATTGCAACAGTGACAGAAAGTAAAGTTTTGGTATCATCAAAGTACAGCTGTAGCTGATGTACAGTATATATCAGCCACTATCATATGACCTGAAAGTTCAGTAGATATGTGAATCTGTTTCCAACGATTTAAAGCTTATCATTTCAAGACATGAGGATATATACTGTATGTTACAGGCCAAATTTGATTTCAGGTTAAAATTTTTTCACCCAGATTTATTCTCAATTTTCTCTTCCTTCCAGAAGGGCTAGGAGACAAAGGAAATAAAGAATCAATCCCGGTTAAATCAAAATTAACCTGAAATCAAATTTGCCTGACCCGTAACATATATACAGAGCTCTACTTTTAGCCTATGGGTTAAATTTACAATTTTTGTCTTAAATACCTCATAGGTATTAGGGCCACAATCAATAATAGTTGCTCCATATCCTCTAACAGCATCTTTCTTTACTTGAGGTGCATTTGATGGCATTGCAATGTAAGCATCAAGTCCAATTTTCTTTGCAGTTAGTGCGAGAGCTTGTGCATGATTACCACTGCTTGCAGTGACAAGCGTAGGTTTCTGATTCCCTGGCAGTGAATTCATTAACTGAAGAACAGCATTTGTTGCTCCTCTGATCTAAAAAATTAAACAATAAAATAATGTAATTAATTCTGTAAATACCCAGACCCGCCAACCCCTTACAAAGGAAAATCTGGAGACTCATGAAAACAAATCTGGAGTGAGATTCTAATTTTTCTCAATTTGTGATCCCTGTTGTATAAACAAGATGCTGCCTTTGTTAATGGTTCTACTGAGAGGTAATCACTAGTATGAAACTTATAGCAAGCAGTCGTTTCTTCCAGATAAGCCACCTTTTCATGGCCAAAAATGCCAGACAAAGTGCAGCCATCAAAGTTCAAAAAGGCACTAACATTCCTTATTAATTTTCCATCACCATAGTTTTCATTCAACAAAGTAACATTTCATTTCAGAATGATCTATCTCCAAAAACCATGAGATTGTAAGTCTTGTTGTGAGGCCATGAGAAAAGATAATACGTGAAGAAAGACCCAAGTAAGTAATACAGTTTTTGTCAGCCCAGTTTTCTTAAATTGATATTATATAAGTCTTATATAATATCAAAAGTTGACTAAAGTTGACCTCAGTTGAACTTAAATTGCTTTCCAGGTCGTTGTATTCTAGCTCGTCACTTTTAATTTGTAGGTTGTCACTTTCTAGGTCGTTGTTCTCTACGTTGTCATTTTCTAGGTTGTCGCTTTTTAGGTTGTCACTTTCTAGGTCGTCATTTTCTAGGTCATAAAGCGGCGTTGCACCAAAACGTATTTTGATCAGCACTGCTATAGCTTGTTTTCATGCACTTTTTCTATTTTGGTAATAAGCCCACTTGTATAACCCCCTCCATTTATAAGCCCTCTTAATACAGTGGATCCCTGTATTAACAGGGTGGCCGCATTACCAGGGTGGGGTCAAATTACATGACTAAAGGGCTGCAATTACAAATACACCATACATTGTATTTGCACTTTTTGAACAACTGTTCTCTTTTTTAATAAACAACCTAGTCTTCCACACGCAGATGTTCTTAGGGGTTCGTGACACGTTCCTGCCCCATGAACGGAATCTAAATATTGCGTACAGTAATTGTGAAAACTACATGACACTTTCCTTCTGTACATAAAAAACTTTTAAAAATTAGCGACAGTTGTCGTATCTGACATCTGTCCATGGATTGGGACATACATTCCATTTTTATTCCAATACGCTCCTATGGATGAGTATCCCTGGCAGACAACTTGTAGTAATCCATTTTCAAAGGGAGCGACAAAAAATGAGGGGGTAGGAAAGGTCTTTTCAAAGGGCTCTGACTTCTTCCTAACCCCCCCCCCCCTGCCCCATAAGGGGGCGGGGGAGGTTAAGAAAAAAATGGAACGTATCATCAGACAAGCCCCCATGCAATCAAGAACTAACCTTGAAGGATCCAGTTTTTTGGAAGAGTTCGCATTTGAAATGTAAAGATCTTCCAGCCATGCTGTCAAGAGTTGAACAGGTCATTACAGGCGTTCTATTTATGTACTGTGCGACTCTTTTGGCAGCTTCTTGCACTCCATCCAGGTCCACCTCAATATCACTGGACGCCATCCTTTACAAATTTGAATTGAGAATTCAAAATTTTGAGGGTTTACCTTGGTGTAAAAACCTGTGAAGTTTTTCTATGTTTTCTAGTTTTTCTATTATTTTCCTTAGCTGTATTGTGTAGACTTCTCAGTGGCTTCTTTGTATTCATTGTGTTACGTCACTCGTGAGTTTCACAGGTTTTTACATCGAGGATGAGCCATAATTGATTAGAATTTTTGTGTGGTATTGTAAGCCATCAATATCAACCTAGCCTTCACTCAGGCATTCAAATGGCGATTCGTTTGCTTAATGTACCTGCACACAGCTTGAAATTTCCGATCAAAGCCTAAGATCCTAAAAAGACTCCTCGAAACGCCAACCAACAAGAACGAGCAAGAACGGGAGCGAATCTGTGACTCCCTTCCGCAACATCATTTTTATCGTGTCAGCGGTTGCTTGCATTATTATTGAAGATGTTAATGATACAACTTCTTCAGATGAAGTAATTCGAAGTGACCCGAGGTCGCCTTCGTGATGATGGCCTTAACTTACTGGCTTGACAACTTAGAAATACCTCTAATCTCAAGAAAGTAACTGATGTCTCTTTACTCGAGGTATAGAGAAATGCTTTAACAACTGGTTTCCTGTCTATTTTAAAGCGCACAAAACACAACGGCAGGACGTTTCCGCGGGTGGGGGGTGGTAGGTGGTAGGTGGCGGGTGGCGGGTGGCGGGTGGCGGGTGACGGGTGACGGGTGACGGGTGACGGATCATGAGGGTGGCGGGTGGAGGGTTACGGGTGACTGGTGACAGGTGGCGGGTGAAGGGTGGGAAAAATACTACAACTTAAAAACGAAAAAAGGGATCAAAATGGTAGACACGTTTTTCCATAATAACTAAATTTTTGCTACTTTGGTTCACGTTTCCCGACTTGTAGTTTAAAATTTTCAAAATGTTTATTTCCAGAAAACAAGGAGAGAGACTACAGTAGATAATAACACCAAAGCTGCTAATGTTGATGGGTACCAGAGAAGGAGCAACAATACGTAGTTTTTTTGAGTCTTTCTAAATTAAACACACGTCCCCTTATTTAACAAGGCATAGAGTAGGAAAGTGTAGAGATGCATGAGGCTAGACACGTCACATATGTCTTGCTTGACATTTCCTATTTCAATTGTGTAGCCTGGGGAAACGTCCATTGCGGTACGGAACGAGAAGAGCCGGAGGTGCTGTCAAATAAATAGAGACAACTGCAGTCATTCTATTTCATTATCGTGATATGAGGGGGTTAAAGGAGTTTTTTGCGTGATACGGGATTAAGTGTTTTTAATTTTCGTGAAAGGTGAAAACACGAAATTAACTAAAATTCGTGAACTGTGAATGGTTTGCTTGTCGTGATACGTGAACTTCAAAATCTTTTATCCGATATTCGTGATTTTCAACTATTTTTTTCGAGTAAATGGATGGTAAGTTTCTGAACTGAAGAAAAATTTTACACTGAAGCCAGTGGACCTTCAAATAAACTTGTTCAAAAGGTCTAAGGGACTTAAGTCGTTCTCTTATATGTCCTGAATGACCTAACCTGCGAGAGCAGACGCTTTTTCTCGCTCTTGTTTCAACCGCCGAGAAAAGAGCGCTTGCGGTCCCGAGCTGGGAAACAATTTCCGTAACGTCAGTATTTTTCAATCAATCATATTTCAGCTCTTATTTTTGTTGAGCTAAGGGTCGAGATAGAGGGAGTAATAAAAGTATGTACAGTATGTAGATCCCATGCGTTGTCTTGGAGGCAAAGAGCGAATTCGAATATCCCCGATTGCAATAAAACTCTGTTAGAAAAGTCCACAGAAGGGAGCAAAGCTTATGCGATAAACAACGACGACAATGAAGATGAAATGAATTTTCGACGAGCAGTTACACTTCGTAGCGGAAGAATGGTCAAAGCCAAGTCAAAGGTCTTGTAAGTTACCCTTAGACATATTTTTTGGATGTAAACAAGACCAGGGAAAGTTAAATGGTATTGCTTTTGAGTACTCTCCATCAGAATTAGTCTATTTACTCATAATCAATTTACCCTCATCTACATTGTATGTTCAGCTGACTTCTGTTACCTCTCTGTACTAGCTATGCGGGAGGCTCAAAAAGCAAAACATCGACCCTCATGATTAAAAGTCAAGTAAGTGATAACTCATCATTAACTCTGCAGACAGCGGCATTCTGAACAGGTATAGCCATGACTGTCCTTTTACTTCGAAAATTTCCGTGAAAAGTGAACACGGAATTTTAATCACCGTGATATGTTATTTTTACTTTTTACGCAAGTAGCACCCACTCCCCTTTACCCCACTCTGAAATCAAATTGGACTTATCATCCGCCACCCGTCACCCGCCACCAGCGGAAAAATCCTGCCGCAAAGTGATATGGGACTACTTGACACTTGTTTTGATCACATTCCATTTGTTGTAGTAAATCACAAAGTGTACGGCTGTCAGCATGGTGGGGATGAACAAATAATCATTTGATGGACAAATTATGAAAACTCAATGCGAGCGACCGCTGACATGATAAAAATGATATTGCGGAACAGGGAACAAGAACCCGGAGGGTATGGACACAAGTGATCTGAGAATTTGACGTACCTACTCTAGCAATAGTTAACCGCTAACATAATACCGTGGGCTCATAATATGAAGCATGTGTTTTCAAAATGGCGGCGTCCATAAGGCTGCTGACGAGCGACTAAATACAGGAGTGGCTCCGACCTGTAATTGATGAAAAAACCTTCTGAATATATATAACGTAAATAATATGAAACGAACTCAGCCAGAGACGTCAGGGGGTCCCCCGGCGAAGAAACATTTATCCACAAAAATTATTCCCGCGGAAAACATTGGCGCTGTTGCAAATGAGGTGAGTTGACACAAGAAACCGCTATGTTCACTGGTTTGTTAAGCCTAAATATACTTTTTCAAGTTCGTAAATGCACCTTTAAAGCTCTGTTACTTGTTAGGTGTTAGCTATACAGTAGTAAAATATTTTTCAATGAGTCGAGATTAACCAGCAATTTAATTTTAGCAATTATTGCAGGTTTGAATAATTCCAGGCGTAGTTAATCGATGGAAATCGATATCGGAAATCAATCTATATCCTTGATTATTTAGGTTATCACAAAAACCGAATCTGATAATTGTTTTAGTGTACATTGTTTTGAAGAGAATAGCGACAAACACGCAAGGAACATACACGACTTTCATAATGGCGGATCGCTCGGGCGGAGTGGGAACGAACCACATCAGAGCGAGGCAAGTAAGGCCACTTTTTTTGTCTCCGAGCGAGAGCAGTCGTGTGGTGGCTTGTCGATTTGTTTTAGTTTTTTTGGCGTAAAAAAGTAAAAATTCAGTACACCTTCACTATCTGCAAGAGAAATTTATCGCTAAACAATCGCTGATCGGAAGAAAAATGCCTACGAGCTGCTGTGTTCCTGAATGCACAAAGAAAGGTTATCTGGACGAAAATGGGAGAAAAGTTTCTCACTTCAAGTTTCCAGATGATCCACTTCGAAGGAAAAAATGGATTCACGCTATTAGAAGAGATGAGGGAGTGTATTTTCAGATACAGGAATGGACTAAAGTTTGCTCAAGGCATTTTAGAGAGTACGACTTTATCAAGACGCTCAGCGGTAGGAGAGATCTGCGATCGAATGCCGTTCCATCGCTGTTTCCTTGGACTCGAACCTCTCCTCGCAAGCGGAAAGCTCCCACCGATCGCGAACAAATTGGCTCAACAAGCCGAGTTCTCCTTTCCGAAATTGAAACGGTAGAAGAAACGATAGAAACAGAAAACGCTGCATGCAACGAAGAAAGTGAAACGAGTGATACTGATGCTATCACCAAACAGGATGTGACGACGCAAACAAATGAAATTGAGTCCAGAGACAACAGCGACACAGAAATGAATCAACAATTGATTGACCTAAAATCTAACCTTGAGAAGGCAAATCAGCGCATTGAGTCTCTTCTAAAGCAATTGTTTACAGTCGATAGGTTTAGAGGTGATGACTCCTCTATCAAGTTTTATACTGGTTTTCCAAACTGGGATACTTTTGATGCTGTTTTTAAATACTTAAATCCAGGAAATGAAGGGCAAAATATGTCTTATTGGGTCTCAAAGTTAAATTTGAATGTATCAGCAGCAGTGTATGAGGGTGAAAATGAAGAACTAATCAGAAAAAGAGGAAGATCAAGATCCTTGAGACCAATAAATTGACGAGTTTTTTGCAGTTATGTGCAGACTGAGGCAAGGGTTTGCTGAAGAACATTTGGCACATCTTTTCCAAGTTTCAGTATCAACAATCAGTCAGATTTTCATCACGTGGATCAATTTTATGTTTTTGAAACTTGGTCAAATAAGCATTTGGCCCACACGTGGGGAGGTTAATGAGACTATGCCAGAAGGTTTTAAACAAAAATACAGCTCCACCAGAGTTATCATAGATTGCACTGAGGTCAGATGTCAAATGCCCAGTAGTCTACACTTAAATGGGGAATTATTTAGTAACTACAAACACCACACAACCCTGAAAGGGTTGATTGGCATTTCTCCTGGTGGAAGCATTACTTTTATTAGCCAGTTGTATACTGGGAGCATTTCTGATAGGGAAATAGTAGTAAGAAGTGGTTTGTTAGATTTGCCATTCCAGGAAAAAGATTCCATCATGGCTGACAAGGGATTTACTATCCAGGATTTGCTCCCTTTGGGAGTATCGCTAAACATCCCACCCTTCCTTGGTAGCTCTGCACAAATGCAAGCAAATGATGTAGTTCGCGCTCAAGAAATTGTCAGTCTACACATACATGTTGAGCGAGCAATTAACAAAATAAAAAATTTCCACATTTGGGATGGGGTTGTACCTCTCCACCAGTTTGGTGTTGTAAATCAAATGTGAGCAGTTTGTGCAATTTTATGCAATGCCCAATCCAATATCATTTCTATTTAAACTGTTTTGTGTATTGACAAATTTACATTTTGGTATTTTTGTCATGCTACTCTGTAATTTTGGACAATGGTAACCTTAGAAAAATGGTAACCTTAGAAAATTCACATTTACTTTCCTTATTTAATAAACTTGTTGCAAAGAACATAGCAATAAAGGATATTGAAGAACAAATAACAGTGCTTCTGGTCTTCAGATTATAATATGTTCCCACAGTAAAAACAGGTAGAATAATGCATGGTGTTTTACAATAATGACACTACCAGCATCCTTTAAAATTATGAATTATCAGCATTTAGCAATTATGTCTACAACCTTAAGCTTCAATGAAACCTTGATAAATTGGTTTTCCTATTGCATCAACTAGGGCACAGATTAGTTAACTCTTTAAGCCCCAATATCAAATTTGAAATTCTTCCTCCTTCCTTTCTATATTTTTGGTAATCATTGATTTCTTCAATAAACCAACAGAATTTTAAGGACAAATTTAACACTATTTATTTAATATTAGGGCTCAAAGGGTTAAATAGTATTAAAATAAGCCAAAGAACTTAAAAAAAGTGTAAATGTGAAGTAATATAAACTTTACTTAAAGTACTTTAAGCAGAGTTATGAAAAACTGCTGATGCAAATTTCAAGAAATGGTCAAAATAATACCGCAGGAGTTGATTCTTAAGGTTACCCCAGTAGACAGGATAAAATGCGATTCGTTCAATGTAGATCCCTTTTCTTGACATAGATCCTTGGTAGTCTTCGCTTCAAAGAAGGTATACTTGCAAATTTTGAACATCAAGGCTGAAATATGGTTGCAAAATCCAGCTTTTCCTGTGACACACGTACAGCTGCTGTCTAAAACGTCTCTTTCATTTCTGCCCTGGTGAACATAGGCATCTTTTCAAGAGACGTACTCCATCCATCAGTGGGATACTTGACAGAAGGTTTGTTAGCATCACCACGTGAGGAGTCCGTAACACTTGATGTCGCTCCGATTCCAATGCGTTGCTGTTTTCGCTTAGTGTACAGACCATTTGGATCGGGATCCACGATATTTTTGTCCTTTCCAGTCTTGATATACCCTTCTACCCTGATAAAGAAGTCAGATGATTATTAAACTTGAACAAATCTTACAATTGACTGGTAGAATATAAGTAAGATTACAAAGCGATCGCTGTCTTACCTCTTTACAAGGTCAGCTTTGGTTTTGAGGCCTTTGCCTGGATCACCTCTACATTTCAACCAAAATTTTAATTCAGACGGTTTTCGACCGCAAAGTGACGCACCAGGAATATCCTGCTCTTCTAGAAACGATTTACTCATGCCAGAAAAGATCGCTTTGCGTCGCGTCACTTCGATTTGTTTTGGTTACCGTGGCCTTACTTGCCTCACTCTGATGTGGTTCGTTCCCACTCCGCCCAAGCGGTCCTCCATTATGAAAGTCGTGTATATACTGATATTGTTATTGGAAATCATGCATTGCAAGTGCAGGGCTCGACTTTCAGAAAAAAATCTTGGGGCCACCTGGCCTCCAAGTTTTCATTTTTGGTCGCCAGGACAAGTATTCTAGTCGCCAAAAATTATCTTCAAGAAAAAATAGAATATAATACACTAAAGGCCTTTTAAAGGCCCATGTTCACCCTAGATGCATAGCGCGCCCTGTACTCAAGAAAAAACATTTCGCGTAGTTGAAAATCGCTGCCTTCAGTGTGTAGAGTCAATCCTTGTTAATCTTCCACAGTTCGCAAAATATGGTTTAAAAAAAAGTCTAAACAGGTGCTTTTGGTATTTTTCGTTACATCTTTCTGGATATTTTGGTCTGGTATCGAGCCTTTTTGTTTCTGTGAGTGTTTATTTCACTGCAGTACTTTCGATGGCGGCACCATCGGAATGTACGGTTGGAAGACCGCATCAACGGGGGTCGCCGAAGTACATTTGTCTCCGTGGATCCGTTTTTTTAATCTCTGGAGAGATGGGAAAGAAGCTTTTGGCTGCAAATACTACAGACAGCGTGTTTGCGGAGTTCCTTCTACATCGAATGTTTATGTTCAATTGTAAACAAAGGTCCCGTTGAAATCAGTTAAAAGCAATACAAGCGAGTCAATCTAACATGAGCAATGCTCTATTTAATTTAACCTATGAAGCGAGTGATATCCTTAACATAAACTGATCGTCTGGCGTATCGCTCTAAAGTAGCGAGAACTATTATCAGCAGACCAGTTCTTAGCCAAACCTAAAGAAACTGTAACACAGCGATTACAGCGACAAGACTGTCAGCAGTGCTATTGCTGATTCGACGCTTTGCAAACACAACTTCTCGCTTATTCTTTCGAGAACACATACCTAAGCCTTCTAAGAATTAACACACAATAATAGATTGAGGAATCAAAACATTTCACAGTCGAAACGGGCTTCAGGAAAATCTCACCTGGCCCCAATTGTTCGAAAGGTGGATAGCACTAACCACTGGATAAATTACTATCCAAAGGCTAGCGCAATTGCTTTTCGTACTACTTATCCTCTGGTTAGCGATTTGTCCGGTGGATAGCGCTATCCAACTTTTGAACAACCGAGACCTGGTGCTTAGACATTTCGTAATTTTATGACCTTCATTGTGTTCATCGGACTCGACAAAGCATCCATAGCATTCACTACCAGTTTAAATTTTGAACTGCTTTCTCCGGTGACATTTAACGAAGCCGGCGATATATCTTCCTCCATTTGGAAAAGAATTAAAGTCTTACTGGCCTTTTTGATACTGTCTGTGTTAAGCTTCGGTTTTAGTATGGTCATGCAACGCTCCTCAAAAGTGGAAGCCAATCAAAACACTGCATTTGACAACAGAATCGTTTCAAAACAAAAACACAAAGCCGTTTGGGTGAACATGGGCCTTTAATAAACCTCAACAAAATCGTCAAGAAGTTACAGAAAGTCAATCCTGAATACAAGAGAAGACCTTCTACAAAACAGGCTACATACCTGGGGCTACATAGCCCTCAGAATGGCACTTGTTATAAAATTAATTTTTACATTTTGAGAAATGATAACTGGTACAACTGAAGATAGACATCTAACCAAACAAGGACAATCTGTCTAGAAATATACCTGTTGGAGCATGATGTTTTTCCTTGAACTGATCTAAATATAAATTTGCAATAAATCTGTCGTAATTTCAACCATCCTTGTTTCTCTGTAACTGATTTAGAATTACATGTTTCGAGTTTCGTTAACTATTGATTTGTGGTTCGATTTGTGACAGGCTGTGTACAACAAATAACCATTCAAGTATAAACTGCTTGTTCTAAATGATGAAATATAAGTTTGCAACCTGTCCCAATGTGAACTACTTTTGTTCCTCTTTAACTTGTTATTTACACTTTGGACTTTTGTCAACTATTGATTTGTGGTTCCCTTCGTTCAAGACAATTGATGAACAAAAACAAAAAGTTGATAGCTTATCATATCATGACATTGATTCTTAAAGACGTTTGAAGAATGGCCTTCGTGGCTTCTCTCCATTTGAAAACCACAGGCCTACTGCTAGTGACGGATCAAACTCATTCACGGGAGGACCCTCTGCACATATGCGGATCAGATCCTCTGTTGTCTCCGTCTCCAGGCAGGAACGCTGTGCACTTTTGATGCGGTTTTGGGCGGAAAATGCACGCTCACACTGAGCACTTGAGATGGGTAGCACAAGGAGAATCTCCACGAGATGCAGGACATCCTGATATTCAGACTTATAGGGTTCTTTGGTCAGCATTGTTGACCACAACCTACTGTAGGACATATCCTGAAACTGTGTCTTCACCATCATCTTAAGAGATACCCACTGCCTTGGCACAGCTTCTATATTGCACCCGCCTTTCTTCAAAACAGGCTCAAACCACGTAACTAACCTTCCAATTTCTTCAGAACCGAAATCGGCTAAGCTATTGCTATCATGAGGCCATGCATCGGCATTGAAAACAAGCATATCTTGAATGATGGTTCTTGTAGTGGACTTTTCTTTGTTGGAGCTCTCTAGTGATGTGGCGTCAAGCAAATTTCTGAATCTCTCCTTAAATCCTTGTTGGCACAATGACACTGCTTCTTCTATCTCGGACTGCAAATTCATTGGCTTCTTTCTTTGACTCGGGGGACACCTTGTGACCATTAACCCTTGGAAGAGGACTTTGTCGTCACTTCGTTTGGCGATTTTTTCAAAGGATTCTAGCCAACTACCAGGGGCTGCACGTTCTGCCAACAAGGATACCCTAGTGTATGTTTCTCGTAGCAGAGAAACTGCAGAAGGCAAAATGAGATCATTCTGCTGAAATTTTAAGCTAATTGTTTCCAAGATAGAAAACAAATCAGCCAAGAAGTGACAGAAGGCCAGGAAGTCGATCTCTTTCATCGCTGCAGCTATATACTTCGCCCGCCCTTTTATTTCTGCATTTTGGGATGTTGATGCCAGATGCTCCATATGCTGTAAGACTACAGCGTATTGGCCAGGATCTTTTTTAGGATCTCCTTTTGGTGGTTTAATGAGACATTTCAATGCCCGGCTAACATGGGGAAGCCACCTTGTGCCTTTGACTTGGCCAGGCTTCAACGCGCCAATTCCCATGGTGTCGGCAAGAGCTTTAAGTTCTCTAGTGCTCTTGGGACTAAAGTGGTATGTCTTCCATATCAGGTTTAAGGTGGTGTACACCTTTTCCACTGTGGCACAGGATCTCTGAAGCTCTAACATGGCTAATTCCAAACGGTGAGGTAGGCAGTGGATGTCAATCAGCCAAGGGGTGTCTTGTTTTAACTTGGATGCTACACCTGCTTTTTTTCCCATGTTTACTGAGGCACCATCTGCGCCAAATCCAATCAACTTGCTTTCCCAGTTTGAGATGCCCAGCATTTCAAAGGAATTCTTTATTGTTGCAGTAATTCCTAAAGTGGAGAAAGATACGAGGTGATGTGAGCTTATGTTGGGGTACTCGGCTACCTTCCTTCCATGCACTTGCTGCTCTTTATTCCTGAGCATCCTCAATGATTTGAGACTTAATGCACGTAAAGTTATAATTTCGACTCGAGTTGTCTGATACACTGTAAAATGTAGATTACCTTAAGTATAATTGTGTGATTCTGTAACTTGCAAATATAAGGTAGAAAACTGTGGGACAAATTTTTAGGTTTTCCAGAGCTTTTCAAATGTTGTGTTTCAAAAACTGATAAATTGGATTTCTATTAAGTCTCACTTATCATTTACTCCGTCATTATATTTCAAATACTTAAGATACCAAGACATTAGCTTCAAATATACTATAACACCGACCTGCAGCATGTGCATGCTCGATTGCCTTATGGCCCACAAGATGATTTACCGGCTGACCATGCTCCACTAATCTACAATGGATTGTCTCATTCTCGACTCCTCCTGCATCCTCCCCACCGTCAATCATAATAGACATGTATTTGACATTTTCGTTGACAGTCTTAGCTAACTTGTTTTGGTAAACGTTACTGATGGTAGAAACCATTTCTGCGCATTTCTTATCAGTTGAATACGTCTCCCCGATTTGAAGGCCATTCTTTCTTTGCAGATCTAGAAGTTTAGGGAATTTTGTAAAAGGAAGTTCTTCTTTAGCTATGAAATATGCAGTATTCATCTTCTTTGCAACATCATTTCTTTGTTCCTCATCAGATTTGTTGCTCATTTTCACAAAGCTCTTCATGATGGGCCTATCCTCGAACGCCTTCTGTTTTGCTATAAATGAATCACGAGACCTGATGTGTGTGAAGCTTTGGTTGTGTTTTTTCATAGTTTCCCGTTTGAAAGTTTTGCAGCCGGTGACAAAGTCCGATTTTCCTGCAGTGGTTGCACCAAATTGCTGGCAATACTTACTCAAGATTACACCTCTCTCGTCATCATACACAATCCAGGGGAAGTCATCTTTCCAGTGAGGAAGAAACTTTCGGCTCTTCGTTTTGGCTTTAGTTGGTGTCTCACTTTCCGCCTTTTTTCTTTTTAATCTTGAACTTTCAACTTTGTCTACCTTGGCAGGTTTAAAGAAATATGACATGTTCTTCTCAACAGAAGGCCTCTTAGCGAGTGGTTCGTTTTTATTTGTTTCTTCCTTTGTTGCTACATCATCTGTTACAGCAACAACAGGTACGAAATGGTTTGGCTGAAACAAGGCATGAGGTCGCGAGTCCAGGCTACCATCCCTTGACCACATTGTTTGTACTTGCTCCAGGGGGTTGTCGTGTCCTTCTGCTCTTCGCGGGGGAATTGTCCAATGAAGGATTGGTCTTAGAGCAGGATTTGCTTCAGGATACACAGAAAATATTGGCCGTCGTAAAACAGTGGACAAGGCCATCATTTGAACCATCCCATTCCAGTTGTTTGTAAGGCATGTGTCGCGTGCTTCTGCGCGAATAGCTTCGAGCCGATTTTTTGAGTTTGTCATTTCTTTCGCGCCCGCTTCTGTTAGGATAGTTGAGAAGACAGTAGCCTCTGAATAGGGTGTCTCGTTTTCTATTTCGAAGAACCTGTCTTGAATAGTTTGTATGTAGTGCTCAGAGAAAAAGAAAAGTTCTCTAGCAACAAGTAGTCTTATCACATCACTTAGCGATTCGTTTCCCGCCAACAGCAGTGAAGCAGCATTAAACATACAGTTGCCATTCCCTGTAGTTTTGAGAGCAATGAAATTATTTAGTTCCGCTTCTCTTGGGATAAGTGTAGTTGAGAATTCATCCTTTCTCATTGCAGACATGTGGTAGTTGACACGCCGGTCAATGAAAGACAATTTGAACACTTTTTCGCATTCAAAAACAACTTCCTCAGCACCCTCTACATTTCCTTCGATTATACATCTCCTCAATGTCTCTAAATCGTCCCGTAATTTGTCCTTGTCCATTGCTCGCCTTAACTCTTTTCTGAACACCGATACAAGGAGGAAGGTGGCGCGAACACAAGGCAAAATTCCCGCTTATTTCGCTTGTAATGCTATCATAATATATCAAGTTATTTAAAGGCCCTCAGTCTACCGTGCTTGACTACTTTAATTTTACACAGAGGAACAGTGGAATGGCTACGGAAAGTTTGATATCCATAATACAAACGTGTTTGTGTTGAAAAAGCTAAATTTATTTTTTCATTAACGACCACTGAAGAATACTTTTGGAGAAAATTTTATAACTTTTAGTACATGTCGGGTATGTGTCATTTTGATGCGTCGCGTTTTCGGTGCGTGTGAATGACCTTCTTTGGGAAAACGTACACTAACGATATTCCGTTGAACGGTTAGACCGTTAGCTATCTGTTAGTCATCCGTTAGACAGATCAATGAAAATTCGTTAGCAACTCATCCGTATCCGTTAGATCGTTAGCTGATCCGTTAGAGGCGTTAGTCAATTCGTTAATAGCATCTGATCTTGACCCGTTAGAACGTTTATAGTCGTATCCGTTAGCGATGGTCAATCCGTAGATCCTCCACCTGAAATACTCTGTTGAAGAAGAGACCGTCTTTTTGTGGGTCTTTAACACCGTCGCTTTAGAAAAATTATTTTGCAAGAACTTGTTACTGATATTTTAAGGCTTCCTTTCCCACGGTTCTCGCCCGTTGTCCGTTCGCATTGATTAACAGCGCTTATCCGTGGGCGGCTGTATAAAATAGTGAAGCGTAAATTCCCTCAAAGAGTTATTCAAGCTTCAGGAAATGAAATACACTTGCAGTTAAACAAATTTTTGGAATTACAAAAAGACTTATTTGGGCTATTAAAGAACAAAATCTGCAAACACTTGTTCTGCGTCCCATATTTGCATTGATGTTGAGTTCGGGAATGAACATCGGTGAAACGGTTCTAGTTCGTTGCCTAGCACGTGATCGAAAGTGTCCTCCACAAAGAAGAAACAGATCGTCAATATTTTCGGGGAAAAGTTGATT